>OU426978.1:166802542-168062542 GCA_911387785.2 Aelia acuminata | reverse complement strand
GGGGGTGTGGGTCGCCTCCCGCGGTGGCCCAAGGATTTTTTAAAACGGAGTAAAAAATCCTTGGCTAAGCCGTAACTCGAATAGGGCTTAAAATGGAGTCCCCGGGCAGGCACTCGTTAAATATCCCTATCCGAGGGATACCTGGATAGGCAAACTTTAGGCCTCCTACTGTAGCATCGTCCGATTAGCCTTAGTGGCTTTAATTAAACAACCATAATTTTAGAATATACGACCAATATAATTCAAAATGTTGAGATGCATCAAGTTAATTACAATGTTAATCATGGATAATACTAGATAAACAAGTATAGGGACTAAAAACTATAAATATACAATGGCAAGAACGGGACTGGAAAGAATAGATAGGTAAAGGGTTCAAAGGTTTTTCTGTTTCTTTTTTTACATTCTGGTATACCGGGTTTTTTTTTCAGATAGGCGAAAATTTTCTGGGATTTTAATCGGAAACTCATAATCAGCCATTTCGGAAGATAATTGCATTATACTAGAAAATGTCCTAAACGTTACAAAATTAGCATAGCAAAAAATTTAATTTACGAAATCTTTAAATCTTACGAAAACTTTAAACAAAAGTGGAAAATAAAGTAGTTGATTTATTTTTCCGATATACCGAAATATGATTTTCCACAATCCCCATAATTCCTCTACATTCCCATACTTGACATAATGATTGACGAATTGTTTGACTAGACATAATTGCCGCAAAATTAATTTGCACAGTTTGACCCCAAATCAACCGATAAAAAAGAGTAGTTTCCTCCTTCATTTGGGCGCACTCTGCAAATCTCCTTTTTCTTACTGTTAACCAAAAGTTTTTGGACAGAAATTTCATGAAGGTATAAACAAAGTTTCCGTACTTTGAAAATAGGAAAGTTTTAAGCAACACCCCTCATAATTTCATCCCTCGACTTTAAAAGATAATGGAAAACGTTAGTTTTTATTTCCCAGGTGGATTAAAAAAAAGGGTGGAACCACCAATGTAAAACATCCTTTGCTCACTTGGAACGAAGTTGGTGGGCAATGAATGCATTAAGAACGAAAACTATTATTCTTCCCGAAAAAAAAGAAAAAAAAATAGTTTCCTTCCTCTTCTTTTTCCCGATCCTTTTTAATGTTTGTTAAAAACCTTAGAACTAGGTTTGGCGTCGCCTTAAATACAAATACCTTAAAATAAACTTTTTAACCAGTTTTGTTTTCACGTCAGGTAAACAGTCTATGTCGGATGAAGAGAAGAAAACGTAAAAGCTGTTTCAGCAGTGAATATTAGTTATATTAGCAGGTAAAAAAATTCAAAATCTTTTTTTCTTTTTCTTTTAATATTTCTGCTGATGCTGTTATTCATTGAGAAGCCAATTTGTGAAGAGAGTGGACGCTTCTAATAATATTCTCTTAACATGTATTATCAGCATATCTTTTTAAATGAACAGAACAGATGCGTGATACGATCACCACCTTAGGTCGAAAACCACCTTAGGTCGGAATCGAAAATGGAAATTTCTACACATACGTCGTTTTTGTTATTGCAAAGGACATTTTAGGATATAGTACAACGTCCGGTCCTAATCGTGTGACAAACGAAATGCTTTTTTAGTTGACAATTTGCAACTGGATCATCGTTTCGAACGGCAAATTTAGAAAATTACCAAAAATAAATTTAAAATGAAAATTTAAGCTTATATAATTATAATTAAAAAATTATCAGTTTTAAATATGGCTCTGATGATTTTGGAAATGGAAACCTTAATATTAAAAATGATTAACGATTACAAAATTAATATCCTGAAGTTTTGCCATTCAAGAGTGTTGCATTTAGAAGAAAATTTTGTGTATAAGTTCCTCTTCATAAAATAATAAGGAAAAAGTGGAACCAAACCATAAATATTTGACATTATCCGATGCTTTTAAAACTCAAAAACTAATGATGAACTCAGAAATAGAAATAATTAAAAGGTCTTATAGCCTGATTGAAGTTTAATAAAACCCTGATTATCAAAAAAGAAAACAGGATGCTTTTCTAGGGTGCCATTTTTGGGAAGCAGGACAATTTGGGGAGAAAATTCAGTCTAAGTAAGTACGTAATTTTTAACATTTATTTATATTGTGAATGTTCCTATATCCTTATCATTTATCTTATATCATCTCTATTGACCACTCATTGTAATCCCTGACTGATTCTAACAATTAGTCATTTCAATTTTAACATTTAATTATTGTTCATTGCCACATTTATGCATATCCTTTGTGACTATCGTGTGAATAATTTTGTTTCCAAGAATTCAAATCAAATTCTGCCAAAATTATCTATTTTGCAAAATTATCTTTAAAATGCAGAATTGTGTACTACCACATTATATATCCTAAATTCCTACTCTGATGACTATTGGTGACCTTAGTGGCATTCAACAATAGAACCAAACAGACACGCATGAATAACAATGACAAAATGTTAAAAAATAAAATAAAAAGTATTTGTTACCTAGTTCATATTTTTCCACAAAATTACCAAATAGACATAACTTTAAAATGTGGCCCTAAATAATGAATTTCCAGAAGAAAAGAACAATATATAAAGTTTCACAATGCAGTAAAAAATAATAGAATCCCTTAGCTCAGCAAGAGCAGAAAGGGGTTATTTTTGGTTATAATAAACCAATAACCCAATCAGTAAAACCAACAGAGGGGCTTCATTAAGCTACAAAGCGGAAACCCAATTTATTTGCCATTGATTTTTTATTCAAGACAAAGAATCCCTCACTTGAGCAAACAAAATCATACAAAAAAAAAAATCCAATTTAAGATAAACTCTTACTTAATGCATGACAAAATCTTATCTAATAATAGTCAAACCAGCAACTTTTTTTAAATATCTACTACAGATAGAATAAAATATAAAATAGTTAAAAATGTCTGAATGGTTAACAGCTATTTTCCTATAGTAAAAAGTGATAAATACATTTTATATAGATATGATTTTTGATCTGGGGAAGATGATATAAAATATAGATATAATTTAATTCTAGGAATAAAATATTAAAATTAAAATCAAAGAATGGTTAACTAACTTCAATAGAGAACATATTTTATAAAGAAATCAGGCCTCCAGTTTAAAAACATGAAAATGATCTACACAAGAACTGCATTTTTTTATTTAAAGTTTTCAATTTTTATTGGATAATTTAAAAATCTGGTGTGTGTGCGCAACACACAACTTTCACTTACCAACTTCCTTAGATTAGAAATTAATGCGTTTTGTTAATTGCCACTTCTCAAAGTCACACATTTTTCCACATTCATTTCTTATTTTGGTTTTTATTTGTTCTCTAATGTACACTAATTTTTTAAAATTATAAATAAAAGTTTTTACTTGCAATAATTTGGCAATGCAAGCATAATTCTCCAAGTCGTCTGATTTGCTCTATGAAAACCACTAATTTCTTTTATTATTAAGTAAAGTTTTTTGCTTGTGATAATTGGGTAATGCAAGCATAAAAGCGGTAATCCAAGTCGTCTGATTTTATAATTCTCTATGTACTTGTCGAAAATTTCATTTAGTTACCATGAAACAAATAATTTCCATTAAATGAAAAGAACGGCTTTAATTATGAACAATGGTCTGTCATTAAAGGCTTACTATGCCTTTGCAGCATGCGCGGGTTCAACGTGTTTTATGAGTTAACTGAATATTTTTCTTTTTTTCTGCTCTATACGTTTACTTGATTTTATCATATCTCATATTTAGCCATTTCTTATTTTTAGGCGTAACGAGAGACAGTTAATTTCTCCATATAAACAAAAACAAAGGTAATTTATTGGAAACAAAAAAAATAAACAAACAAAAAAGGCCCCTACCCCATTTAAGCCCCCTCAGAACATTTTAATAATGATAAAGCTTACCTAATATTAAAAAACACCTAATTTTCATAAAACATGACAAGTTTGATGAAAATCGTTAAAACCGTTTTTGAGATAATCGTAGGCGTAACGAGAGACAGTTAATTTCTCCATATAAACAAAAACAAAGGTAATTTATTGGAAACAAGAAAAAAGGTAAAAATCGGAAAAAAAGTAATGAAATAAAGTGCCCCCTCCGTTTGACCAATTTTGATGAAATGTTGGCTCAAATAAAGTGCCCCCTCCGTTTGACCAATTTTGATGAAATGTTGGCTATCACATCTTTGGCATATACATACATCAAATACCCAGTTTGATCAAAATCGTTAAAGCCGTTTTTGAGTAAATAAAATAAAATACGTGAATATGATACAAAATTTATTAAGTAAAGTCCTCCCTCCGGTTAATCAATTTTGATGAAATTTTGACTGTCACATCGCGAGCATATAAATACACCAAATACCGAGTTTAATCAAAACCGTTAAAGCGGTTTTTGAGTATATAAAAAAAACACGTGAAAATGGGACAACATTTATTAAGTAAAGAGCCCCCTCCAATTGATCAATTTTGATGAAATTTCGACTGTCACATCGCGGCCATATAAATACACTAAATACAGAGTTTAATCAAAATAGTTAAAGCAGTTTTTGAGTAAATAAAAAAAAACACGTGAAAATGATACAAAATTTAACAAGTAAAGTCCCCCCTTCGGTTAATCAATTTTGATGAAATTTTTACAGTCATATTTCGGGCCTATACATACATTAAATACTCAGTTTAATCAAAATCGTTTGAGCTGTTTTTGAGAAAATCGAAAAAAAACGTAAAAAGTTATTAAATAAAGTACCCCCTCCGTTTAACCAATATTGATGAAATTTTTGCTGTCACATCGTGGGCATATACATACGCAAAATACTCAATTTCAAGTTCGCATGGTTTATAGTTTTTGAGCTAGTCTGTTCACACACACACACACACAAACCATTTCGCGGGACTTAATTATTTGGACTCAGAGGAACACAAAACGTGTAATTCTGTTGAAAACCGGAAGTCAAAATTTTTCACGATCGCAATACTTCCCCTTAATATATATTTCATATATAGGTAAGTGAAAGTAAAAAAATAACAAAATGTTTCACCTAACTTACTCATTTTTATTTCTTAATATATTTGAGGTTAAGATTGAAACTTAGAAATCTATTCTGAGGTTTTATGTTAAATATTGATATTGGAAAATAATTTTTTCCTTTGAGACAGTGAAGTATCATATTTGTTCTTAATTATCAATTAATTAATTCATTAATCAAATTAATTGTCAATGTCAAATTATGAAAACATCAAAATGAAGTAAAATAAAATAACATTAAAGTAGACCTTTTTGAGAAATAAGGAACATAGAAACAATGACTAAGTTACGTTAGAAAAAAAAAAGTACGGCAAAAAATATTCAAATTGAAAATCTTATCTTTTTCATGAAATCATTCAGCAGAAAATTTTAGCAGAAATTATTAGCACATAATTTATATTGATCAATTGATTCATTATATCATAAATGTATCAAATAACAAAACTGATTCAGAAGTAGGTTTGACCAAATTCCTTATTGAGCTTTTAGAAAACAAAAAAATCTGGTGCGTGCGCGCAACACACAACTTTCACTTACCAACTTACTTAGATTAGAAATTGACGTGTTTTGCTAAATATCATTTCCCAAAGTCACACATTTTTCTACATTCATATCTCATTTTTGTTAATCGTTAAAGCCGTTTTTGAGTAAATAAAAAAAACCCGTGAAAATGATACAAAAATTTATTAAGTAAAGTCCCCCCTCCCGTAGATCAATTTTGATGAAATTTTTACAGTCATATCTCGGGCATATAAATACATCAAATACCAAGTTTGATCAAAATCGTTAAAACCGTTTTTGAGTAAATAAAAAAAAACACGTGAAAATGATCCAAATTTATTAAGTAAAGTCCCCCCTCCGGTTGATCAATTGTGATGAAATGTTGGTTATCACATCTTTGGCATATAAATATATCAAATACCAAGTTTGATCAAAATCGTTAAAACCGTTTTTGAGTAAATAAAAAAAACATGTGAAAATTATACAAAATTTATTAAGTAAAGTCCCCCCTCCGGTTGATCAATTTTGATTAAATTTTTACAGTCATATTTCAGGCATATAAATAGATCAAATACTCAGTTTAATCAAAATCGTTAGAGCCGTTTTTGAGAAAATCGAAGAAAACTTAAAAAGTTATTAAATAAAGTACCCCCTCCCTTTGAGTAAATTTGATGAAATTTTTGCTGTCACATCGCGGGCTTATACATACTCTAAATACCCAATTTCAGGTTCGCAGGGTTTATAGTTTTTGAGCTAGTCTGTTCACACACACACACACACACACACACACACAGACACACACACAGACCATTACGCGGGACTTGGTTATTTTGACTCAGGGGACCCCAAAACGTGTATTTCCGTTGAAAACCGGAAGTCGAAAATTTTCACGATCGCAATACTTCCACTTACTATATATTTCATATATAGGTAAGTGAAAGTAAAAATATATACGTTTTTATAATTTCATAGTTCAAATATTGGAACATGTTTAAAAACATAACATATTTTAAAAATCTGTCACATTTTTACTTAATTTTAATCATTAATAAATTTATTTTTTCCATGGATTATTTTTCATGAAATAATTTTAAAAATAATAATAATGAAATAATAAGTTGGCGCATAGAAGTAACAAAGAAATCCATATATTGAACAATCTAATAAAATATCAAACCTGAATTTGGGTCCTGGCCTGAGTTGGGCCGCGCAGATGGTGCTCCATCCCTGGCTTCCACTTCCAACGCATAGGCTCCCTGCTTCTCACGATCGAACACAACTTTTGTGAAAACTTCTCCTGTCTGCATATTTATTTCAAAAAAGTCCTTTCCTTCATTTCTTGGTGAATCAACAATAAAGTAATACACCTAAAGGGGAAAAAAAGAGAAAATGATTGCATGAAATATGATAAAAAGAATATAAAGTTTAAAGAACCTTTTATTGAGGTTACAAATTTTTAAGAAAAAAGTTCTTACCAAAAAAATTACTAATCAGAAAAAAATGAAAATAAGTTCCTTATAGGTATTCAACAATAACCCTAGAAAATTCAACATAATATATGTATATCAGCATTAAATCTAGTAAATTTATTTATTCATAAAAAAGAAGATTAGAGGAAACATTAAATTTGGAATCTGCAGATTATTTTTTAATGAGCAAAGTGTGTTGAATGCTTCATGAGTGTTCCATCATGAAAAAAAAAAGCTTGGCACTGCTAACGACTACATGGTCGAAGTGGGCTGTATGGGTTATGTAAACATTATAAATGTTCGGTCAGAGGATTTGTATATAAGTCAGACTTTGGTGAAAGTTATTATAACTTTCTTTGGCTGTTTCTGAAATTGTTTGCTGGTCTAAGTCCTTAAATATAACATCTTTTCTAAAATAAAATGGTGCATCAACTACATATTTCTTGCAACACTTTCAACTGAAAAGACTTTATTCTTTGTACCAAATAAAGTACGTATCTTGGCACCGAGTTCTATCCCCTAAGTCCTAATGTAAGTTTATTAATTTATTTATTTCTGTCTAGTGGACTGGATAACAGACTGTATCATCTGTTTAATTCTTTTCATTTCAGTCTAATGTGAGTTTTCAAGTCAGTCTCTAATCCAGATAAAATAAATATATTACATAAAATATATTACATAAAATATCCTTATATATATAAAAATCTCGTGTCCCGATGTTTGTCTCTCTATTTCTCAGAAACTACTCAACCGATTTTAATGAAATTTGGCTCAATGTATATAGTTTTGGCCAACTTACCGGACCGGATAGTTTTTAACTTGATTAGTGATCAAAATAATTCTTATATAGCGAATTATTGCAAATACAGTAGGTCGTGTTTCGATTTATTAACATGGCGTCATATGTCGATTTCATAATGTTTTTCTTTATAAGCATGCTATTGTAATACAGGTTATCATTATTATAATTTTGTATTGCGTTATGTGAGTGCAGTTATTTGTTCCTATATTATTATTTTCCACAGACAAATAGTAATACAAATTTGTATTTATTGTTAATTTTCATTAAAGAATAAATAAATCAAGAAAAGGTTACAATAAATTCTCAAATGCGTAGGTACTTTTTCTTCCTTTTCCTTTTTTATTTGTATTTAAATTAAATTACTAGCTAAGCGCTGAAACGCTTTGCTGTGGCCCACCCTGATATCAACTTTTAGTAAAGTAAATTCATTTTAATAATTTAAATTAGGCTATTATTTGAAATAATACTCTAATTCTAGCCTAATAGAAACCTGACTTGGGGAGTCAGTGTTGCCAAAAATTAGTGAAAATTAGTAAGCTGGCTACACTGCGGATAACCAGTCGTAAAAACTCCCTCACAAAAAGAGTGTGTTTGATTAGGTGTTGTGGGATACTTTGTGATTTGCTAAAGAACTGCATAATTAAGACTTTAATATTATATTTTCAGTTGATTTATTTAACAGAAGTTTCTTTATTTTCATTATTCGTTTTGTTATTATTATTTAAATTCAGTGTTTTTTTTATTTTACCAAACCTTTTTATCATTTTTATCCCGAGATCTAAAATTTAAAATTTAAAAAATGTCAGTGAAGATTTGTAATTCCTCCTTTATCAACAATAATTTAAAGTTGAGAAAATTTAATCCCAATCGAATAGAGGCTGTTACTTCCTGTTCATCAGAGTTGTAATTATCTTTAAATGTAAAATTTAAGAAATGTTTGCGAAGATTTTAATCCTTTCTTTAATTTAAAGTAGGCTATTATTGGGAATGATATTTCGTTGTTAATTTCACCAGAATACAATTTTTTACTTATCTTTAAATGATTGTTGATTAAGAAAGGATTACAAATCGCGGCATTTTTTAAATTTTACATTTAATGATTATTACACCTCTACTGAACAGGAATAATTGTTATTTGGGTAACCTCAAGTTTCAGATTTATCCGCCATAAATATGAGAGTACTACTGCACAATAATCCATCGGTAAATATATTTTTTAAACAATTGCTCTATATTGGAAACGGTGAAATAGAGCTGCATCGAAATTCAAAATATATCAAATTACCAGAAAATTTCTGAACTATTGTAGAGACGAAAAATGAACTGTCTACGAAATATAAAGTGTCTTTCCTGATATTTTGAAAAATTATTTGGACTATAAGTGGCTGGGTAGTCTTGCTATTTTGGCAGCAAAAAATGTTGATTTCGATGAAATAAACTTCCAAAATCAATTGAAAATGTTCTAGATGTAAACCAAGCCGTAAATTTCCCATCTGAATTTTTTAATTCCCTGGATATACACCCAAACAATCTCCAGTTGAAGATTGGCTCACCGATCATTCTTCTTCGTAACTTAAATCCACCTCAATTGTGCAACGGTACACGTTTGGTCATTAAAAGGATCACAGGAAATGTTATTGAAGGAAAAATGTTGCCTGGAAGGTTTACAGGAGATATCGCCCTGTTGCCACCTATTCCCCTGGAACCGACAGAATTTTCAATAAAATTTAAAAGGCTTCAATATCCTATTCGTTTGGCTTTTGCCATGACCATAAACAAATCCCAAGGGCAAACAATGTCCACTTGGACTTTGAAAATCCCTGTTTTCCCCTTGGGCAACGGCATAGCTCATGTGGGAAATGGGCATCGCCTGCTCACGTGTGTGGAAACCATCAAATCTTTGGTTTGTGTTAAAAAAAAAACAGGTTAACCCAAAACATTTTGAACAAATTAGTACTTGAATAAATAAAAATTCTTAATTGTATTATGTAAAAACCTCTTTAAGAAGAGATTTATTATCACTCAAATATATTGCTAAATTAAAAGCTTCAACACACCACCCTTCTACCGAACACTTATTAGCCGAAGGGTAGGGAAATCAAGGTCTCAAAGAAATTGAGAAAAACGCCAATCAAAAGGACATATATGACGCATTAACCAAGATTGGCAGGACCCTGAGCAAAATTAAACCCGTTTTTAAACTAACAATACCAAGTTGAAGTAGTGTTAGGCCAATAATCAATAGATCAATGGCTGAGGTTATCAAAACTTACTTCAGTCATCCTTTTTAAAATTAGTGGAAAAATATAGCCATTTCGAGTTAGTTTATACCGATCCATAAAAAAAGGGCGATAGTGTTAGCAGCTCTGTGAGTCGTAAACACAACCAGCTCCTTTTTAATCAAACTACATTGAAGTATGAGATGTAAAAAATAAAAACTTTAACTTTCCTATATTCTTTACCAAATACTTTTAAATGGTGTAATGCTCTATTCTCAATCACGTTGGATTTTGATTAGCTGAAAGGTTTTCATCTTTATCAATGAATATTGATATTACTGTATTTGTTTAAAAATATTAGGATATAACTACTGAGCCACAGCAACGCGTGGCCGGGTCTGCTAGTATTACATAAAATATTACTTGTAATGTAATATGAATAATGTACATGAAAACTCTTTTTTTCATTCATTTGTGCTTTCTATCTAGTGGCCCAATCTGCTGTATCATCTAAACGATTTTGAAGTATGCTAAAGGCTTGAAGAAGATTTTTATCTGGACAAAGCATAACTTGGTTGTCAGAAAAAGTAGCCAGTAGCCAGTGTGTTGTGGTTGATCTGACAAGTATACATTGATAAATATTGGACCCACGATGCTGCCAAGAGGCTCTTCTGCTTTCGATCTTTAATGTGATAGAGTTCAGTTCCTACTATGACAGCAAAATGTCTGTCAGTTAAGTGGGAAATAACTATTAGAAAACTAGCAGACCCGGCCACGCGTTGCTTTGGCTCAGAAGTTATATCCTAATATTTTTAAACAAATACAGTGATACCAATATTCATTGATAAAGATGAAAACCTTTCAGCTAATCAAAATCCAACGTGATTGAGAATAGAGCATTACACCATTTAAAATTATTTGGTAAAGAATATAGGAAAGTTAAAGTTTTTATTTTTTACATCTCATATTTCAATGTAGTTTGATTAAAAAGGAGCTGATTGTGTTTACGACTCACAGAGCTGCCAACACTCTCGCCCTTTTTTGATGGATCGGTATAAACTAACTCGAAATGGCTGTATTTTTCCACTAATTTTAAAAAGGATGACTGAAGTAAGTTTTGGTAACCTCAGCCATTGATCTATTGATTATTGGCCTAACACTACTTCAACTTGGTATTGTTAGTTTAACAACGGGTTTAATTTTGCTCAGGGTCATGCCAATCTTGGTTAAAGCGTTATATATGTCCTTTTGATAGGCGTTTTTCTCAATTTCTTTGAGACATCGATTTCCCGACCCTTCGGCAAATAAGTGTTCGGTAGGAGGGTGGTGTGTTGAAGCTTTTAATTTAGCAATATATTTGAGTGATAAGAAATCTCTTCTTATAGAGGCTTTTACATAATACAATTAAGAATTTTTATTTATTCAAGTACTAATTTGTTCAAAATGTTTTGGGTTAACCTGTTTTGTTTTTTTAACACAAACCAAAGATTTGATTGTTTCCACACACGTGAGCAGGCGATGCCCATTTCCCACATGAGCTATGCCATTGCCCATGGGAAAAACACGGATTTTTAAAGTCCAAGTGGACATTGTTTGCCCTTGGAATTTGTTTATGGTCATGGCAAAAGCCAAACGAATAGGATATTGAAGCCTTTTAAATTTTATTGAAAATTCTGACGGTTCCAGGGAATAGGTGGCAACTGGTCGATATCTCCTGTAAACCTTCCAGGCAACATTTTTGCTTCAATTACATTTCCTGTGATCCTTTTAATGACCAAACGTGTACCGTTGCACAATTGAGGTGGATTTAAGTTACGAAGATTAATGATCGGTGAGCCAATCTTCAACTGGAGATTGTTTGGGTGCATATCCTGGGAATTAAAAAATTCAGATAAGAAATTTACGGCTTCGTTTACATCTAGAACATTGTCAATTGATTTTGGAAGTTTATTTCATCGAAATCAACATTTTTTGCTACCAAAATAGCACGACTACCCAGCCAATTAAGTCCAAATAATTGTTCAAAATATCAGGAAAGACACTTTATATTTCGTAGACAGTTCATTTTTCGTCTCTACAACAGTTCAGAAATTTTCTGGTAATTTGATAAATTTTGAATTTCGATGCAGCTCTATTTCACCATTTCCAATATACAGCAATTGTTTAGAAAATATATCTGCCGATGGATCATTTTGCAGTAGTACTCTCATATTTATGGTGGATAAATCTGAAACTTGCGGTTACCCAAATAACAATTATTCCTGTTCAGTAGAGGTGTAATAATCATTATATGTAAACTTTAAAAAATGCCGCGATTTGTAATCCTTTCTTAATCAACAATCATTTAAAGATAAGTAAAAAATTGTATTCTGGTGAAATTAACAACGAAATATCATTCCCAATAATAGCCTACTTTAAATTAAAGAAAGGATTAAAATCTTCACTGACATTTCTTAAATTTTACATATAAAGATAATTACAACTCTGCTGAACAGGAAGTAACAGCCTCTATTCGATTGGGATAAAATTTTCTCAACTTTAAATTATTGTTGATAAAGGAGGAATAACAAATCTTCACTGACATTTTTTAAATTTTACATTTTAGTAAATAATAATATAGGAACAAATAACTGCATTCACATAACACACTACAAAATTATAATAATGATAACCTGTATTACAATAGCATGCTTATAAACAAAAACGTTACGAAATCGACATATGACGCCATGTTAATAAATCGAAATACGACCTACTGTATTTGCAATAATTCGCTATATAAGAATTATTTTGATCACTAATCAAGTTAAAAACTATCCTATCTATTAAGTTGGCAAAAACTATATACATTGAGCCAAATTTCATTAAAATCGGTTGAGTAGTTTCTGAGAAATAGAAAGACAAACATCGGGACACAAGATTTTCATATATATAAGGATAGGTCAGAAGAGGTATTATTTTAAGTGAGAAAAGCAATCGTTCATGCCAAATGCTTGATTAATGCCAAAAAGAACACTGGGACAGTAATTATTGGACTCAAGGTTTACAAATATAATTTACTATAGTTATAGCTATAGTATAGTTGAATGATGTTTTCTAAAATGAAGAATGATGAAGGATGATTTGAAATAAATTTAAAAATTTCACAAGAATCAAAACAATGAAGAAGTATTTTTCGATCTTCCAAATTCATATCGCCTAATCAGCCTTCTTCATTCTTTTTCTAAATTATTCAAAACCAAATAAATAAGTAAAAATGAAGAACCTGGTTGTTAGGAAAGGTACCATCCTTATCAATAGCATTCACTTGAGTAACTTTAGTTCCAATTGGTTCTCCTTCTAAAACTGTTTCTTGTTCCCTCTCAGTGAACAAAGGGATCTCGTCATTAACGTCTTCTAGCATTATAAAAACAGTCGCCTCAGAGGCAAGTTGTTGAGCTCCATTGTTCTAAAATAAAAAAAATAAACAATAAACCTTCATAACCAATTTAACATAAGTTGTATATCAAACTTTGTATACCAATCATAAATTTTAAACCTTAAAAGTAATATCTAATGGTAGCTGTATCTAACTTAATAATAATAAAAAAAAATCTAGTGATTATAATTGTTTTATCTAATAATTAATAATTTTTCAAAAGCTTGTACATTAAAACCCTTGAAAAGTATTAGATACAGAACTTTAATCTAATTACATTAGTAGAAGGACAAGATTTGGCCAATACCATGCTCAACTCCTTGTTTTATTCCCCAATTAAAGGTACCCACCTTATAGAGATCAGTTTGTAATCTTCTTTCTTGATCTATTTTTTTTTTTAACAAAACATTTTATGTCACAGCCAAACTAAGAACCAAGCTAATAAAAGCAAACGCCTAAATCAGAGAGCAATTCCACCCAACATTCTTTTAAATTGAACTCATGAACAACTTACTTAGTTTTGGTTTGATGATTTCAGCTTTTTTATTAACAAAGTGGTTTATGAACATTGATGAATATGACCATCAGTTCATGTAGGAAATAATTCTAATAGTTGGACATAAAAAAGATCTAATATATTCAATACATTGACTGCTAAACTATGAGATTATTTGTAGTAAGTATTTTTGCTTTGGATACTAATCTTACAATTTGTTTAGGCGTCATATTGTTACAACTAAAATGAAAGTTATTCCTTTTCAATGATTAATAGATATTAAAGTTTACAAAAATAATAAGATTAAATCAAATCAGCTTAATAGACTAGTCTATCTTGCTAGCAGTCAATGTAATAAAAAAAAAAAAAAGTGGAAAAAGAACCTTACTTCAACTCTGATAGTTAAATTGTATTCCTTAATGGTTTCATAGTCTAACGGGTGATTGACTTTAATATCAGCCCAAGTGTAACCATTATCTGATCGTTGCTGGAGATAAAAAGTATGGAACTTGTTTGTCTGTGCTGTTGATCCAGGCATTAACCGATAGAATACAGTAGGATTGCCTTCTATGCCAGAGCTATAAAGTAAATTTAATCAAATAAGAACTGAATAATAGTTGTAAATAAGATAGTTTGTTAAATATATAAATAAAAAAAGATCAGTATAAATTTTTGTTTACACTAGTCTTCTTCTCCTTCGGTCCAAGAATATATATCAGTTATATTCTAGAACTTATGTAACAACACAATTAATGATTATTTTCACTCATGTCAAGAAACATGCAAAAACATTACATTATATATGCTAAATGTAATATACATAAATTAAATAGAAAAAAGCTTCTGCTGTAGATTTTATTTTGTGCCACTTAATATTTTATATCATGAATCTTACTCAAATTAAAACCCCTAATTGATTTAAATAATGTAGAACAATGTTTAAAAAAGAAACAGAGCCCAATATAAACAAAAAAGTAAATGTTAATGAACATAAATGAATTCTAAAAATTGAAATGGATAGAAAATACATCTGAAATTTCAGATATATAATTTTAATATAAAAATAAGTATAAATATTTATATACCATATAGAAAAGTACTAATGTAACATGTTTTAAATATAAATTATATACCTTAATCCTCTTTGAATATTCATTGAATTAAATTAACTGTTAATTATTATTTAATATCTAAATTAATATTTATAAAAAAATATTTGTTAAAAATAAATAAAAGTATGAATTCCTAAATTATGAAAGGAACTTCAGCATATTTTTTCATAACAATATGATTACTTTTAAAAAATGCATGCTCTAAAATAATTTTAAAAAATATAATATAAAATGATAACTATAAAATACTTAAATGTTCAGTTAACTCTAGATAGCTCCAATCTGAAAGGATTGAAAAATCACTGGTGCCTAAATTAAGATACTACTGTAAAATAACTATATTTTATTTAGATAAATATAACTATGATAAACTTTTTTTAATATAACCAATTATAAAACTTATTTGATAAATAATTGCAGAAAGATACATTAAATAAAACCAATCATAATTTAATGTATCTATATGAGATGGATTTGATAATTATGATTGGTTTTATTCAATGTATGTTTCTGCAATTATTTATCAAATAAGTTTTAAAATTGGTTATATTAAAAAAAAAAAAAAGTTTATCAGAGGAATATTAACATATTTGACTCTTCATGAGTTATAGCGCCATCAAAGAAGAACCATAATTATCAAATCCATCTCATATGAAGTCAAAAGAAATATTGCAGAATGTTAAATTGGTAAGGAAGCAATCTGTGATGGAAACGGGCAATTAGTTTACTTGATAAGATAAATTATTCTCTAAAAATAATTTTCCGTGAACCTCATATATTTTTATTTATTTATTCTTGCATTCATTTTTTTTTTTTTTTTTTAACTTTAATTTAAGGAAAACAGTTCTCTGAAAGAATTGTAAAAAAGCTGGGTGGGACCACCAAATAATTTGAGCTATCATGAATCAACTGCTTAAGTAAATATAAGTAAAAAATAAAAAATAAAAAAGCTTATCAAAAAATGTAATATGGGTCATTCCCCAATATAAGATATTAAACATAAGAGAAAAAAGTTTGAATATTTCTAGGGAACTAATTTAAAAAAATAAAACATTGTGTACAGCTATAAATTACAGAAAACCTTTGATTAACTATAAAACGATTTTTCCTCGGTTTCCGTTAACCTTAACTAGCAGAACTAACAAAAAATTTTCTTTTTAAACTTTGATATGATTTTTTGAACAAAACTATCTGTCACGTAGAATAAAAAAAAAAATACAAAATATAAATTTTAACAACACCAACACTGTAGATTATTTGATAGGATTAATTTCGAAAATTCATATTAGTAAAGTTGAATACATTCATAGACTCAAAATCTTAGAATTATCGGTAAACAGGAAATGAAGGAACCTGAATGAGACTGGGGGTATCTGTGAAAATGATAACACTATCTCATACCCCTCTGCATTACTGTCTCAAACGTTAATTGTGAATTTGAGTTTTTTGATATCACATTTTTTTTTAACAACAGCAGTACGATTTTTTATTTTTATTTTATTTTATTTTTTTTATGATAGGCTTTAATCAGGTTCATTTGAATGCAATTAATAGGTTATTTGGTGGTATTTCAGTTATTTGCCTATTCGCTTTACCGTCATGCCCCTAGTCCTGATGGTGACAGTTAGTCAAAGTACTATATTTCCTGATAATTTATAACACAAAAATGTTAAGGAGATATTTTAATAAAATTTTAAAAAACAATTTTGATACAAACAAATGAAAAACTAATTAGATCCAGTTAAAATAAATATAGAATATATCTATTATAAAAATTATAAATATTTTCTTTTCAAATATGTTAACATGTAAAGGATTAACTAAAGTCTGTAAGTATTTTATTTACGTTTAGTTTTATTAGATAATAGTAAATTAAAAAAATGTAATTTGTAATCATACATTGAATCAAATTTGAAAAAATAAATTGGAAATTCACCTTGAGTATATAATCAATTTTTTATCATTTAAAACAATTATGTTTGAAATGTGGCAGAATAAAAATCTGTATTTTTATGTACCCTGTACCCTATTTTTAAATAAATAATTTATTTTTAGAGTTTTCAAATGATATGATCTGACATTCTTAATGTAACTCGGTGAAAACTGAATAGGAGTTTGATGAAGGAATTCCTTGTTAGATAATGTAATTCATATGAATGAATGTCAGGATCCACCAATGGGTAGTCACCCTCATGCCTGCTCATTTGCTTATTTTAAAATTTTCTGGGGCAAATAAAGTTGATCAATTGAAAAAAATGATGAGGTATGACCCATATTGAAAAAAAAAATATTTTAGCCATATAAGAAAAAATAGGCACATGCATATGTTTTTCTTCTTTAAGTATAGTAAATTGCTTAATTTTTATAAGCTATCTTTCTATTGTTATGAAAAAAGAAAATTAAAACAAAAAATCATGCGACACTTTAATACAAACAAAACAAAAACTATCTATCTATACCTTGGTAATTACCTTATTATTCCAAAAGTAACCTAAACTTATTTATTTTATAAAAAAAAAACATTTTAATCATCTGATTTATATTTACAATAATTAACATGAATATAAGGCATTAAGACAGATTCAAGAAGAGTCTTTGAAATATAAAGTTTTAATAAGTTTATATTCTTCTTCTCGACTAAAATTATTACAAATGCTCAAACAATATCCTATCAATTGTAATGTTATATTAAATTGTAATGTAATCTGTATCTAGTTTCCTACGCATCTCCCCCTATCTCTCATATACAAATTCTTTATTTAATGCTAAATTAAATTGATTGTTAAGTGTTCATAAAGAATAATGTTAACCGAATATAGCACCAAGATGGTTACTATAAATAGGTATTAAAATATTTACAATACCCCAGAGAAACTTAGAGAGTCGGATTCTAAAGGCCTAATGAGATTTAGGCTTTGATGATATTTTCATCAAAATATATTTGAAAAAAATAAAAATTTAAATTCAATAATTACTAATCTCAGTAATAACTCATGATTCATACTACATTTTCATAATCTTAAGTAAATGAGATAATGTATAGTTAGTACAAGGTTTTTAACTTTGTAATCTGTAAGCCCTCATTGACTAATATTTCATACTCATTATAACTAAATTTCATTCAAAATATTTTTTTGTAATTAAATATATTTCAAAGGCACTTCTTGAACTGATGCTAATGAAGTTAAAAGTGAACTATATGGTGCTTCCACCACCCAAAAAGATGCTTGTTTGCAAATGTGATAGACTTTAGTTTTAATGACATTGTTATTTGATTTTTTTTTTTTATATATTAATGCAAAATTAATTGGATTATTTATTTTTCTTGCTTTATTTATGCTGGATAAAAATAAATTAATCTTTAAAACATAAATATTAGCCTAAGTTAGACAATTAAATAAAACAAGAAAAATAATGTGGTGAATAATGAGATAAAACAAGGACATAAGACACAGTATGTATACATTAAACTAATCACTACATAACAGACAGGTGAGGAGCATACACCTTCGTGCATGGGATTATGCCCATTGGTATCTGGAAACTGGGAGGAAAGCGTGCGTAAAAAACCCAAAATGTTAATTTAAAAATGAAAAAAAAATACAAAAAGCTGTCGGAGGTAGTTTGAACCGACCTTGCTTTGATTGAGACAACTTTGGCCCCAACATTCATGTTCTCCTTGATGTAGATAGGGCCGTATACAACATGATCCCAGATTGGAGGGTTGTTAGCACGGTCGACGACATCTATCTGTACCTCGACCGATCGAGATAGTTGTGGAAAGCCCTTGTCTTGGGCCTTAGCCTCCAGTTTGTAAGTCTCCCGCTATAAGGTTGGTAGGGAAAAATGGATATTTTTGACTTGGAAGTAATTCAGAGACAGGCAAATCAAAAATTATTATTAATTTCATTAATAAATTTCAATGATTTAAAGTATTTCAGATATAAAGAAGGTTTGTCTTTATAATAATAGTTTGCCTTTCCCTGAATGAGAGGAAGGGATGAGGAGGAGATTTAATGGGCTCTTGTTTGACCTCACTCACATCTCTGTCAGTTACACTTTTCTATTTTAAAAAATTTAAATTAAAGACCTTGTTTTTGCTTATATTGTACAAACCTGGCTTTGACCGAAGCAACCACAGTACCAACAGTGACATTTTCCAATTCACGGAAGGGCCCATAGACAGACCTGTCCCAGAGGGGAGGTTTATTGTTCCTGTCAACGACGTCTAACTCAACATCAACGTCCGCTGTTGTTGGAGGTTCTCCTCGATCAGAGGCTTTCACCCGGAGGCGGTATCGCTCACGCTATAAAACCATACACAAGAGCGAATCACAACACCTAGAGGCCTCCCACCTCAACGTTATACACAGCAGAGAAAGATAAATAATAAAAAATAAAATAACATAAAGAAAAAAAAAGGAACACAAAAAGTACAATAATTGAAGTAAAAAGTTATTATTGATAGCGAAATTTCTTTTTTCTTTTATTTTCAAGCAAATATTTTGTTTTAATATACTTTTTTTTTCTTTGAGAAATGCTCATAGCACAGCTCAAGTGAAGCATCCTAAAAAAACATTCCTACTTATTTACAAAATTTCCTAATGCAAACAATTCCTCATTTACAAATAAACTACATACAACTGAAAATAATTTCAACTTAAGTGGATTTTTAATATTTACTTTAATAACTCTATATTAGTTAATAATTATTTTTTAAAAAAGTAACTGTACATATTAATTACTACATGCACATTAGTTTTAAACTTTAAAAAAATGTCTTTATTCCGAATACAAGCATTATATACCCCTCTTAAAACATCAATGAAAAAAAAATCTTAATGAGAGGAAACAAACTAAAAATCATTCTTAACCCTGAATATAGATTTTGCAGGATGTTAAATGTTTAATTACTTGTGATAGTTATTTGGTGGTTTGTTGGCAACAATAAAGATGTAGCCTGACATTTTTTTAATATCAAGAAAGATTATGTTGATTTAAAAAATATATATATAAGTTTTTTCAGAATGAAAATGATTGTGTAAAAAAAAAAATCATTAAACTTCAATAAAATCTGGGGGGGGGGGGGGTACCTTATTTAAGGTGCCAATCTTGATCAATAAATAGTTAATCACCTAAATTATAAAAAATATTTTATAGAAACATTCATGATGATAATAAATAATTACTATAATATAGAAATGTAAAACAATAATTATTTAGATGTATGAACAGCAGAAATTAATCCGAATGAAGAAATTTTAAAAATAAATAAAATAAGCTCTTGGAAATACACGACTTACTAAAAACACTCAATATTCAAGTTTAGGAAATCCTGTACTTTTAGAATAGTAAATAGCTAAAATTAACAACATAAAGTCATAATTAATGAAAAAGCTCCTAAACAAAAATATAGTTAAATTCTTAAATTATGCCCCTTTTTTCTTAATTGGAAAATATTTTTATTACCATTTAGCAATCTTGTAGTGTTGATACGAGAGTGCTAATACCATCTTTGCCATGGATCAAGTAAGTGATCAGAAGATGTCATTAGTTTAAGCAAAAGTTCAATATCAAAACATTTCTTCCACAATTTCTTTTGAACTACTCATTAGATTCAGGGAAGATAAAAAACAATATTTTTGCATAATACAGTATCAGTAATGAACTCAACTTTATAAGTCATATTTCATTGTGGAAATAAAATGTACTCCTATCATCTTAATAACTATTAATGACTTAAAAAATTCATCCCCTCAAATGGATAACCTATCCTCACACACCAGCAAAAATTTTGGTATTGATATTCACCTCTCTCAAGGGAAAGAATTAAAAACAGGTTTGGATGAAAATTTCAGAATACAAAAAAAAAAAATACAAAAAAAAAATGTAAGTACTAATTGTCTATGTAAATACTGTTTCTTTCTCGGCACCAGAAAAATTGGGTGGCAGAATATTAAAGATATCCTACCAAAGCCGGATTTAAACTTGGGACCTTGAACACAGGAGCAGTGCCTTACAATTGAAATGCCCCAATACCATGAAAATATGTTTGTGATTTAGATTTTACAATTATGCAGGATGTACCAAGTAAGAAACAGAAACTTTAAGGTCTGAATCTATTCAATTTTAAATGGTACCATAAAAAAATAAACTTTAATTAATATGTTCAATTGATTAAAATTGTAATTTTGTCCAATCATAGTATATCACCATCACCTTCAAACTAAAATTTCGTGCAATACAACCAGATATAACTTGAGAGCTAAAAGAAAGATAACCAGACCTTGTCAGAAAAACTATAACCAAATTTAAATTTATTCATAATTCATAAGATTAAAGTTGAGTAAAAATTTAAGATAATTATAAGGAGTTATGCGTAATACAATAAATGTGTGTAAGCTGGTTTCCAATCATATGTTTTTTTAGAGGACGTATTGTTTTTTATGTTGCATTGTTGTGGATTTTCTATCAAGAGATGTAACAATGGATTGTTAATCAATTTCTAATCTTGTAACAAATTGGAGTTAATCTCATGCTAAAAGTAACCTTTTATTAATACAAATTTACAACAATATAATATATATCAATTATACAAAAACTATAATACCTAAAAGTAACAATTGATTAACAATCCATTGTTACATCTCTTGATAGAAAATCCACAACAATGCAACATAAAAAACAATACGTCCTCTAAAAAAACATATGATTGGCAACCAGCTTACATGTGTTTTATATGTATTCACATATGATCCAATTACAACATTAAATTGAGATTTTTTTTAATAGTTTGATGATATTAGTATCCAACAAATACAAATTTGTAAGCTTCATATTAACTATTAATAGTATTTTTAAAATTATTTTAGGTTAAAGATATTTTAGGTTAAAATTATTTAAAATTATTTTGAACTTTGAAGTACAATAAAGAGACAAATAAATAAATAAAACAACAGGCAAAAAGAACATTTTAGGAAGCAAACAATTAAATTTAAATCAGTGGTGTATGTCAGCTCAGACAGTAGGAGCTATATATTCTTCTTTCATTGGTAGTATCTAGGACCAGCAAAGAAGACATAAATTGGATGCCAAAGTTACACTTAAATGATGATAATGAAGTGCTATGAATAATTGGAAGACCATCATTTTAAAAAAATTAGGATTCACATATTTGCGAAAAGGGCTACTGTTTCTAAAAAAGATAAAATATTATTTTCTCATAATAAACATAATAATGTAAAAAACAAATAGGAAGCCATATGGCTGCTTGGTTATGCCCTGCCACATGCAATCTTTCCATTAATCTACTATTAAGGTGTTTTATAGCACAAATGTATGTACACAAATAGCTATAAATATACAATAACACACTTATGGGACCTAGGGGATACAATTTAATCAATCTAATGATATAAAATAAACAATTGTTAAACTGAGAAATGTTAAATTGTTAACCCCACTGAAAACAAAGATGAACAATTTATACTACTTGAAAATTATTACCTGCTACACTTTTAAATTTGATATGGATCCATCATTCTTCCAAATATAAAGTAATCTAATCATAACTAATTTTTGTAAATATACAATTTTTTTGTAAATAAATTTGGTATCAGAATAAAAGATTTGTACTGAACACAATTAGTATATATGTAAATAAAAAATACATACCAAAAGAAAAGAAAAAAACGACTGATTATGAATTGAAATATGTTCAGGTAAAATAATAGATTTTATGAAAGTAAATATTGCTTTTCAGGTAGGGTGTTTAAAAACAGGTGGTGCTTGAATGATTAGAAAATTGGAAGTTACTAATTAAATTAAACATTGTCTAAATACTTCATTAATTAACTTACACATTTTCTACAATTCTCTAGGTAACAATTTCAGCAACAGAACTGTAACACTATAGAGTATTATTACAAGCATTAAACTGTATTTTGAACAAGCTTTTAATTTATTGTTTACTTCAGGAATCTTCCAAAGTAATTAACAAAACACTAAAGGAAAAACAGGATTCCTTGTTATTTTTGAGAAATAATCTACTACACAAAGATTTATCAAATGAACTGTAAATAATATGAAACTAAAATAAAATGGATATTATAGGTATATGCATTGGTCAATATGAGATTACAACAAGCATTGAAATATATTTAATTCCTTTTATAATTCCAGTTTGCTGTGGAAACACACGTCATCTGCGTTTAAAATAATAAAATATAAGAAATGTACAAAGGCTCATTCACAAAGGAGCTATGCTATGAACAATTCGATTTCACAGATAATTTGTTTTTATTCTTCAAGCGAGTTAACTACTTCTGAGGGTTAGCCTCTAAAACATACAAAAGGTTAGATGACAGTTTACCTACTTACTGGAAAACATCCCTTGGCGTTGAGAAGGTAAAAGAGATTCAGCAAAACAGAAATAGTGCAATTAAATAAAATTAATAAAAACCTTGGTTTATAGGATGGTTTGAGGGGAGGAAAAACAAAATGAAAATTAAAAACTGAAACAAGGCTTAGTGGTTAAAGTAAATATAAAGCACACATGCGACATGATGCAGTAACATAATAAACAAAAATTAAAAATAATTAAATAGGATTATTGGCTTTAGGTTAGTGATAATTAGGAAGGATAGTAAAGAAAGGGAGCGCGGAAAAAAAAAAATTATCCGCACTTTATTTTCATATTCAAAAATAAAAATAAAAAATGGGAAAAAACTCTTTGCAAATTGCCGTCCGCATTCGCCCCATACACATGGAACGGAAAAATGTCACATTTGGTTATTCGGTTAAAGTAGTATAAAGAGAGGCGGAGAGCTGAAGCGAGGTCAAAAACATCACCCAAAACACACCATCCTCCCTCTTTCTCTCTCTCTTTCTTTTATCTCCTCCTGTAAAAGGATGAGAAAAAAAAAACACACAAAAAGAGAGCCATTATAGTTTTAAAAAATTGTTAGTTCAGTCACCTTCAAAAAATTCAAAAAATCACAAAAAATATATCCAGACATTTGGGGTAATATTACCCACTCAAAAAATCATTCCAAAATCAAAAAATCATCAACAGGCATTAAAAAAAAGTCATGTGATTGTGTGTGGGGCAAAAAAAAAAATGCGCAGTAGAATACAAAATTCAAAAACATTCCTGCGCAATTTTTTTTCTCACTTCTTCAGGGTATAGGTTATTGTAATTTGAAGAAGGAATGAATAAAGAAAAACAGTGCATTGAGTGCTCCTGGCAAAGAATGTGATTAATAATAAATTAATAATCAATAAGGTGCCGTAAAAACAAAACTCATTTTTATAAGAAAGGAAGGGGCATCTGACCAATCAGGTCATGCCTACCCCTTGAGCAACATAAATTAATGTGCTCTCTAAATAATTTATTTTAATAAAAAGCCAGAAGAAATACGAAAAGTATATTTTTATCATTTATATTTACAAGTGCAAATAAAAAAGACTTAAGACGAGTACGTCAACAACTCCAAATTATTAAATCCATATGAAAAAAAAAAAAAGATAGCAAACTAATATGCTTCACCGGTTATTCAAGAAAAGAGAACAATTTCTTTATCCAAAAATTTTTCACATTACCCAAGTAGTGCCATTATTCTTGCTCTCAAATAATACAAATATCTCTTAAATAAAGCACTGATGTGTGCTAATGCTGTCAGCAAGAGTTGATAAGTTTTACCAAACTCATTAATTATAAAAATCGACTGAGGAGAAAAAAATCAATCACTTTTTATGAAATACTCCAATATTTCCAGTAAAATGCAAGAAAGGTTTCTAAGAAATCAAGAGTTGTTGAAGTAGTTAATATATTTGAAACAACTGTGATAATGAATCAGAAAATAAAATTAGATTTAATCTTTCAGATTAGTATATCAGGAATAAATAATGAAAAGGATAAAGGGGAGGAAACTAAGAACAAAACTTACGTCAAGAGGCTTCTTCAGCACGATCCAACCTGATTCAGGTTGAATTTCAAAATATTCAAGGTCATTTGGATTAGATGGTGCACTTAGGGTATAAACGATAGCACCATTATTGTCTGCATCTTCATCAGAAGCAGACACACGAAGGATGTTAGTGCCGATGCTGGCATCTTGTTTTACATTTTCAACATATTTCTGAAAAATAAATATTCTCAATTATTGATACATACATTATTAATCACAATAATTATTTTAAATGTTCTTAAGATAAAAAAGGTAAAGCTCTCCCAATGTTACTTCTGAGCAAGGCCTATTTCAGGAACTTATTTTACCAGGACTCTCACTGCTTCATTAACAGTGTAATCAACTAATGGGCCTTGATCAGTTTTAGTAGATACCAGCTTTCAATTCGCCACACTAAATGGCACCAGGTTCCCTTTGCTCAGAAGTAACATATGGAAACTAGGACCAAAAAGAACTTGCTTTATCAATTTCTTGATAAATACGTTCTTGAAATCTTACTTACTTCTCCTATAAAAGTTTTTTTTTAAATCAATTAATATTTTTAGAAACTGGATATCATACTTAAAAAGAAAAATTAATTCAATGAAAATAATTCTTTTATTATATTTAAATAATTAATATTATAATTATTAAATTATTTTATCAGAAGAGAAAAGATTGGACGCGGCCAGGGAATCGAACCCAGGTATTCTGCATCTCCGTCACAGTGCTTTACCGTTGAGCTAACCATGGGGTCATGCCAAGCCACCCCAACCTTCTCTCTTCAGAGATCCCTCTCACTAGGTCTAGCCACATTGCAGCGTAGTAACCGGGGGCTGGACAAATGAAAAGACCAATTTTCATTGAATAATGCTTAACTGAGATAGTATATCTATTAGATCATATCATTGGACATTTTTCCAGCCCCCGGTCACTATACTGCAAAGTGGCGAGACCTGGTAGGTGGAATTGCTGAAGAGAGAAGTTTGGGGCGGCCTGGAATGACCCCATGGTTAGCTCAACAATAGAGCACTGTGACGGAGATGCAGAAGACCAGGGTTCGATTCCCTGGCCATGGCCAATCTTTTCTCTTCTCATAAAATAATTTAATAATTATAATATAATAATTACATAATTATAATATAATAATTATATAATTATAATATAATAATTATATAATTATTATTATAATAATTATAATAACTCCGCCTGCTCTTTACCAGTTGCCGGTCCAAAGCCCGGATAAAGGAGGAGAGAAAGAGGAGTTACACCTCTTAAAAAACCAGGGTTTAGCTGGCCTGGCTGATAGCACCCTGTTAGGGCCCCTTCCGTATGGTACAGGGACTGGTCCTCCAGGTTGGGGGTTAGGTGCAGGGTCGACCCCCCTCACCTGTCATAGAAACCGAAAGAGCCTCGGAACATCGGACTGATCACAGGCAACGACAGCGGCGAGAACACAGACTTAACTATATAGCCACATGGAACGTAAGAAGCCTTCTTAAACCTGGTGCGGCGAAGGAATTAGAGGATGAACTGCGTCGATACAGAGTTGACTTAGCGGCCCTGCAGGAAATAAGATGGAGGGATGCAGAGATGACTAAGCTGAAGGAATACACCATAGTCAATAGTGGTAACAGAAGGAATATCTTGGGAACAGGATTTGCAATTAAAAACTCTCTCCAACACTCTCTCATAGTATTCTCAGCGATTAATGAAAGAATATGTACTATCAGATTGAAAGGGACTTTTTACAAAATATCCATAGTGAGTGTACATGACCCAACGGAAGAGAAGGATGAAGAGGAAAAAGATCTCTTTTATGGAGAGCTAGAGGGAGTGTATGACAGCCTCCCCAAATACGATGCAAAAATAATCCTAGGTGACTTTAATGCCAAGGTAGGGAAAGAGGAAGCCTATAAACCAACTATTGTAGCACACAGTAGACACGATGATTGTAGTGAAAGCGGTTTACGAATGGTTGATTTCGCGATATCTAGAAACATGAGAATAAGCAGCAGTTACTTTGCACACAAGGAAATACATAAAGAAACATGGATATTGCCTAATGGACAAACCAGGAATCAAATCAACCATATACTCTTTGACACAAGACATGCCAGTAGTGTTTATGATGTACGCAGCTTCAGAGGGGCGGATTGTGACTCAGACCATTTCTTGGTAAGGATAAAGTTTAAACAAAAAAATAACGAGGAGACATGGTACATCCCAGAAAATGACACTGCAAAGTTTAGAGAAACTTAAAATTCCAGAAGTTGCCAAGCGTTTTGAAGAAAGTGTGACGAAAGAATTCCAGGAACACCAGGAACAAGACACAATAATTGAGAGAAAGTGGGAAAAGATAAAGCACACACGAAGAAGGCTTGAAAAGATAAAGCACACACGAAGAAGTGCGGGAAAGAAATGAAGCAAGAAAGAAGATGCTACTCCGGAGAACGAGAAGAACTGTGGAGGAGTATAATCAGAAGAGAAGGACAGTTAGATCTTTGTGCAGAAAGAAAAAGAGGCTATGGGAAACCAAAAGATTGGAAGCACTGGAAGAAAACTTCTCGGCCAAGGAATCAGAAAGTTCTATATGGGGGTGAGAAATTTCAAAGATGGATTCAAACCCCAATTAGAAATGTGTAAAGGAGGGAAACATAATATGAGACAGAGCAGCAATGCTTGAAAGATGGGCAGATCACTTTCAGGAACTCCTCAACACTTGAAGGAACACAGATACAGCTATGCCGGGACCAACTCAGAGACATGCCCAAGAAGATGCAGACGAAGTTCTCCCACCAGAGAAAGAAGAGATAGCTGAAATAATTCAGACACTCCATAACAATAAGGCACCGGGAATAGACCAGATCCAAGGAGAACTGCTAAAGTATGGTGGGACTGCAGTGATTGATCAAATTTACGATCTAATCTTTGAAATATGGATAAATGAAGAAATGCCCCAGGAATGGAGTACGGCATTGCTATGCCCCATACATAAAAAAAGGAGATAGGCTTGCATGCAAAAGCTATAGAGGCATAGCTCTACTTAAAGCTGCCTATAAGGTTTTATCTGTTGCAATCCACAATAGAGTGCTCGTGTGGATGAAAAGATTGGTTGGAGAATACCAAAGTGGTTTCCGACCTGGGAGGTCTTCAACGGACCATATATTTTCACTGAGGATAATGCTAGAAAAAGCATATGAATTTGACATCGAACTGCATCACTTATTTGTGGACTTCAAAGAGGCCTATGATCAAATCGATAGAGGAGAACTAATAAGGAATCTTCAAGGCTTGGGTATGCCAATGAAACTTGTCCGACACATTGGAATGACCCTAACAAATACAAAGTGTCGGGTTAGTCTCCAAAATCATATATCCTAAGAATTAGATGTCTCAAATGGCCTCAGGCAAGAAGACCCCCTGTCACCTGCATTGTTTAACCTTAGTTTAGAAGTGGCAGTAAGAGCCATTAGGACAAACCCAGGTGGAACAATTATGAATAGACTGACAAAGCAAATGGCCTATGCAGACGATAGAGTCATAACAGGAAGAACACTAGCATCGATGGCTGGCGCCTATGAGGAACTTCAGGAATCTTCCAAGAAACTCGGTTCACAGATTAATGAACAAAAGACCAAATATACGAGATCTTCACGAAAGGCAGATCACCGTGAGGGCAAAAGGTAGAAATTTGTGGACAAAGCTTTGAAGAGGTTAACAAATTTAAATACCTAGGATCTGTGGTCACAAATAAAAATGACATAAAAGAAGAAATAAAGGCGAGATTGGCTTCAGGTAGTAGGTGTTTGTATGCACTCCAAAGATTGCTCCGTTCCCGAAATATCTCTCGGAAGGCCAAGATAAATATATACTGCACAATCGTTAGGCCAACTGTGACATATGGCAGCGAGGCATGGGTATTGACCAAAGAAAACGAACAAGTCATTAGGATTTGGGAAAGAAAGGCTCTCCGAATGTTAAATAAAAAAATAAATATAAATAAAAAACATAAAAAAAAAATTGGTATGTGAGTCAGGGCAGTGGCGACCAAGGAGGAATATGGAGTTAATGGACCTTTTTGGTGAGCCCGATATAGTTGTGCTCATCAAGATGGCGAGAATAAGACGGCTTGGCCATGTAGAGAGAATGCCGGAAAACCGCATACCAAGAAAACTATTATACGAGAGACCAGGAGGAAAGCGGTCAAGAGGAAGACCCCATCTGAGGTGGCTGGAGGAAGTGGAGGCAGACTTGCGGCAAATGGGAGTGAGGAGATGGAGAGCGGAGGCGGCAGACAGACGAAGTTGGATGAGGATTTTTTCGGAGGCCAAAGGCCTTCATGGGCAGTAGCATCAATGGATAGATAATATAACTATTTTAAAAGAAAAAGCATGAGTTGGCAGAACTCTGTCGCTAAGTTCACTTTATACCTTCATTTTGATATGAAAACCAGATTAAAAATAATATAATAAATAACAAATGAAAACATAAATAAATATAAAATAATTTAATACAAAGGTGTCAATAATAATCCCAAAAATATTCTTTTCACAGCATTGCCGTCTTGCATAGGTGGTGCATGCGGGATTTCATTTTGATCTAATTAATCATGTTTCTTTGCTTTTAAGAAAGAATGCCTCTGATTAATTCTTCTATAAAGCATACAATAAAAAGGATATGCAATAATGTATGCTAATAACTAGCTATGATATTTATACAGGTAAGCAAAAAAAACTTCCATAAAATGGTAACTTCTCCCACTTTTCTTTCAACAGTTTCTTCCTACCATTGATAAGTTTCTTCACCCGATTTTTTAATTGGACCAATAAACAGTATTATTCAATGATTCCCTTTTTGAAGTCTGAAAGTGTATCAGGAGCCCCATCCGTCAACAACTTTTATGGAGTGTCTATGAATGAATTGAAAAATTCAAAAATTGTCGAACGAATATTATTCATGACTGAAAAGCCAATACAGTATGCATGACCGGACGACTGTCTACATCTATGAATGAAGAGAATATTATGCATGCATGTAGTATGGTTGGGTAGACAGACGAGTTACTGGTAATAAAGTGACAACTGTCTGCAAATTAGCTATAGTTTTTTACCAAAACAACTCACAAATTCGTTAAAATAAACATATGATCTTGGACAACTTCCAATAACATTAGATCATTATGTAATGAGTGTGACATGGATCCAACACTGGAGATAGGAAGCGGTGCAGTACATTCATGGCTTATTTCTCAGCCAAAACCCTTCTTTTTGAAGGGCTTGGGGAAGTGTGAGTACCGATGGGCCAAGTGTATTGAAAAGCAAGGCAACCATGTTGAAAAATAATGTTGGTGTAGGTATACTGTTTGTATTTTAATAAAATTTATAACTAATTTGGTTATAATTAATTATTAAGTTACCCTTGAATATAGCTTAAATTCCAGATAAATTGTGAAATAGATTTAAAACACATCATGCCTTCCGTAATGCGATTTAAAAGCTTATTATTTTTGAAGAAGATATGACAAAAACATAGAATTACATAGAAATACATAATGTATTAAATGTTTTAAAATTTGAATACATAACGTGATGTTTGCAGTAGCCTTTCAAGGATACTTTGTAAAAAATAATGACACATTTAAAAAACATAAAGTATAAGTTAATAACACACACATATACTTTATATCAATTACGAACCTGTCTGTCAAAAAGTGGAGGGTTATCATTAACATCTGTAATTTCAACTGTAAAAGAACAGACTCCTTCTAATGATGGATCTCCTTGATCTGTGGCTTTGACTGTTACAGATACAAACTTTCCATCATCACCTTCTCTGTCAAAAACCTATAAAATTAACAGTTAAAAATGGGTATAAAGTATAACTAAAACATAATAATCAAATTAATAAAACATTGCTAACCTTATTAGTTGTTACTTCTCCAGTTTCTTCATCAACTGTGAATTTTGTTCCCTTCTGATTTGGCTGTTGTACAATCGAATATTTCACTTGACCATTTACACCTTTATCTTCATCAGTAGCATGCACCTAAGCAAGCAATAAAAATTATTTTAAAATATGCAAAATACCAAAAATCATAAAATTACATAGAAAGTATTGTTACTTTGATAACTGGACTTCCATTAGGAGCTCCTTCTTCAACTTGAGGAGCATATGTGCCACATTCCTTAAAAACAGGCTTGTTGTCATTTACATCTGTGATGAAGACGACAACAACTGCGGTAGATGTATGGACGGTCTGAGCCCCGTTGACACAACATGAACCGTCATCCATAGCAGTGACATTCAGCTCATATTTATCCCTATCTAAGGAGATTGCTTTTCCATGGAGCCGAATCACACCAGTAATTTCTTCTATCACAAATTGGCCAGAGGATGTCGTACCACCAACAAATCCAAACCTTGAATGACAAGATAAAAATATGCAATATTATTGGACAAATTTTATAAACTGATATTTTATAATAAAGAAGGAAAATTATTTTTTGAATCTACCCTAGAGGGTCATCGGCATAATCTTAATATCTTTCTATTTATCTTTACTTACATAAAAATTTTTTAGTAATCATTAAGTTCCATTTTAAACAATACCCAAAAAGATAATCAATAAATGTAATGTTAATAGTATATACCTGACATTGTCTCCATCTTTATCAGATGCCACCACAGTGGTAACAAGTGTATTTGGTCCAGCATTTTCATCAACATTTGGAGTGTATACTTGCTGAGAAAATTTTGGCTCTTCATCGTTTTTATTTTTTGTGTATATCCTAACTGTTGCTGTCCCTGTTTTAGCTGGTTCTCCTGAAATTTGAGATATATCATTAATTACTAACGTCTATAATTAAAGAATCTGTTTTGGCTCAATATCTAATTCTGATACTAAAGGAGAAAAAGTAAAAAAGTGACCTCTGTAATGGTTGAAAATGAAAAAATCAAGATATATACTCAATAAAACTAGAGGATAAAATATGCAAGTGAAGCAATGAATTTAACATGTTGAGTGCTAAGCTTATAATAGTACTTTCTAGATAAGTGTCGCATCTCCAGAGACATGTAAATTTTTAATTTTGAAAAATGTCTTGAGCTTTTATACTTTTTGTTTGTCATCATCGTAATCTGTCTCCTTTGCCGCTGTGCAATGTGGGATTGCACCTTGCAGAGTCTTAACCGGGTACTTTGTTCATAAACCTTCTTCAACCATGAATGCCTCTTTGACACTTCTCTCACAAATGAGCCTCTAGGTATCCCTCCCTCCACACGGGTCTCACATATCTTCCCGGCTGTTTTTTCTGGATTCATCCTAAAGACATCCAAACCACCATAACTTGTGACCTCTTGGATAGTCTCAGCCGGTTTAGCCCTCAAACCTTTCCTTCCACTTTATGAGGTATTGAATTTCCATTGCTTGGATTCGACTTTGGTTTTTCGAAGAAAGGGTCCATGATTCAAAAGAGTAAGAAAGAATAGGGACAAATGTTGATTTGTAAACGGCAATTTTCATTTTTGTGGTAACCTCGTTGTACCCAGAAAATTCCACCGAAGCAAACAGAACATTCTACCAGCTACTTAGATTTTCCGAGTCTCCATTTCATTGATGTAGCTGCTTTTCTTGAGATGAGCACCCAGAAATTGGTTATTTCTTCTTAAAGGATTCCTAGATTTCATGGTAGATCTTGATCGTTGGCAGCTAGCAAGATGAGGTTATGATTGAAAGCCAAAATAAAAGAGCTTATGGGTTGTAGACCTCTGTGTCCTACCTGGAGCTGCCTCATTTTTGGTTTGGCTAAGACAAATAATAAAGGGTTTGAACAACAACCTGTGTTTATGCCTAATGTCATCTCAAATTCTTCTGATAAGTAGGTTAATAGTCCTAACCACATTTCTGGGCTCCTTATAGACTCACCATAGCCAAAGCTGTCCCTCGATCAATGCCGCTCTCAGACAGTACTCACTCTATGTACTCTCTTCTCATTCTGTCAAATGCTTTCTGGTGGTCAACTAAGCAGACAGAAAGCTCTTTGTTCTTCCCGACCATATTTTCCATTATTTATCGTCATCGAAGATGAGGAATTGCATGCTTTGCTGTCCTCGGAGGTCTTATTGTTCCTTGCCAAACTGAACTTCCATTCTCCTCTTATTCTTGCCTCTAGTAGTCTTAAATATACCTTGCCTGGCACACTACGAGATGATATTCCACGATTTTTAAAATCTCACAATCTCCCTTTAAATAAATGGGGATGATAAATGCAACTTTCCAGTCCTTAGGGACTTTCTTTGGTTTCCACAAGAGGTCCAAGAGATGAAGGAACATTTCTTGGTCCTAGGTACCCATGTACAAGATCATTTCAGGATTGATTTCATCAAGTCCTGCTGCCTTGCCTATTTTGATCTTTGTGATACTCTCTTCCAATTTGTCTTCGCCTATATAATCCTCCTCATCCGAAAGCTCCTCTAAATCTCTCAGGATCTCTGAGACTGGACATCTTCACATAGCAAAGGCAGCCTTAGATATTAGGCACACTCTTGCAGTTACATCATGAGTGCTCCTTTCCAAAAAAATGTCTATAAAAAATAAACTCTTAGCTGCTGTTTATTTATATATATTTTATATGGTTCTGATTTATCTACTTCATTAACACGGTCATGCCAGCACTGTAATTCAAGCTCCTCGCCCATTGGCAGCTGAGGTTAATATTTTTTGCTTTGTAAGACGGAAGCTATTCCATTGCATCATGCAGTATAGACAATCCAACAATAATAAAATAAAAAATACAATCCTACCTAATCCCCAACAGTCGTGGAATGTTTTGTGATTGACTAAAGTGTCAGATGAGGCGTTAAATGCGGGCCACTGGTGGTGGCGTGAACGTATTAAAATGCTAGACTATACAATTTTGAAATTTTTAAGATACAATCCTATTCTGGACTGCCTAGAACTATTCAAAGTTCAGGAACTAAAAAACTCCATCATGTTCTATTGTTGAATCAACAATCACCTATTCATAATGAAATTGGTTAGACCCTTTAAAAAAAAAAAAAAAAAGGATTTTTTTTTTAAATTCATAGCAGCTTCGAGAACTTTTATTTCATCTTGTTGTTACTTTTAATTATCCTGGAATTAACTGTTAAATAATTCTAAAAAATAAGTAGTTATCAATGATTTAATGGTCAATGGTGTAAAAAACTAATTCTAAAAATTTAACAAAAAATTTACCTTTATCTTTGGCAGTAACAATGAATTCATAATAAGCGTTATTATTATCAGCATCAAGTTGTTTGTTATTATTTACAATGCCATTTGAATCAACAGCAAAATGGTCGTCTGAAACTTGATATTCAATTTCGGCATTGGCACCAGAGTCGGCATCAGTAGCTTTTACTTTAAGAATAGATGTGCCGAGAGGGATATCTTCATCGACATTGTGGGCTTGATAATCTGGCAGTTCAAATTTAGGAGAATTATCATTAACATCAGTAACACGAATGGTGAGCTGAAATGAAAGAAAACAATTTTTAATAATCACACAAAACATTATTCATGAATATCAGTGCTTATATAACTATGTTTCTTAATTGAAAGTTTTATTATAATCAATAAAAATTGTATAAGAAATCTAAATATAAGTAAATAAAAGCAAGGGAGTAGAATAAGATGTTCTAATATGTGTCATCTAATAAGAACAGATTTAGACATCAACGAGATCAATTCACATAAAAATCAAATTTTTATTACCAACATCAACTATAAGAAAAATATGATGCTTACTTCTACAGATGTGGAAAAACCACCTGAGTCTTCAGTAGCAGTAACAACTAAAGAATAAACATGAGGCTGCCTCAAGTCTTCAAAGTCCAATTCTTTCGCTAGCTTAACAATACCAGATGTAGGGCCAATATTAAAAGTTCCTGCGCCTTGTCCTTGTGCTTTCAGAGTGTACCGGATCTCACGATCAGCAAAAGATTTAGCTTTCACAGAAATAATGCTGAAAAAAACAAAACAATTTTTACATTATAAAATGGAGTAATCACTGAGATCAAATGAATCCATATCGGCTTGTATCACTAAAATTAAACACATTTTGTTTTATTAGATTCAGAATTATGAATATGTGTATTTAATGAAAATAAAATTTAGGTTAATACGTGAATGAAAAAAATTACAATTTTAGCAATAAATATTTTTATTAAGAATTGAAACTTTAACAATCGCAGAAGAAGACTTTAAGATTGCAACTTATGAAAGGTGTGTTTGGAGGTCACACTTATTGATGGATTATATATAGTTGATTCATATTTTTTTTGAAAACTGAAGTGAGACCTGCTGTGTTTCGTCTAATTATAATAACAAAATATTAACTGATTAGTATTTTAACAACATTTTGGAGATTCAGAGCTTAGTATTTAGTATATTCTCTTCAAATACATGATTTTCAATTTTTATTAATTTATAATCCTAGCAATTAATTTTTTATCCTAATGCAGATATCTTTATAGTCAATGAAATTGATTATTAAATTGGAAATTTTCACAAAAAAATGAATTTATGAGAAAAATACCAATGAACAAATAATATACATTTGTTTGTTTAATCATAGAGATAACTTTGGAGTTACAAGGTAAATCTCAATTGTAGAATCATTAATTTTAACTAATAGAGGCTTTGGTCTAATCAATGACTTATTATATTATAGATAGATAATAAATGAACTAATGAACACCTTTAATAGTAACAAGAGCCAAAGCTCTATTCAAGTAAGTTTTATAGGCTTGTGTTACACGATACACAATATGTACAGTGGCTCACGGTCAAAATGATGCAAGGAAAAAACTATTTTATACCAGGCCAAAATTTATTTTCAACAATCTTTGTTTACAAATATAAAGTGCAAACAAACATACAAATAATAATTATTTGTATGTTTGTTTGCACTTTATTATTGCAATTGTTAAAAGTAATTATTATTTTTAACAATTGAATAAATAAATTACCTATATGTATTTGATTTTATCATAGTTTATTCTAAACTGAACGTGACTAGAATAGTGATTATTTTTCAGCAAAAAATGCCCTCTTTGATTAACTCAGAATGTTTTCAAAGGGATTCCCTCTGGAAAAGGGTTTATTTGGCCTTCTGAATAGCTAATTAAAAAAGGGAATTGAAAAGTTTGTTATAAATTCCTATTGATGGCTGCCCAGCATTCCTAATTACTTACACCATTAGCCCAGCATGAAGCAGGAATCATTTGGAAATAAGATCACATTAACAGCAACAATGTGTAATTTTACACACAAACTTTTTATTATTATATGTATTTATATTATTTTTATAATTAGCACAAGATTCTTCATTTTGCATTCATAAATGCTCCATAAAAATGTGTTAGTAATTACATTTTTATAATTTACTTATATTTATAATTTTTAAACTATTTTATTAGAAAATATAAGATTCGACCAAAGCCGGGAATCGAACCCAGGTCCTCTGCACTATCTATTATCTAACAGATAATCATTGATTAAATAACTAATTATATTTATAATTTCACTACCATGAAATAAGTATTACCAAATTTTCTAAATAATAATTAAGTTTTAAAAAACCAGCTTTATGCTCGATAAATCACCTGAACAGAATACCATATTAGTAAAATGGAAAAATAGATTTAAATTCATAAATAAGTGTTGGACGCATGTATTAAACAAGGAAAGTAGTTTTACAGGTACTCATATTATTATAGATACGGGGTGAAGTCTTTCAGTGCGTAATTTTTTTTAATATTAATTTTTCCCTCTCCAATAACCTTGTTTTTGTTTAGTGAAAATTTGAAGATATTGCTGTTTCTAAATCATTCTATTGTGAATCAGTATATTAAGATAACCATTGGATTTGTTCATCAACAATTATCAAAATTTTAGACATCATTTTGAGTTTCATGATAAAAACATTTTTTATGAACTGGGTCTTGTTCTTAATGAAGCTATTCATTAAGTCGGGTTCATTTGTAGTTTTTATTTCAATATTAATTACCTAATTTTAAAAAATCTCTAATTTCAAAATGATAATGTTTGGATCATTTTGGACAAGAAAAAAACTATTATTCTTGCCAGGAGGGGTAAGTTTAATCCCCACATATAAAATCAGAAATTTATGACAATGGTAAATAATTCACATTAATGTTTCCCTCAAGTATAGTGGTGGTGAGGCAGGACTAATGACATATATTTTAATGAGTCATCTGGAAACTGGAAACATCAAGGAAAGAACACCATTTTTATGCAGTGAGTCTGGGTGTCTTTATGAGATGGTTTCACATGATTTTTATTAATGCATTGGTTAATGATGGTCTTAAACCATACTCAAAAAAGCAACTCCAATTTAACTTTGGAATTTGTGATGTTCATCCAGGTTTTTTTTATATCTTCCTGAACACAATAGACTATTATTACACTGCATTAAATTTTTTAGAAGAGAGTAAGTGTTGCATCAGATATCTGTTTTTGAACCAATAAAATTTCTTCACCTCCAGCGGTCTTAATTTGATCAGATTATCTGTAGCTGGCTAGATATGTATGGCTGTTCAATAGAAAGAATGATATTAAAGAATTTTAATCAAATTTCTTAAAAAATTTGAAAATGGATATACTTTGGTGGGTAATCACCTCATTCCCCTTCTTTTCCTGCCCTCTACAGCCTCTCCTAATTTAGTTAGAGGGATGAAAATTTTTATGAGAATTGAGTTAGTGTTCATGTGTGAATTTCGGGAAATCGAAACTTCTTATTAGGTTTTATGCACGCCCCTCGCGGTTTCGGAAACAAAAAATCATCAAACAAATTATTAAATAATCGGAAAGAAAAAATTGCTTAACTGAAAGCATTTATAAAAAAAACTGAATGTTTTGTCAAACATAAATGAGAAGAAAACGCGGACTCATTGTTCACCGGCACGGAGTTGCTAACTTTTTTTCCCCTATTTTCGAATTGATACGTGGAGAAACTTTAAAATCTTTGAACATGGGGAATTAAACACATATTTTTTTTAACTTCCTCTATTCACTTGAGCGAATTGTTTGATATCCATTCACATTATTAAGGTCCTGAGATCCGCCGCAGGTACCTATCCTACACTACAATACACCACAGTAGCTCTACAGAAGCCGACATATAAAGAAGACAGATGAAAGGATAGAGCAGACAATGGTGGCTAATTGTAGCTTGCCGTCCACCGTCACCTCATCCCATCCGTCTTACTGTTTGTTGCTGGCTCCACTTCATCCATCCCAATTATATACCGCGGTTTATTGTTCTCTAGTCTTCGGGTCTCTTTTGTTCCTCCGCCCTCGATATTATATATGCGGAAACCATATGGCTTGTGAAAGGCTTAAATTACCACACAGTTAGACTGTACCTTGATCAACCATTTAAATCCAGAATAACTTCTTATATGCTTAACTCATATTTCGCTCACTGGTTAACTTTTATCTAATGGTATGGTTTTTATTTTTAAATAATAATTCTCCCCTACACGAAATCGAAGATAACACAAGCGATGAGGTTGGGGGGGGGGAGGGGGAGTCAAAGGTGATACTTTCCAGTTCAAGGGAAATTTCATTAGCTAACTAGAAATGTATATTTTTTTCTTACAATATTTCAATGCAGTCCATAAAATAAGTTGATGTATGAAACGATGATATGTGTTCCAAATATATTATAAGAATAATTTTAAGATCCCCAGTATGCCGCTCAATCCACGTAAAGAAATGTTAACCCCTCTTACTTTTAAGAGAAGTTGTAAAGGTATAAACAACTTATAATAGCAGTGAAAGATATGAGAACTCTCTTGGAAATGAAGAAATTTATCTAATAGTTTATGGTATAGTTGTTGACTATTGATTATGAGACGTAAGTGAGTGAATTACAACGGTTTGTCACCTCCGCTCATCTTACTATAGTAGGCAACTCACGAGCGCGATCTTATCCATTCCGATTTATTAACAGAAGAGAACTGAAAAAGGTATGGAAAAACATATAAAAAAACTATTACATTGTGCATTAATTTAACAATATATTAGCTCATAATGTTGGAAAAATGACTGAATCCTATTAAACTTCTATTTATATGTTTCCTATGATTTGTTATTGTATTTTCGAGCTGAACCCGGAAATGTACTGAAAATGCAATAAATGTTTACAAGGGTTATTTAACTATCTAGAAATAAAGTGAGGGATCCTTTTTAAAGGGAGAAAGATGTATGGATGGATATTATATATAGATATAATATCATAATATACACAATGATATTTCTATTAGAATATTCTATTTTATTAAAGGTTTATTGGTTGGAAAGTATGCAAATTTTACTATAGTTTTAGACAATGACCATTTGTGAGCGTATCATATCAATAATGAAGGTAGCAAATTGGAAACTGGAAATGAGTTAATGAAAAACAAATTCTTTAGAATTTGATAAAAATATAAAAACAATAACAAAGACATATTCATCCAAACTCAGGATAAAGTAAGTCACAGAAAGTAACCTTCGCGTGACCAAACGAAGCCCAAAGTTAGAACTGTCGAATCAATCATGTATGGAAATCACTGAATTCTTTTCAACTTTAGTAATAAATAATGTACTTACTCTGAGTCCTTCTTCTGGTTTTCTGGTATTTCGGCCTCGTAGTTGGGCATGTAGAACTGGGGAGCTCTCTTACCACCGACGATGGACAAACGTTCCTCTGGAGTGGATTGGTACCTGCGTTCGTCGACCCTGCCGTTCTGGTCTTCGGCTTTCACGTATAAGACGTACTCCATGTCCAGCTGGAATGGGTCGGTTCCTCTGGTACGGACGACACCCGATCTCTCGTCCACTTCAAACCTACCGCCAGCTGAACAAACATAAGCATGTTAGAATCACAGAAGAGGGCGTTCACCAGTTACTTAAGTATCTGGAGTATCAAATGAAAACATTCTGGGGATTGATAGGGTTATAATAATATGTAGAATATTTATGAATGTAATAGTAAATAAATAACTTAAATGTTTTCTAAACTCAGAAGAAGTTTAGTGACCAATTAAGCGACTCGGAAAGCTAAGTTTCTCGAAAGGTCAACTGTGTCCCACAGTTGTATAACTTTGCAATTTAGAGGCCAAAATTCATTAACTCTTAATAATATAATACAATATGAATAATTCAATTATGAACATAACATGCCCTTTATAAACAAATAAAAATCGAATTTTCAGATTTATATAACATTGATGATGACATTCAATCAAAATTAATAATTTTGTTTTAGTAGGATACACCTTACAACACAATGAAAAAAAAAATTGTCAATAAAAATTAATATGATAAATTCCTTCTTTATTAATTATTATTATTTGCAACAGTTATATCTAAGGCTGCAGATAAAATATTAAATTTTTATTATTCATACCTCTATATTTACGTTTTCTAAATTGATATTTGACCTTATATCATCAAAATAAAATTATCATGTGCCTGTAAATAGCCTAAATTTAGACAGGTCATGGTCACAACATTTTTCAACACTTGTTAGAACTTCCTGGATTTTTTTTTCTTAACGTGGGAGAGGTGTCCCCCTGAGCATTTCCCTCACGGAGATGAATATTTAAATAAATATGTTTAAATATAAAAGAAATTATTGCATTCCAAACTAATTTTTGAATGATATTTATTCCTCTTATTCTTTATACATTTATTCATTGATCCAATAGCCTGCATGATTTTAAATTAAAAAAAAAAAAAACACGGGGACCCTCTCGCACTGCATTAAGGAAGGAAACATGTCCCGAGATAATTTATCAACAATTAAACACAAATTATTGTATCCAGAAAGTTGGAAATATGACAAGTTGAAAAGATGTCTTTTAACCTATTGCCTGACAGTTTATGTTGAACTACTATATGGGAAAAAACAAGAGTCGATTAACATAACTCTTCGTTCTTCGTAATAATTATTGGTAATACATCCAATTGAATATTCTATTCGTGTTGATTGTGGAATATATACAATAGTAAATGGTTGCTAACTAAGCCCTCCATCAATTTCGTTTTGAGAATCGAAGAGCTGTCAGTGGCAGAAGCACTTATTACCGCCGGGCTCCATAAATCCAACAGATTAATCCTTCAACGTGATTAATACCTTCCTTCAAGGCTCAGTTTTTGTTACCGGTCGCTCGTGTCCGGATCTAGTTCTGATTTAAATTTGCAACGATTAATTATCTCAACTGAAAGAAGAAGGATCCCTTATTTGCTTTTTCAACAAAGTAGCTATTTGCTTCCTAATTGTGATAGGGCTGAACGGTGAAATGTCGATGACAGATTACCGGGTAGCAGGAATAAATTAATACCGTATTTAGAAAACAGTTGACCTAAGTAATCTGAGAATTCACTGTCACACTGGCTTTATTAATTGTAAAAAAACTGTACATCAAACGAAAAAAAAACTATGAAAATTAAAGTATAAAAATTGAAATACTTTCATAAAGCAGGGGTTTAATACGAATTCAAATAAATATTCATGGTTTACATGTTTTATATTACTTCTTTATAAGAATATAATATTTGAATTTAAAATATATTTGATGAATCATTACGTTATTATTTAGAGCCTCACTAGACTTAATAGGTTCCACTTGTATATGAAATTCAAATTCATGCATGTATGCTGTAAGATACAGGCGCAGATTTAGTACCAAATGTGAGAGTGGGTTAATACCCTCCCGTTCTCATAATCACATGCTGCCTTTTGCCTAATAACAATTTTGTTTTAGAATTTTTCATGAGATTATTTCCTTGTTTCAAAAAGGACTGCGGTCTATACAACCAAAATTAGCTACGAATAACTCTATTTTCCCTTTAAAATTAAATAAATCTTTTTTTTTTAATTTAATTTTTAAATATTTTTTTTCTAATATTCAAAATGTGTGAGGGTGGTATTGACCCCTGAAACCCCCTTCTGGATCCGCCTCCGGATATTACACTTCTTATACATTTAACTAAAATTATTATACATTTTATTCAGCGGATCAAGTTATATTTTTTTCTCTTTAAAATAAAATTATTAAGGTTTAGCGTAATTTAGGCAAATAATTGAGCGAAAATCCGATGCGGTAAATTACAATTACGGGCCCGCTTCCGCATTGATGGAAGGTTAAATGCAAAAAAAAAAAAAAAAAATCAGGATGCACCACGTAAATAGAGCATTTCCATGTCTATTTGAACCTTTTCCAAGTCAACTGTAACCTTTTCCAAATCAACTGTAACCCTTTCCAATTCAAACGTAGCCATTCCAAATCAACTGCAACCCTTTTCATCTCTATCGTCAGCCTTTTTATTTAAATTGTAACCGTTTCCATTTCAAATGTAACCCTTTGAAAAATCTTTGAAGATTTAACTTCACCCATTCCGAAGAACCTTAAATTTTATGTATATATATTTTTTTTTCAAGAGTGACTATTGAGTTTTAAGGGGTTACTTGTGACTTCGAAAGGGTTAAAATTGATTTGGAAAATGTTACAGTTGACTTAAAAAGGTTCAAATAGACTTGGAAATGCAATATTTATTCTTTATTCGTTTCGGTGCCGAATTCTTTAAACTTGAGCGTAAAGAATTTTTTTTTTAACTTTTATTTATTCATTCATTAGCAATCCTCTTCAATTTATAAAATAAGAGAATGATAGTATTTGAAATACTAAAAAATAATAAAACTTCAAACTACTTTAATTTGAGTCCATAAGTTAAAGGAACCCGACATGTCCATCGATTCAAATTTATGGTAAGGCGAGAAAATGTTTCTACCTTCGCACTAAGAAATACTCTTCAAATACTATACTTAAATTATTTTTTCTGTACGTATTCTTTGATCGAACACGTAATTAAAACTATGATTCTTTTAATTTATGTTGTTTTGGCAAGCTAGGAACTCCGGACCAAATTAAAAGGAGAGTCGATTTTTTGGATATGTAGAGTTCTCAAAAACTGATTCATTAATAACGAAATAATCATCACTTTTAATTTCTAACACTCCAAGGGGTAATTTCGAATTTTCATTTACATTTTTTACCATAAAATTTAAATAATTGATAATTTGCGTAATGGACATCCCAGGAAAAAAACATGATATTCTAATGTAAACGTTAAAACATTGTTTCAAAAATCAACAGTAATAAAAATATAGATACCATTTAAAAATGAATTGTTCGAGGAAACCGGAAAAGTCACCAAGGGAATTATTTTTATTTTCTGTTCATTTGATATGCTTTCATGTTAATTAAAACAAAAATAAAAGGTCGTTAATAAAAAAATTACACCAAAAGCGAAACGAAAAAACCTTTTTAAATAAACATACAACTTCAAAGCATGAAATAAATAATAAGAAAGGCAATTAGATACTTCGCGACGTCTTAATTAATGTCACAGGCTCACTTAATTTCGATTTTTTTTTAGTAGGTATTGGGAATTTATTTCAGCACTATATCGTTAACTTATGCATATAGGTTTTAAGCTCATTAAAAAAAATCTGGTGCGTGCGCGCAACACACAACTTTCACTTACCAACTTACTTAGATCAGAAATAAATGCTTTTTGTTAATTGCCACTTCTCAAATGAGCAGAACGGTTTTAATTATAAACAATGGTCTGTCATTAAAGGCCTACTCCGCATGCGTGCATGCTCAACGAGGTTTATGAGTTGACTGAATATTTTTCTTTTTTTCTCCTCTTTATGTTTTCTTTATTTTTATCATATCTCATATTTAGCCGTTTCTTATTTTTAGGCATTACGAGAGACAGTTAATTTCTCCAAGACAGTTAATATAAACAAAAACAAAGGTACTTTATAGGAAACAAACAAACAAACCCCACCCCCCCACCCCAAAAAAAGCCCCTTCAGTACATTTTAATAATGATAAAGCTTACCTGATTTTAAAGAACACCTAATTTTCATTAAAAATGACGAATTTGATAAAAATCGTTAAAGCCGTCTTCGAGATCATCGAAAAAAAGGTAAAAATTGGAAAAAAATTATGAAATAAAATGCCCGCTCCGTTTGACCAATTTTGATGAAATGTTTGCTATCACATCTTTACCATATTCATACATCAAATACCCAGTTTCATCAAAATCGTTAAAGCCTTTTTTGAGTAAATAAAAAAAAACACGTGAAAATGATACAAAATTTATTAAGTAAAGTCCCCCCTCCGGTTGATCAATTTTGATGTAATGTTGGCTATCGCATTTTTGGCATATAAATACATCAAATACCCAGTTTGATCAAAATCGTTAAAACCGTTTTTGAGTAAATAAAACAAAACACGTGAAAATGATACAAAATTTATTAAGTAAAGTCCCCCCTCCGGTTGATCAATTTTGATGAAATTTTGACAATCATATCTCAGGCATATAAATAGATCAAATACTGAGTTTAATCAAAATCGTTAGAGCCGTTTGTGAGAAAATCGAAAAAAACATAAAAAGTTATTAAGTAAAGTACCCCCTCCCTTTGACCAATTTTGATGAAATTTTTGCTGTCACATCGCGGGCATATACATACACTAAATACCTAATTTCAGGTTCGCACGGTTTATAGTTTTTGAGCTAGTCTGTTCACAAACACACACACACAGACACACACACACACACAGACACACACACACACAGAGACCATTTCGCGGGACTTGGTTATTTCGACTCAGGGGACCCCAAAACGTGTATTTCCGTTGAAAACCGGAAGTCGAAATTTTTCACGATCGCAATACTTCCACTTACTATATATTTCATATATAGGTAAGTGAAAGTAAAAAGGAGTACTCTGTTACCAGGTCATTGCGTAACATTATTCGCATTTTAATATAATCATTACTAATTGTTGAAAATGTTTATGATTTATTTTTAAGTACTTTGTTCGGTAATCTGGTGAGGGGGGGGGGGGGGCGCAGAACTGTCTAGACTATACCTATCAACCCCCCCCCCCTAACCCCCAAGAGCTGGCGCCAATTCTAAATATTATTTTACATTCCTCATCTAATGAGAGGATCGCTAGATATAAAAAAAAAAATCGTCCAGTTACATCTTTAAAACTGCTCCCACTAACAAGATGATACACTCCGTTAATGAGCTAGTCGCCAAAATAAATTGTATGAGTCAACGTACTTGGAAAACAGAATCACCACTTTATCTCCCAAGTGTTTTAGATTGTCTAAATTAGAAGAAACGCGATATTGTTTTTAAATTAATTAACGATTTCGAAATAGAAATGGTTTGTAATAATTATAAAATTTTACTTTCACGTTATATTTCCTACCTTAATTTTCGGCATGAAAAACAAAATTCATTAAACGAAATTTCTGTCACAACTGCCATTACTTAAATGGTGGTAAAACTTAATAAGACTGGAGCTATGCATTGGATAAGTTTCACACTAAAAAAGGCATGTAAACAAGACTTTACTGATTATTAATATTTCTAATGTTCTTTATTATTTACATTTATTTATTAAATTGGATTAAAACTGAAATCCGTTGTGTGTTTCCAGAGAAAAAACACAACGTCCAAATGAATGGTCGGTTCTTTCAAAGCTATTGCGAACACAATATGAAACCTATGATATCAAATTCTTTAGAGAGCTAAAATAAGTTCATTAAAGCAATGTATCCAATGAACCTTAAACGATTCAAAGATAGTTAAAATCTAATTCATCGTGTAATGATGATCCAAAGGAGGTAAATAAACAAAGCCTAATTTTTTGTAATTTTATATCTTATCTATATATTTATTGTGGTTAAATTTAATAATTTTTTATTGGATAATTATGAAATAAAAATTAAACCATGCAAAAAAAAAAAAAAAAAAAAAAAAAAAAAAAATAGCTTAATGCCACTGAGTTGTATAACTTATGGTTGCAGGCATTGGGTTCATGAGAATTCAAGCTACATATTCATTCCTTATAAAATTGAGATTTATAAATGAGCTCAATCATATAAATTTAAAAAAAATAACTTTAAGGAAAAACGATTATTTTAAATTAGGAATCCTGGAAATTTAAGGAAAACATACTATGCTTTTCCAACTTGATTTTGGAAACGTTGAATTCTAGAGAGGTTGACCAGTTAGGAAGCCATGGCCCTTGGCCCTTAGTCGGGAAATCGGAGAGGATGGAAAGGGATGAAATATGACCCAAAGGAACATTAAAATCGATATAGCAACCTGATCATTGGGAATATAGATAGTCCTTGCCTATTAAAACGGGAAAGCCAAGTCTCACCGATATTTAGCTTTAAAAATCCCCTCAAAGAACCATTATACTGAAATCCATTATTTAAATAAGGAAAATAGGGATTCTTGGATTTCATTTTAAGGACCCCTTTTAGGAAAATTATGTCCTTGAACGGATGGAGGATTGTGGGGATCAGAACCCTTTTTAATTAAATAAAAACTTTACTGAATATGGGTTATCTTAATTAGAATTTTTTTTTATAGATTATGAGATAATGTAGACAATTCATTTTTTAAAAATGAATTTGGATATGGAACGAATTTGGAACTTTTTTTTCTACTTTTTGATAGAAAGGAAAGAAGCAAAATATTATTTCCAGCACAAGGGAGGAGGTAATTTTTTAAATTTAATTTCTTTCATTTAATTTTTATCTGGGGATTTTTTTAATAGTTGGTTTCTATTGAAATTGATTATATTCTTGACTTTTATTCATATTCTTAATATAATTGTCAACAGCTCAAAACATTAATTAAAAAGTCTAGTTAATCAAGTCACATATTATTGCTTGTTTGGTTCGAGGATCATACAATTTTCAAAAAAATGTTAACTTGACTCCCCTCTCTCTCTACCCATAAACTCATAAACTATTTTTTAAATATATATTTTAAGTCATATTATTAATTATATATTATCATTATATGGAGAACACATAAAGTATTAATAAAATTGTTATTAATACTGTGAATCTCCTTCTCTCTTTTATTTATCGTTTGTAATATTTGTTAAATGAAATCACAATAATATAAGCACAAGGACAAAATAACTTCCTTAATATAAATTCCATAATAGGAACACTATAAGTAACTTATCAATCCAACAGTATAAAATATATATATTTATTATTGAAAATAATGTATTTTTAATAATTAACATAATATTGGACCTTGGGTCAAAGTGAAATTTTAGTCAATTTTGCCTGATCAAAGTTAAAATTTGAAAACATATTTTTATTTGGATTTGACAGATTAATTATATCCTTTTTTTTTTTTTTTTTTTTTTTTTTTGTATATTCTAAAATCTCAATCAGGTGAAAGATTTTAAACTCGTAGTTGAAATCTTTAATGTAATCCATCTTTCCCAAAATGAACGCCTCTATTCTATTCTCTTGGGGTGCAATAAAACTTTTCCTATAAAATATATATTATTATCAATATTATTACTTCATAAAATGAGTTGGGAACAACAAGCCACTCCAAACAAATACTATTAAATATTTTAATGTCCACACAATAAATAATTTTTGAGTTTAAAATACATGTATATCCGATTTTATCGAAATTGGACCCTATGGTTTTTAACACATTTATTTAAACTAATCATAATCATAAGTAATAAAATTTTTGAGCCCTTGTCTTCGAAGGTCCAAAATTATTTTTATTTCTGAAATAATAAGTACAGGATAATTACATATTTATTTCTCAAATAAAAATTATATATATATAGTTTGTTCCTCCCCTTCCTCGTTGTTTGGATTATATGGGGTTTTCCGAGTACCATCAGTCCCTCATTATGATATAAATAATATTATATATTATTACACATGATAAATATAATTACAATATTATTACATATGATAAATATACTTACTCCTGTCCCTGACGATGAAGTAGTGAATGTTGTGATCGGTGTCCGGATCCCTGGCCTGGAGGGTGAAGACGGGGGTGTTGGGCGGGGCGTTGAGCTGGACCACGGCCTGCATCGGGAGCGGCCTGTTGATGAAGTACGGGGCCTCGTCGTTGACATCTTTCACGTGGATGATAACTCTCTGGTTGTCCGTGTCTGCAAACATCATAAACAAATCTTAGTAAAAGAAGTTGGACGCAAAGCGTAAAGTAAGATAAGCAAGCGGCCGTTGATTTTTTTGTTTAAATGCACATATACATCAGACATACAACAGTATTACCAATTCTAGATAACAAAGAAATGAGAATAATGTGGATTGAAACGCGATTTGATCAGTGATAACTGTTTTTACAAGGAACAGTGTTATTCAAAAAGATGATGAAAGTATTTCATTAAAATTTTAATAATAAATTAAAAACAAAGCATTTTTTATTTAAATTTTTTTCATTGTACTTTTATTTTTCGATGAACCCTCCGTACCTAACGGATAAAAATGAAGAGAGAAATTAACTCTATTATGAAAAATTATGGCACTTTTAATGTAAACGAAATAGGAGATAATTTGCCTAAGAGAGCCATAATAGTATAGCTATGATGCTATACTATGGCTAGAGCTATAGTAGAGCCATCAGCCATCCATTTCAACACAAAAAAATGAATAATTTTATTAGCAGAGAAAAGATTCAACCACGGCCGGGAATGGAACCTAGGTCTTCTCCGCTGCAACGGAGATATTAAAAATAATTAAATTTCAACTTACAACAAAATGAAGTGTTGTGTATCCCTACATTGAGGGAGGGACTCACAATATCCCTCTGAATGGGAGGAAAGACATCATAATGACCAGACCAAAGGATTGGACGCACTCGGTTTGTCCATGAGTATTTGATGAGGAGGAAAATAACCCTCAATGGATATCCTGCGGGGTTTCTTTCACTGTCGTCCATATAATAAACGAGTGCTAGGCATACTATTTGAGTTTCTAAAAAATACAGACAATAAATCTGTGATCCCAGTGAAAAGTGGTTAACTCAAATTTCCTTAATTTTCAGGGCACGACTTTTAAAGTTTGGACAATCTTGTAGAAAATCGGGTTTTCATTAATAAGGGCTAACATTTCGTCAAAAATACCACTCTATTGGTTACTGAATGCGGCCGCAAATACATCTTATCGAAAATGAGATACTACAGTTTACTAATTGTTCACTGACCGATTACAACAGATTTAACGCAAATTATAATATCTACATTATAAATGAACGCCTAACTTAAATACTTCTTCACTAAAAAGAAACCACATTCATGCTTCTTTTTAGGCACATAACCCACCTTGGGCTAAGTTCGACTTAACCACTTATTCAGTGGTGTGACAAAAATCACTTAATGGTACTTCTTGAATAAAGCAAGCATTGAATGTAGAAATGAAGCATTGACTAATTGAATAAAGCAAATATAATCTAAAAAATTTAGCTCATTCGCTAGCAATAGAATATTGCTCATTTAATAATGACAATTTAACGACTAACATTTTCTTCAAACTCTAAAAATTTTCATTCATAATTTTGAATTACGTGGCTAAAATTAACCTAACGTTCGAAAAGCCTGAAATCTTTTATATAATTAAATAATAGATGATATAATGATTTTATAAGTTTATATCTATAAAATACGGTATCGTATTTCAGTTTATTAATACGATAATTCTTTTATGGAAAAGTAGCACAAAACCGCCTATTTGTTGATTAGATGCTTCTTAAGAAAAAAATAGTTTACATAGCCCTAAAAATTTGAACTGAAGCTATAGTGATAAAATAAAACAGTTTACCTACATTAGTACGCGGAAAATTGTTATTGAAAATTATTGTATTTAAAAACTCTTGTTATTGGCCATACTAAGCAAGGAAGTAACAGACCGAGGAGAAATAGAGAGTTCAAACAAAACAAGTACTTAACGAATTGAGGAGAGAAAATTTTATCTCAGTTCGAACCACTTCTTCAGGAGTTGTTATCTAGTTATCCTAGCCCTAGTAGAAAATAGCAACCTTTATATCATTCTTACGTTGATATAAAAACAACACTTAAATGAATTAATTAAGAATCTGTTTAAACAATATTATTTTCCTTCACTCATTTAAAGGAGTCAACAGTTCCCCCCTCCCCCAATACAAAGGGGGAATTGAATAGTGTGCCATCGACTTTTGATAGAGGGAAATCCTATTAGAAGCAGAAGAGCGTTCATCTGAACGCTTAAGGGCAAACTGGAGGAGCAGCTCAGGGAACTGTATTGATGTTTGCTCTAGTTCGCCATTACCTGAGGATTAGGGCTAAGAAACTTGTCGCTGTCAACTCGCTAGCAACTTCCCAGAGCCCAAGATCCTATCATTAGACCTGCCAATTTGGCTATGGCTTGGCTCATAATAAACTGTGGCCTAGTTCCACGTTAAGGATTGATTGATCGCCAATTAATAATTATAATGCTAAAACCTAAGGATGAATAAAGGTTACGTTCTCAGGATAAGATACTTATTGTTTGTGACAGGAAAAGGGAGTTGGCTCGAAGCATTGGGAACATTAAAGGCTAATAAGAAAAAAGATATGTATCGATAACCTTAAAGAAACAAACATTTTTATAAAAAAAAAAAAAAATTAAAAGTCCTTAAATAATTTATTAATAGGATAATAAATAGATTTAATTTAAGAGGTATAACTCAGAATGATGGGCTTATGATTTTAGTATTTTTGTTTTTGATTCTAATCAATTAAACGTGAAACAAATAATAATTTATTACTAATTTTAATCATTCCATTAAAAGAAACTTTGGTACCATTTTCCGTGTGACTCCTACTTAGCATAACTATGCTTTAGGAGGGGTATCATTAATATTTTAAATACTTATAAAAAGGGGGGATAGGGGAAAGGGGGTGCGGGCACTAACTGATAAGAAATTTCCTCAAATTGCGAACAAATAACTAAATAAATCCCACCTGCCATTAAGATCTACTATTGGAGAAACTTTAACAAACATTTGTTAAAAGATGCTAAATAAATACAAATGTAATCTAATAAAATAAACAAAAAAATTATAGCTCGTAAAATCTAAAATGATAAACTTATGAGAATTATAATGCACATAGTAAAGATGAATGAGTTATTTATTTCAATACTCAATCGCATCAGCTATACTTAATTATGAGATACACAGTTAAAATATGTAAAAAAGGAATAAATAAAATTCATTTGTTGTTACTTTTAATACAAATCGATTAAAATTGCAAAAAATAACATATACATATATAATGAAAAATGAAAGTATAAAAGTTCAGAAAAGAATATTTGTTTCCGTTCGTTTTTTTAATTTCACTGAATGATTAGATACGTCATAATTAACAAAATATAAAAAAAGTATAGAAAATGATTTCATCATAATACTAATAATAGATTAATTCTTTTTCGATAGAATTTAACTAAAAAGAGTTATTCCAGATATTTAAAAATGTATAAATTTAAAAAAAAAAAAGTATATTTGAACGATTGAGCATACCCTCACCGTTTTTATTTACTTTTTTATATATTAAGTGTATTTATTTATGAAACATCCATTAATGTATTAAATATCACCGTTGAATACACACAATCCCGATACGAATGTGAAAAAAAAAAATGTTTTTTCTTCTTTCTTCAATACACCACACGATAAAATTCCACCCGTTTGTTACACAACGGCAGACCTTAATAAAACAGAACGAAAGGAAATTAGAGGAATGTAAATGATTAATGCCTATTTTATCTTAAATAGCATTCCCAAACGAGGGTGGCGTAAATTACTGAATCTCATGCCACGCATAACTGAGGCAGGAGATTTGGAAACATTTCTAGCGTGCAGAGATAGCAACTTAATATGGTGCGTGTCGAAATACCAGAATGCGAAAAACACGCACAACTAACGCGTAAAAAAATAAAAGAAAATAGGAAAAAAGTGAAAACTCGAAAAAAAAAAAATACGTCCAAGATGTTCAACACAAACCATCAAGATTGGTTTAAAAAAAAGCCTTGGAGCCTAGTTAATTAATTGTTTAGCGTTTCGTCTGAGGAACAGAGCCCCATTAATTCGACTAATGAATTTTTTTAATGCGTAGACTAGTTTAATGCATATCACATTTAACATTTAATGCATATAAATTCACATGATTGGGAAAGTTTACAGATGGGTGGAAGAGATTCTATATATTCTAAATCAAGTTCTTTGTTTCATTTAAGGAATTGAAGTAAAATCTTTAGTTAGTAGCAACCGAGATCGCATTGAAAACGTTGGTCGCGGTAGCCAAGAGGGGGGGGGTAAAACCCCACCCGCCCTCCCCCGCCGCTACACCACATAATAAGGACTTTTTGAATATTTACCTTTGCGAGAGGTAATTAGCTTGGAAAAAAAAAACCCATAATAATTAGTTAATGAAAATTAACGATTGCGGGAGCTAACTGAAGCGCGGGGACAACTAGTTGGCGACGGTGGTGGTTCCTGGTGGCGTCGGGGAAAACCCTCCCCCCCGCCCTTATCTATAGTCTTACCTAATAAAGATTTTTGGACTAATTACCTATGCGAGAGGTAACTAGTCGCGAAAATAAAGCCGTATTAATTACGGTTTTTAAAATTTTAGTTCGCGGGAACTGACAAGAGATCGCATTGAAAACGTTGGTCGCAGTAGCCAGGAGGGGGGGGGGGGGTAAAACCCCACCCGCCCTCCCCCGCCGCTTCACCACATAATAAGGACTTTTTGAATATTTACCTTTGCGAGAGGTAATTAGCTAGGGAAAAAAAAACCCATAGTAATTAGTTAATGAAAATTAACGAGTGCGAGAGCTAACTGAAGCCCGGGGACAACTAGTTGGCGACGGTGGTGGTTCCTGGTGGCGTTGGGGAAAACCCTCCCCCCCGCCCTTATCTATAGTCTTACCTAATAAAGATTTTTGGACTAATTACCTATGCGAGAGGTAACTAGTCGCGAAAAAAAAAGCCGTATTAATTACGGTTTTTAAAATTTTAGTTCGCGGGAACTGACAAGAGATCGCATTGAAAACGTTGGTCGCGGTAGCCAGGAGGGAGGGGGGTAAAACCCCACCCGCCCTCCCCCGCCGCTTCACCACATAATAAGGACTTTTTGAATATTTACCTTTGCGAGAGGTAATTAGCTTGGGGAAAAAAAAACCATAGTAATTAGTTAATGAAAATTAACGAGTGCGAGAGCTAACTGGAGCACGGGGACAACTAGTTGGCGACGGTGGTGGTTCCTGGTGGCGTCGGGGAAAACCCTCCCCCCCCCGCCCTTATCTATAGTCTTACCTAATAAAGATTTTTGGACTAATTACCTATGCGAGAGGTAACTAGTCGCGAAAAAAAAAGCCGTATTAATTACGGTTTTTAAAATTTTAGTTCGCGGGAACTGACAAGAGATCGCATTGAAAACGTTGGTCGCAGTAGCCAGGAGGGGGGGGGGTAAAACCCCACCCGCCCTCCCCCGCCGCTTCACCACATAATAAGGACTTTTTGAATATTTACCTTTGCGAGAGGTAATTAGCTTGGGAAAAAAAGAACCCATAGTAATTAGTTAATGAAAATTAACGAGTGCGAGAGCTAACTAAAGCGCGGGGACAACTAGTTGGCGACGGTGGTGGTCCCTGGTGGCGTCGGGGAAAACCCTCCCCCCCGCCCTTATCTATAGTCTTACCTAATAAAGATTTTTGGACTAATTACCTATGCGAGAGGTAACTAGTCGCGAAAAAAAAAGCCGTATTAATTACGGTTTTTAAAATTTTAGTTCGCGGGAACTGACAAGAGATCGCATTGAAAACGTTGGTCGCAGTAGCCAGGAGGGGGGGGGTAAAACCCCACCCGCCCTCCCCCGCCGCTTCACCACATAATAAGGACTTTTTGAATATTTACCTTTGCGAGAGGTAATTAGCTAGGGAAAAAAAAACCCATAGTAATTAGTTAATGAAAATTAACGAGTGCGAGAGCTAACTGAAGCCCGGGGACAACTAGTTGGCGACGGTGGTGGTTCCTGGTGGCGTTGGGGAAAACCCTCCCCCCCGCCCTTATCTATAGTCTTACCTAATAAAGATTTTTGGACTAATTACCTATGCGAGAGGTAACTAGTCGCGAAAAAAAAAGCCGTATTAATTACGGTTTTTAAAATTTTAGTTCGCGGGAACTGACAAGAGATCGCATTGAAAACGTTGGTCGCAGTAGCCAGGAGGGGGGGGGGTAAAACCCCACCCGCCCTCCCCCGCCGCTTCACCACATAATAAGGACTTTTTGAATATTTACCTTTGCGAGAGGTAATTAGCTTGGGAAAAAAAGAACCCATAGTAATTAGTTAATGAAAATTAACGAGTGCGAGAGCTAACTAAAGCGCGGGGACAACTAGTTGGCGACGGTGGTGGTTCCTGGTGGCGTCGGGGAAAACCCTCCCCCCCGCCCTTATCTATAGTCTTACCTAATAAAGATTTTTGGACTAATTACCTATGCGAGAGGTAACTAGTCGCGAAAAAAAAAGCCGTATTAATTACGGTTTTTAAAATTTTAGTTCGCGGGAACTGACAAGAGATCGCATTGAAAACGTTGGTCGCAGTAGCCAGGAGGGGGGGGGGTAAAACGCCACCCGCCCTCCCCCGCCGCTTCACCACATAATAAGGACTTTTTGAATATTTACCTTTGCGAGAGGTAATTAGCTTGGGAAAAAAAGAACCCATAGTAATTAGTTAATGAAAATTAACGAGTGCGAGAGCTAACTGAAGCCCGGGGACAACTAGTTGGCGACGGTGGTGGTTCCTGGTGGCGTTGGGGAAAACCCTCCCCCCCGCCCTTATCTATAGTCTTACCTAATAAAGATTTTTGGACTAATTACCTATGCGAGAGGTAACTAGTCGCGAAAAAAAAAGCCGTATTAATTACGGTTTTTAAAATTTTAGTTCGCGGGAACTGACAAGAGATCGCATTGAAAACGTTGGTCGCAGTAGCCAGGAGGGGGGGGGGTAAAACCCCACCCGCCCTCCCCCGCCGCTTCACCACATAATAAGGACTTTTTGAATATTTACCTTTGCGAGAGGTAATTAGCTAGGGAAAAAAAAACCCATAGTAATTAGTTAATGAAAATTAACGAGTGCGAGAGCTAACTGAAGCCCGGGGACAACTAGTTGGCGACGGTTGTGGTTCCTGGTGGCGTTGGGGAAAACCCTCCCCCCCGCCCTTATCTATAGTCTTACCTAATAAAGATTTTTGGACTAATTACCTATGCGAGAGGTAACTAGTCGCGAAAAAAAAAGCCGTATTAATTACGGTTTTTAAAATTTTAGTTCGCGGGAACTGACAAGAGATCGCATTGAAAACGTTGGTCGCAGTAGCCAGGAGGGGGGGGGGGTAAAACCCCACCCGCCCTCCCCCGCCGCTTCACCACATAATAAGGACTTTTTGAATATTTACCTTTGCGAGAGGTAATTAGCTTGGGAAAAAAAGAACCCATAGTAATTAGTTAATGAAAATTAACGAGTGCGAGAGCTAACTAAAGCGCGGGGACAACTAGTTGGCGACGGTGGTGGTTCCTGGTGGCGTCGGGGAAAACCCTCCCCCCCGCCCTTATCTATAGTCTTACCTAATAAAGATTTTTGGACTAATTACCTATGCGAGAGGTAACTAGTCGTGCTAAACTCCATAGTTTTGGAAAGGATATCGATCCCCTGTGCCCAGCATGCGGAGTACCGGAGACGGCTGAGCATGTCGTCTTGAACTGCACCGCCTTTGAGGCACTGAGGTCTAAGCTACTCAGAGACACTGGGCTCTACGTCCTCACAGAGAACCAGTTCCCTGAGTTGATGAAAGAACGTAACTACCCGTACTACAAAGAGTTCGTCTACGGGTGGAAGGAAGCCGTCGGGCCAGCCGTGTTCAACCTCGTGAGAAGGGGACCACCACATGGAAGACCACCGGACAGCGAGCTACCTGGGTAGCTACCTGGATAGAAGGCAGTATTCCTAGACAAAACAGAAAATCCATCCAAGAGAAAGATGAACAAAATAAATAAAGTTTTTTAGGCAAGATAAGAGCACTACTAGTGTTCTTATCTTGCCAACACCCGTGTTGCTGAAAGGCAAGGTAGGGAGGAAATAAATAAATAAAAAAAAGTTAGTAGCAACGATATTTTGATGTCGAAAAGAATTGTGATTAAGCAATGTAATATTCATAATTAACATAGGTTTTTAAATGATTGAATAAAATATTGCAAATAGAAGAATGTACGGTGTCTTGGTCGGTTCTACTAACTATCTGTATCTGAAATGATAAAAAAAAAAAAATGAAAATAAAAAAATAATAGTTAGATTGAGAAATAAATATTGTGAACAAACAATTTTAAAAATATATTGAAGCAAACGTATTTCGAAAGAAAACAAGTGAAATCGCCCACAAACCATTAAGTGAGATGCAAATATAGGGGCAGGTTAGCCACTCAACTCAAAAGAAAATCAACCAATAGAAAAGCATAAAAGGAAGTCGAGAAAAGATTTATAAGAAAATATTTTTTGAAAAGGGTGAGAGAGAGCTCTTTCACACTGTTGGGGAAAACAGACTGTTTTTAGAGGTAGATGAAAAAGAAGTAACCTCTCTATTCTCTGGCTCAATGTTCTGAGAAGAAGTTTGAAAGAGTGTTTGGTTATACTTGAGTGAGGCAAGGCTTGAAGGCGATAGCAGACCAAGGTGGGGGACCATATTCATATTAATTTTTGTTTAAGCGACCAATTCAAATAAAAACTTCTTAATCTTGGTTGAACAGAACACCTTAGTCAATAAGAATATTTAGTTGGTTGGAATTTTAATCGGATCCGAGATATATACAGATAGATCATCGACTTAAGCCGTAGAGGGCCGAATAGGCTGAACGGTGCGCCAACCTGATAAGAGAATGGTGCGAGAGGAAGAAGTTGGGGATGACGGGCTACGAGACACAGGCCATCCTCCTCAAAAACAAGGCTGATATGGCTCACCCTAAAACAATGGTCATTCAAGAATGAAGAATACCGAGAATAAAATGGGTGCCAGAAAACGCCGAGAACATTGTACTGAGACACCAAGGGCCAAACTGTTGAGGGAGACCAGGCTCTGACTCTACATTCTGTCAAAGTGCGAGCTCCCTCAGCTGATGGCCAAATAAAACTACCGGCATTACGATTTTTTTTTTTTGTGCGGATGGAAGGAAGCGGTGGGCCTAGCCCACTTTACCTTGGGTGGAAGAGATCAGGCTCCAGTGAGACCACTAGATTGAAGAGGCGAAGAAGACGGTGGCTGACAAATGCAAAGAAGCACTCTGTGACAGATAGTAAAAATACGCCAAGTGATGTAATTGCAGCAATGGTATGTTATGCAGGCATGCGTACAATACCACTGTTGCAGGTAACCAGTATTACCTCAGAAGTACGGTATGGTGCAATAAATAAATATCTAGTTGGAAAGAATTGTTAAAGCTTAATTTAGATATGAAAATGTATAACAATCATGGAAAAATGCAAAGGAATGTCATACATATCCTTTGTCGGCTATAAGATGGTTAAAACTCAAAGTATCTATATCAATTTTGAGTTATGCATACAGAATCTACAATGCCAGAATATTTAACATTTCTTGATGATAAACATATAATGCATGAAACTTTATAATTACAAATAATTTAAGTGATGGAAAAATGACCACTATTCAAAGTACTAAAAAGAAATTGTGTAAGGGGGGAGGGGAGATATTGTATAAGAGAAGAACTCTTTTATATCAGAAATAGAAGACGAGCAACTCAGTACCCACAGCATGGAAAAAAATGCTATAATATTAAAAACTACTGAGTATTTATTTTGCAGAAAAACTGGAATGCCGACCGAAAAAGGAGAGATAAAAAATGTTGGCTGCTAAGATAGAAAGATAAGGCTGTAGGCAAAGCTCATGAAAAATATATTGTATTATTTTTCTAGCATACGAGAAACGGGTAACGTATAATAGGTACTAGGTATTATTAGGTAATAAATTATGACTGTAAATAAAAAAAAAATCTCTCTCTCTTTTTCTTTAACAATTAATCAGAGAACCGATTTAATAATTACTCCATAAAAACGTGCGATATAGATTTCTCTCCCCTCCAAGCTAAAATTAACCTATCTCACGATTTCCTAAATAAATAAATAAACTGAACATTCCCAGAAACAGTTAGACAAGATACGGTTGGTGACTCACTGAGCAATATCAATCAGCCGGACCCCCCTCGGCCAAGACGCACAACAGCGGCCTAAGGGTCGGAGGATTAGCACTAACAATGGTGGGATGGAGAACGTTGATGGAGTGCCTGTTATTGGTCAACTCGGGGGGAGGGCTGAGAGGGGAGGAGATGTCATTGGTCCGTGCTGTAGCCCATGTTATTGACATTATCCAAGGTATTATTAACAGGGGACGATACGAGTATAATCGATGTATCGTCATAGGATGCGACGGAGGAAATCATCGCAAAGACCAGACATGATGTTACGACAAGAAAGAGTTTAAAATGCTTAAGAGTTCATCAAAAAAAAGGATTAGGAAATCAGCGATGTCACAAATTGATATTAGAAAACAGCTAAATTTTACGAGATGAACTGAAATCTTTTGAATTCATCTATTACCTAGCTCCTTTGTTTCCTATACTTATATATGTACATTGGATCAATCACAATATTCAAGATTTATCCGTTTCTTTAAATATTTACATTTACTTTTAGAGAAAATCAGAATTTAGAATTTTCTCTCTTTATTTAGAAATGAATTTTTTACCATGGCAAAATATTATATCATAGTGCCCTTTGGAGTTCTTATCCAGCTTATATTCAGACTAGTACTATTTGTATGGCGTTATCAAATGTTTAAATATAAACAATAAAAATGTTCAACGAGGTTGAAGAGAGAAACATTCCTTTTGATGAAAAACCTATTTTTGATACTTTCACTTCTTTTTCTGCATGCGAATATCATAAAATCTATTCATACTTCTTTATTTATTTTAAATTTTATTCCCGATTTTTCAAAATGGATTAATGAAGGATCTATCGAAACAATAATGAATGACCTTCAGTTTAAAATAACTATGACGCATACGAGGGGTGAAAACCAGGTTTATTACTAAGGGGAGTAAGTTTAATTATGTATTCCATGTTATCTCCTCTCACAATCGCCTAGCAAAATACAGGAGTTTTAAGCAGCAATAAAGAAAATTTCTTTCGAAACAAGATCACCGTCTCATAAAATTAACACATAGATTAAAAAGAGGTAAAATATGAAGGGAAAATAAATTTGCTTTGCTTAACCAAAAGCTGAAATTTTACTCGAAATTCGGGGTATAGGCCAATCAAAATTAATAAGTCAATCAAGAATTTTTAAAATATTTTTTATATTTTTCTATCAATCCAGAAATAAAAACTCTAACCCTATATTTACCGCACCTACCCTTTAATTTGTATCGTAATTATCTTCTCTTCTAGCGATGTTTACGCTCGAAATTCGTTACTTTCATACATCGAAGATCTTTTTGTTCAAAAACTTTAGATATTTCGGATTATGATGTTTAAGACAACTCTACGTATAATAATCCAAAATATTACGGACTGAACAGGGACAGACTAGAAAAAACTCCAAAGGAAAGAATGAGTATAGTTATAGAAAATCAACTTATTTACTTTACATACATGAATAAATTTTGTAACTCTGGTACAAACACGGATTTCTTTTCGCAGCTTGGAAAAACGTTGTAACGGGAAAAGGAGGCTGAAAAGACATAAAATGGAGGATGGGGAGAGAGACGGACACATAAAGAAACGGGAGCTGAATAGATAACTTTCTGCTGTGATAGTGTCCTCTCGAGGGGGGCTCTTTCACAGCCCTGCATTGACAGTCCCTCACACAACTCCTTAGAATGAGGAAAACGGGTGTATTCATAAACAGTTTGTATCTAACATTCGAAAACACTTTACTCAGATTCCGAAGGGTTAAAGAATAAAAAGACCCTTCATCTACTAAATCTGTTGGAACAATATAATGTAACGTATGTAATTAATATGATTTTGTATAAAGAGCACCTGAATACAACTTCACATTATTGAGGAGTTATGTCAAGGCATTGAAGAAATATATAATTTAAGAGGGGTCCGAAATTTAATGATTATCAGTTAAAAAACATATCAGCTAGATATGTTATCTAAAATTATTTCCACATTTAATCCAATAGGAACCTTAGTATGGAGAATAAATAAATGTCTTCCAACGTTTCAGACTTTCGGTCACAAAATAATATTAATCAAAAACAAATAACAAAAGTAAAACCTGTACCACTAAAATTCATGAATGGCCTGGTGTTCGGTACTTTGTTGGAAGTACCGCTTTTCGGATAACGACTGGGCAAGGAGGAGATTTGCTGAGATCCCTCTCACCAAATTTGTCTGCTTACTTGTTTACTTTATATTAAGCAACCATCCTTTATATAAACCGAGTAGCCCAAGAATGATCTACTCTTCAATAAAAGATAAACGACTGATGTAACAGCAAAAAGAACCTTTATCAGCCGGACTAATCAATATCAACAAATGATTTTATGATAGCCAAAAAAATTAATGGTATTCAGAGATTCCGCTGTGTGCTTTACTTTGGATGATGATAATCTCTTTTAACTAATTATTAAATATGATGGTAAATATTTGAGATCGTAAGGCTTAAGCTGGTCCTGCTTATATGGAAATCTAATGAAATCAAGTTCAATTCAAGTTTAAAGTCCCCTAGGACTAACCCGCATTATACGGATATTAAAACTGTTGTTTGTTGTTAAAATTATATAACTGTAATTTACATTTTTTTTCGTAGTTCATATTGCACAATATTTTGTTATAACTTAGTGTGATAGTACCCTGCAGTCCTAACACTTGTCTGCTCCGGCTCTAATAACTGGTACACTCAATTAAGCAGCAGCACGCTTGCAAAATGAAATAGTACTTTTTCAATGACAACTTCTTTATATAATAAAGAGGTATACATTTTATATTTATATAGATGTGGATGAATAACTCCATTTTACAAATCATAAAATTGTTCATTTAATTTAAACATAAATTTCTTTATAATAAAGTTTTTATACCAGCATTTATTTTGCATTTTATTTTTCTACAACATGAGAGATTTTAAAATAAAATTATACATTAAAATCTTTAATCTTGTATAATTATAATCTTAATCTTGATTGAAAATTATTATTCCAATCAAATCAATGAATAACTAAAAACAATATTATATTGTAAGACAAAAGAACTACTTGATACTTAATGCAAACGCACATAATAAAACAATTTATTATGTTCTTGTTTAGCTAATGTGCTTTTGTTCACTAAAAAACAATCCAACAAAACATATGTATTCAGTCGGTATATTAATATTCAATATAGTCGTTAAAAAGTACGTACAGTGCTAAATTAACCAACTTTTACAAAAAAAAAGCCTATGTGAGATTTTTCGCAAGGGTACAGCAATAAGTTTATAAAAGGTAACTGTAATATTCTACATAAGGATCGTCTGCCCTTTGGGACCGCGCAACTAAAAACATCACAACCTCTGTTCTATAGTGACCTTAGTGAGGTAACCTAGTAATAAATAAAATATTTTATACTATTCAAAATAAGAAATCAAATTCAAATTTCAATCAATAAATCAAATTGATTTTAATATATCCTTAAAATAAAGACATTAAAGAATTTCAAAGGTAGGTAATGGGGTAAACTTTGCTTGAAGATATTTATGGATAGATAATATGTTACGATATTTAGCCAATTTAGTGCCCGTAAAGAAGGTTGAGATAATTTGACTAAAGGTTTACGTCGAAGGTTCCTATATTGTAGAGGAGGGTCATAAAGCCTGCAATGGCAGCGGTTATTACCCAAGCAGCCCTTCTTCGTTCAGCGTCGTGAAGAATGAAATAAAGATGAGATATCTTTGATTGATATAGTAAAAACTATCTTCAAATTAGTAAGAAGCCCCGATTCTTACCAGAATTAATTCGGAAGGAAGGCCTAAATTTTACATTTATGTATGCCTTTAAGGGTCACCCCCTGTTTACATTAAATTGTTTGTCCCCGTACAATCTTTACCGTTGTTTCATTTGAAGAAGTAAACGCCCTTTAACCAAAATCCTTTTACGCTATAAATAATTTTCTTATTGATAATCATTAAATATGGGTATCAAAATTCAAGAAGAAGGCAAAAAAAAAAAAAAAAATACATAATAAAATAGGTGCGTCCATCCTCAGAAATATTTTGGATCCGGAATGTCTAATAGATTGGTTTTTTTAATGGTGTCCCGATCTTAACTATTCCAAGCCTTTTCCGGAAACGATCAAAAGAATATTATTAATGCTAAATTAAACAGGACAATTTTGAGTACCTATTTAATCTAAATAAGAAACTGTTATTAAATTTGAATATTGAAATTTTTGATCATGATACATGAGCTTTAAAAAAAAAAAAAAAAAAAAAAAGCTAGAAGTAAATTACTTGAAAACAAAAAAACACATTGGTCAGAAGTCACATATTTTAGAAACTAGCATATTGTAATACATACATTACTTTTCTTATATATCGTTTCTCAAACGATTTGTTTTTCAGTTTCTTTGAGTTATTTTTTTTTTATTTTTTGTTCCCCCCCCCTTCCTCGCCTTGTAGGCTATACGGGGTTTCCCGGGCCAGGGGAGGGGGTGGGGGATTGATGCCGAGATTAATTAAATTTTTCCCCTGGCTCCGAGTTTTGAACTTGCTATCTTCATGTTTCCAAACAGACGTTGCCATGGGCAACGCGTATTTTCTAACGCGTTTGCCCACTCGGCCATCCCGTCACCGATCTTTGAGTTATTTATATTTTCAGAGCTCCTTATATCTCGTATTACTTAATGAAGTCAATTGATGTGTAATAATTTAATCATTTTAAGGATTGTTTTCCCACCAATCCCAAAAAATTATCACAACCCGCAGAGAAAAGATAAAAACGATAAAACTTATGCGAATTTATTTTATAATATACTTACTGTATATATAATATATATGTTATATAATATACTTACTGCTACGTGAATTATTTGCATGAGCCAAATATTATAAAATTGAATTGTTTCATAAATAAACTCATTAAACTTCAGAAGGTCACAGGAAATCCGAATGTGTATAGGAAAATTCTTTGCTTCAGTTGCAGAAAGTAATTAAAAATTTGGTACATAAACCCAAAATACCAACTCTCATCGTTGAATGAACTTTACTTTGATTGGAAGAGTCAGAGAAGGTAGCGGCGTCCCTCAACTTTGATTAAAAACGAGGTTTATTGGATTGGGAAAACTAACATAGGGAAGAGGGCGCCTTTGACGGATCAACAAGCGAATAAAAATGAAGCCGAGATTAACCGGCTTTGCATGTTCCGGATTAGGGTAAGGCAAACGATAATCCAAAAAGGAGTCAAAGGATTTATTTCCCGAGGAGAACTTCAATGCCCTTCTTTGAAGTATTTAATGAAAGTCAGATTCTACTCCATTTTTTTTTCCACTATATAAATTATAGAAAAAGTAATGATGAATTTTTTTAAAATAAGTTTTTTAAAATATTTTATTGTTTATCGTCTAAAGTCATTTTTTTTTTTTACTAGAAATACTACATATAATCTACTACAAACATTGGCGGATCCAGGGGGGGGGGGGGCTGTGGGGGCTGCAGCCCCTCCCTTTGAAAAAAATTTCGTCATTTAAAGATAGAATTTGACTTTCCTTGATGTAAGGAAGCAAGTTAAAGAACAAATAATGTGCAGAACCATTAGAATTTTGCTTATTGGAAAGGAACATAAAGGTAAAATAGCTGATTAGCAGATCCAAATGAAGTGCTGCGGCCCCCCCCCCCTTTAGGACTGCAGCCACCCCCTTTACAATCCGCTGGATCCGCCCATGACTACAAATAGAAGTTTAACAAAGAACTAAGCGGTTAAAATAATAGATACAATTATCCTCCAAACTTTATAAGTCGTGCCTTGAAGAATAAGGAAATTTTATTTTAATTTTAATTATAATATAATTAAATATAATTATTAAGGAAATTTTATTTTATTTTAATTATTATTACATTACATACTATAGGTACATATTACAACAATAGGTAATATGTAATTGAGTCTGTCTGATTATATCAGATAGTGCATAATCTCATGAATATAGGGTGAGTAATTACTTTAATAATAATAAATAAGGGTATGAATATATCTGTCATCCAAGTGAATAATAGTTAAGTAAAATTTCCTTACTCTTCAAGGCACGACTTATAAAGTTTGGACGATAATTGTATAAAATGAGGTTTTCATCATTAAGCGTAGACTTTTCGTCAAAAATAACTCAGGGATAGATCTTTTCAGAAATGGGATATCACAGTTGACCAATTCCTCTCCAACTGATTAGAACAGATCTCCTTATTAACTGGAATAATATATATTTGAACCCTATTTTCTGCGAACAATTTCAATAATAATAAGCAGTGCTGCCCAAATACATCGGGTTGCTACATTGCAAAGCGTACCAATCAATATTTAAATGCATGTATACTTATAACTAAAATACATTGTTACATTTCATTTTATAATTATAACATGATATTTTTTTTAATATTCTATATCTTTTACAATCATGTTTTTTTTTTTTATCTTTATTTTATTCCCATTTATTCTATTTTATTTTATTCTTCTTCTTTCTTATTTTCCATAATCTTACTCCTTTTCTCTTCCTTCCCTCTCTTAACGCTCACATTAGAAATAGGCACACATACGGACTGCTTGAGAAAAAAAAATCCCACAAAAAGAGATACACCAATGAAAACTTTATATCTAATAAATAAATATATAAATATGCAAATGAATATAAATAAATAAATAAACATACATATAAATAAATAAAAAGATATTGATATATGATGGAAATTGATATATGACTGTGTATAATTAATTTCCATGCACATGGTGGTAGATAATTCCTAGGGAGTCCAGGATTATATTTTTGGCCAACACCGCAATCTCTCTCATTAATGTATTGTTTTTTTTTTTTTTTTTTGGGACTTCAAGGCTTCTACTGAAGCCCTATACTGCCCATACTAACACCCAAGGCACTGGGTGATACTTCTCCTACGAAAGAAAAGCACCACCCAGGGCAGGACTCGAACCCGCAGCTCCGGCAAGGGAGTACGGCGCTTTACCGCACAGCCACACCGGGCCCCCTCATTAATGTATAAGGCATTATTAAAAAAGTAATAATAAATTTAAACGAATTTTGAATGTCAACCTTTAAACCCAAAACGCACTAAGGTCAAAGAATCCTTTAAAACGTACAATTCAAAGATTAAATAATAATTTTCTTGTTTTCTAAAACTAAGAAAGTATTTTTATAAAAATGAAAATTGTTATTCATGATTTTGAAATGAAATAGTACAGACAACGATGAGGATTGTAAAATCTAATGAATGGTTAGGCTATTTCTTCTTTTACTCTAAAGGCACTAACGAAACTGATCAAAATAATAGAAATGATAATAAAAACGAAACGAGCCTGCTAAAGCTGTAAAGAGGAAGCCATTTTACGGAATCAGTGCCCTGGAACTAAAATATTTAATGAAGGAGACAAAAGCTGGGTGACTAGCAATAAAAGCTAATGTATAATAAAAGAGGATGTAGATTTAGTTTGTGAGGGCGTGGAATAGATCCAGGCCCCCATTTCAATTTCCTCTATTATGGGCCATCACAAATTTAAGTCCTTACTTTTTATTAATAGGACGACCAAATAACTGTTTGTACGGAATGAGATCCAAGGCATTGAGAATTTGTTACCGGATCGGATAAGAACAATTTAATGTAAGGATAATAATATAGAATATGAGAGAGATTTATGAATGACCGCCAAAGCAAAGAATCCGAAAGTCCTACTTAATACCTCATTTTGGTTAACAATAATAATTTCCTTACACATACAGCCAACGAAAAATATTAACAAAGAAACAAACGTTGGCCAACAAAGTCGCATAAGCTAGAAATAATTGTAACAGGTGTGAAGTATCCCTTAACTTATAAGGGTGTTAAGCGCCGACAATCTAGAAGTTTTCGTACCTCTTTTTTTAATTTCATAAAATAAAATGCATAAAAAAAATTGCGTCGAATAAATTCATTGAAGTTAATGTCGGATAGGAGAGTGAGGATAGGGCCAATGCTCTAATCAGCGAACTCGTGAACCCTGATGACCTGAATCTCAGGTCGAAACGTCGACACAATGTACGTTATTGCACATACTTATAATGTTTTTTTATTTGACCGCAGCTCCATCATTTTCATTACATAAACTTCTACGGTCAACCATCTTCCTTAATTAATGTCTGATACATTATTTAGCTAGACATCTAAGACTATAATTTTGCTGATTAAGCAGTAAAATAAATTGGTATCATGTTTCAACTCCTGCGAAATGCGAACGGAACCGGCTACTACTAATGAAAAACATCACGCATAAAAGTTGTAGATTACGCGTAAGACGAGATCCTAAATTGATGATGATGCGAGTTTAATTAATAAAACTAGTAATGCCGTTTAACGAGGAGACAATGATATAGTATAGCATTAGGAAATATTGTTTATTTTTTGTAATAAACAATTTACACCGGAAAAATAAATAAAGTAAACCAAATAAGTAATAGATGTGGTTACAATTTATATTAATGAAGGCAAGCAATGACTACGGCATGACTCAGATAGACCCCCCTGGGCTCGGTGTGGAGGGGTCCAACCAGCGGGCGTCGCAGTAATTGTGACTCGAGAAATATAATTAGAGGGTCTTAATGGCAAACGATATTTTCCCAGGGCATTGCATAATATGAGTCATTACTGCAATTTATTGATGATTTTTTTTTTTTTTTACATTAATTATTGATTCGCACTTGTCAGCAAGGTGCTGACAATCAGCGAATTTTTTGATTTGCAAATTAACACTAAGTAGGTATTATGCACCTAAATATTGAATAATACATCGGTTAAAGTAGAGTAATGGAACATGAACTAACTTAAGTAAAATTTATATGAAATATAAACAAAACAAAAATATACACGAATATGAATAAATGAAAAGCAAACGATATCAGATCAAATTAAGAGAGAGAAATGAAATTATCTTGATAAACAATTATGCTTACATACAATATTTACATCTGTAATACACTCTGAGTGAAGCTTAATTAAAAAATCATACCTTATTTATATTTTTCAATATTTATTTTTTTACTTTTGGCTCGGTTTTGAAGGTTCATAAATTTTGCAACCCTGTGCAAGGGTTGCAAAATTTATAAAATTATTATTTCGAAAATTGTTCAAAGTGTAAATATGTAATATTTTATGAATGTTTGTAGTTTAACTAAATCACTCAAGATAATGGAATAACACGCTGGTTTTCGATATGAGGGTGAATTATTAACGCTAAAAACCGTAAAATGGTGAATAATTTCATCTTCAACTGGTCAAGCCAATCTTAGCCAGGTGTGCATCAGATTAGGAAGCTGTAATTGGTTCATTCCCATAAAAATATAAAAGAGGTTTCTAACTTATTTCGGACATGATGTTTTACGGTATTAGCATTACTACTTATTACTATTACGAGTATATTACTTTGAATTATAAAAAAAGCAAAACAATACTTATTATAAAATCTTGTGCCAATTAAAATTTGTACTTATTTTCAATTTTGCAGTGCTTTAAATTTAGAAAACGTATTAGCCTGGTGGAAATTATACCACTAGCTGAGATAACTTTTCACCAAACTATAGTTATATTTTTAAAAAAAAAGGGTAAATATTTTTGTTTTAAACAAAACATAAGGACTAAATAACAAAAAGTCTGTGATTCTACAATTTTAAAATATTTAAATTATTTTTATTTTTTGTGCAAAAAATGTGTGTTTATATATAAATTTGTACAAAGCATCGGTGGTTTAGGGTACCTATAATAAGCACGGTTATTATCAGACAAGCCAAATGGTTCATACGATTCTGGTTTAATATGTATAGCGTGCGTCTGTAAAGCCAATATGGGAAGACTGTAAACCCAAGCGATGGAAGTAATGTAGTGGTAAATTGGTGTTTGTCGTAGGGTTTGGGGCGTGGAGTTGCGGGCAAACAATGCGACCTATACGCAACAGATGGGACCAGATGGGGCGGTCAGCGAGTGCGAGGGATTGGCGCCTGTTATGCGCCCGGACACGTGTTCTCCACTGCGGACTTCTGGCTCAGGAAACAGGACGGTATCGAAGAGGAAGCTGGTGTTAGTCTTGTAATCAAACGGCCAGGTTATAAGTATATATTCGCTAAATGTGACTGTTCATATATACTATTTTTCTCGAATAGTTTTCTAGACACTAGTTTAAAAAAAAATAACGGTCTTTAAAACACAAAATGAGTTTTTTTCAAATCGGACAAGTAATTCATGAAATTAGAGCGATGGCAAAATAAGTTTTTTTTTTTAAATTTATACATCACTTGAGATATTTCTGATAAATATATTTTATATTTTAAAAGTCTAGCGATAGGAAGGTTTGTAGAACCACAAATCTCGTTCAAACTCAATTTCGAGAGATCAGTCTAAAAACAATGCTTCCATCTCCTTATAGGCCTAACCTACAGACATTATTTACTACTTAAGATTCTCTTAAGTTAATCCAGCTCAACAATTGCGATATACATTAATAGGAACTATAGTTCAATGTGGTCGAGGAGATATTTGATTAAAGAAAAAAAAAACATGAAATGATCCATGAATCCTTCCTTATAACTGGACTTAAAATATTCTTATTAAACACATTAAAAAAAGAAAAACGACGACCATTTTTTAAAAATAAACTACAAATTATTTTCGATTTCACTAAATGATGCTTAGATACGAAATATAAGATTTATCTATGTATAAAACATTAAACTAGGTTTTGTTGATTGACAGAAGTAAAAAAAAAAAAAAAAAAAACACTTTTCCCGAAAATTAATAGTCTAAAGGAGACATTAAAACATTCAATAAATCCAATCCATAATCGAAAACATTTCAATTATTTCGAGACCCCATAAGGCCTAGTCTTATTTATAGATCGGTTTTCAATCGGTGACCAAGCGTAACGGCTGAATTAGTAGCGGAATATATCGCAGAAGGGACTGTGGTTTTGGCGACATCAATTAGCGATAAATATTAATAAAACGACGGGATTCGGATAAACTGGGACCGCAGCGGCCGACTCGCCCGAGATAATTCGTGAGGATGATTTATTTATGAAGGTCAGCCATACGCAATTTATCTAATACCGCTATTCGTGACTGATCCGTAATTTGAATACGCATTTATGAATATATTCAAAAGGTACCAGATGGGAATTAATAGTCAGTCTTTTATTTTTTGAACTATTTGTCAGTCCTTGAGATGAAACATATACGAAATCTATTTAATTTTTTTTTTAAATCAGATTCTTTAGTTTAAGTTCAAAACTATATACTAATGGAACTTTCCTGAAGTTTGCTTAAATTAATTAAGGTAGCTATTAAATATTAAATCTGTAATTTTTTTAACTTTTCAAGTTTGAACAGTATTGGTATGAAATCCGGTTTTCAATATAAAGAGTTGAAATTTCGACAAAAATATTAAAATGGTGAGCTACTGATAAGGCCCATTAAACCAGCTGAATAAATGTTATTATTAATGAGGTATGTTGAGTTGATAAATTGTTCACCTACCGATTACAAAGGATTTAACAAAAATTATAATAACCAATGAACTTCCCATTTTGCTTTAAACTCGACTAAATAACTTTTATAACACTTGATAACAGAAATATACCTACTAATTTAGATACAGGTTAGCTACTACGATTCTCGGATTCCGACACTCCTATAAAAAATTCAGGTGAAGTATCTTCCAGATGAAATAATAAGGCGACGCACAGTGGAGTATTGGCCATAAAATCCTGGCCAAAACTATTTACCTATTTTTTGCAACTGTGGAATACTTAAAACTTTTTGTTTGTTTATTTAGGTTTAAAGGCGTAAAACCTGTGAGGTTATCAATGCCTACACACAATATTAATTTATTAACTTGTTAACTTATTGTTAACTTTTTATTAACAATCTAAAAATATATCAAAAAAATAAAATATAAAAAGTTTTAAATTTTGACAAAACTTAAGAGAATTTCCGGAAAAATCAGGGAATTTCAAAAACTTCGGGAAAATGTTCAAGACATTCGACATTTGAAAGTTATATGGCAATTTATAAATACATTATTTGCGTTATCAATTTTAATTGTGATCGTCTATTTACGCGTGTTCTCCAAGTGCAGCCGACTTCCTGATTAGCCTTTAGACTATTCTACTAGTTTCCAGTTCTAGTTCCTGTATGAAATCTTCGCGCGGTTGATTTTAAATTAAAACTTCCTATAGCGCCATAACATAGTTATTTAAAAGGGTAAACAACTTTGGTTAGTCACTAATTATTTGCACAGCTAAAATTCAAAGAAAATTATTTTACTATAAAAATTATAAGGATTTAAATTGAAGCGTGGAAATGCATAAGGGTCTAAGTGCCAAAAAAATAAACCAAATTTTTTATTTCCAAATTGTTATATGTGCCAAAGCCATTCTTCAGAAATTGGTATAAGTGATGTTTTATTGTTGTTCATTGAACCTACAGTGCGTCAGGTATAGCATGACCGGTGGGGCTAGGGAGACGCGCAGAGGGGAGGGGCTTGTGGGCTGTGAGTGGGGGGGCAGTGAGCGGAGTAGGGGAACAGTTGCGATGCTACTACCAATTCACAACACCCTTCAACACTTGGCGTAGTTTCTCGTTAACCAGTTATTTGTAGACATTTAGGTATTTAGGTCAATAATAATAAACACTTAGGCCCGCTTTCTCCAATATAGTTTAAACTTAGATTAACTTAAACCGGATTATCTTTAATCCGAGGTTTAAACTCTGATTCACTTTCTATAGCCTCAGTTTAGTTTAAGCTCGGTTTAAACCTAATCATATGAAGGTTATTATGTTTTTTAAAAGGTTGGTACATATTTTTTTACATTTCCTTGTTGAAACTTCTATGGAAAGAGAAGGTAATGTAAGGGTTATGGAAAGATTGTTAATACATATTATTTTGTTTTTAACAAAAAAGTAAATAAGGTAAAGTGTTCTATAAATATGGAGCAAAAAGAAGTAAAAACTTTTCTCAGTGTGAAATTAATGTTCTTCTGGCTCTTGTGGAAGTGAAGAGAGACATTTTTGAAACCAAAAAACAGATTTTGTTACTGTCAAAGAGAAGGAGGATGAATGGAAGAAATTGGCGAATAAATTCAATGAAACGAGCGGTTGTTTTCAGAGATTTAATTTGTATGTTAATAAAATGTATAATAATGTAATATAATGTATATAATATGATATTATTATGCCAAGAATAATAATAACCTCTATTACATTTCATAAATTTTTTTCAAATAATGTTGAACCTTTTTACTATTATTATCATTTTGTTTAAATAATAAATGATCTAAGTTGAGCGATATATAATGATTATAGCTTAATAATACTAAAATTACATCATTACGACATATTCAAGTGAAACATAATTTACAACATAACCTAGATATTAATTATGAATCAATTTCAATAAAAATAATGCACGTTGAGAAACATTTTTTTCTCATCGCAAATCTATTTCACTGATTTAAGATATTCCGAAAATATATAGCGGCCCTGTATATTATTATATGCAGTATATAAAATTAAACATAAACAACATAAGCATTGTAGACTTAGTTAATAGAGATCAAAAGGCACAATGCCGATTAAACCTTCATCGCCACTGTCATTCATGTCTATGGTAGGCTGAGTCACTCTGTCTTCATCTTCACTGTCACTTCCTTCTTCTTCGTCACTGTCGGAGTCCTCGCCTAGTCTCACAATAATTTGTTCACTTATTTGGTCTATTTCAGGTTCGAGTTTCATATACTCCTCTTCAATTTTTCTCGCATGGTCACACCTCTTCTTCCAGTCAACTTGCGTGATGGAATCGCACGTCTCTTTTACAAGCTGCTCGACAGAGTCCATGTTAAAATTAACATTTTTCTTTGCCACCCTTTCCTTAAGTAGACTCCAGATCATTTCTATTGGATTCAAATCTGGGTGGTAGGGGGGCAATCGCAAAACATCGAAACCATTTTCTCTAAATATGTTATCTATTTTGTAGATTTTGTATGAAGGCTTGTAGGCTTTTATAATAGCATACAGTTCTGGTTTGAACATCGTACTCGAGTGAGCAATATTGCGCTCGGCAAGCCACTTGACCATGTCGGCCTTTTTACTTTTTTGTTATGGTATGGTGCATTATCCATGACAACAACTGAGTTCTCTTTCAGGTTAGGGATGAGTTTTGTTTTCACCCATTTTTCATAGTTGTCGTAGTTCATGTCATCGTGATAGTCACCTGACTTTTTGCCTGATTTAAATGTTAAAAGAGCATCGTTGACAAAGCCATCTTCACTTCCTGCATGAACTATTATAAGTCGCTGCCCTTTACTTATTGGTGTTTTCAGTCCCGAAGTGCTGTCATCAGTCCAAGCATGTGTTTTCGTGTGCGAGGAGTGAACATACGTCTCGTCCATGTACACTATTGGCCGGTTTGCTTGTCTGTGTTCAGCCAAACTTCTTAAATATTTTAACCGTTTTTCACGGATGTCAAAACGTTCAATTAATATTTTCCTGTTGTTTGTCGCTTTCTTCCAGCGAAATCCTAACTTCCTTAAAACTTTTGCTAGTGCCCACTTACTTCCTTTGAAGTCAATTTTCTCTTTTAGAACCAGTAATAATGATTTCAATGTGGGACGTTCCTTGTATTGTCGATGGTAACCGTTGATTGTTCTACGAACAAAGCCCATATCGAAATCGTCCAGATCACTTTTGACATTTTTTCGGTGCCTTACTTTGTTTGGTGTACTGAAAGAAGTGCCGGCTTGGTTTACTTGCTTCTCCTCTTTTAAAATTCGTCTTAATGAGCTTTCTGAAACTCCAGTTGCTTGAATAACACGCTCTTGGACTCTTTTCAAATTAATGGGAGCATTCATTTCACCTTCCCTTTTCATAAAATGGTAGACATTAGCAATCACTTCACGAGTTTGGCTGTGTAATACTTTACTACCTCCTATTTTCTTTTGAATATTACCTTCCATCACTAGATTTAAGCAACACCACAACTTAACTAGAGATAGCGGGAATTAAGCTAGCGTAAATTGGGGGGTTGATGTTTTTAGAACGTAGCGTAGACACCGAAACACACGACACGGAGGTTGGCGGCTGACTGGGTCGCTGAGTTCCCCCACCACTCGATTCCAGCCCGTAGCTTGTGCGCATCTCGAGGCCACCGGTCATGCTATACCTGACGCACTGTACGAAAGATGGCAAGGGTATTAGCACTGAACGTAGTTCACCTAAGAGGGTATAAGTCACATAATTTATATAAAAATTTCCTAAGGCACTTAGACCCTTATGCATTTCCACGCTTCAATTTTGATAATCTAAAACGCCTCTTTAACCAATTATGACTATATTCTATCCATTATACGTCTAAAAAAATATTGAAATTATTTATTGCACGCTAAACACCGACCCACCGGTAATAAAAAAATTCACTTTAAGAGGTATTTTCATATATTTATTAAAAAAGTGGGGGGCTGTGTTGGGGTATGGCAAATATGCCAATATGCGAAAAATACATACCTTTCAAAACTGTGTAGAAACATTTTAGATCACTTGTTCAATGGATTCCACAAAAATCACATCTTGCAACTCGGGAAAAAGCAACTGTGTACATGCAGCGTCCTCAACTCTGGATTCAGACTTGTTCCCTCGAGCAAAAAGAGGATAAACGAAATAAATATATCTCGATGCAAACATTCCTAAGCTACAAGAAAATACGTATTGTGATGTTCTGAAGTACAACTTTTTTTTTTTTATTAAATTAAATTTTAATTAAATTTTATTAAATTAAATTTAATTAATTTTTTTTAAACTATTTTATTTTCTTTAAGCACCGAATGCAATTATAGCTTACCTACTTACATTCCAATTTATTCTACATTAATGTATTCATTATTCAACAATTTTAAATATCAACGTATTATAATTCTTGGAATGTGAATAGAATCAGTATAATTTATTTTTTTTTTTTTTTTAATAATTCTGTACCTAAATACATTTTTATTAATTTATTTATAATTGATTGGAAGTCATTTAGCAGGAACTAAATTATGCCATAATTTGGAAGAGGAGATTGTATAATTCGATTAGATAGAAAACCATAAATTTAAATTTGATTCATGCTTATAAAATTGCATTTCCAAAAGGCAGCTGCGCAGACCTACCTCGAGTCATACCCTCAAGTGAGATATGGCAACAACCAGGCAAGGACTGACTGCCTCATTAAGATTAATTACAAATTAAAACAAACATTATTAGCCAGTATAATGCCGGGAGATTGGGATCTGGGCCGGTACAGCTCCGCGGCGAGGTCTCGTTTATTATGCCCCGATACCATCTCAACGTAGGAAGAGACCCGCACTTTCCATTTCAACAGAATAAGGTCACCGGAAAAGGTGCAACCAACAGATAATAGCGGCTTTAGTTAGCTCTTGTTCCCTCGGATCGGGCTAACAATGGTGATACTAGCACTACTGATGCATCAGGAGAGTTTTTATACCTTCGAGTGGCAGTTATACTTAAAGAACATAAGTCCTTTTTTTTTTGTAGGTTATAATTGATTCTTAGTAAACTCATAGCAACCGGTTAATAAGTGAAATACAATATTTTAATCCCAATGTTGATAAAAAAAAAAACTCGTACCGTGTAAACAGGTCTTTAGTTTTGTTCCAAACATGTAAACTTAACACCTTAAGAGTTAGTGAAAACTTCTCCGCCTTGTAGGAAATAATATTCCTAATAAATGTAAATAAAAACAACTTATTTTTTATGAGTAAACCCTTCAATTTTATACTGCTTTATACTTTTTCTCTCCTTTTAAAAAATAATTCAAATAAGGATTACTAAAATTTCCAACCATTTCAGATAAAAAGAAAACACGAGAGTATTTGCTGAAAGTATAATGATCAATCCCACAAATATCTTATTGAAGAAAACTTTTTAGATGGACCTTAAAGAATACTGCATTGATGATTCGAATATTAAATATAGAGACTCGATATTTCAGTTTTAGTAAATAAATTATGTATAAAATATTATTAAAAAAAAAAACTATTAATCTTTTAAAGGAAAAGCCATTGGGTAACCATTTTACTGCGTCAAAAAGGAGGTTCATCAACTAACTTTATAAAATACTAGAATTTATAAATAAAATAGTGTTGGAACTTTTTCCTCAAAAGTTGGGTTTTTTATTAATAAGTAATTGCGAAAAACACTATAACAAGAAAACATGTTTAATGAATAAGGAAAAAGTAATAAACAAAAAAATATGACTGATTATGGAACCTAGATGTAGAAATTTTTAAATATAAATAAACATCAACTTATTAATTAAATTGCTGACTAAAAAATTAGTTTCCTGGAAATGTTATTTTAGCACAATATATTCTGTACAAGCAAAAATTTTCTGATAATTAGAAATAATACTCAATAATTTATAAGATAATAATATTAGGGGACGCTTTTCTTAAACTAACCCAATGCGGTTCACGAATCTATTCCGCTTCCTTTTCGGTTCGGCCAAAAACACACAGCCATCGGATCGCAAAAAGATATTCCTGAAATGGAAGGGAGGTGACAATTCGTTAGTGAAAAAATTAGGGTATTTTTTCCAGCCAGGAGTAGCCTTCAAGCCGTACTATACAGAAGGAACTTATACTATTCTTAGCCCACCCCTTTTGGTTTCCGGACTGGACCAAATAACAGTCGTTTACTCTTGTAACAGTAAAACTGCTGCCGCTTCTTACCTAACTCCAAGCTTCACTAACTTAGAGTGGAAATGATAGCAGCGAATGTAGTAAAACCATATTGAAATAGATGTATCGATATAATTTTTTCGCCGAAATTTGCTTTGAATTAATATCAGTTCATATAAAAACATTACAAAAAAAAATCTAAGGTTTTTCAAAATCCATCACTCGGCGTACAAAAAAAAAAAAAAAAAAAAAAAAAAAAAAAAAAAAAAAAAAAAAAAAAAAAAAAAAAAAAAAAAAAAAAAAAAAAAATTAACGCCAGCGACTGTAAATTAGCTTACCTCTTTAAACTTATTATGTAACTAATACTATGGAATATAACTTATTCCAAGCACTAGTACTGCAAATAAGTTTATGAAAATTTTGGTGATAACCTACATTTTTCGATAGTAATTTTAAACCACACCATTACCAAGCTATGGAACATGAGCGTCCGCAGGGGGAGGCGTCTGCCTCCCCCCCCCCCCCCCCCTAGAAATTAGTGGAACCAAAAGCTACAAATTAAATAAATTCGTATTAATTTACTACGTTTTTTAAGCATTATATAAACAAATATTTAAACATTTCAATGTAAATAAGTTTTTTTAGAAAAATTAATGAAGCCTTAAAATATCAAATTTTTTTGACTTTTAAAAAAAATCAAATGGCAAAAATTTTTCCAACCTTTAAAAAAAAAAGTTATAAAGTTGTTAAATTCCCCCCCCCCCGTATTCTTTTGATACCAATTATTTAGTGGGAATTTTCTAATTTCCGATATCTGCATATTTGGAGTTTTCAAGATCACAAAAATCATTTTATGAAATAAAAAAAAAATTGATCATTTTAAATCATTTTATGAAATAAAAAAAAATTGATGTATCCTTGACATTCTTAAAAACAATTTAGAATCTTCAGCATTTATTAAAAACATAAATAAAACAGGAGGTCTACTTTATTATAAATTTAAACATAAAGGCCCAGTAATGAAAAAAAAAAAAAAATTGGCTGATTTATTTTTTCTCCGACTCCGACGAAAAAAACAAAGGTTTTTTATAAATAAACATAAATCATCAAAACATAGGATTTTTTATAGTTGCTTTCATAAGATGAACCACAAGGGTTCGTTTAAAAACGGCTAAACGTGTCAAATTTGGTGTAGTGGTTAGTTAGCCTTAGCAGCGTAAATGGACACTAAACAAACAAACAAAAACGGCTAACTCCCGTAATTTAGGATTAGATATATTTCAATAGTAGAAAGATAATAATAGATTAAAGCAGGCAAAGGCTTGCAGTAAGTACTGTATTAGGAAGCTAGGAATCGGTAGCGTGCAGGTGAGAGCGGAAGTAGACGAGTACAATCGGAGGAAGGCACGAGCAGCTACAAATGGACCTGTTTCCTGCTTCGAAGGCTTTATTTAGATCGCTTGCCGAACACTAATGTCCCATTGATAATGGATCCTAGGGGTAGTTAAAATAATTTACAATCTCTTCTTTTTTTCTTTTCTTTTTTTTAATTTCGTATAACTTACAATCTATTCCCCCCCCCCCTCTTAAATACAAGTGCAGTGGGAGTTACAAAAAAAATTAATTTTCAACAAAAGCATTATTACTGACTATTCATTTATTAACGAGGCGCGCAACCACGAGTTGCCACGCAGAGGGTTTGGTACTACCATGCAACCGGGCCATTTCATAATTAAAAATAAATAAAGGTTTCTTTCTATCAGGATAAAATCGGTATTTTAGACTCAACATGTAAGATAAACCCACGAAACGAACGAAATTAATGTCTCTCTAAATGCATTGAATTTTACAAATAATAGTTATTTAGAGTTTCAAAGTACGAGTATATTCCTCAAATTAATAAAAATTTAAAAATACATTACAATAAAGTTCCCATACAACATAGAAATGATTGAGGCTTTGACATTAATAATGAGGTAAGTGCTTAAATTCCCAACATATAGTTTTTTTCACTTAAAATATTCTATGCTGCAATTTCAATCAAGTTAAAATAGAGGAGTATTGAGCGATGTTACACGAGACATGTGCCGCAGCCTGGATGATAGTTCAACCCATCAACCTTCCCATAACCTTCGTCTCTCGCTACCAATACGTTTATATAGGTATGTCTATATATCAATATAAATTCATTAACAAATTCTGGGCAAGAAAGTCAAAGAAGGATCTAAGACGAATTAAAGCAAAAAAAAACAAAAAAAAACTCCAATGAAATGGAAAAATGAGACAGGAAACAAGGTTTTTATAAGGTAAGTATAAAATTTTTAAAAAATATTGATGCTTTTGAGATTAATCTAAAAATATAGATAATATTTTTTCTATATTATAATCTCGTCATATCTACCTGTAACAATATAACAAATACATTTTCTACTCCAAAAGGAGTGTCTATTTATTCATGCCGCAAATAGGTTTTTTTTCTTCTCTTGGAAAATTTCAGTTTTGTAACTTAGCTCATTTTAATATTAGCGCTCCAGGCATTCTGAAGATTCTATGATCCAGGCCGGACTGATTTATCAATAGAATATTGCTTTCCTTAAAAATCTAGCATATTTTCTATGCTAATAGTATCATTAAAAAAACCTAAAACATAGTTTTTTATGTTATTGAAACGTTAATTTTCATGGTTTGACCAGTTTATAAGAACGGTAGATGAAATAAGACCAAAAAATTGGTCTGACTGAAGATAGTGAATAGAGCAAAGTGTAGGTATCGGAATAAAATAATTAAACAAATACGAAATAACAGTTTTATTTTTATTTTTTATGACTGTTTATTTTAGGATTTTGCTATAGAATATTCAGATGACCAAATAAATAAATTGAATTTTGTTGAAAAAATAGCGAATCAATTAATATTGTAAAAAAATATTTCATCATTTTAATATATTTTTAATTAGATTAGATTTAGGGGTGTCCAACCGTTTCTTTAGCGAGCTGCAAACGAGTGTTTCTCATGTTGAGGCTAGTTAGAATTTTACGTATTCCATTTTTCCCTATGTAGTACGGTGCTTGTTTTGTAGAATATATTTAACATTTGCACATTATCAAAACAGTTAATAACTGTTATTTATAGAATAAAATGCATATTGAGGAATGACAATTTTGTTGATTCGAAAAACATATTGTATAAGCCAAGTCTAAAATACCTTTTTCTTTTCAAATGGAAACTTTATTTATACATTTTTAAAAAGAAAAATTCATCACGGATGGCAACGTGGCAATTCTGAAGAATAATTTATTTTTAAAAATGGAACTACAAAGAAGAAGAAATAAGTACCTATTTAAGATTCAGAGAAAGCGTGTGGGTTGGAATTTTTTGTTAAAAAAAAATACTTTCGTCGTCCCACGCAATTACCACATACTTTTACAACACAATCTTTCGAAAAAAGTGTTTTCTAATCTAATTCTGATTTCTTAACCGTATGTTTGAACAACTATTTGAAAAACGATACATCCGACGAAAAACGATTGATGATGAAAGGATTTTAATCTTACAACGAAGAGTTAAAAACCTAAATACCTTAATTAATAAAATAAAGTAAATAAACAGATTTTCCAAAAGACCTTCAATTATTCACATATTAAAGATGATTAAGATGAAGCAATGGATGGATATACATATTTTTCTGAATCCCGAATTTGATCGTGGTCATCACCGTTGTTTAATGTTTCATGAAACAAAGTTATAGATTGATTTTAGATTTTTTTTCCAGATGCTTAATTATTATCGGATATAAAAAAAATATAATTAACGCAATAATAAATTTCACAACCGAATAAATAAATATTTATAACTTGATGTATTACATCAAATCATTTTTTTTTTTTTTTAAAGAGGGAAATAAGGGCTTGTTTGGATGTAACCTAATTTATTCCTTGTTAATTAAAAAGAAAAAACGGTTTTTTTTCCCGATATTATTCCGATAAACAAGCTTTTTAATTAGCGTTTCATAAATATTTAGAATCAGGAATGAAATGAATTCCTGGGCAGCATCCGACATAATACTTTTTTTTTAAAACGAATTGAAATACTCGTTTGAGAACATTGTTCCGACTTCTTAACATAGCTGATTTAACAGTATCGAACAAATAACTAGCGAGATAAAATTTACAATTGAAGATGACTAATTGCTTTCACTAAATTGGAATTTTATTGAATATCTAAAATTCTTGTCAAAAAATCCTGATATTTTATTTATGCACAATTTGTAAATTGCAATATTGAAAATAAATTAGGATGTGATGATTACGTACCAAAAACATGCTTAAAAATATACTGTTACAATATCCTTGTTCATTTTATATATTCATGCAAAAAATAATATGTAAAAGCATACTGTATAATGTAAGGACGAACTTATAACCATGCTTTTATTCAGGAATAGATAATAGCCAATAATAAAAATTTATTGGCGTCACGTTACATACAGGCAAACAAAAAGAAGAGATAATATTCAACCTTACAAATGAAACAATAACTTTAAACATAACAACATGCTACATTTAATGACAATACATTAGACAAAATTTAACATTTTTTACACAACATGACCAGAATTACTTTACTTTTACCTTACTTTCCAACGGATTTCAAGACAGACATGACCAACATAACATAGCTAAAAAATAAACAATACAAAGATTGAACATCATAAGGTTATTTTCGATGCATTTGTTCTACGAACAAAGTACATGCAACATCGACATTACAACTATCTGAGTACTACTTACATCTTAATCCTTGAGTTAGCATGAAACAGAAAAGAATATATTAGTATTTATAGAGAGAAAGTCATAATAAGTATTTTATCATTAAATCTATTCAGTAATCATATATAAGAAAATACTATATACAAATAGTTATAATACTTAATAGTCAATATATTACAATGTTATTTATTATATTAATATAATTAAAATTCTAAAATGGTAATATTTAAAGATCTATCATAACATACAAATCCATGTTAAATTAAAAAAAAAAAAACAATAAAAAAATTATCAACTATCGATATAAATTGAAGGAATCAGTGTGCATTTAATAGTTAAATTATAGGGGGTACAAGCCAGGGTTCGATCTTGGGATCAGAAGACCCACCGAAGGCACATCCAGCCACTTGTAATGTTTAAAACTCCATTCAACAATCAATTAGTAAAAGGTATATACCTGGAAATTGAGAATAAAACTCGCCAAATCACTTTTGAACGACATTTAGCCAACAATTTAAAAACAATGAACAGTAAAAACTTTATAGGATAAATTATACAATCGTTCGTGTTTTTTTTTTTCAACTTGTAGAATAAAAAGATGAAAAATTGCCAAAAATAGAATAGAAAAAGGAGGAAAATATAACGAGCATACAACAGAGTGTGAAGGGAAAATATGAAAATAAAAATTGAAAAAAAAAACAACTCATTTTATTAATATTTTTTTCAAATTTTAGTTGTTTGGATTTTGCTGTTTTATGATGCAGTAGAAATTATTCATATTAATTATATTTATATTAATTATTTATAAGCCTGCGGGGAGGGGGGGGATACTTTTGAGGCATAACCAGTCTCCATAAAACCTTAAAGTGAAACGTTAAGAGGAAATTTTTGGTGGTTGAGCTTAATCATGAACAAATCTCTTGGTTCTACTTTTGGCTCAGGAACAGGAACAATACCATGTACTTAAACGGAGTTAGTTTTAATTTCACTTATGGTAAAATATAATTTTTTTTTTAATTTATTAAGGTATAAAAATTTAAATGTCTTTATAAAAATTATAACAATATTTTCCTCGGTCTATCACGAGTTCTATACGACCTCTTTGTATGTAAATCACTTCTCTTGTCTTAAGTTCACAACCGTAATAGGATTTGTAGTCGACGTGATTGGCAGTTTCGTAAATGACTTCTGTAGTTGTATCTTACTTGTTCAATACTATTTATGTAATCTGAGAGGCGACTTGAAGTCTCAAACTAAACACATCTGCTGTAAGGTTAGTCAATGATATTCAGTTGACGGATGATCGATTGTTATTAGGCAGGGTGGAGTCATTTGCATCAATCGTTTGTTTTACCATTGTCGAAAATAATTAGCCTGACATCTCAATATCTTTTCGTCATGATACGTTATTATTTATAACTGTTCACTTAAAGATGGCGATCGCTTAAACGGAATTATTAAAGGAAACTAGACAATGAAGATGTTGAGCGAACTTTATGAAACAAACAGGGGAGGTACAATGAGAGCCAGTGTCTGGGAAACAGGAAGGGGCACTGTATAAATAGAAGTGAAATACTGAACGCCGTTTTTATTCCCCCTTCCAGCGGTCGTCTCGTCTGCGACACATTCCATAAGTCCTCCTCCATGGGATGCAGCTTTGGCAGCCGTTCTGCTGGGAAGGGGATTTATTTTCGGCAGTCGGCCATCATATAAAAATTTTAATGGGGGACAAAAACCAACGCGGGAATAAAGGTTGGTATATGTTTTTTTTATCTTTTAAAAAAAAAAACTTTGTACAATAGATAGAATAAAAATTTAAGTCACAGAAGTCGAATTCCTTCTCATCCATGAAAAACTAATAACTCCTAATGAGCAAAAAATTATAAGATATCTATGAGTATTGAGAAAAACGTATTTTTTTTTTAATATAGGTTTATCTTATATTTTACTCATATCTTAATTTAATTTTAGTTAAGATAATAACACACATGCTGGAGTCGAAACGTAGTCTAGTTGAGATAAAAACTGAAACTCCTTACTATTAATTGACCCAAATGAGAAAAAAGATTGAAAAAAAAAATCTGGTGCGTGCGCGCAACACACAACTTTCACTTACCAACTTACTTAGATTAGAAATTGACGTGTTTCGCTAATTATCATTTCCCAAAGTCACACATTTTTCTACATTCATATCTTATTTTTGTTAATCGTTAAAGCCGTTTTTGAGTAAATAAAAAAACCCGTGAAAATTATACAAAATTTATTAAGTAAAGTCCCCCCTCCCGTAGATCAATTTTAATGAAATTTTTAGTCATATCTCGGGCATATAAATACATCAAATACCAAGTTTGATCAAAATCGTTAAAACCGTTTTTGAGTAAATAAAAAAACCCACGAAAATGATACAAAATTTATCAAGTAAAGTCCCCCCTCCCGTAAATCAATTTTGATGAAATTTTTACAGTCATATCTCGGGTATATAAATACATCAAATACCAAGTTTGATCAAAATCGTTAAAACCGTTTTTGAGTAAATAAAAAAACATGTGAAAATGGTACAAAATTTATTAAGTAAAGTCCCCCCTCCGGTTAATCAATTTTAATGAAATTTTTACAGTCATATTTCGGGCATATAAATCGATCAAATACTCAGTTTGATCAAAATCGTTCAAACCGTTTTTGAGTAAATAAAAAAAACACGTGAAAATGATACAAAATTTATTAAGTAAAGTCCCCCCTCCGGTTAATCAATTTTGATGAAATTTTTACAGTCATATTTCGGGCATATAAATCGATCAAATACTCAGTTTAATCAAAATCGTTAGAGCCGTTTTTGAGGAAATCGAAAAAAACATGTGAAAATGGTACAAAATTTATTAAGTAAAGTCCCCCCTCCCGTAGATCAATTTTGATGAAATTTTTACAGTCACATCTCGGGCATATAAATACATCAAATACCAAGTTTGATCAAAATAGTTAAAACCGTTTTTGAGTAAATAAAAAAAACACGTGAAAATGATACAAAATTTATTAAGTAAAGTCCCCCCTCCGGTTAATCAATTTTGATGAAATTTTTACAGTCATGTTTCGGGCATATAAATCGATCAAATACTCAGTTTAATCAAAATCGTTAGAGCCGTTTTTGAGAAAATCGAAAAAAACGTAAAAAGTTATTAAATAAAGTACCCCCTCCCTTTGAGCAATTTTGATGAAATTTTTGCTGTCACATCGCGGGCATATACCTACACTAAATACCCAATTTCAGGTTCCCACGGTTTATAGTTTTTGAGCTAGTCTGTTCACATACACACACACACACACACAGACACACACACAGACCATTTCGCGGGACTTGGTTATTTTGACTCAGGGGACCCCAAAACGTGTATTTCCGTTGAAAACCGGAAGTCGAAAATTTTCACGATCGCAATACATCCACTTACTATACAGGGTGTATCGCAAGTAGATGACAATATGCAAGATGGAAAAACTAGATCAAAAATGTAGTTAAACGCCGCCAACCGCATGATTCTATCTCATTCCGTTGCACAGATATGCCGTTCCAAAGGTTATTTCGAGAAAACCATGTTTTTTGTAGGAAAACCTCAATTTTCTCTGCTTCCAAACATTTTTTTTCAATGTTCCATCACAGTTTTGAATTCAGCATTAAATTTCCTTTAAGCCTAATGCACATTCAATGTTCACAAGTATCTTTTCAGAAGCGCGATAACAGATCAAGAAATAAAAATTTTAAAAAAGTGTTGTCAGTGACAAATTTTCGGTGATCACTACTCTTCCAAAAAAAATCCTGCAAGCTGCCGAATCTCACAAAAGTTGTAAAATTTAATTACCTTTCTAACGGTGTACTCGAAACTGCAATTATCTCTCAATTTTGTAATGCAATTGGAATGGGAAGGAGAAAAAACTGATGTCATGCTTATTTTGTAGGATCTTATCTCCAATAAATTTAATTTATTTTTCATGTAAATTACAAATATTTATTTAATAAATCTACTAGAGAGGTGATTGAAACCTAAAAGAACGTGAAGAACGTTTGGCATGATGAATGTTTTTGTTTACTTCTTACGGATTATGTTCGCTTTAAGGTTTGTTTGCCTTATCTCTTTAATTCTTCGTCTACCTACTTTGTGTTTAATACTGATAATAATTGTCAGTATCGTGCAAATCTTCAGTCTGTTAAGTAAGTTTCGATTTGAGTTCAAGAAGTAAAATGCCAAATTTATACACAGCTGAAGAGTACGTTGACAAGATTTTCGCATATGGGGCTGCGAGAGGCAATGGTCTTCGTGAAGACCAGAAGACAAGAAGAATATCGCAGTATGTTTCCTAATCGGCAAAGATTTCCAGATGATGATCCATCAACTAGTATCCGTCGCACTTCAAATCAACTGGGAATATCGCTTTAGAGCTCTCAGGGAAGACAATCAATATCCTTATCACCTGACTACTGTCCAGGAGTTGCTACCGCGTGATATAGAGCTACGGATGGTGTTTGCGCGATGGTATGTTCAACAGTGGCACGAGAGGCGTAACTTCCCTGATCGCATAATTTGGACAGATGAGGCAACATTCACACGTGCGGGAATTTTTAACTCACGCATCTCTCACCTTTGGTCTCATCATAATCCACCTGGCACTAGGGAACACTGTCTAGGAGTCTGTGGGCTGCATATGACAGAGCCTGTTTTCTTACCTCGTTGGTTAAATTCAAATACTTTTTATGATCTACTTCAGGATGATATAAGTGCGGCGCTACTCGAAGCAAAACCACTTGAAGAAGGGATATGGTGGCAACTGGACGGGTGTCCAGCGCATAATGGACGAGCTGTAACAAACTGGCTCAATCAACAGTACCCAGGAAGATGGATTAGGAGATATGGACCTGTGCATTGGCCGGCCCGAAGCCCTGATTTGACGCCACTGAATTTTTATATTTGGGGTAGGCTTAAATCGGAAGTTTACAGAGTACCCATTCAGGATATGAACCATCTGATCGCAAGAATTCGCGAATCATGTGAAGCAATGAGAGCTGACCACGATCAAATTCGAAGGGCTACATCAGCTGTGTTAAACAGATGACGTCAGTGTGTACTGCAAGGAGGAGGCCAGTTCCAGCAACTTTCGTAATGTTCAAAGACATTTTATTTACTATTTAACTTTCATGTAAGAATTAATTTAATTTTTCTTTGTAATCTACATAAAAACTAAATTAAATTTATTGGAGATAAGATCCTACAAAATAAGCATGACATCAGTTTTTTCTCCTTCCCATTCCAATTGCATTACAAAATTGAGAGGTAATTGCAGTTTCGAGTACACCGTTAGAAAGGTAATTAAATTTTACAACTTTTGTGAGATTCGGCAGCTTGCAGGATATTTTTTGGAAGAGTAGTGATCCTCGAATATTTGTCGCTGACAACACTTTTTTAAAATTTTTATTTCTTGATCTGTTATCGCGCTTCTGAAAAGATACTTGTGAACATTGAATGTGCATTAGGCTTAAAGGAAATTTAATGCTGAATTCAAAACTGTGATGGAACATTGAAAAAAAATGTGTGGAAGCAGAGAAAATTGAGGTTTTCCTACAAAAAACACGGTTTTCTCGAAATAACCTTTGGAACGGCATATCTGTGCAACGGAATGAGATAGAATCATGCGGTTGGCGGCGTTTAACTACATTTTTGATCTAGTTTTTCCATCTTGCATATTGTCATCTACTTGCGATACACCCTGTATATTTCATATATAGGTAAGTGAAAGTAACAAAAAAAAAAAAAAAAAAAAGCACTATTTTCCACTTATAAAATAAATAGTGTAAATACTCTGGGGAATTCAATAGAATTTAATAAAACATTTAAATCATTAATTTTTGAAAATCATTTCCCCTTACATTAATTTGAATCAAATACGAGTACGATGTTAATCCTCTAGTTCATTACTGAAACGCTTGAAAATTTCGAAAAACTTTTTAAAAGGTATCTTCAATTGAATTTAATCTGTTGTTATGCTGATGAAAAGGGGTACAAACCAATAATTCATCTTATCGTCGACATAATAGTAAATTTGAGAATCTGGGAAAATTAAAATTTTCAGGATAGCAAATAGTAGCTTTAAATATTAAATACTTTAAATTCAAACAACCAGTTACGAGAGTTTACATCGCGATTTATACATTAACAGGTCTTTTTTTTTTTTCAAAAAAATGCCTGAATCTTTAGGTCAAGATACAAACTCGCAAGTTTTCCACAGTATACTATAAGCTCTAAGTGTAAGATTTATAAAAAAAAAACGATTTTAGCAAAAAAATCAGATTCGTGACTTTCCCGGTGTGCACTTATACTTCTTTAAAGCTTCAGAAATTATAAACTCAAATTTCTATTAAGAAACGAAAAATGGCTCTCTATAGGAAAATATCAAAGGCAAATTCTAAACAATCTTGAGAAATTCAACATTTTAACATAATAAACCAATTATTCAGTTCAAGATATACCAAGCATATAGTATATAGTACATGTAAATATGTACTATATCAAGATATAGTACATATTTATTTTATAAAATGGGAGAAAATCTAATTAGTAACATGAAAAAAAATTTAGAGAAAGTTTAGATAATCGTAGTAAAACTGATAAGGAATAATTTTTAATCTAGACCACAGGGCTTTTCATCTGTTCTGAAATTCACAATATATCTTGTTTACGGTTGAAATAATTTTAATTTAAGAAATTTCGATTCGATTTTTTCTCTATCCGGATAAAAACATAATAATAATAATCCTAAAAATAATAATGTAACATACTCCAAAATTGTAAAATAAGAGACGACAAAGAATTCAATACGCAAAATATACTAACGACGAACAGTGAACAAAATATGCCCTAGAAAAAGGATGTGGAATATGTTGATTGAAGTTTTAGAACTCATTTCAGGTTTATATCAGAACGTGTAATAAGGAATCGAGGATTTCTTTATAGCTTATTTATTACGATCTAATTTTTGACAGAAAAGCTTTTTGACTTCAGATCTAACTTAGCTAACAGTATCTGGGTCTAGAGGGGAAGGTACACAGTCCGCTAGGCTGCAGCGATGACAGCAGCAGTGCAATAAGTGGCGCGGCAGCTGAGAGCGGTGGACCAGATCGCCCCCCCCCCCCATATTGCTCCCGCTAGGCGGAACAGCTCCAGTCATTGTCATAGCAGTCCTTCCTCTGGGCATTTAGGGTAGTGATCAAAACTGAACCGAAAGAGCAACTAAAATCATCCCAAAATATTAAGAGTTTGTACTCAACTCATGGCAAAAAGTGCCGTTAAGGAATCAATTAGGTATTTGGATACCGATACTAGAAAATTATAGAATTTAGTCAACAGAATTAAAATTGGTGTAGGTTAGCATGGCAACCTACAATACTAAATGTCGCGGGTTCGCGTCCTACGGTGGCCCTAGTTTTTCTTATTGGGAGTAAAAAATCCTTGGCTATGCCGCCGATAGAACGTAAAATGGAGGTACCGAGCCTGTACCTCATATTAAATTTAGGACTCCCACTGTAGCATTGACCAATTAGCCTTAGTATCATAACGGGGCGTTAAACAAACAAACAAAAACAAAATTCGGTTATAAATAATATTTAAAATAATAAAATCACACAACTCGATGACATCATTGACATTTAGTATTAACTAAATTAAGAATATTTCAAATTCTATAAAAATAATGTATGTATAAATTATGAAAATTATATACAGCCAACGTCCTCATACATTTGTTTCACACCTTTTTATCAAACAGAAAATATCATGTAGTATCGGTTAAAGATCGGCACAAGTTTCGATAATATCTGAAGCAAAGTAGATAATTTTAAGCATAGAAGTTCGATAAATGTTTAAATGAAACTAAACATTATACGCAGTATAAAAGACAAAAGGTTATTTTAAGTCAACATGCTTCAAGATCAAACCCTTTTAAGTCAGGCAAATACATAAGTACACACTGGTAAAAGGAAAGGAAAATTAAACGCAATGTAAATAAATATTCTCTAAAAATACAAAACAAACTTAACAGCATTTATCAGAGAAAAACATGAAGAAATTATGATTTTTATATCAAAGAATCACCTTATCAAAAAATCTCACTATAAAGTACATCATGTTTCGTTCACTTTTCAGAAGATAAAATATTCGTTATAATAGAATCAATAGAATATTCGATAAAAATATGAAAATAACGTTGAATACCATGGAACATCAAATTATATATAGGGCATCGCTTACCCCACTTCTTTAACATCTCAACCTTCAACGACGAAGAAATATTAGGGACAACAATCATAAATTTTTTTTACAGACTCTTAGAGAAAAGGGCGATGAAAGGCGTAGGAGGTTTATGCGCTAGTAAACTCTAAGGAAATAAGAGGAGAGGAAGAAAGGCTCTTCAGCTCTCGAGAGCATCTGATAGCTAACTAATCGTCCCTCCTGATAACTAACAGCCTTTTTTCTTCTATTTTTGAGCTGCTGTCCTGTAACTTGTCAGATAATGTCATTTAGGAATGATCTATTCAATTAAAAGCATTAAGTAAATATAATTAGACTGTTAAGATAGAGTACAGATTTCAATTAGCGTCAGACTTGGTACATAAAAAAAAATTAAAAAGGGGAGAGAAATTTTCAGAGAATAAAATGAATTATTTTTCACTCGAGAGAAAAACTAAATTTTTAAAAAGAATTATGTCCCACAGGTTTGTATTCTTAAGTCTACTGCTTTTCACGGTAATATTACAAATTAAGCAATGCAGACAGGACTCAAATATTTTACAATTAAATAAGCAATGCCCCAACATACAAAGGCATTTACTATTAGTAATATAAATGGACAAATGTTTTATTTATAAAACATTATATATATACATACATATATATATATATATATATATATATATATATATATATATATAAAAATAAATATATGTACTAATGTTTTATTTATGTGGCCTCATAAACGCCTTCATAAGACTCTGAATTTTTTTAGTGAGCCATTATTCATTCCAAATAGTTCAACAAACAAATTATATTAAGGAAACTATTACTATAGCAGTCATTATTGAATTGGCACAATTAAAAAAAAAAGTTTCCCTGACATTATTTATACGTTGAATGGGTTAGACAGAAAAAGCTAAGATATTTCAGGTAAGAGTTGGCATATTTATTATTTTAGAAGTGGAAAATGAATATGACGCAAAGAACCATGATTATTTAAATATGATTACTGACTCGGGATCACCGACCGTCTCTTAAACTACAATAGAGCTATCTCCTACGCAATACAATCCGAATACGTATCAACTCTAGTTGGACAAAGAAGGCATACCCGGGCAGATACTAAACCACTTGTAACCGTCTCTCTTTCATTGGGTGATTTTCACGCTGGAATCAGGGATCATGGTGCACCTGGCCGTGACGAAGTTTCTTTCTAGGTGCGATACGTAGCTACCACAGTATAAGTAAGATGGGTATATTCACCAGTAGGAATGGAGAACCGAGATAAAAACCGTAAAATTTTAAGATTGAGCAATATTCTATTATAAGCAGACGAAACAATTAATCCACTGAAAAATTTCAATACCATAAAATGAACTTTTTTTAATGTAGAGGAGGCACCGCGATCCATTACATGCCTTGCGAGGTCCATCTCATTTGAACAATAGTTTCCTCTCTTTTTTTTCTCCTGATTTGGAACACGCTAAATATTCACTGTATAATTCCCGAGGTCTTCCTCGTGGTTTAAGCAAAAACATAAGAACATAGTTAAAATGAATTACATGTCATGCAATGAATGCACGATTTATTTCAGACGATTAAAAGTGAAAAATTATTTACTTCAAAAACACAATAAAATGAATTTATAATAAGACTGGTTTTCCTATACGAAAATAAGTTTTAATATAAACTGAAAAATAAAGGCGTAAATAACAGGACGGATTAAACAAAATAAGAAAAATGAGGGAAAGGACAAACTTTCTTGCGTATCGCATGAACCTGTGTAGGAAAGAGTTTTTCCCTAATATTCATAAAAATGACTTGTTCGGATGAATACTTTTTTTTGTTTGTATATTCCACAATAATACATTTTTTAATTATATTTTTTTAAAACTTTATTCCTATATTCACGCATCTCTTAACTGTAAGACAATCAGTGAATTTGCTGAAATTATGAGATAATTTTTGGATTGGGGAAGAATATGCTTGTTATTTTCTTGTTTATGAAATCAAAACAAAATATTACAAAAGGTAAAAGAGTCAACATTAACAAACGTCAGGACAAGAATGGACGACAATTCCTGCGGAGTGTATTAAAAACCACAAGCTTGTACACAAAGGGGAACTCTGACTTTTTTCTGAGATGTGAGCAGTGAAGCGGAGAGAAAACTGATCTGCCCGCTGGGAACAAACTCAATTAATTTATTTTGTTTCTTTTTTTATCTTAGACGTTTAGGAATTTCCTCCGGTAGACATCGTGCACAAAATAATTATTTATCTTTTCTTTCCTTTTTTTTAACAATATATTTCCCAATCATTGTAAATTTTACAAATTTTTTCCGTTGTTATCACAACTTGTAGAACTTTTGTAGTCCATGACAGCCTCCTCTCGTTCAGACTGGATCTTGATCTTATTTCTCCAATTCGTTCCACGATGCGTGCATCATCTTCTTATTCCTATCTATCCATCTGCTTTTTGGTCTCCAAAGTTCTTGGATACTTTATCCGCATTTCTTCTTCCAGGTTTGACCATGTCACAGGTTTTCCAACAGCCAAGCTTTCACCCATCTTGCTGTGGGCTTCTTCAGGGCTAATACAAGAATGAGAGTGGAGAAGGGGATCACTAACTTATAATCTTCCGTCGGGGGCGAAGTCTGTGTTCCCATTGGCTAGCGCCCGAGGGGGCGTGGTCAGGTGGAGGGGGTAGGGGAGGGGGGATGTCATCCGCTCTCTGAGATATGTTTTGTTGTCTAATGTTGTTTAGTGCAGGGTACCAGTTTTTGCTAAGTCTGTATCCGTCTTCTTTGTTTATATTATTTGGTTGTTTTATAATTTCTATAGCTTCCCTGATGGATCTATGGTGGTAGTTGTCAATCCTAACTATGGCTTTGGTGTCTTCGAAGGCTATAGTGTGTTGTGTATTGTAAAAGTGTTCTGCTATAGCTGATTTGTCTGTTTGTATTTTCTTAACTGCGGCAATATGTTCTTTCAGTCGTGTGGTAATGTTTCTTCCTGTCTGTCCTATGTATTGTTTACCGCATGAGCAAGGGATACTGTAAAGTCCAGGTTTGTTGAGTCCAAGATTGTCCTTTGGATTGGGCAGGATCTGTCCGATTTTCCTGTCTGTGGTGAAAATTGTTTTGATGTTGTTTTTAGTAAGTGTTCTGGCTATTTTTTCCGAGGTGCCTTTTACGTAGGGGATGACGGCTATGGGCTTCTTTTCTGTTTCAGTTTCTTTGGGATGATGGTTGTCGGTCTTGAATTCTTGTTTAATGAATTCGGAAGTTATAGTCTCATCTGAGTATCCGTTCTTTTTGAGGGCTGTCCGGAGTTTTCTTTTTTCTTTTGGAATTTTTGTGGGTTCAGTTATGGTCAATGCTCTGTGTATTAGTGTAGCAATGATCCCTCTCTTTTGTGATGGATGGTGGTGAGACTCTGCGTGTAAGTATCTGTCCGTGTGGGTCGGTTTTCTATAAACTGAATGCCCTAGAGTGAGGTCTTCCTTCTTTTCTACTAGTACGTCCAGAAAGGGTAGCTTGTTGTCCTCCTCGGTCTCCATGGTAAACTGTATGTTGGTGTGTATGTGGTTGATATGTTCAAGAAACTCTTTAAGCAATTTTTCTCCGTGCTCCCATATTATGAAGGTGTCGTCTACGTAGCGATACCAAACAGCTGGTTTGAACTTGGCTCTTCTTAGGGCTTCTTCTTCAAAATGTTCCATGTATAGATCTGCTATGACAGGACTTAGTGGGTTGCCCATGCTTGCTCCTTCTTTTTGCTTGTAATACTTCCCGTTGAAGAGGAAGTATGCTGTCTTCAGACATATCTTGGCCAGATCCAATTCCTCTGCTGTAAGTATCTTCTGTAATAATAGTATAGTTTCATCAATAGGAACCTTAGTGAACAATGATTTTACATCAAAGCTCACCAGGATACTATTTTCTGAAATTTTGAGCTTCTTAATTTTCTCGATGAAGTCCTTAGAGTTCTTGATGTGGTGTTCTGAGTTTCCTACGTGTGGTTTGATGATTTGTGTGAGGTGTTTTGCAATGTAGTAAGTGGGTGATCCTATTGAGCTGACTATGGGCCGCATAGGAAAATTGTCTTTATGGATTTTGGGTAGTCCGTCGTTAAAGCCGTTTTTGAGTAAATAAAAAAAACCCATGAAAATGATACAAAATTTATTAAGTAAAGTCCCCCCTCCCGTAGATCAATTTTGATGAAATTTTTACAGTCATATCTCGGGCATATAAGTACATCAAATACCAAGTTTGATCAAAATCGTTAAAACCGTTTTTGAGTAAATAAATAAAACACGTGAAAATGATACAAAATTTAATAAGTAAAGTCCCCCCTCCAGTAGATCAATTTTGATGAAATTTTTACAGTCATATCTCGGGCATATAAATACATCAAATACCAAGTTTGATCAAAATCGTTAAAACTGTTTTTGAGTAAATAAAAAAAACACGTGAAAATGGTACAAAATTTATTAAGTAAAGTCCCCCCTCCCGTAGATCAATTTTGATGAAATTTTTACAGTCACATCTCGGGCATACAAATACATCAAATACCAAGTTTGATCAAAATCGTTAAAACCGTTTTTGAGTAAATAAAAAAAACACGTGAAAATGATACAAAATTTATTAAGTAAAGTCCCCCCTCCGGTTAATCGATTTTGATGAAATTTTTACAGTCATATTACGGGCATATAAATACATCAAATACCAAGTTTGATCAAAATCGTTAAAACCGTTTTTGAGTAAATAAAAAAAACACGTGAAAATGATACAAAATTTATTAAGTAAAGTCCCCCTCCGGTTAATCGATTTTGATGAAATTTTTACAGTCATATTACGGGCATATAAATCGATCAAATACTCAGTTTAATCAAAATCGTTAGAGCCGTTTTTGAGAAAATCGAAAAAAACGTAAAAAGTTATTAAATAAAGTACCCCCTCCCTTTGAGCAATATTGATGAAATTTTTGCTGTCACATCGCGGGCATATACCTACATTAAATACCCAATTTCAGGTTCCCACGGTTTATAGCTTTTGAGCTAGTCTGTTCACATACACACACACACACACACAGACACACACACAGACCATTTCGCGGGACTTGGTTATTTCGACTCAGGGGGTCCCAAAACGTGTATTTCCGTTGAAAACCGGAAGTCGAAAATTTTCACGATCGCAATACTTCCACTTACTATATATTTCATATATAGGTAAGTGAAAGTAAAAAGGGTGATTTCGGAATTCACACGACTCAAACAAATATAACAAGCAATTAATAAGCAACAAAGATAAATAAAACTATAAATATCTGTATTCATAAGAATAAATTCAAAAGTTAGTCCTAGATAGTTTATATTGTCTGTTTGTGGAATAGGAATATTTCCTATTCAAGTTTCAAGCCTTAATGTAAAGGTGGCGTGTTTGCATTTTTCATTATTTAATCGTATTTACCATAACTTGCACCACTCGTGTAGTTTTAGTAAGTGATGCTGTAGCATTAGTTAGGCCTGCGTATGATCTTGGTGTCTTGTTATAATTGCAGTGTGGTCAGCGTTAAGTGGCTGGTAGGATGGTCAGGATGGTCTCTACATCGTTTGTACATTCAATACATAGCATGGGACAACCTTAGGCTACTCCTGCTGGTGCTAGTCGTATTTTCGAAATTTCTGAGGCCTGACGGACGGAGAAAAATCTGTCGGAAAGGAAAGATTTAATTATTGGGTAATATGTAAGTCCCCGGTACCAGACTTTGTTAAATGCATATTCGACATACAGAAATATCCCTATTGAATATAACATTTGTTCTAGTGCAGTAGAAATGTCTCAAAATTTACATGAATATAAAAAATCAAAATTTATAATTTGAGACTTTATTACTGTCCAATCAGAGGTTCCGTTACTTCATAACAAAAGAATTATTAAAATGAAAATTGTTTTCATTAACAAATTTTAACAAATAAGTGATGAAGGCATGTTTTCAGTCAGGTCAGATCCAACGGTACTGTCCACAGTGTTCTGAATACGCTTCAAGGGTTTTTCGTCACCGTGCTAATGCAGACCATGGCGACCTTTTTTTGTGGACAAGTTGGTCACATCAGGACTTTACCGTCGGCTCAGGGGGTTCAGGAGATTAACAGGAATTCCTTCATGCGTTTACGGCTTCAATCACGCTTCAAAACTCGTAATACAAATATTAACATCTTGAAAAAATAAAGCAATTAAAGAGTGATTATAATAAAAAATATTGCTTTGTGATTGGTTATACAAATATAAATGAAAAAATGAATAATAACTTGTTTGTTTATATTCATGATAGGTTGTGAGCTTATTATTTTGTTAGATAGGCGTTAGAATGAATTTTTATTTTTTTACATTTCATTATTTATATTTATTTATATCTTCTTAATAAAAAGGTAGTTCCGAAATCTTAAAAAACGCAAGGCAAGAAACGTTCCCAATTATCCGAATTAGTCCTCATCAAAATACAACATTTTTTTTTTTCTATTATCCATCCGTCGACTTATAATTCTTGGACAACGAGTTTTGAAAATTCTTAAACTCTTAAAAAACTTTCTTAAAGTTGCAGTACGAATTTAAGGAGCGAAATGTTTGACATTCGTTATTTTTCTTTGAAATCGTCGTTTTTAATACTTTGTAAAATAAACATGTCAAAATTCATTGCTTCAAGAATTCGGAAAAGGGAACAGCGCAACCGTTTTATGCTTTGCCATTCAAATATACAATTATATTCAAATGATTCTTTATTGAAAAAAAAAACAAATAACAATCAATCTATATACTATGATAGATCAGGCCTGTCTACAATTTCATTCAGCAATTCTTTGGATTTCTCTTTTCCTAAGTATAGAGATAAGGTAACTATTTATGAAAGCATTACAAATAGTATGGAAAACCAAAAATACTCGAACTCTAAAAAAAATGCTCGAACTCTGTTAGTAAACCACCTCTCATTATTTATTAGGTGTAAGCCACTAAGGGCTAAAAAATAAAACATAGAACGCGTCCAAATCAACCGAACAATAATCGGAGTTGAACCCCCTCAATTGTGTGGTTGGACAAAATAATTGTTTCTTCAAAGAATCAACAAAGATGAATGAAGCACTTGCAATACTATAGTTCGCTGTACCCTTCAAAAACCTTTAAATCAGACTTTGAATATTAATTGTGTCAAATCAGCAAGGGGTCAAAGCATGCTCTCCCGCAGAACTGGGATGGTCACAAGGAGAAGGGTTGGAGTAAGAAAAGGACTCGTGAATATTTCACTGGAGCGAGGGGTCGCCCTGTTCTGTTAGCTGCTCCACCAGGAGGCAGCAAACAAAATATTCAAACCTATCTCTGACCTCCGTTTGAGGGAAGCCCTCTCAAAAAATATTGCTCTGTTAGGGGATGCCGCCATGGCTACACATGTTGTTACAGAGAGTACAACTTTACATCAGCTGAAATCCAAAAACATGATAAAGGTATGGTTGAATGTGAAACTGGTTGCACATTTATTACTGAAGTAGGAGATGGCGTAAAGTAAATTAACGAAAAAAAATACAAATTTATTTAACGTTTCGTCAGGGTATCATCAATTTGGGCTGACAACTTTTTACGATGAGTTTGTCACTATAATGTTCATATAATAAAATAAATAAAGCACATAATAACGAAAACATCAGATGTAACAATGACAACACACATTAATATGGTTTAACTAGAAACAAAAATATAATGAGCAAGTTGCAATAGTAAGTCAGAGGAAGCAGAGGAACCATAAATATAAACTTTTAACCATCTTCTACTTCATTCATTCATTGAGGTAAAGATTACATGTAAGTATGTCGACAAGATATGATTGACAAGGAATACCAACAACTTTATACCTACTTATATGGGGGTTATTCTTCAAGTATTAAGGATCAGTAGTTAGAGGAACTGTCTTATAAGGAAGACCTTTTAGTATTATTAACGTTACAATCACCTATTGTAGAGACCTAAAGTTTTATTTCGAGAATCACGACCAATTAATATACTATAATGTATTATAATTGTAAATACTATTTGAAATGTCTATTCTTAAAAATGTAACACTAATCGAAGAGTGTGCGACAATAAGGAGTAACTCCGTTATCCGAGGTATTAAAAAAAAATCAAAATCGGATGCTAGTTATAACTCTTTTTTGTATATTCCATAGCATAATATGCTCTGATGACACTGGATTTAGAGCCTCCATTTTCTTTTCAGAGGGATAATAGGCTACGATGATATTTTTGAGCTACCTCCCTATGGAAAAAATGTTCAAACTAAAGTCAAACACATTGCTTACAAATCACCATCGCATTTTAAAAACAATGCAACATTAATATAACACTCAGAATCTACACACAGCCAGCCCTAAGGATTGAAATGATATGTAAACTGATTTAAAATTACTAACTCATACAGTAATCACGTAGAAATTAAAAAAAATATGGCAACGGTAAACTTAACGGCAAACTGAAAAACGGCGCTACCCTTAGTAGTGGACACACTCCCATCCTCATTATTTTATTTTATTTTATTTTAATTCCTCCCTCCCATGCCTCACGGGCAATACGGGTATGAGCAGTAGTGGGATGTTACGTATCACTACGCAACAACTCACTACCGCTAGAAAACCATTTATTTTATTTTTCATCTTCTGCAACTGTCCCCAAGAGCTGGAAGGTCTCTTCTACTTCTATGATGGTCTTCTTGGTCCAGGTCCTCTTCTTCGCGCCCCCATGTTGAAGTGGGCTGGGCCCAATGCCGTTTTCCACCCTTCAATAAACTCCTTGAACCGCGGGAAGTTCTCCTCGCTCACCAGCTGAGGGAACTCTTGCTCAGTGAGGACGAAAAGTCCCGTGTTTTCCAGCATCCTGGCCCTTATACTATCAAATACAGTGCAGGTCGTGACCACGTGCTCAACAGTCTCTGGTACACCACAGGTGGAGCAGTGGGGGTCTATGTTCTGGCCAATTCGATGGAGATGGGCTCTAAAACCCCCATGCCCCGTGAGGAACTGTGAAACCCAATAGTCCGGGAGGACCCACTTAGCCAATAGCCGGGATTTTACAGAAGGAAAGTATTTCCTGAGGGTGCTTCCTTTCTGGGATATTGCCCACCTTCGGCTCCACTCCTCAATGGTATCCTCCCGGATTATCTGCTTCCACTTGGTTGGGTTTTCAGCAATCCTCTCCCTTAGAGCGTCCGAAATTCCTGCTGAGCCTTCCTTTTTGTATGCATACTTTGTCACTTCTTCCTGCAGGAGGAGGTCGAGAGGAACCACCCCCGCTAGAACCTGCACTGCGTCATGTGATGTTGACCTATAAGCTCTGGTGACGCGAAGCAGAGCCGTCCTCTGAGTTGATGCCAGCCTATTCCTCTGTCTCTGGTTGAGGTTTCGATACCAGAAGGGGGAGGCATACCTTAGGATACCCTCAACCACTCCTTTATAGATAGTTACCGTTGCCGGGTACCTAAGGCCCCAGAATGCGCCTCCTACTCTACTAAGATTGTTCACAGTTTGGGCCACCCTACCAGCCATGTATTCCAAGTGAGGCGTCACATTTAAGCCTACACCTAACCTAACGCCTAGGTAGGTTACCACCTCACTTGGACGTATCCTCTGGCCTTCAATGTTCATTATTATTGGGTGAGCCCTATCTGTTTTGCCCTTAACGAGTATCGCATTGGTTTTGGCAGCGGCCATCTTCATCTTTTTACCCTCACACCATCTTGCGACTAGGCTGGCACATCTTTCTGCTTCTCTCTTGACTCCGGCTCTGCTGTTGGACGCCACCACAGCTGCTAGGTCATCTACATAGGCAGTGGCAGAGATCCGCTGACCCTCCAACACTCCCAACAACTCATCAAAGACAAGCTTCCACAGAGCCGGACCGAGTACGGATCCTTGGGGGCATCCTCTTTCTATGGAAGCTTCTACCTCGTAATAGTTCCCTCTGATTCTCACAATCCTGTCTTGCAAGTAACTTCTTACAAGAGAGTATAAGTTGCTGGGAGCATCGTATCTCTGCAGCTGCTGCAGCACGCTAGGCCACCATACGCTATCAAAAGCGGAGGAGATATCGAAAAGCAGCAGCAACACATAGCGCTCCGCCCGCTCCTCAACGTCCCTGCGCAGTCTCAGTAAAGCGTCAGCGGTTCCTCTGCCCCTAGTTGAACCGTATTGCCGTGGGTGGCTTGCCCTGTTAAGCACGGGGCCTAAACTATACATCATGAGGTTCTCCAGGACCTTGCTCATCACAGGGAGTAGAGATATAGGCCGGTAAGAGTTAGGAAGTTCCTTATCTCTATTGCCTCCCTTGTAGAGGAGTCTCAGATCGGCGATCTTCCACCTTCTCGGAAAGTATCCCGTTTCTAGGTTTTCTTCAAGGGTAGTTGCATAGGTATCTTGATACTTTAAGGCTGCAATAGTTTGCAGTGGAGTCAATTTACCCATCGCCACCCTATAAGGAATACCCCAGGGGTTCTTCGAAGACTCTACAACAATAAAATTGTCCCAGGACTTCCGCTTTTGTGAGCGAACCTCTTTCCGGTATACCCTGGACTGAGACTTAAACACATCTCGAAGAGCAGCGCGCCTCTCGTCACACCTGCACCTCTGATATGACCGCCGGGCCTTGTAGAGTTCTCTCTTTAGGGCAGTTAAGGCCGGCGTCCACCATGGGACTGGTCGTGCTCTTGATTTACGATGTTCTAGGGAGTTTTCAGCTGCGTCACGGATTATGTTAGTAATCCGCTCCACTTTGTTGTCTAGATCGTCAAGTCCGTTCATATTAGCCTCTTCCCATTCTTCATCAGCTATACGACCCTCCAAGTAGCACTTAAAGACACTCCAGTCTTTTATCCGGGTGGCAAAACCATTGTCAAAACCGTGGGAACTTCCTGGCTCATCTACCAGGCCTATTTGTATCGAAGTGTGATCGGAACTCGTATCAGACCTGAGGGTCCAATCAGAAATGTACTTTGTTAGAGCCGGTGTAGCGATCGTAACATCGATCCAACTCTGCCCCATGACCCCAGAGAATGTAGGGGTGGCAGAGGGTTCGTTTAGTACGATTAATTGATTTCTTGCTATGAAATCGCCCATTTTTGCGCCTCGCCGATCAGTTCTATTGGACCCCCAGACCGTGTTCCAGGAGTTTGTGTCTGAGCACACAACCACATTCCTCATATTCCTAATGATGCCTTCCATGGCGGAAATGCTTTCATCTAGATCACCCCCAGGGGGTAGGTATGCTGATACCAATGTGAAGGCGATATTGCCCCACTTAATATAGCAAGAAGCATTATCCGCAGTGGTGTGCTGGCTCAGATCCATCACGTCGAGATTTGGATTATTGATCACAATAGCAGCCCTGGGCCTCCTCTCTCCACTGCCCATGGTTATAACCCTCGACGTGAGGCCAAACCCCGTTACCTTGTTCCCACAGCAGCTGGGCTCTTGGATCGCCATTATATCATAACGTCGCGTCATAGACCGAAGTTCGTCGGCAACAATGCGCCGTCGGCCCATGTTCAGTTGAAGGATATTTAATCTAGTCATAATATGTCCTTCGAACTATGTCTTGGGTCTTTGCTATATGCACAGGGCAGTTCCGACTACCTGCCTGGTGCTTAGCCTTGGTAGGAAGGACACCTTCCCTAACGCAGTTAGCACAAGTTGGGGCGGCCAGCTTTCCTTTCACGGGACAGATTTTAGCGATGTGCCCGATTTCTGCGCACCATCTGCAAACCACTCCTTTCTCTTCACAGCTCGCCCTTGTGTGCCCGTATCCCTGGCACTTAAGGCAAGGAGAAGCGTCAGGATAATCGATAACTGAAAGGGACCACCAACCTCCATCAATAACCTCCTTCAGTAAATTATATCGAGCAATCGGGTGCACCTCTAGCACCCAATTATTAGTAATCCTGTTTCTGGCCATCGAGTGGAACAGCGGCTTTATATAGCCAGTTTTGTTTTCCGGAATGGGGACTGATTTTGCTGCTAGCTTGTCCCACAGGATCCTTTCTAATTTCTCTGGAGTCCAGGAAAGGGGGACTCCTCTAACCTCCACCTTTGGCTTCCTTCTTAATGCAAGCTTAGCCTCCATTCCGTTATCTTTTAATCTCTGAGATTCTAGAATTCTATTTACATGTAAATCTTCCTCAACACAAACTAAAACTGAGCCTGCTTTAGTTGCGCGGACAACTCGTGCCTTGACCCCGAGTTCAGTCGGAGAAGGCAGGTCGTTAATGATATCAACTGCACTCTTTCCTTCAGCTGATATGGTAACATATGTCGGCCTAGAGGCGTCCGACGGTGCTTGTGGCAAGGTTTTGACAACATCCGCCATCGTCTTCTTCTTCACAGGAGCGTATGTATCCTTAACCGCAGGCATGGATTTAACAGGATCAGCCGCCTTTTCCTGTTTCAGGCCTTTTTTATTTCTTCTCTTTTTTTTAACCATTTGGAAGGTTTCACTTCCAGTAGTCTCTACGATGGTGTTGACAGATTTGGCCTGTACCCCAATCACTTCCACCTCTTGGGAAGTACTAGTTTCTGGTACCAGTTTTAGTTGATTTAGGTTTTCCGACCTGATTCCCTCTAACAACATTGGTATGGTCTTTTCTACTATTGAATTTAGTAGAATCTCATGAACCGTAGGAGACGTCAATGTCTCCCTGACAACTCGCTGTATGAGGGCCCGTTGTTCCTCATTTTTGTCATGCATCGTCTCCATTATATCTATAAGTTGCTGTACCTTGCAATTGATGTGCTTTTGAACCTTTACACTTACATTTCTATCAATAGCACTAGTATAGACACGGATATTTTCTTGAATTCTCCGAGCGTCATGCAAGAGGCTATCTTCTGGCCGTTCATTATCTAAAACATCTCTGGAGTCAGGAGATCCTTTTCTTTGCCTCTTAGCTGTAGGCCTTGGGCGTTGTAGAGACTGTTCTTCCACTACACCCTCTTCCATAGCTGTTATTCCGTTATCAGTCATGACCAAACTAAATATAATTTGTAATACATAAACTTAATACAACACTGGAAAGCAATAATTTCGAGAAAAAAAATATAACCTAAAGCCAATGCAATGTTTAATTTACACTTTGTGAGTAAATAAAGTTTTATCTAAGGAGAAACTTTAAAATCGTCTTACCTCGGGATACCAACTGTACTTCTCACCTTTATCGTCTCTAAGAGTCTTTTACGAAAGTTAAATTATTCGTAATTGTGGCAAGGCTAGCCCTAACCTTTAATGTTCATAATTAAAATCTATAAAACACAAAATTAACACAAAACCATGTCCAAAACTAATAAACAATGAAATAACTATAAACCAATAACTAAACGACTCAACTAGATTTAACTTACAAAAACGAAAATACAATAAGAAAACTGATAGCAATTATCACTGGTAGGTAACCTTCTCCTCCAATCCTACTAAGTAGTCCCATCCTCATTACTTACTAGATGATTTGTTACCAACTGGGTGCCTCTCAGTGCTATGTTGTGGTCGAAGAAAGAAGTAGCGCCAGGTGCAGTCCCCTTTTTACTTTCACTTACCTATATATGAAATATATAGTAAGTGGAAGTACTGCGATCGTGAAAAATTTCGACTTCCGGTTTTTAACGGAAATACACGTTTTGGGGCCCCCTGAGTCGAAATGACCGAGTCCCGCGAAATGGTCTGTGTGTGTGTGTGTGTGTGTGTGTGTGTGTGTGTGAACAGACTAGCTCAAAAACTATAAACCTTGGGAACCTGAAATTGGGTATTTAGTGTATGTATATGCCCGCGATGTGACAGCAAAAAATTCATCAAAATTGCTCAAAGGGAGGGGGTACTTTATTTAACAACTTTTTACGTTTTTTTAGATTTTCTCAAAAACGGCTCTAACGATTTTGATTAAACTGAGTATTTAATCTATTTATATGCCCGAGATATGACTGTAAAAATTTCATCACAATTGATCAACCGGAGGGGGGACTTTACTTAATAAATTTTGTATCATTTTCACGTGTTTTTTTTATTTACTCAAAAACGGTTTTAAAGATTTTGATCAAACTTGGTATTTAATGTATTTATATGCCCGAGATATGACTGTAAAAATTTCATCAAAATTGATCTACGGGAGGGGGGACTTTACTTAATGAATTTTGTATCATTTTCACGGGGTTTTTTTATATACTCAAAAACGGCTTTAACGATTAACAAAAATAAGATATGAATGTAGAAAAATGTGTGACTTTGGGAAATGATATTTAGCAAAACACGTCAATTTCTAATCTAAGTAAGTTGGTAAGTGAAAGTTGTGTGTTGCGCGCACGCACCAGATTTTTGTATCTCTTACTTTGCAGGAACTACTGCTATTAGCGAGAATCTACGGAATTCATACTCTGAGCTGATTATAAATCACAGCACTGGGAAAAACTGAAGAACAAACCCACCGAACAGGTATAAAGTTTCTGGGACTTCATTTGAAACTAGAATAGTAACATGAGAAACTAAATAGTAAGTAAATATAAAAAAAAAAAAAAAAAAAAAAAAAAAAAAAAAAAAAAAAAAAAAAAAAAAAAACAGATGTTCAATAAATAAGGAAATCAAAGAAAGATTGAGTTCAATTGGAAATGTTCTATGTAGTAAATAGAAAATTCCCGAGTAAAAGGTAAGTAAACAAAGAGAAAAAAATTAAAGTTTTACAAATATATATATATATATATATATATATATATATATATATATATATATATATATATATATATCTTCCCTAACTAATTTACTCCTCCATGGCAGTAGCCATGGAGCCTTAGAACTTATAATAGCCATGGATATAATATAATGAATATAATAGCCATTTATAATCGCCATGGACACTTAGAGGCAAGAGACAAGCGTTTGAAATGAGATTCCTTTTTGAGCCAATTACTTAGGAGGAGGTGCTGAAATTAAGTTAGAAACTACGGAATTTTCACTCTTGGCTGAGTCTTCTTATAGCACAGGAAAAGAGAGATGTTCTATAAGAAAAATTATCATTCAAATTTGCACAAAATGTGGTAACCCCATTATTGCTGGAGACTCTTCAATTAGTATTTCATTGATGTAGGGAGCAATGATGTGCAAATGTGTAAGTGAACAAACGAAAAAACGTTTACTGGTGTCATCCACTACTGAAGATGAAATCGATATTCTTATGCAAAACATGACTGTTAACTAATTACATTTGGAAGCGATGTATTAATGGAAGCAAAACCGTAATTCAGTAAGAATATGTTTTGAGGAATTGCATGACAATTCTATTATATTAAATAAACTGTGTATATCCAAATAAGCAAACGTAAGCTCCTTTTAAGTTTAACGTTCTAAATAAATAATACATAAATTAAATACAATTCAAAATCTCAAATCTTCATGGTAGAATTCTAGTCAGGCCGGGGACTTCATTGTGATTCCATCCGTATTCGAATCATTAGTGAAGTGCATGATTACGCGGTTAGAATGCTTGATGAGCATTAAATAGCCACATCTCGCAAATATAAGGAGCGGTGATAATTCTGTTTGTGATGCTAAATTTAAGACACCTCATGCCGACTGTCTGTATACACATCACATCTGCTTATAGTAACAAGGCTCAACGACAGGTGTGAGTTAAAAATACAAAAGTTTAAAAAAAATTAAGACAAGAATAATTTAAATGTATCAGAATAAAAAGGTTTTTTATTTTTACCATTCCTTTCTATTATTATTAAAAATAATATCGCTGTAATGGAAATGGTTGGGGGTGCGGTCAAATAAAACACTACGTGTGTAAAAACATATTTCAGGTCATAAGGGCTGTCGAGTCCGCTGGTATAGAACGATTGCTCTTTCTTCATCAGGGGTAAGTATAAAACAAGATAGCAACCAATAAAAAATATATGAAGAAAAAAAATTTAGAAAACAACTTTGGAATTGAATATTAAAATTTTTTGTTTTGTTTTTTAATAAAGATAGGAACGGCAATAAATTATGATAAAAAACATTTTATAAAAAAATATTAAACCGACTTCGAAACCTAGGAACCAGTAAAAATAAATTCACTGAAAAGTATGAAATAATTACCTTCTGATTTTTATGAATACACAGCAAAATTGAAAATGGTATAAAAAGTGGAAAAGTGCAATAAGACGAATAATTTTATTTTGATTTGTACAAATACACACTAATTGTTAATAAAAATTATTAAATTTAAATATTAAATACTATGTTCAATACAACACAATCTTTTTGGAGGCGGCGCGAAATAGAAATAACATGTTACTGATACAATTCCATTAGTAGGCATTGAAATCAATAGCTGGGAAGAGAAGATCCATTTAGAAGATTTTCATAATGTCTAGTGTAAAAAATTTTAAATTTTGCGCCGCCTCCGAAAAGATTGTGTTGTATTGAACATAGTATTTAATATTTAAATTTAATAATTTTTATTAACAATTAGTGAGTATTTGTACAAATCAAAATAAAATTATTCGTCTTATTGCACTTTTCCACTTTTTATACCATTTTCAATTTTGCTGTGTATTCATAAAAATCAGAAGGTAATTATTTCATACTTTTCAGTGAATTTATTTTTACTGGTTCCTAGGTTTCGAAGTCGGTTTAATATTTTTTTATAAAATGTTTTTTATTTAACAATTTTTAGTTGAAGAAGATAACAAATGTAGAAAACCGTACGTTGGTTTAAAAATTTCGTTGGTAATTGGTCGTTGATAAAATAAACGTTGGTTTAAAAATTTCGAAATCTTTTTACGCTCTAACACGTTTGTCTTTCCCAGGTCTTTTTATTATACAATAATTGTATAAAATTATTATGAAATACACTTTACCTTTTCAATTTTATGAATACACACAGAAAAGTGGGAAAGCGGTGCGTGTATTATACAACTTTCAACACACTACGTTTTATGATTATAAATGGATTTTTTTTTTTTTTTAAAAGATCAATGTTCAATTGGGAAGGGAACACATAAAATGTTTTTCCACAATGACAATATTTTTCCTTTGCTAAATGTCGTCAGTACTTGTCATTTACGTAGAGAATCACTGTTCCGAGATGTGTCGAGTTAAATATACATAAATACATAAATCCGGCCATTCCAAGATGAAGTAGATAAGTCACTGAACAGTCGAGAATTCGGCCGGTCTTAGACAAGATATCGTTAATGGAGAATCGATGAGGATGCTAATATGACCTATAGTAAATTTGAAAGTAATTTTTAAATTTTGATTGCTTGAATATCCTTCTAAAAACTATGGCGATATTAAACATGACTTCATTGGATTACATCATTGGATAGAAGTCCTTGCAAAAAAGGGGCAACCATAAAATTTATCGATATCAAAAAGACTGTCTCCCTAGGATAGAAGCAACAGGGTTTGGGACTCACATATGGTTAATTTATTATAACGAAGGATATTATTATTCTCCGTATTAGACAACTGACTTAATTCCAAAGGTTGATTCAATTATGTTCGTAATTCCTTTCGATGAATTTTTGACTAAATTTATTACCGAAGTACTATGAATTATATTCTTCGTAATAAAACATTATTCAGAAAATCAATTGCTAAACAATGTTGCTTCAATTCTTGTGGCGTAGCATTTATCATAATTTTTAACAATCATTTCCATGACTGCCAAATTTTTGCTGAGGGGACTTTCATACAATGAGGTTGTTTTCGGGTATTAGTTAGTTATAGTTATCAAGTTTTATTTTGTAGTTTTTATTGATGGATGAACACCAGCAAAAGCCTCGATAGTTGTAGAAACAAATTTAAAAAGCGATACTAGTAATCCGGATAACATAACAGAAGCGCCACCCATAAAGGATCGGCACAAGACCTCCGGCAAGATATTCAACAGTAACCGAGTGTATCCGGAAGACAGAGGTATCTGAATCCTTTATTAAGTCAACTGAAAATGAGCTTTTCCAGGAATTATTGTATTCTTTTTTAATGTGCATAGTCAATAAAAGATTGAAATCAAAATCTAATTTAAATCAATAATAGCTACGATTTTAAATTTAAACGATCCTTCGGGAGCTTGAAGAAGTCTTAAATTCTGCTTTAAAACGATTACCAATACTCAGTCTTTCTTGGAATTCCACGAATTTTGTTGTCTTATGATTATGGTGTCCAAACGTTGATTAGATCTAAATAAAGAAGTTTTACTGTTGTCGGTGAATATACATCTATCTAATATTTATGCTAATATCGCTACAGAAAACGACAGCGATATTATATTCTGCTGATATTTATATCTTCATTTAAATCTAATGTTGAAAAATTAGTTAAGGTTATGTATAGGTTTGTTCCAACAAGCAAGTAAAACACATCGATAACTAACAGACTGCTCATGTTCTCCCCCCACTCTTTTGATTCTGAATTTGATTGGTTGGTTTTCCCATTTGATTCATCCAGCAGTAATACAATATTTGGATTTGTTAGTTATCAATTAGTTTTAATAGCTTGTTGGAGCATACCTTATGTTATATATGCCATATGTTTTTCCAATAAGTAAACAATTTGAGCGATAATTAAAAAATTATTTTCATGTTTTTTCCCGATAACTTCTTAAATAAATTAGGAACCCCAAAAAGATTTAAATGGGACCACCTTGGGAAAATACTCTTCTAGATGCAAAAGGTTTCATTCCAATTGGTCCACCCATCTCTGAGTAATCGGTGAACATACATAGAAAAAAAAAAAAAAAAGGCACAAAAAAAAAAAAAAAGTCACATACGTATCGAATTGAGTAACCTCCTCTTTCGTTCGAAGTCGGTTAAAAAGTGATTATGAGATCATGGCTATGTAAAAATTAGGAAAGTTTTATAAATCAAGATATCGCATATAATATGCTTATGAATAACAATATTATATGGTTGAGGGATACGGAATTAATAATACGAGGAAGCGAATGAAATAGTGAAAATTGAAATCGTGATGGGTAAAAGTCGAAGTCAATAGATAAGTATAAGTAGTAAGAAATAACAAGTACCTGTCGTGTCCACTGTAGAGATGCGACATGGATGTCGATGTTTCTGAAAGATTCCGTGGCCCCGATCTCTACTGAAAAGGACCCGTTTGGGGTTTTAGTTATCTCTGAACAGTGAGGGAAGTGGGCGGGAGTCGAAAACTAGGGTCTAACAAAGCTAATCAAGGCACATTTTAATTGAAAAGGATGCGATGAGAAATAAATAATAAACGATAAATAATAAAGGAATATCAGGAAACATTGACCAAAACAATAAATTGCGAATAGAGTAATTTTATAAAATTACAAACTCAGAAACGAACAAAATATATGGTACAAACAGTAAAAGTAAAAACAATAAAAAAGAAAAATACAATTTTATCAGGGTTCCGAGTAAATCTTGATAGTAATATTTTAATTGGTCACGAAGAAAAGGGATTTAAACATACTATTTTCGGTAGATCATTGGACCAAAACGGCTTATGCGATTATGACGATTCATAGACTACGATATGATAGGAGGAATACGATATTCACCAATCTCCTGACAAGACCTACATAACAAGAGGCAATGCAATTATCAGAGAAGACACAACGCAATGAGATTGAGACCCATAAAGTAGACTAAATCAAAGGCAGGGCAAGCGATTGTCCCGGAGGGTAATTAAGAGTCATAAGTCATGGTAATTGGTATCATTAGGGCGGGAGGCAATGTTAAGCGGGCCATTGCGTGAGATGTTGGTGATACGCAGGGCTCTGGGGTCACGAGCGCTCGATGTGTTGGAGGGCAAAAAACCTCGCGGCCCTTCTACCGAGGGCCATGTGTTTACCAGCTCACCAGTACTGTCTGCCTTTACAAGAACGAATGCCCCTAATGCGAAAGGCCTGTAGCCCCATTTATGGCAGCGGTCCAACAGATAGTCCACCCCGACATCTCTCAGGCCTAAGGAAAAGATTAGGATGACAAGCGGAAGGGTCGTCTTCTTCAAGCAGCGAACAAACATAGGATTTACTTTGGGGGTTAAATTATTAAGTTTTAACCGACGATTACTAAGTTAGATAGGTCTATATTGTAATTACAGAACAAGGCAACAAAATAATTCTATCCAGAATTGAGTCGTTGATCTGCAAAATAGCGTACATCCTTTTTTATATTGATTTCAAGTTTTCCTTTTTAAAAATAAATATATATTTTTTTCAAATTTACACCTGATTTTTGACGCAACTAGCAAATTAGATCTCGTTTTTGTTCTTTTTGCATCGTGTTGCTTTGTGCTGTTGTATGCTTTTTTTGTCACAGCCAACGTTTTACTTATAGTTTGTTTAACGTTCCTTGTTTCACATGAAATGATTACTGCCATACATTTAGCCTAATCAGCCCTGAAAATATTTTCCAATATCTTAATTAATTGTGAGATTAATCTTATCTGATTACTATAATTAGTTCTTATACGTTTTGAACAATTTTAATCCGAAATGGGTCAGATTAACGAATGCTAATGACTGGGATGCCATTTTTATCCATGGCCAATATCGATTAAATTGATCCGAAAAGCTTTTACAATACACAGCTGTGCAATGAATTAAAAACACAACTTTATCACCGTATTGTGAGCATTCGCGTCGGAGAGTGTATACACATTAATTCATAAAAATTAATCATATGAGTTTTCCAGGCGATTGAAGTAATAGTACAGAACTCCTTCTACTACAGTATTCTTTCTTAGTTTAAGGCTGCACACAATAATAATGATTATTTATATAACGACGTGATGCTATGTAATAGATATAATGAAAAATAATGACTAGTCAGGTATGAGGAAGGAAGGTACCCAGCAGTACCTCTTCCCTCCCTCTTTCCTTGACTGATCCATCGTTGTGGTTTGTTAAGAAAGGATATGTCTAATCCTGCGTTTACAGAAAAAAATGAAAATCTAGAATAAAATAAAACAGTACTAGCTAAAAAAAAATATGTTTGAAATAACCTAACCTCTATGGCATCAAAGATCTAGCCTTAAGAATCAATATGAGCAGAACCTATTTCATGACAAGACAATGCGTTGCGTTTAACACGCAACTCAATGCACCAAACATCAACATGTCAGCAGCACGCTATTATTAGGCCTTATATTCTTTCAAATAAGTATTATTAAAGTTAATAACAGGAATTTTGATTAACAATTAAAATGAATGATAGGCATAAAATAAATAGAAATGGTTGAAGTGCTTGGTAGAATTCAAGCAATTCGCGACATACGGAATATGTTGTGCGTAAAAGGAAACTAATCGGGTCCCTACAAAACAGTGCCAACACTTCAGAAAAATGTTTTCGCCCTTAATGCTGGCTTTTAGGCTTTCAGCCATGCTTATATAATTATATAATACATACGTAATATATATAATAATATAAATTAGAAAAATGATTAAGAGGTATTGTTTTGAGCTGTATTTATTTATGCCCACAATCCACAATTAGGTAGTCTTATATATATTATACGTACTTTTTAAGAAATATTTTCTTTTTGTAAAATGAATTAATTTATATTCAAATATTAAAATTAATTTATTTTCTACTTTAAAATAAAGTACCATGGAGGACTAATGCAGCTACAGTAATTCATTTATAACTTTACCGTGCATATCGATAAAACTATTCAAAAGTAATTATTGTTGAATTAGCAATGTTCCTAGTGGGATCCCTCCAGGAATGCCTTGCTTTTAATTGAAGCAACACCTGGCGGACACTTGTTGCAATGTGGCCATTTTTAACGATAAGCTACTAATTAATTCTGCATCACATTTATAAACGCAATTAAGCTTCACCTCAATAAGTAATTAATTGCTCAACTGTTCAGGAGCAATTCATTAGGCAAAAGCAAACAGTTAAATAGTGTAAAGGGCTCGCGTGTTGTGGATGCATGTTAGTCCGCATTAGTATATTAACCTGTGATGACCTTACACCAATTTCCCCTCCATTCTTGAAACAATTTATATAGAAAAATATAATACAAGAATCACATATCATTAAAGTTCATATAATTCACTAATTCTCAAATTTCTTAGTATCTACACAAATTAAAATTCAATCTGCTTGGAATGATGCGAAATTGCACAAATGTGCAAAGAACGGTCTAGAACCGATTTTATAAAATTCCACCAAATATATACAATCAATGTTAGGAAACCATCCAACCTCTTATATTCCTCCTAGGCGTCTGAAGAAGAGATGTCTTCGGGGCCTGTAATTTAGAAACGGTAGTTGTCCACATCCCTTTTCATGAAAATTTTCTTATAGATTGTTCGTGTTTCTTTATAAGTTATTTGATCCAAAATAACTTCCGGTGATTGACCGAATTACTTTATAAGTAATTTCTCAAATTTGCGAATTATTCCTATTGATTTATGTGTTTTTGTGAACGAAATCTTTGTGAAATCATGCACTAATTTTATGAGACTTATTAGTTTTGCTTTTTTAAAATTAATTTTCACGTACCTTTCCAATTTTCAAAGCATTAAAACTTACTGAGCATGCCGAGATTCAGCGGACATCAGGCAGTTTGTTTTTGAGGAAACTAACCGCATGAATAAACATATTTAAGAAAAAAAAAATGTAAAAATCAAATTAAAATTTCTAGTGGTTTAATTACCAATGCCGGTTATGAAAACAGAATATTCTTGTCTGTTACAGGTGTTTAACATAGATTTTTGTGGTTTTTCAATTCCAAGGCTTGGTTTAAGTTACGTACGCTCAATTTTATAAAATTTAATTAAAAATTTAACTTTTATTGATTACTAAGGGACGGTATTTTTATTCATCAAATCTTTATCTTCAGAAAGTTCTACAATGAATTTTTGTGTCGATTAATTTTACCATTGCTTTTATTTCTTCAGAATTATATTTTGTTGTTGTACATACACTCTTGTTATTTATACTGAGTAATTGTAATTGTTTTGTTTTTTTTAACATGGTTGTACATATTTTTTTAATTTTATACAGTTCATTAGATATCTGTGTGCTTTGTGTACAAGGATAATACTTAAAGTTCTTCTGTGATTTAAGATAAACCGTGGGGGTACAGACTGGTCAATCCATAAAACTTACTCGATTAGAATACAAATCATTTAGCGAAGATACTCTGAAATCATTAACTAGTGGTTTACACTTTACAGAGCATCGGAGTAAGGTAATTAATCGGGATAAGGAACAAGCGGTGAGTTTTATGAGAAGGGAATGGAAATGGGAGAAGTCGCTAGGGAGGCAGGAGGCAAAGTGGGGAGTAATTAATCCAGGCTATGCAACCAGGGGCGAGCGGCCTGCCCAATTTGCAGGCTGAATCACGCTGATATTCCCATAAAGTGACATATTTCTTCAACCGAAACAAAATAAATGAGGGCCTAAGCGGTACATCCGGAAGGAAAACAGTTGAGATAAAGAGTTGCGAGGATAAGGTTGTTTAGGAAGTTGTCTGCCTCATTCAACGTTCTTGTACCTTCCCTTATTAAAACCTGGCCTGAGGTTGTTAACCCCTCCTTCATCACCCTCTGTCTTGTTAACTTCATAAACATTTATTGAGCTTTTGGCTAAGTTATTGATGTTTCTATGACATGGCAAACCTCTTTAGAGGGTTTTCTCCAGATTTTTTTTTAAATGTATAATTTAATTTTTTAACTTCATAACGAATAATATCTGAGAAAATTGTCGACATCAGCCGTATGCATATTTTAAATGTACTTAAAATTGGACATTATTTAACAGATGAGCACATATTAACATATTAAAATGAGTTAAGAGGTGGCTCCAAACGCGATTAGGACTTCTTTATTATAACTGATAAGAACTATCTCTTAATTCATTTATCATCTAGGGAAAGTTTAAGTAGGAAATTGCTTCCCTTCAGCACAATACCACAAAATTGTTAATTGGTAAACATGTAGAAATATGAAAACTTGGCTTTGGTCGGGATTCGAACTCGGATTTTCCTATCAGTATTACGAAGTGTACTGTGGCCAACAAGCACGTATCACCACCAAGTCATATATTCTCTTCAATGACAGACTTTTCCTACCGATCATGCAAATTTTTCTAATTGAACCATCCTAAATTTTTTAAATATTTATAAATTATTGAATTTATAATTATAACTACAACAATATTTTTGTGTATTGAATTAAATATAAGCAAATACATATATCTGATTTACTGGTTTTGGGGTGGTGATATCCCTCTCAATCATTTTATATTCTGAGATAGCTGAATTAAAGCTTGAAAATTTTCTAGCTTTCTCGTTCTGTGAAAAAGAAGTATGGTTATAATTGGATTTGGATACTTTTGAATAACAAATATTTCCCTAGGGATATTCAATTGAAAAGAGGATATTGAAAAGCAACAAACTGAATTACTTATTACACTACATTTCCTTTTCTCATATCAGCTTGTACATTTAGAGGTCATGGTTAACTTCAAACCCGGGTCACTTTTACCTTTCTTCGCTTTAGAAGTTGATTAAGAACTTCGTTACCTGGATAAGATCATGTAATCCGATATCTGTTATCTGTGTTTATGAAAACTTAATTTGACCAGGTCTCCAACCTTCAGACCTTAATCAATTCAATTCCATTTTGATTGAATCGTAAGAAAAGAAAAATCGCCCTCGTGCTGCAGGGCATACTGCACCTTTCCACTGCAGCATGGATTAAGAAATCGAGCGAGATGAGTCAGCGGCCTGTGAAAAGGCTATTTTTTGGCTTAGATCTCATTGCTAAGGATGACAGAGGAGAGGCACAAAAAGACAGCTCCTGACTGCCAGGTACGGCACAGCCTCCTTTATCCGATGACGGACAGCGGAGGTGCTATATCGATTCGCGCCGCCGAGCAGGGGACGTGGGAAACGCGGGCTACGGCCCCCAGGGGGTACCCGCCTCGTCCTTTCACTTTTACTATTCCACTCGACCATCTACAGAAATATCTTTATGCCTCCCCGGGAACACATAAATCCATTAACTACACACTTTTGTTGGTCTGGAACGTTTGTTCCTAGATTGATCTGGAACAGTCCAACAACACTCAATTGTGAGCATTGACTGTTTTTTCATCTATTGCAGATAGTGGTTTCTGGATGATATACGAGATAAATTCTTAAGGGATCTCTATAAATCAATGAAAATAAAAACAAAAAAAACTTCATATAAAAGAAGACACAGGCAATAGAAAAAAAAAATAGATAATTTTAATCTTAATTTTATTTTTAAAGAAACAAATCGAGATCATTAGAAACCGTGTCTAAGGATCAGCACTTCATAAGAGGTACCGCTTATTAATGAAGAAGATTTTACCGAGACCACAATCAAACTCCAGATGTTCCCATCCATTAATTATATAATATATTCGAACCGTCCTTGAATAGTTTCTATTCCAAGTTTCTTAAGTTACTTCTATCGTTCATTTAATGGCATTTGTTATTTAATTGAATTTTACAACTGTATTTACAATAATAAACCAAGTAAAGTTGATAGTAAAATAAAAAAATAAAAAGACATGGACAAAATTTTAGAGACATTAACTATTAGTAGCACTCATCCAATATATCTAGCTTAGAAGGCCCCGAGAACATCAATAGAGGGAGATGCGAGGTTGGATTTAAATGGTTAGGGAGTTTATTAGGAGATTAACGGTATCTTGATCGGACCAAATCAGAGACAGCTTTAAAAATGATGAAGTGTTTCTTATCAAGCGAAATATTCCGTATTTCCAGTTGTTGATTTTTATAGTGCCGCAGATAATAATGGAACTAATGTAGGATCTCTTAAATTACAAAACAATATTTAAGGAGAAAAACCAGAGTACCTAATGAGAAATTATATGATATATGGACTTAAGGTGGAAATGAAAACTCCTTTTACGTAAACTCAAATTAATTTTATAACTAATGATAATAATTAACTAGGTATTAATACCACCAATATTTTTTATTAACATCAGACTAACATTAAAATATGTGTAAAGGCATTCCTAAAAGGAGAGCAAACTTAATTGACGGGCTAGAGCAAGCTAGTTGAAGGATAGCGTGTTAGCCGCTTATCTCCTAGCGCCCGGCCTAAGTCCCGCTTATCTCGGCCGACAACTCAAGCACAAGTCCTACACAACGTTAATGACCTGTGTTTATTCAAAGATCTATGCTCTCCTGCTGTTTTCTCGTAACTTACCGCGGTTCCCCTTGTTATATCAACCTCAGCTAACACAAAAACTGCTATCATCTTGTTATAGAGTTGGGGGTCTTGACTGGTAATTCCACTAGCTAGAAACACTGTAGTCAAAACTGTTTTAGTATTTATCATTTTATCAAAGGTATCTAAAGCATTATTCTTATTTTAATAAAACATGACTCGAAGATCCTGAACACAAACCTTAAGCCTCTTTTTAACAACATAATGCTTGTCAATTCAGTCATCTTCGAGTAAGAATGTGTCTTACATAATTTTTCTTTCATACATATAGGTATGGATAATTCATATTGTTAATTTAAAAATAAAACATCAGATTTTTGCTGTTGAGTAAAAAAACTTGCTCATATTACTTTTATTGTGTATCGATTCTTTTCTACATTTATTTTTCTTCCATTTCGTCCTAAGTGTTTGCCAACGATTTCACCTCCAGATAATATTTCCTCTCGTACTGAAAGCAGGTCGTTTTGGGGAGAAATCACGGAAGGGGATGATGGTATTAAAGGGGGGAGGAGGGTGAAGAGGAATTTTCTCTTCTTCGTTGGGGTTGGATTTTATTGATATAGGAAGGAGGAAAAGGATAATAATACAGCTCCATTTTTATTCTGACCGTAAAAAGTTATGAAGTTAAGTAAATAGAATCATCAAATATATTATGAAAAGTAAAATATTGAAAAGCGGCAGAGGCAAATATTTTAAAAATATAAAATTAGTTAACACCAAGCCAGACTTGATTGAGTCCCGCTACAGTTACGATTAAATTGTAATTATTTGTATCAGAGTCCTATTAGATATGTACTGCGTATTTTAAATTTATACTGTCAAATCGCCAAGTTTCAACGAGAAAAAATAATAATAAACCCTACATCTTTAACTTAAAAGTTTTAACATCCCCAAACTTTAACTTATTTCTCATTATAAAAATATTCCTAGAAAATATATTGAAACCCAGGATATGATTAAATGAGAAAAACTTTTTCAATATCTCAGAAGGGTAAGATATGCTCATGGAGGGATACTAGTAATATTAAGTTGCAAAGATATGTTCAAGATTGATATTGACGGCGATTCAAATCCACAGCATTCGATAAATTTTATTTCGTCTGTCAAACAGAAATATTTCTTATTTTCTTCTGAGGTAATATTATGAAATAAATTTAAAACCAGGTTTGTTAACATTAAAAATAACGCTAGCCTATGTTAGTTTTTATAAGCTGAATTAATCCCTATTTGAGCTCTTTTATATCCTTTATGTTGAACTAATACAGCTATTTTTCATTTTCCGGAAACGCTGATAGAGTGGTAGGTATATTCTTCCAAGACCTTACAATTATAACTCAGTCATCGCATTTAACGAGAACAACATGAAAAGAAACTGTTTAAAAACAATAAGAAAATAATATATATTCTTCTTCAGTTAAAAAAAATTATTTATAACCGGCTACTGCCTAGTAAAAACTTCAATCGGAGGTTTAATATCTATTCTAAATATCAGGAGGAAATGGTTGGGATGCGGTCAAAATAATTAGCAGTAATATGTGATAATTACATATTTTACATAATAAATTACATCTACGGTCACCTATCTTCCACCATTATTCTAATTATATTTGATTCTTCTTATAAACTTAACGATCCCGTCTCCGTGTAACATTGTTAAAAGAAGCGATTTGACTCAAGAATTTCAAGAATAATTTGTGCAGCGTTAAAGAACCAACTGTCCAGCGTGGTAAAAAAAAAAAAAAAAAAAGATGTGGTACAAGCGTCAAGATTTAGAAGGCATATTAAGTTAATTCAGGAATTTGCCGAACCTTTTATCATGAACGCTATGTGCTAGATTCATACCAGTAAACGTTTTTCGCTTATGCAAGGACGTATATATTGCTAAGTAAATATTTTTATTTTTAAATATTGATGTAGGGATGTGATGACTAAGTAGGTAAAACTCAATTAAGTAGGCAAAACTCAATTACAAGTAAAAGTCAATCATATCTTGTACCATGTTACAACATAAGAACAAAACGAATTTTTTTTTTTTATACCAGGGCTTACTCGCACAAGTCTTATTCCGCTATTAGATTATTAAATAATGAACGAAAAATATTAGCTAATTAACTGAAAACTAGATCCATAAAAAATATTGAGTATGATTAGATACGAATTCCACAGTTTCAGAATAAATAGAATAAAATAGAAAAATAGAATAGCTACAGTCCCTTTCATTATTTATGGACTTTAAAATGTCTCCATCAAATACTGTCGGATGTAAGGTAAACGAATTAAAAAAAAAATCAGAATAAAAATGGCACAGGGTACATTTCATGTTCATTTTTTAATCATATTTTCACGATTCAATCTATTCTTTCCTATTTAAATATAAATAATATAATTTTCGAATAGGTATACATTTTTTATAATGGCGATCTTTGTGATATTCTAGGCGATTCAAACTCTAGACATTATTACAACTATTACCGGCAGATTCCTCATTTGAAATCATAATTTGATTATAGCACTAAAGGTAAGATAGAGTTTTTGTGCTTTACTGAAAAGATAAGTTTTTATGGATTCGGTAGTTAACCGTGCACTCGACCATGAAGTTCTATGACGATAGGTTAAATGATGGTCAGGATTTTCAGTTACAATTGTAACTGTTACGATTGTAACTGAAAATCCTGACCATCATTTAACCTATCGTAATTGAAGAACAGTTGACCATCTCTCATCTCTATGAAGTTCTATCATATCAAATAAATCGCTAAATTTAACGGTCTAATAAATTAAAATAATTTTTCTAATATTTTCATTCTAAATTTGTAATGAACATAAAAACAAAGACTGGACTATCTTATACAGAATAGACAAAATATATGAGCCGATGAGTTAAATGAACCTTCTTTTTTTATGAGAGCTTAAAAGTAACTTTATTAACGATTTCCCTCAGGTCCATCGCTCAAAGCAATCAAAGCCCACACACAGCAGCCCAAGCTAAAGAGGGTGGGGGATAAAATTAAATAAAGCTGGTGAAGGAAAGAAGAAGAGTAAAGGAGGGAAGGAAGTTAACCGGATTGGGACTGACGTGTCAATAGCAAGACCAAACTTTTTTTAATTAAAGCCACTGGGGCTTTTCCAGCTCAAATTACATTCGCTGGACCGTAGAGCTCCTCTTTCGTCCACTTAAATGCCCTCTATTCTTTTCCACCTACCCCCTCCATTTTTTATATCATTTTATTTTTTTTTATTTTTAAAATCTATTCTTCAGAGCCACCAAGCATAAATTAATATAAATAGTAAAAGAAAAGTTGGGTAAATAGCTATCTAAAACTGTTCCAGGAACATTCCTTCTATCAAAAAGTAGAAAATTCAATTCTTTCAGGAATGATTATCATTTATTAACTCCTAAACGAAAAATATATTTATAATTTTCATTATTATTATTTTTTTTATACCGTACGAAGCTATTAATAATAGAAATCTTCACTGTTGATAAAATCATGGTTTGAAATGGATAATTATTTTTTCCAAAAAATATATCATTCATGATTGGGCAAAGGGGCTTAAGTCATAAAACATGTTTTTGTCTCGTGTTTTTAAAATTCACAATTGACTATAATTTATTGGTTATCATGGTTTACTACAGTTTCTGTTGAAAGAATATAATTTCATTTATTGTTCTGGAATAAAGAAATACAATCAGAAAGAATTTATAATGATTTTCAATAGCTTGGTATATCATTGTTCAAACTTCACATTCGATGACTTAACCCCTTTTGACCAAACACCAGTGATATAATATAATTATTATATTTGATTTTTAATTAAAAAATCATCCAACGCTCATTGAGTGATACTACATAAGTATCATATAGTGATAAATATATTGATTAGAAAATAAAAATTTTATTTTTTTATATGTTTAGACGTGTTATTCAAATCAATTACGTTTTCTATTTAGTACTAATTATTTTATTTAAAATATTTGGGCGTGGTGTGTTCAGAATTTTACTCAAACGTTTTACCAATGAATGCAACATTTTAAAATTAAGCTCTTCCAACTCCACCAAACCAGTTTTTATTATTATATATTTAATTCGAAAAGCAAAATCTCTGATTAATTTAGGAAATAGAGATGTTATGTTATGTTAGAATTTGATATTAATAATCTTCACCAACTACGACAGACTTATAATAAATCATGGAGGATATTACAACAATTAATATTTCTGATTTAAATTTTATTAATAAAAAATTATCATTTTTGATAATGAATTTTTTACTCAAAAATAATAATCAGTAAGTGATTTTTTTTTTTTTACTTAAGATCAAAAATAAAAGTTATCAAACGATTTTTAAAAAAATTCAGATGAAAATTTAGATGATGTTTGAATTTTATTTTTTTAATTATCGATTTCAAACCCTGAATAAAATTCATTCTTTACATGTTTTGATAGGATAGGATTACATAATAGCAAAATGAGGACATTACAAAAAATAAATAAGCAAATAAATACAGCATAATGATTAACCCGACTAATCAATGCTAGGGCCTACTAGGCCCCGGATAAAGAAATTTTCTGGATAATCGAGGTATCTATTTAGACAAGGTAAAACTTATTTTTACTAATAAAGTAAATAACATATTTTTATTTAACCACCATATAAATTCAATAAGATATGCAAGAACAATAAAAGCAGAGGAAAATAATATAATTTTAGTAGGTACATTACCTAATCACTTACAATTATACTGCTATTATTTGATAAAAACTCCAACAAGATTATACTGATGAACTCCAGCTCTAAATGACTTCAGTCCTGCAAAATGATATTTAATCATTTCCTAATTGGCTTTGGATTGGTCAAATAGAAGTCCCCTATCTAAGATCATCGAATTCCCAAGCACGCCATGTTTAATCATCTATTTATTTACTGTTTTCCATCACTGCTATTATTTACGATTCTTCTTTTTTATTGCATTAACGACGGGATGAATATAAAAACTTTAAACTTGATTGAGTTGCTAATTAAGGCCACTCAAAGTAATTAGTGGTGAAAATAAGCAATGATGTCATTAAAATTGAAAATGTAAACATTATTTTCGACTGCTAGCAACAGAAAGCTTCGAAGAATGGTTAATCCCACATAATTCACAACTCGAAACACAAATCTTTATTATTAAAAACCTATTTTAATTTTGTACGAGAATCGATTTAACAAAATTTGACAAAAAGTTTGGTAAGAACTTTAGACGAATATCTAAAAGAACACCCACTCTACTCTTAGTCATGAAAAAAAAATTGTACTGTGGTAGTTTGTTTGTTCATGGTGTGTTTTTTGCTTTAAATATTAAGAACATATTTTTATATTAAAGAATATACATTAATTGTAATTAAACTCTGAGGGTTAATGTAAGATAATCAGTGGGCTTATACATAAACAAAATAAATTGGATATAAATAAAATAGACACTACGCACACAAATTATGTTAACAAAAAAACCAACCCCAGTGTTAACAAAAAACCACCTCAACAAATATTTTGGAGTAACATATATAGAAGGGTTAATAGAGTAGAAAACACTTTCAGAAAATATGATTTAAGCGACATAAAATTTGGAACTAAAACAGTGAATAAGATCAATAAAATATGTTCAAAAACTAAAGACAAGATTCCAAAAGAAAAATTGACAAACGTAATATATAAAATAAACTGTAAACAATGTCCTGAAAAATCATATTACGGGCAAACATCGCAATGGCTCGAAAGAAGAATACAACAGCATAAGCAAAATTGTACCGCTAAAACGACAAAATCAAAACTAGCAACCGGTTTAACACAACATGCCGTGTACCACAAACATGTTTTTGATTTCGAGAAAGCACAAACTATACATCATGAAAAGAACACTAACAAAAGAAGAATATTAGAATCCATCTATATAACAAAAAACCTAACTAAAACCGTGAATCAACAAACTGATGTTGACAATTTAAATATTTTCTACGCCAATACCATACAGAAACTTAAAATAAACGTCAAATAAAACCTTTTTTTTTTTTTCGTTGTTTGTGAACCACGAAAAAAACTTTATAAAAGATACTTTAAATTATTCATACCCAATCAGCGATCGCCTACAATCATTCCTACTTAGCACCCCACCCCTCTCATAGAATACCATAGTAATCCAATCAGTTGCTCGGAGTTGGTGGTGGCAGATATAACAATGTATGACAGATGGGTAAATATAATTTTTTATCAATCTATAGCAAATAACCTTTCTAAACACAACATAAGATAATTTTATTTAAGATTTTTTAGATTTAAAAAATGACGACTCCAGCAACAAGTTTTTTATTTACAACCTTAAAAATATTTTTATTCTAAATCACCATAAGAAAAATTCCAAAGTATGATGCTTGGTAGGTACAAAAATACAAAAAAGCTAAATGTTATAGAAGAGAGAAAAAAAAAAATGTATTGTTATAGAATTATAGATTAATAATTTATGTAAATGTGCTTACAGGCTTGAAAATGGCTCTAGAAGCCGAAACGTTGCCAGAATAAAAAATAATTTTTATAACTGTTTTTTTGTGAAATTGGCCTTTTTTATTAATCTAAATATATTAATTCACCAAAGCTTGATAAAATATGATAAAAGAATTAAATTGGAGGGGGGAGGGTTCCGATCATATTTACTGAGGAGCGTTAAAGGTTTGTTGGGTTCTGGTTCAAAGAAGATAACGTTATAAAAATAATTCAGTTTATGGTACTTGAATTTAATTTATATTACTAATTTTGCCACTGGAGTTAATATTATGGAGGAATACTTTTTCTAAAAATACTTCGGAAGTTCAAAAATAACGACTAATTATCATTAATAATAACTAAAGGAGGGCAGCTAAAATAGGGCTATTCTATGGCTGTCATTTTTTAGAAATAAAACATGATTCTTAAGAAGAGATAGCATATACCATACACTTGCTCACAGAAGGAAGGTTAGTTCATACTTGGTCAGTTTTTGAAAAAATAAAAAATAAAATAATTCATATTGGGAAAACATTTTAAACTAATAAAAATCTTTATTTTTTTTATAATTTATTTTCACTCCCATGCCACCCACCGCTCCCACAATTGGTATCTGAAATAGATGATATTTTTCACCTATTTATTGGCAGAGAAAGTAACATCTTACCTATTGAATTCTACCAGAGATGCAGCTTTTATAACATAAAATACACTACAATGCGGCTCTTTTTTGGTATTTCTTTTACGTGAAGGCAATTTTCAACACTTGAAAAATTCGGTATGCCGTTTTTCTCATCTTTTTCTGGTCAAAGTTAACGGTTCATTTGAGCTTCGATTCTCGGCAGAATCCAATTTGAATCTAGTTTACTAGTACACGAGAAAATGGAGTATATTCCCCTCAGCTAAGATCACGATCGTGAGAAAGATAGCGGAGATGAACAAGGGGGACCAATTGATCCTCAAAGCTCGTGCATTCCATGATATAAAATTCACAATAGTATCGGGGGCAATCAAAAGACAGGCTGGTCCTATTGCGAGATAACTCTTCAATATTAAAGATAATGGTATCCAAGTGAAGGGACAGGGATATTTATATTGTAACACTTTTGTGGGTAACAAATATTTATTTAACAGAAATATTCAGTTATCACAATGCCAACGAATTATTACAACTTAAACACTTGAGCAGGTTACAAAATTGATAACTTTATCACACACAATCATATGACTTGAGCAACACAGTCAAGACACAGACTTCAACTAACTCGTTCAGTCTCTGCCCCTTATATATATCGTAAATAGTGGGGCCTGGATCATTCTAGAACAATGTCGGCAATTCTCCGTCATTCCGGAATGATCTAGACAAAAATAGTTCGTTCCAACCGCTTATTTTGTTCCAACATGCGGTCCGGGAGGTTACGCCATATGTTTGTTTTTTTTTTTTATTTACTTATCGATTTAACGTTACACTGCCCCCTCCTTAGAGACATTCCTCCTGGATGTCTTCTTTTCCATGCTTCTGCTCCCTAGGTCAAACGAAAAGGTCTCTTCCGTAATCCGCTGCACCTGTTCTTCTTCGTGGTTCCTTGCATATGGCGCCAAGCGATTATAATGGACGATTATAGGTCTTCCTTTGGGATACTTGGAGACCCTGTAGATCACATCGTTGATGCGCTTCTTTATCACGTATGGTCCCTCCCAGTTCTTCTGCAACTTTGGGCAGAATCCTCGCTTTCTTCTTGGGTTGTAGAGCCAAACGAGGTCTCTTTCTTGGTACCCGCCCTGATCGGCTTTACTATCGTAGTGTCTCTTCATCCGGTCGCTGGCCAAACGAAGATTCTTGCGAACTAGCTCGTGCGTGTATTCTATTCTCTTCTGGAGTCCGGATACATAGTCTTGCCCAGATAGATCCACCCCAGGTTTGCTGCCAAAAATGAGGTCACAAGGTAACCTCATCTCTCGACCGAAGAGAACTCTCGTAGGTGTCTGTCCAGAGGATTCATTAATTGCAGAGCGGTAGGCCATGAGAAAATATGGGATCTGACGGTCCCAATCTCGTTGATGGTCAGAGGTTACCTTGGAAAGGTACTTTATAAGGGTTCGGTTCATCCGTTCTACCATTCCGTCAGACTGTGGATGGAGGGGCGTAGTCCTGGTCTTTCGGATCCCAAGCCTCTTGCAGACTTCCTGGAATAATGTGCTCTCGAAGTTCCTCCCCTGATCTGAATGCAGTTCAATTGGTATTCCGAAACGGGTGATGAACTCCTTCACCATAACGTCGGCCAGGGTAGCAGCCTCTTGGTTGGGGACAGCATATGCTTCCACCCACTTGGAAAAACAGTCCACGATTACAAAAACGTACTTATTTCCAGCTTTACTTTCTGGAAATGGTCCTAGTATGTCCATGGCTACCCTCTCGAAGGGGCTCCCCGCAATATACTGCTGCATCCGAGCACGGCGTTTGCGAGCTGGTCCGTTGCTTGCCGAGCAGGTGTTACATTTACGGCACCAGTCCCTGACATCCTCAGAGCAGTTCACCCAGTAAAACCTTTCGCGTACTTTCTGGAGTGTTTTCGTCACACCAAGGTGTCCTCCTGACACTTCATCATGTAGCAGACGAAGTACCTCCGGCACGCAGGTCCTCGGTATCAGAAGCTGCTTCCTGGATAGGCTGCCGTCTACATTCTCCACAACCCTCTTGAGCAAGCCATCTTCTATTACAAGGGAGTTCCACTGTGCCCAGTACGCCTTCAAAATAGGTGAGAATGGGGCTACCTCTTGCCAAGTTGGGCGGCGATTGGCTAGTTTCCAGTCCCGTATCATTTTCAACTCAGGATCATTTTCTTGCCTATCCCGGATTGTGTCAGGTGTCCATTCTTCACTAACTACTCCAACGGCGCAAAGGTTGGCCTCCTTTTGTTCGATTCGGCTACAATGGGAACAATTAGGCGGGCATGGTCTTCTAGACAGGGCATCCGCATTGCGATGTCTTACACCTGGTCTGTGTTCAATTTCAAAGTCGTATTCCTGGAGTTTTTGTAGCCATCTGGCAACTTGGCCCTCAGGATTCCTGAAATTTAGCAGCCACTTCAAGCTTGCATGGTCAGTCCTCAACAAAAACCTCGTACCATACAAGTATTTGTAGAAATGGTCAACGGACTTAACAACAGCCAGGAGTTCCCGCCTGGTTGCGCAATAATTGCGCTCAGGTTTTGATAGCGTCTTGCTGAAGTATCCAATAACCCGTTCCTGGCCCTCCTGCAGTTGAGATAAAACCCCGCCAATCCCTTCTTCGCTGGCATCTGTATCTAGGATGAATTTGCCTCCTGGAACTGGGTAGCCCAAGATTGGAGCCGAGGTCAACCGTTCCTTCAGGGCGTCAAACGCTTCTTGACACTCGTTGTTCCAGCTGAAAGCTTTACCCTCTTCAGTCAATCGACTCAGAGGCTTCGCAATGTCTCCAAACTTCCTTACATACCGGCGGTAGTAGGAACAAAGGCCTAGGAAACTTCGAATCTGCTGCTTATTGACAGGGGTAGGCCATTGCTGGACTACCTGAATTTTTGCAGGGTCCACCGCAACCCCTTCTCCACTGACGATGTGTCCTAAATAGGCTACCTTCGTTTGAAAAAGATGACACTTCTTTGCGTTCAACGTCAAATTGGCCGCTTTAAGCCTCTTGAAGACCTCTTCAAGATTTGACAGGTGTTCCTCAAACGTCCGGCCAACCACTATGACATCATCGAGGTACACGAGGCATATCTTCCAGGACAAACCTCTCAGAATGTTCTCCATCAGGCGTTCAAAGGTCGCAGGAGCATTGCAAAGGCCGAACGGTAAAACCGTGAACTGCCATAGTCCTGACCCAGTGGTAAACGCAGTCTTTTCCTTGTCAGCAGGGTCCATCTCTACTTGCCAGTATCCACTTTTTAGGTCCAGAGTTGAAAACAGTCTGGATCCTGCTAAAGCGTCTAGGGCGTCATCGATCCTCGGCAATGGGTAGCTGTCCTTCTTCGTCACATCGTTAAGCTTTCGGTAATCGACGCAGAAGCGGGTCGTTCCATCCTTCTTCCTTACGAGCACTACTGGAGAGGCCCATGGACTATTCGACGGCTCCACCACTCCGTCTCTAACCATCTCTTGGAGAGCATTTTCAGCCTCTTCCTTCTTGACTTGGGGAAGTCGCCGCGCAGCTTGACGAATAGGGCGTGCATCACCAGTATCGATTCTATGACGCACCACGCTTGTTCTACCTGGCTTTCCGGATTCCGAGCCAAAAACAGGGCGATAGCGATTCACAAGGTCCTTGACTTTCTCCTTTTCCTTTCTTGACAGCGACGGGTCAAGGCCTTCTAACATCCTTCGGAGATTTTCATTAGCTTGCTCCTTCTTTGTAGACGCCTGAAGCATCATGGAGGTTACAGGCTCTAAACTTCCTACCTTAGTGCCCTTTTTGATAGTGACAGGGTAGTCGTTGATATTGCAAAGGGGTATAGGAACTTTACTAGAAGGTATGACCAGCGCCTTCCCAACAAGGATGCCTTTCCCCACCTCTTGGTCATGATTTCTTGGCTCAAGTAAGACGGGATGTCTAGGCTGTTCCGTGGGGGTTGAAGAATCGAGACGAGCAGCTACGATAGTCTCACATCTTGCAGGAAGTTCCACGTCTTCACCTAAGGTGACTTCTAAGCTGGTCGATTCTCGATTACGCATAAAAAGTTCCTCCCCCTTAACATTTATGACTTGCCGTTTTAGGTCTATTTGGAAACCACATGCGTTCATAATGTCCATTCCGAGAATAACTTCTTCTTCTATATCAGCCACTAGTGCTGAATGCGAGACACAGTTTGAACCCAACTGTATCTTTACCTTTGCTTCTCCGAATACTTTGGCTACATCTCCTGTAGCGGTCCTCAATCGCCACCTGGAGGGCGACAGCCTTTTATCACCAACTACCTTCGGACCGACGATGGTCTTCGTAGCACCAGTGTCTACCAACATGGCGTATCCCGTGCCGTTGACGATACCATCCACATATAAACTACCGGCTCTGGGCCCCAAGGAGGCTACCACCACAAGGGGAGGGTCTTGAAGAAGTCGTTGGGTCGATGTCGCCCTCCAGGAGTCGACCCGTCTTAGTTTCCCTGAGGCTTAGGCGCGTCAGAAGCGGTCCGCTTCTTGCAGGCGCTCCTAACGTGCCCTAGCTCCCCACAGCTCCAACAGCGTACCGGTCTCCTTTTTCTGGATTCCAAAGCCTTCGCAACTTTAAGAACCGCGTCTTCAAAATTTTTATGGTTCTCTGACTCCTGCTGCCCATCGTCTGTGTCATTGTTCATGGCTCGGACACGTGCTTGACTACGAGAAGCCTCGGTAGCTGCTTCAAATTCCAATGCTGTGGATAGAGCTTCCACCAGCAATTTAGGGCGAGCAAGCCGCACCGCCCTCTGGAGCTCCAAGTCTCGCAAGCCGTCAACGAAAGCTTGAACTGCCAAACACTCCAACAAACTTTCCGGGGCTGTTGGATAAGCCAGTCTTACCATTCGTGCGACGTCCGCCTCGAACTCTTGAATAGTCTCGGCTGCTTTCTGCTTCCTGCTCTTCAGCTGGGACTGGTATACCTGTTCGAGGTGGGCGTGGCCAAACCGCATCTCCAGCCGGCTTACCAATAGGTCAAAATCATAAGGGTCGTTAGCGTTGAGGGTCTGGAGGACATCTATAGCGTCGCCTCTGAGTGCCACCATAAGGGCAACTGCCTTATCTCTGGGAGACCACCCATTAGCACTGGCCGCAGCGTTGAATTGTTTGAGGTAATTCGACCAGGACGACTTACCATCAAAAGTCGGTGGTTTTATCCTGGCTCGGCTCTCCATAACTACGGGTTCAGGTATTTCCTCATCAAGTAATGGCTCTGAGCAGAACTGCTCCCTGACGACCGCCTGGGCCCCTTTTTCAAGCGTTCTTTTCAGTTTTTCAAGTTCCTCCTCAAAAGCGATAACCCTTGCTTCTTGTTGAGCCAACCTGTCATTTATCTCGGTTGACTGGCTAGCAAACTTGTCGTTAAGTGCATTCATATCACAGGACAAGTTGGTAAACTTTTCATTTATATCAGCAGACTGGTTTACCAATTTGGCATCCATCTCAGCCGATAAGTTTGTCAATTTGTCATTTATTTCGCCAGTCAAATTGGTCAGCTTATCATTTATTTCGCCAGATAAATTAGAAAATTTATCATTTAATTCAGCAGACTGGCTTCCTAATTTTTCATTTAATTCACCAGATAAATTTGAAAATTTATCATTTATTTCTGCCGATTGATTTATTAATTTATCATTTATTTCGCCTGATAAATTAGAAAATTTATCATTTAATTCAGTACTTTGGCTAGCCAAACTTGAATTAAGGCTGGTGAATTTTTCATTCATTTCCGTCGACAAATTATTTAAAGCGGCTTTAAAAGAGCTATCCTCAAACTCTACAGTTTCAGGATCTACGCCCTGACTCAAGTAGTACTCACGTAAGCGGGCCAACAAGATCGTTTTTGTCCCTGTAGTGTCTAAATCCAGCTCTTCTAATTCCCTCCGCAGCTCCGTGACTTTAAGTTCTCCAATTCGTTTACCTGGCATTTTTTTTTTTTTTTTTTTTCTTCTTCTTTAAATCCCACTTCTGACACCAGTTGTAACACTTTTGTGGGTAACAAATATTTATTTAACAGAAATATTCAGTTATCACAATGCCAACGAATTATTACAACTTAAACACTTGAGCAGGTTACAAAATTGATAACTTTATCACACACAATCATATGACTTGAGCAACACAGTCAAGACACAGACTTCAACTAACTCGTTCAGTCTCTGCCCCTTATATATATCGTAAATAGTGGGGCCTGGATCATTCTAGAACAATGTCGGCAATTCTCCGTCATTCCGGAATGATCTAGACAAAAATAGTTCGTTCCAACCGCTTATTTTGTTCCAACATGCGGTCCGGGAGGTTACGCCATATGTTTGTTTTTTTTTTTTATTTACTTATCGATTTAACGTTACAATATTATATTTGTTCACAAGCTATTGAACATTTTCGTATGATCAATTTCAGTACTACATCTAGGAGTATATGATTTAACCATCTCTTTAAATTATTTAATTAGAACTTATATTTAACATTTTTCGGTAAGCTTTGTATAATAATATCTCTAACCTCAGGTGGTAACCACCTAACAAGTAATTTTCTTGGAAAATCAAAATACACTTTTTTATTCATTTCTACCTTTAGAATTTAAAAAAAAAAAAAAAAATGCTATGTTCCATACTAACCTCTAGCCCTCCGCCATTAATACGCACCAGAAAACCATTTCATATCATTCCAAGAAGCATATACCTATTTGATAACCCTTTCTGAAAAGTTATGAAGTGGGACCGGCATTTGAAAATCATTTTATGAGTTTCAAATTGAGTTTACTTTTCATCCCGAGAATCGATAGAACGTAAAATTTTACATTCAGAACAACGTTGGTGATGTTAAAATAATAACAATCCTCTGGAATTTACAATTGCTCATTGATCCAAACAACTAAGGCAAGATGTATTAATGTATGTAATTGTTAATTCGATCCATACAGCAATTAAAAGTAAATAATTAATTAAAATGTTAATGATCACATTTCCTATGGAAATTATAATAACAAAGAGTAAATAATATTGTGGTTAACTCAAGAGTAGCAACAAAAATTTAATTATTTAAAAAAATACTAATATAGGCTGAAGGTAATTTTCAACTTATAAATAGATTGACCTTTGTGATTTCTTAGCATTACTTCTATTCTGGAGTTACTAAAAACACTTTAATCTCTTTCTTAATGTTTCTATAAATTTGCCCGTGTTTTATTACGCTTCAGGCTTTTTAAAAAATCCATTGCTCAAAGAACAAATCGATCCTGACAAATTAAACACATACAATTACTAATTATAGACAGATTATAAACATAAATTTACTGATTATAGACTAGGAGCGTGTCTAGGGGGGGGGGGCTCGGGGGGCGCGCGACACCCTTTTAGAGGTGAGGATACTAATCAACTATTGCTATTTCTGTATAAAGTTATACTTTTAGTACTTTTTTAACTTTAACTAAATGAAAAATGGATTTTATTAAACATTTAATAGACATTTACTTCACGACTCATACAAATTAAAAAATAAAAAGTGCGCCCCCATCAGAAAATTTCTGGATCCGCTACAGTAATAGACATATTCAGCGCATAACAGTATTGATTATACCTAAAGGATGTGGCCAAGTTCGGGTAACGGGCGAATTTCCAAATTTAATTGACCTTAAAAAAAAAATACCTCAAGATCGCCATCAAGTGCATCATTTTGAATGTACAACTTTGTCCCAAGCACTTTTATCGGAAAATAATTCGTTTCAGAAAAACCATAACTGTTTCTACCTTCAGGGGTAACAGGGTAAAAAAAAACAACAACACGTATTTAATGTTTTTCGGTGTTTAACAAGTATGTTATGTTATACTGAAATATGTTATACCAGTGTCAGTTGGTAGCGTCACTAGTAAAAAGTTGCTAAATGCTACGTCTTTATACAATTTTTACTGCTATTTATCTATATACCAAGTATATAGGAATCCTCAGATAGGAAGAGTAGCAGACTAAGGGTAGTGTATATGGAAGATAGAAGGTGAATGAATGGAGCGGGGTAGTAGGGAGCCAATCGATAGAGCGCTACTCCAGCCTCGTTACACACCTATTGCCGACCCCTTCGATCCATCTCCACGTTCTACTTCTCCTATTTCTAACAGTTATTCAGCATAGATCTGAAATCTATCTAATCTAACAATGGACACTGGCCTTTTCTGCAGGGATATCCTCTGGATAAATGATAATAAAGATTTTAAAAATCCCCCCACCAAAAAAAAAAAAAAATAAAAAATAAAGATATTTTCTCTCTAAACACTATAATGTTGTAGTAGGAACGTATTTATGAAGGTTCAAGAAAAAAGATATAAGAAGATTCCGAAGGAGCTCATTATTAAACCGTTAACGTTAAACAAATAGCTTTTCGTAAAAATAAATTTTCCAAAACTAAGATAGCCACGGTTATTAAAAATCACCTCAGATAAATTCGACTAATCATCATCATGTTATCATTCGACCATCATGTTAAAGTAACGAATGCCTCAGATATATTAAGTCACTTAGTCTGTGTCACTTAGTGACAACGATATTTAACTGAAAGTTGTTCAAAGCTTACTATAATTATTAGTAACCATGACTGCCTCAAAATTAAGTACCCTTAAGAAACCGTCTTCAGCAATGGTTAAGTAAAAAATAATTGTATCGTGAGTTTATCTACAAGGATAATTCGCCAAAAAAATTAATGCGACGAAACATACTCGAGAAGCAAAGGAAAATTCTTCAACCCTATCAATCTATTTGAACAAACCTTTATAAAAAGCTCAGTAGGTTTGATTGTATCATACAAACCATCTTATCCTCCAAAAAGGCCATTTTTTAATTTCCAGAATGATAAATTTTACTTGTAGTTCGGAACTAGCCAAGGGTAATATGATAAATAATAGAGTCCCTTAGAGAGGGGAAACTGACAATAACCGAACAGGAAAGGGACAATAAAATAAATATTTGTAAGCGGGAGCAACAATAATGGCTAGCAATTATCTCATTCATCCTCAACATCCTCTCCCACCCCTTCACCATTAGCAGTTCTAATAATTTAATGAAGCACCTTAATGGCTTAATTAATGAACGAGTGGTCAAGCAAACCGATTAACTCCATTAAATATTATCGGGAAGGATAATATTGAAACATACATGTAACTAATGGGTACAGAACAATTCAGAGGTGTGATTAGATATTTTACAAATTGAAATTTGAAAAAATTGGCCACTTACACAAAACAAACGGACAAAATCAAATCAAATTCTAATAGATCCCATTTCCTGCGATACCAGTCTCAGAATCAGCAAAAGTGCAAATTTCAAGTTAATGCCTCATACAAATATTATAAGATTTTACTAATTTAAAAATTTTACATTGTTCTGAATCTAAATCCTCCATTTAACAAAATTTTTATTTTATTTTATTTTTTAAGATATGAGGTATACTTTGAAACTGTTGATGACCCTAGGGTCTTACACCTCTAAGCCCTAACATACAAAAAAAATATCAACATTTTATGTAACATTTGGGTTAAGTACAAAAATGAGACGTTTTTCGACATCTTCAACACTGAATACTTCAGCGAAACATGCATCGAAACATGAAAAAAATTGCGAGTCCTAACTGTTAATCGTCAAGTATTTATTTTTATGCAAATACACGCTCTATTTAAGAACTTGTAATTCAATGGAAAGGTTGTTCTGCGTTTGAAAAAATGTGACAACAAATTTTGGGCAAAAAAAAAAGAGCTAAAATTTAAAGAATTCTTAATTAGGCGTAGGGCCTTAATAATAAAAAAAGAATTGTTTTTATCATAAAAAGGTTGCAACTTGTAACTAACAATTCATATTTTGCACTCTCGTTTTGTTTCTCCCTTCTTAATTGGGAACCGATTCAGATGATCTAGGTTTCATCAAGATATTGATAGATTTAATCGATATAGATATGGAGAAGAGGTTTGGGGGTGGCTCACTACCGTTGCACCTAGCAACAAGACAGCTGGTGAACACTATAAAAGGAATGCTTGAAGCCTAACACTTGAGGTCTCGCTATTTTTGAATATTGTAATATCTTCAAAATAAAATAGATTTTCAATCCTCTAATACACCGAACTATTATGTAAGATCCGAAACACAAATTAAGCCAATTAGTTGTTTAATTTCCAAAAGGACTTTGAACTGGCTAAGTAAAATCTCAAAAATGAAGTCTGACAGAATAGTAAAAAAATGTTACCATAAACTTTGTGACCTTCACAATAGCAAGGTTAACCGTTTCGATTTAAACTGGGTTTCCCAAGTAAACGAAATGTTCAGAATCATCGGAGAAAAACCGAATCTTAAAGAAATACACCTCAATAAACAAATAATAGACAATCTGTGCAACCAATGGAATAACAATGCAGTCTCAATAGATTATGAAAGAATAAACAATAGCAACTTCAACCCAATGTACAGAACTATAGCAAATTTTGGTTACGGCGACACATATCTCAATAGTAAAATATCAATAAACAAATTAAGAATAATTAGACAACTTAGGGTTGCGGGTTCAAATGTAATTAGATTTTACCTAAACGGCAACAACTATAAAATTAATACGGAAGAAACATGCACTCTATGCAAAATGTACGAAAAGGAGAATTTATTACATTTCCTCATAAACTGCCCAATACATAAACATGTAAGAACCCATTACTTACAGAAGTATATAAAGGATATTAATCCTAAAAGTGATATAATAGGAGAGGAAAGAATAAAAATTCTGCTCATGGCAGATAACTTAAATAAAATAAATAATGTATTTAAATATGTAGCTAGCGCCCTAAAATTAAGGTCTTTCATTATAAACGAATAAAAAAAAAAAAAAAAAAAGTAATATTTAAAAAAGAACTGAGGGAAAACCATCTAATCTATTAGAAAGATATCATTAATAATCGAATTAGAAAGATGTTTAACAGATGGGTAATAATTATTTTTATATGAATGTATTTCTGTATAATGTAACTGGTAACTGGCTAGACTTGAACGGCTAGTTTAACACTAAAGTGTTTATAAACATGTATACCTCTAGGGCCTTTATGTACAGTGGAAACCTATAATCATTCTTATCTTATTATTTTGTTGTTTTTGTATATTCGGCAGCACAGTCGACCATTTATGATTGTATTTATAAATATTTCTTTTACTTTTTCTCCTTTGTATATTCTGTAAAAAAAAAAAAAGAAAAAAAAAGAGAAAAAAAAGAAGGAAAACGTAAAGATAACAAAGTGGAAAGAATGGAAATGTAGATATATAAATATTGTAAATCTATTTTAAATTTTATTTTACATTGTATTTCATGTAGATTAAGCCAACTCCCTCTGTATGTCTAACTGACTATAACAGATGTAATAAATAAAAAAAAAAATAATAGATTTTCAATTTATTTAGATGTTTTAAATGATCAAACAATGCTGAGAATGTTGAAAAACAATCTACAAGAATTGGATTTAAGATTCAAACTTAGCACACGTGAGCATCAGGAACAATTTCTCAAGGGAGTGAAATATTTTATTTTTATTTTTGCAGAACAGTATAATTAAAGGTTGAACTAAAAAATAACGTAATTTCCCCCTTCCGAATCCCCATCCGAAACCAGAACTTTGATCATCACCCGAATCCTGGAACACAAACCCTGTGTAGATTCTGATTAATATGATTTTCCTCGAAGAATGGCAGCGGACCTGCCTAAAAGCTCTTGCAAAGGAATGGAGCCGAGACAATGAATAAAATGAAAGTAACCACCTAAAAAAGCTATACTTCAATTTTACTTTTATACTATTATAAATAATTAATTCAGAGCTATTGGACATTAAAATTAATAAGTAAAATGTTAGTATATTGATAAAGATATATTTTATGAAATAGCTATATGTACAATTATAAAAAAAAAAGTTATAAAGAATCCATAGCTAATAGATATTTAGTCTTACGTAATCACCATTACTGCAAGATTAAGATTCCACATACCTGCAAAAGAGAAAAAAAAAAAATGTTAATAACAGTAATCATAAGTAAATCTAGACATTATTTAACTTCCATTACTTTAGTTATTATTTAAATAAAAACTGTTGTAAGACTTTGTACGAACTGTGGATACTAGAGCATCATATTTCATGTTTCTATTACTATTGCAAATATTTCATAATAACACTGGGTGAAAATTGTAATGAGGGTTTGATTAATCCTCACTAATCTCAATTGAATTTCTTTTTATTTATTCTAAACAAAATATAGCCGTTTATTTGGGAATATTTAACACCTATTAAATTCATAAAAAAAGTAAATAAAATAAAAAAAATAATAAAAAAAAAACAAATCAGAGGATTAAATTTTGAAACAGAAAATTACTCATTTTAAACTAAACACCGGACGGGAAGAGTAGAGACAGAAGTCGAATTTGTCAAAATTAAACTTTATAAAAAGAAATGTTTACAATATATTGTAACACTAATGTGGATTCAAATTTAGGTAAAATTTACGTATACTGCGTTTAATCAAGTAAAATTATCACACAAAAATGTAAAGAAAAGAATTAAAATTCAAGTTAGTAACACCGTTACAAAACATTAACTACCAGTGACTCAAAAGTCTGTATCTGTATGCTTCGCAAAGTCGATCGCTTCTTATATTTGGTTCGCTATGGACCAATACAGAAAGGCCTAAAACATTTCAAATATGTGATCACCTACTGTACAATGTGACAGAAATACACATTGGTTTTTATTTTTGCGTCACTATATATTTAAAGCTATTAAACTGTAAACATGTAGTGCACAATATTGCTAATGTAACATTTAAGTGAGTAAAAATAATTTTTATTTACGTAAAATAATAATGAAAAATGTCAGACAAACGATGACACTCAAATAATTAACACGGTTACAATAAGTATCAACTCAAACGAAACAGTAAAACAAAAGTAACCATATGCTGTGAGCTTCAGAACAAGACTAACTCTCCAGTCCGCCGTTCCTTAAATATAGACTAAATCAGAAGATTCTGGAACGTTCCAGACACGCAACTATTGTACTAGAACAGTTTGTTCCAATAAGTCTAGAACTCCTTTCAATCATATGTCTATCTTAGTTTGTTAGTTTACTTATGTTATTTGTTTCACGATACATAAATATAATTATGGCTCTTTCCTGGCTTAAAATTTACGATATTTTATGTAAGTCATAAATCGAAAATACTGTTTTGAGTTGTGTCATTCTTGCAGGAAATATAAATTTTTCTCGACGGGAATGATATAACAAGATGATAGAAGAAACCCGAAAAGGAAACTGAGGGTAATAAAAGAGGCCCCGTATCTACTTGGGGATGGACCCGCGGATGAAGATACCCACCCTCGGAGGCGGGGCCGGCATGACAATGACCGCCAGCAAGGCAATCAGGACTGGGAGGGTTCGGAAAACTCCACTAAAGGGATTTTTCGCCCAGCCTTATTACCATTCTCTCCAGGAACCTCCTTCAAAACTAGGCTTCAAGCCCTTGTTCGATATTGCCTCAGCCTTGCTCTCCCCTAGAAAATATGAGAAACAAAAAGTACGAATTAAATAAATAAATCGTATTCATTCTATATATTTATTAAGTATTTATTCTATATATTTATGTAAATTTCTAAATACCAGCAAGCTTTATTTTAAGCCTTAATTGAGCCTTCCATAGTCAGGATACCTCGACCCCCCCAATTTTATCAGCCTGTATCCCCTAGATAAAAATTTTACCAGCCTAGATGAAATCCTCTGGACGCTCTTGAACATACATACAAATATAAAAAACAACAACACCGGTTGAATGATAAGGAATAACTGCTGCATGGATGTAAAATTGTATGTGAAGTAATATGTAGCATAGTGGGTAATGTCTCGGGTTCAAACCTACCTGCAACACTATATTTCTACTTTAATTTTCACACAGAGGACATGGGGACAACATAACACTTTAGGTTGTTTACATCGGAGTCCTTCTTATTACAAGGTAATAATCTCATTAAAAACGGCCTGTAAGCCACGTGATTATGAAACTGTGTCATGACCCCCCTAATTTCGTCCTGGATCCGCCCATGCTAATATATAACTATAATCATTCCAGAAAATTCTAGAACTCAAGTTTTGGTTCTGGTTTTAATTTTTCTTTTTTTACTTTCACTTACCTATATATATATATATATATATATATATTTTTTTTTTTTTTTTTTTTTTTTTTTTTTTTTTTTTTTTTTTTTTGTTCCTCCCCTTCCTCGCCTTGTAGGCTATACGGGGTTTCCCGGGCCAGGGGAGAGGGTGGGGGATTGATGCCGAGATTAATTAAATTTTCCCCTGGCTCCGGGTTTTGAACTTGCTATCTTCATGTTTCCAAACAGACGTTGCCATGGGCAACGCGTATTTTCTGACGCGTTTGCCCACTCGGCCATCCCGCCACCCCTACATATGAAATATATAGTAAGTGGAAGTATTGCGATCGTGAAAATTATCGACTTCCGGTTTTCAACGGAAATACACGTTTTGGGACCCCCTGAGTCGAAATACCCAAGTCCCGCGAAATGGTCTGTGTGTGTGTTGTGTGTGTGTGTGTGTATGTGAACAGACTAGCTCAAAAACTATAAACCGTGGGAACCTGAAATTGGGTATTTAGTGTAGGTATATGCCCGCGATGTGACAGCAAAAATTTCATCAAAATTGCTCAAAGGGAGGGGGTACTTTATTTAATAACTTTTTACGTCTTTTTCGATTTTCTCAAAAACGGCTCTAACGATTTTGATTAAACTGAGTATTTGATCGATTTATATGCCCGAAATATGACTGTAAAAATTTCACCAAAATTGATTAACCGGAGGGGGGACTTTACTTAATAAATTTTGTATCATTTTCACGTGTTTTTTTTTTTAACTCAAAAACGGTTTTAACGATTTTGATCAAACTTGGTATTTGATGTATTTATATGCCAGAGATGTGACTGTAAGAATTTCATCAAAATTTATCTACGGGAGGGGGGACTTTACTTAATAAATTTTGTACCATTTTCACATGTTTTTTTTATTTACTCAAAAACGGTTTTAACGATTTTGACCAAACTTGGTATTTGATGTATTTATATGCCCGAGATATGACTGTAAAAATTTCATCAAAATTGATCTACGGGAGGGGGGACTTTACTTAATAAATTTTGTATCATTTTCACGGGTTTTTTTATTTACTCAAAAACGGCTTTAACGATTAACAAAAATAAGATATGAATGTAGAAAAATGTGTGACTTTGGGAAATGATAATTAGCAAAACACGTCAATTTCTAATCTAAGTAAGTTGGTAAGTGAAAGTTGTGTGTTGCGCGCACGCACCAGATTTTTTACTTTCACTTACCTATATATGAAATATATAGTAAGTGGAAGTATTGCGATCGTGAAAATTTTAGACTTCCGGTTTTCAACGTAAATACACGTTTTGGGGTCCCCTGAGTCAAAATAACCAAGTCCCGCGAAATGGTCTGTGTGTGTGTGTGTGTGTGTGTGTGTATGTGAACAGACTAGCTCAAAAACTATAAACCGTGGGAACCTGAAATTGAGTATTTAGTGTAGGTATATGCCCGCGATGTGACAGCAAAAATTTCATCAAAATTGCTCAAAGGGAGGGGGTACTTTATTTAATAAATTTTTACGTTTTTTCGATTTTCTCAAAAACGGCTCTAACGATTTTGATTAAACTGAGTATTTGATCTATTTATATGCCCGAGATATGACTGTAAAAATTTCATCAAAATTGATCAACCGTACGGGGGAGTTTACTTAATAAATTTTGTATCATTTTCACTTGTTTTTTTTATTTACTCAAAAACGGTTTTAACGATTTTGATCAAACTTGGTATTTGATGTATTCATATTCCCGAGATATGGCTGTAAAAATTTCATCAAAATTGATCAACAGGAAGGGGGACTTTACTTAATACATTTTGTATCATTTTCACGTGTTTTTTTTTATTTACTCAAAAACGGTTTTAACGATTTTGATCAAACTTGGTATTTGATGTATGTATATGCCAAAGATGTGATAGCCAACATTTCATCGAAATTGGTCAAACGGAGGGGGCACTTTATTTCATAATGTTTTTCCAATTTTTACCTTTTTGATCGATTATCTTAAAAACGGCTTTAAAATTTTTTATCAAATTCGTTACGTTTAATGAAAATTAGTTGTTATTTAATATCAGGTAAGTTTTATCATTATTAAAATGTTCTGAGGGGGCTTAAATGGGGAAGGGGCCTTTTTTGTTTTCCTATAAAGTACCTTTGTTTTAGTTTATATTGAGAAATTAACTGTCTCTCGTCACGCCTAAAAATAAGAAATGGCTAAATATGATATATGAAGAAAATCAAGTAAACATATACAGGAGAAAAAAAGAAAAATATTCAGTCAACTTATGAAACACCTTGAGCTCACGCATGCGCCGTACGCCTTTAATGACAAACCAATGCGTTAAATTAAAGATATTCTGTTCATTTGAGAAGTGGCAGTTAAGAAAACGCATTAATTTCTAATCTAAGTAAGTTGGTAAGTGAAAGTTGTGTGTTGCGCGCACGCACCAGATTTTTACTTTCACTTACCTATATATGAAATATATAGTAAGTGGAAGTATTGCGATCGTGAAAAAATTCGACTTCCGGTTTTCAACGGAAATACACGTTTTGGGGTCCCCTGAGTCGAAATGACCAAGTCCCGCGAAATGGTCTGTGTGTGTGTGTGTCTGTGTGTGTGTGTGTGTGTGTGTGAACAGACTAGCTCAAAAACTATAAACCGTGCGATCCTGAAATTGGGTATTTAGTGTAGGTATATGCCCGCGATGTGACAGCATAAATTTCATCAAAATTACTTAAAGGGAGGGGGTACTTTACTTAATAACTTTTTAGGTTTTTTTCGATTTTCTCAAAAACGGCTCTAACGATTTTGATTAAACTGAGTATTTCATCTATTTATATGCCCGAGATATGACTGTAAAAATTTCATCAAAATTGATTAACCGGAGGGGGGACTTTACTTAATAAATTTTGTAACATTTTCACGTGTTTTTTTGATTTTCTCAAAAACGGCTTTCACGATTGTGACCAAACTGGGTATTTGATGTATGTATATGCCAAATATGTGATAGCCAACATTTCATCAAAATTGATCAACCGAAGGGGGGACTTTATTTAATAAATTTTGTATCATTTTCACGTGTTTTTTTTATTTACTCAAAAACGGTTTTAACGATTTTGATCAAACTTGGCATTTAATGTATTTATATGCCCGAGATACGACTGTAAAAATTTCATCAAAATTGATCTACGGGAGGGGGGACTTTACTTAATAAATTTTGTATCATTTTCACGGGTTTTTTTATTTACTCAAAAACGGCTTTAACGATTAATAAAAATAAGATATGAATGTAGAAAAATGTGTGACTTTGGGAAATGATGTTTAACAAAACACGTCAATTTCTTATCTAAGTAAGTTGGTAAGTGAAAGTTGTGTGTTGCCAGCACGCACCAGATTTTTTTGTTTTACATCAGTAATATAAGAGTACGATACAAGAAGGCTGCATTAAAGCAATATGGCTGCAGGATGTGGAATGGGCATAGTTGCTAGAAGAACTCGAGGAGGAACATTGTCCCAACCTTTTTTAAACGGTACACTACAAAAGAAAAATTAAAGTAGAATAGTTAAATAAATATACTTATATATTTTTTTACTTTCACTTACCTATATATGAAATATATAGTAAGTGGAAGTATTGCGATCGTGAAAAAAATCGACTTCCGGTTTTCAACGGATATACACGTTTTGGGGTCCCCTGAGTCGAAATGACCAAGTCCCGCGAAATGGTCTGTGTGTGTGTGTGTCTGTGTGTGTGTGTGTGTGTGTGTGTGTGTGTGTGTGTGTGTATGTGAACAGACTAGCTCAAAAACTATAAACCGTGCGATCCTGAAATTAGGTATTTAGTGTAGGTATATGCCCGCGATGTGACAGCATAAATTTCATCAAAATTACTTAAATGGAGGGGGTACTTTACTTAATAACTTTTTAGGTTTTTTTCGATTTTCTCAAAAACGGCTCTAACGATTTTGATTAAACTGAGTATTTCGTCTATTTATATGCCCGAGATATGACTGTAAAAATTTCATCAAAATTGATTAACCGGAGGGGGGACTTTACATAATAAATTTTGTAACATTTTCACGTGTTTTTTTTATTTACTCTAAATCGGCTTTAACGATTTTGATCAAACTGGGTATTTGATGTATTTATATGCCCGAGATATGACTGTAAAAATTTCATCAAAATTGATTAACCGGAGGAGGGACTTTACTTAATAAATTTTGTAACATTTTCACGTGTTTTTTTTATTTACTCTAAATCGGCTTTAACGATTTTGATCAAACTGGGTATTTGATGTATTAATATGCCCGAGATATGACTGTAAAAATTTCATCAACATTGATTAACCGGAGGAGGGACTTTACTTAATAAATTTTGTAACATTTTCACGTGTTTTTTTTATTACTTTCACTTACCTATATATGAAATATATAGTAAGTGGAAGTATTGCGATCGTGAAAAATTTCGACTTCCGGTTTTCAACGGAAATACACGTTTTGGGGTCCCCTGAGTCCAATTAACCAAGTCCCGCGAAATGGTCTGTGTGTGTGTGTGTGTGTCTGTGTGTGTGTGTGTGTGTGTGTGTGTGTGTGTGTGTGAACAGACTAGCTCAAAAACTATAAACCGTGCGAACCTGAGATTGGGTATTTAGTGTATGTATATGCCCGCGATGTGACAGCAAAAATTTCATCAAAATTGCTCAAAGGGAGGGGGTACTTTGTTTAATAACTTTTTGAGTTTTTTTCGATTTTCTCAAAAACGGCTCTAACGATTTTGATTAAACTGAGTATTTGATCTATTTATATGCCCGAGATATGACTGTAAAAATTTCATCAAAATCTATTAACCGGAGGGGGGACTTTACTTATTAAATTTTGTATCATTTTCAAGTGTTTTTTTTTATTTACTCAAAAACAGCTTTCACGATTTTGATCAAACTGGGTATTTGATGTATGTATATGCCAAAGATGTGATAGCCAACATTTCATCAAAATTGATCAACCGGAGGGGGGACTTTACTTAATAAATTTTGTATTATTTTCACGTGTTTTTTTTTTTTTATTTACTCAAAAACGGTTTTCACGATTTTGATCAAACTGGGTATTTGATGTATGTATATGCCGAAGATTTGATAGCCAACATTTCATCAAAATTTATCAACCGGATGGGGGACTTTACTTAATAAATTTTGTATCATTTTCAAGTGCTTTTTTTTATTTACTCAAAAACAGCTTTCACGATTTTGATCAAACTGGGTATTTGATGTATGTATATGCCAAAGATTTGATAGCCAACATTTCATCAAAATTGATCAACCGGATGGGGGACTTTACTTAATAAAATTTGTATCAATTTCACGTGTTTTTTTAATTTACTCAAAAACGGCTTTCACGATTTTGATCAAACTGGGGATTTATGTATGTATATGACAAAGACGTGATAGCCAACATTTCATCAAGATTGATCAACCGAAGGGGACACTTTATTTCATAACCTTTTTTCTAATTTTTAGATTATCTCAAAAACGGCTATAACGATTTTCTTCATATTCGTCATGTTTAATGAAAATTGAGTGTTATTTAATATCAGGTAAGCGTTATCATTATTAAAATGTTTTGAGGGGTTTATAGAGCAAATGAAAACAAAAATAAGAAATGAATGTGGAAAATGTGTAACTTTGAGAAGTGGCATTAACAAAACTCATTAATTTCTTACCTAAGTAAGTTGGTAAGTGAAAGTTGTGTGTTGCGCGCACGCACCAGATTTTTTACTCTAAATCGGCTTTAATGATTTTGATCAAACTGGGTATTTGATGTATTTATATGCCCGAGATATGACTGTAAAAATTTCATCAAAATTGATTAACCGAAGGGGGGACTTTACTTAATAAATTTTGTAACATTTTCACGTGTTTTTTTGATTTTCTCAAAAACGGCTCTAACGATTTTGATTAAACTTAGTATTTGATCTATTAATATGCCCGAGATACGTCTGTAAAAATTTCATCAAAATTGATCAACCGCAGGGAGCACTTTACTTAATAAATTGTGTATAATTTTTACGTGTTTTTTTTATTTACTCAAAAACGGCTTTCACGATTGTGACCAAACTGGGTATTTGATGTATGTATATGCCAAATATGTGATAGCCAACATTTCATCAAAATTGATCAACCGAAGGGGGGACTTTACTTAATAAATTTTGTATCATTTTCACGGGGTTTTTTATTTACTCAAAAACGGCTTTAACGATTAATAAAAATAAGATATGAATGTAGAAGAATGTGTGACTTTGGGAAATGATATTTAACAAAACACGTCAATTTCTTATCTAAGTAAGTTGGTAAGTGAAAGTTGTGTGTTGCGCGCACGCACCAGATTTTTTTTTTTAAATGCTCAACATAAAACAACACCTTATTTCGAGAGTTGGGTACAGAATGGGGCTTATGATAATGATTGCTGGGTTATTTAAACCCAGGGCGCTGGCTCATATTAAAGCATTTATCACCCTTCCGGGCACCTTGGCGATTCATTCTGGGCCACGCATAAAGCGAAAATTTAATAACTGCATAGCTTAGTATAAAGGCATAAGAATGGCAATTCATAATATAAGAGTTTCAAAAAAAAAAAAATTGAATGCCTACTTCCTCCTCACATTTTGTGTGATTTACCTAATTTATAAAGGGACATAACATCCCTTCAGACCGTGAGTATCAATTTATAATAATCCTCCTCGAATAACCATCTTAAAAGATAAAAATCGAGATAAAAGGGGGAAATATTAAAATTTAAGCCAAAGTCAGAAAATAAATAATAGGATAATTTCAATTGATGTTTTCGTTATATGCATAACTCAGAGAGGCTCCTGGTGGCCCGTCAGTTTGATTCAAAATACTTCAGGAAAAAGTACACTAAAAATAATAAAAAAAATCTGGTGCGATGCGCGCAACACACAACTTTCACTTACGAACTTAGATTAGAAATCGACGTGTTTCAATAACATAACATATAAACGCCATTCCTCAACTTCACACATTTTTCCACATTTAAGTATTTACTTATATTTGTATATCTCCATGAGTTATAGAGTATCTGTATAGCAAAATTTGGTAGTTCTCAGCACTTTTCGATTCATTATTGCTAATTTATTTATGGAATAATTATGGAACAAAAGTTTCTAGATTGAAATACATATACCTATATTAATTATAGACTATCAGGTAAGTGAAAGTTTAAATAGAAAACTACGATCAAAAAAATTATTAAATCTAAAATCACTAAAAAATTGTCAGCTAAATACAGGCTTAATAACAAACAGCTTAAGAAAATATCTTTGAGATGTCTACAGTTACCACCGCTAGGGATATTCGAGGTGAAGAAGAACCCTCAGGGGCTGCCTAGGAGAAATGAGGCCCGGTCTAGTTGACCGCCCCAGGCAACTGTCTTCCATTACTCTCTTATATCGTCACTGCCCACTTCCAGCATTATCGCGATAGTCATTTTTTGGGTCCGAGTCCGATAGTGTATATTCTTTACTCGCATTCTGTTCGAGACGGACTAGAGGTGTGTATGAAATGGATGGCGTACAACCATCAGCAAAAAACCTTAGGGCGTTAAAAAAATTAATATAAATAAAATATTTTAATTAATCCAATCTTAAATTGTGGCTGACCACCAATTTTAAATTATTTAATAAATAAAATATATATTTGAAACTAGAATGCAAGAGTTCTAGGTGATAATTTTGAGGGGAAAAAAATAAAAAAATGAGTTAGATGCGAAATATGGAAATATGCCTCTCTGTTGGATTGTAACGATCGAAATGTATTTCGAAACGATTCGAAATAATTCATCGAAATCGGATGAATGTGCACTGATAAATTCTAAATAAAGAAGCGCGAAAAGAGCGTGTAACAACCTCCAAATTCGAGTGAATTGTATACACCTGAAAAAAAAATTGAAAAATCTACCAACCCCCTCCGACCGTATTATTATACTACAATACCATCAGTGAAAAATATGCGTAATAAAAAAGTTTATAATTATCTCCCTTCACTCATTTTCCGATGTTTTAATACTTATTCTTCACTCGTGGTTAAAAAAAATCTAACAAATCAAAGATCATAAAAATCGTTCAAACCGTTCTTGAATTAAATATAAACGGTGTAACTAACCAGACTTTATTTTATAGATCTAAAATAGATTATCAATGGCCTAAAACTAAAAAAATCTGGTGCGTGCGCGCAACACACAACTTTCACTTACCAACTTACTTAGATAAGAAATTGACGTGTTTTGTTAAATATCATTTCCCAAAGTCACACATTCTTCTACATTCATATCTTATTTTTATTAATCGTTAAAGCCGTTTTTGAGTAAATAAAAAACCCCGTGAAAATGATACAAAATTTATTAAGTAAAGTCCCCCCTTCGGTTGATCAATTTTGATGAAATGTTGGCTATCACATATTTGGCATATACATACATCAAATACCCAGTTTGGTCACAATCGTGAAAGCCGTTTTTGAGTAAATAAAAAAAACACGTAAAAATTATACACAATTTATTAAGTAAAGTGCTCCCTGCGGTTGATCAATTTTGATGAAATTTTTACAGACGTATCTCGGGCATATTAATAGATCAAATACTAAGTTTAATCAAAATCGTTAGAGCCGTTTTTGAGAAAATCAAAAAAACACGTGAAAATGTTACAAAATTTATTAAGTAAAGTCCCCCCTTCGGTTAATCAATTTTGATGAAATTTTTACAGTCATATCTCGGGCATATAAATACATCAAATACCCAGTTTGATCAAAATCATTAAAGCCGATTTAGAGTAAATAAAAAAAACACGTGAAAATGTTACAAAATTTATTAAGTAAAGTCCCTCCTCCGGTTAATCAATGTTGATGAAATTTTTACAGTCATATCTCGGGCATATTAATACATCAAATACCCAGTTTGATCAAAATCGTTAAAGCCGATTTAGAGTAAATAAAAAAAACACGTGAAAATGTTACAAAATTTATTAAGTAAAGTCCCTCCTCCGGTTAATCAATTTTGATGAAATTTTTACAGTCATATCTCGGGCATATAAATACATCAAATACCCAGTTTGATCAAAATCGTTAAAGCCGATTTAGAGTAAATAAAAAAAAACACGTGAAAATGTTACAAAATTTATTAAGTAAAGTCCCCCCTCCGGTTAATCAATTTTGATGAAATTTTTACAGTCATATCTCGGGCATATAAATAGACGAAATACTCAGTTTAATCAAAATCGTTAGAGCCGTTTTTGAGAAAATCGAAAAAAACCTAAAAAGTTATTAAGTAAAGTACCCCCTCCATTTAAGTAATTTTGATGAAATTTATGCTGTCACATCGCGGGCATATACCTACACTAAATACCTAATTTCAGGATCGCACGGTTTATAGTTTTTGAGCTAGTCTGTTCACATACACACACACACACACACACACACACACACACACAGACACACACACACACAGACCATTTCGCGGGACTTGGTCATTTCGACTCAGGGGACCCCAAAACGTGTATATCCGTTGAAAACCGGAAGTCGATTTTTTTAACGATCGCAATACTTCCACTTACTATATATTTCATATATAGGTAAGTGAAAGTAAAAATCGTTAGAACTAATTTGAAAATCAATGAACTGAATAAAATTTTAGAATTAAAAAAAATAATAATATTTAAAATCCACTTAAAAATCTGTTTTCAAACTACAACTTTGATTTACATAATATAGAAAATGTCACTTAGAGCTGTGTAAGCTGTGTGTGAGCTCTATAAATAAATAAATTTCATCAAGCGTTAATAAGTACCTATTCTCAAAATGAAGGTGTAAGAAAAAAAAGTATTAAGGCCTAAAAAAAAAAATAATTAAAAAAGATGGAAATTTACTCTTTTCTCTACTTTCTTTCATTTTGTATAGTTTCTGAATTCGTTGCTCTTCTAACTATTACATCTGATTCTGATATGTCATTACGCTCTGTTCAACGTTGCTTATACATTAGTTATATTTATACATCAAAATACATTTACTTCAATAGCGAATAAGTACAATTGCGTCTGACATGATGTATTGCAATAAAACCTTTTTTTTTGTCCGATTGAAAAAAATACCTATTACAATAAAAATCTCTAACAGTGCTCCAAGTTATAAGCTGAGTATCAATAGAAGGAAAGAAAATAAAAAATATAGTTAAGTTAAGTAGCAAAGGGTTCTCCAACATTTAATCTATTGTTCCGAATAGAATTGAAAGCGAAGAAGCTCTGAATACAATTTCTGTAGAGACAATAAGAAGGTACTAATCCCCTCGCACCATCGCACCTCGATAGCAGCGATGAGCTTCTTCAGCAGCCGGCAAAGTCCCTCCTCCTTTGAGGGGAAGAGGCAGCCGATATTGCCCCGAGAGGCCGCCCTATATCCGGGGAGGAATTCGCCTCCCTGAAATTCCTACCATCCACCGAGCTGCTAAGGAGATAAGGACACCCACTTAATAAGGCCTCGTGTTTCCTCGTAGTCCAACAGGCCTTTATGTAAATTGACTCCCCACGGTTTGGAGAGGTTTGTCCTCATTTCCAAACTAGTGACGTACCAACCACCCTCGCTCCGCGTAAATGTTAATACTCTTCAACAAAAGCCCTGCTATTTATTCATTCTCTCCCAGCTATTAACAACACAATGGAAGACAAAGCGGGGACTTTATCTCACAAGATGATGTATGCATGCGGGTTACTAGTATGCCGAAGCACAAATTTAACAAGATAAGTGGAACAATAACAAACGAGGAGGGAATTAAATCATCCTATCAATCATTCAAGTAATAAAGTTACCAAAACATTTTATTAATTGATTAATTCAGCAAGGTAGGTCAAGAAATCACATCTTAAATAAAAGCTGACAGAACAAAATTAATCATATTGGTTTGGATATATAAATAAACGGTACATAAGAAACCTTCGATTTGCTTGTATGCTAATTAAATATTTTCATATATATTTAGTTATTCCATAATTAGAACTCAAGGTCGCCATGGCTGGGATCCGTGCAGATATAGAACATGTATATCGGTTCACAGTTTGTAATGTACCGTTGATGGTACGGTGCATAGTTTTTAATGAGATGAAAGCCGGATATAGATTCAGGGCTTCAAATGAAGATTCTAGAACTAGTTCTAGAATTAGAAAGATTCGGAAGATGATTTTCTGACTTCTATTCCGAAGTTCAAGAAATATGAAAGGTTCAAGCATGGTAGAGCAACAGTGTTGTCGAAATTACAGTCTAAGAATCTCTGTTTATTCCGAAAAACATTATATGTAGAGTTATGTTATGCACTGTTTGTTTATTTATTTAACGTCACTTCATGGTTAGGTAGAAAATAGTACAGTGGGAGTCCTAAATTTTGCCTATCGAGATATGATTAAAACTGTAATAAGATACAGGCTCGGTATTTCCATTTTCACAAAAGGTCAGAACAGCTAATGATTCTTTACTCCAATTAAAAAATCCTATGGCTATTTGCGAGGCTACGAACCCCCGACTTTAGTTTAGCTAGCATAGTTCATTACACCACATGAGACCCGTACATTATTCAATATGTTAAAATTTTAAAATAAGACATTACAAATAATCTGCTTTGGTCTCTAGATCTCAAAGAACCTTTCAGTCAACTCAATCTTTTGAGCAGTTCAGAACTTAGGGTTTAAAAAAGCATCAGATAAAAAATGTCACCTGGAATAAATAGTTTAAGAATGGGCTTTAATACAAAATAAATATTTCATAAAAGAAATTCTAAGGCTAGGAGCGCTGAAGAGGAACTGGAAAAGTTTCCTGAAGAAAATACATTTAACAGGAAAAACTACCCTCCGAATTCCTCCTCTTAATATTAGAAACAATTTACTATAACTGTAATACCTATATAACAGCAAATAGTTTCAATTCCCTGGTTGGGATTTATTCTGTTAAGCCAACGATCCTAAAAAGGTGCAATGTTTCCTTTGCTAAGAGGAACAAGTCGGAAGAGAACAAATAGGCTGGGGAGGAAGGGCCCCTGATCGATTGTAGTTTGGAGAGTGGGAGCTCAGTACAATACCACAGTCCTCCTTTCAAGACTCCTACCTGCAACATCCATGAGCTTCGCCGGTTCTATATACAAAACTAAAACTGTACATCGCAAACTCGAAAAATATATGAACATTACATTAATGTTGCCAAGGGATTGTATTAACTAAAGTAAAGCAGTTCGAGTCATTTTTAAGAGAGTCGTAAAAATTTGAAAAACCTTCGGATTGAAGGACTTACAAATAATGGAGAAATCTTAAACAGAAGTAAAGTCTTATGTATAAAGTGGACACTCCGCTTACTCAATTTCGAAGACTCCTTAGCTTTCATATCAGGGAAATATAATTACCTTAAATTCTTATTCAAGTTAGCTACGACAAATCGTCTGATCACTAACACACACATTCATTTCGCGAGACTCATGGGACCCCAAAACGTGTATTTCCGTTGAAAACCGTAAGCTAAATCTTTTTTACGATCGCAATACCTTCCCTAGTATATGCTTTATATATGGACTAGTTAATTTTGTTCACGTCACGTGTTTCTCTGTTTTATATTTAGCCCTCATGAAGACCAGAAACTCGCGTCGAAACGTCGGACACAATTTATATACATATATATAAAATATATAAAATATATATATATATATATATATATATATATATACATATAATGTCAAATATAAGTTACATTCACTTTGACTGAATTTACAACCATGTTTACTAAATTAGGCATTATATACAATACCTATATACTTATACTAATCTTATATACTAATATTTCACCTTATGTTATGTACAAATATCCTATGCGAATAATTGGTATTAATTTGAGTAAATAGTATAATATTAATGCATACCAATAAAATATAAATCCAAAAATATAAAATTTCAAATTATTATACCAAACGGTCCCTAGAACACAAGAGGATAGTACATTATATCCAGCACATAAAATATATTATATTTGTTATAAAATATTTTACTAACCATTAAAAAACAAAAGAAAACGGAAGATGCTTAAAACCAGCATACGAAAGAAAAAAAAAATTTTTTGGATAAAAAAAGTTAAAAAAGATTTTAAAAATCTAACAATTTCAAAGAAGATAAGACACAACAAAAAAGTTTTAATTGCAGCAACTTGAAAAGCCAGGGCACTAAAACATAAAAATAGATAATAGGAAACACAGAAAAAGCTCTATTGCATATTCCTTAGACGAGATTATATTAATGAATTTTATTTTTTTATATTTCAGAAAAATTATTCTTTTTTTTTTTTTTGTTTTTGTTTTATAAGCTTCTAATTGTTTGATTCTTTCAATAAAGCATCATCTTTGAAAGCATACATCTACTTTTTTTCTTTAGCCCAAATTTATTAGTAAATTGTGTTCTTGAGGTTGGAAACTTGTAGTATTTTTAATTTAAAAACCATATTATATCTTCTTCATTACTAGCGAAAGTGATGTATTGTGACGCCAAGGCTACTCAATTTAATGGTACAAAAGTAAAGTTAAACTAAATAATCCAGATAAATTGATCTGGTTGATATTTAGGCATCAATAAAAAAAAAGCTTCTTGAAAACTAAAAAATACACATCAACGATCGCATAGAAAGGTTCTTATAAAAGACAGCCATGGAAGGAAATGATTCGACCGCCAGCTTTTATCTTCAATAACAAATTTTAAACTAAAATGAAAAAGTAAAAATGAAGAAAAGTGTACCAATTGGTGAAGGATTCCACTTTTCTAAGAACCGATTCAGGATAAAAAATGGGTACTTTGAAAAAAGGGTCGTGAACAAAAATACAGGGCCATATAAGCCTGGAGGGGAAAACAAAACTGAAAAGAATTCCCTCCGGTAGGTTATTGCTATACTATAATAACACTTGTGAGGAAAATCAATAGCCCAACTTTGGGGGTGTTTGGGGCCACCCCTCAGGAAAGAATTCATCTTACTTTATAAAACTCGCCGAGAACCCTTCCCATTAATATTGAGCAACGGGAGAGAGGATTCGGGGCTATCCAATAAAGATTATCATTTCCACTGTTGACAAAAGGAATTATTTAAATTTTTAAAAAAGATTAAAAGACGATGTGAAATCTGAATAAAAGTTTTTTTTTTTGGTAAAAATGATACCATCGAAAGAACAAGAAAGGAAAAAAAAACCTAGTCATCATTTGAATTTTATTAAGTGTCTTTGTTCTCTTCTGGGGTATATTACTTGCTTTTATTATCATTTAACAAAGAAAATTTTCAATGAACACAAATAGGTGAAACTTAGTAAAATGTTACAATGTACATTAACAATATTATTACGGTTCTGATAACCACCGAAAAAGACGAGGAACGAATTCAAATGATTTGGACTTGTGCGTATGTAAAAAACTGGCATCGTTTAAGAAGAATGTCTCGATAAGAGATTGATAAATATTTATTGAAGAACCTGTAGAATTAAATTCTTCAGCAATATTGAGTGTGGATTCATGACTTCAATCAAGAAGATAAGGGAGTGCATTAAGTACCTGCCGAGGTCGACAGTATTTTTTATCGACAGGATGTTGATGAAACCCATTTCAAAATGTGCCACCTAAGAAATAGTATTCACACTAACTGCTAAATTCAATTGTGGAAAAGTGGGGGGTTATAGAAGGAGCGGTCCTCGTTTCAAAGCTGAGTGGACAGATCGAAATAATTATACACTATGTAGCATTAGTTGCATTAAGTAGCGTTAAATTATTAGATTAACATAATAGTTTGAAAATACAGTATAATTATAATAAAGCCTTAACGAATCCAAAAGTTCAGTGCCTACACCACTGTTCACACCCGACTGCACCCGAATAATAATGCCAATCGAATAATAATAATAATAATATTATCGAATAATAATAATAAGCTAATAATCATTACAGAGCTTTTATGCTAGCTATTTGTTCTTTACATAAATAATCTACATAAATTAAGATATAAAATAAAAAAAATAAATGGATTATTGAAGTTCAAAGTAAAGAATACCGCTGAATATTATAAAACTGAAAAGGCTAACTAACGAGAATGCGTCAGCTGGGAAGCTCATTAACTGGTAGATTAGGAAATATCACAATTAGCTGTCATGACACAACGTCCTTAATTTTTCTAATGCAGTAGGCACAATTGAAGGTCGCCCTGATGGGAGAGCAACGCCACTGTAATTATATCAAATGGAATAATGTAGAATGTCCCTAACACCACCACATACTTAAAAATACTTTTAATCCATGCATCCTAATTATCATTAGAAGTCTAAGTTACCGACTTAGAAGTTGAAGGAAAAATAAAAATGTAATTGACCTTGACAAGCCACTACAGTTGGTGGCTTCCAATAGGCCTATTGATAATACAGGTATGATACCAGGAAAATCACCGGGATCCAGGACAACAATACCAGGTGAAAAATAAAAAATTGATTTTATCTTAGATGTTATAAGTTAAGATTATTTACTTGGATATCTGCTAAATCACTAGGAAGAGATATTGCAGGATATATCTCATTAGTATGCATAGTATGCCATATGATACTTGTTTTACCATAAACCATTTTGTTATATTATTACATACTAGCTGTATATACCGGATTCACCCGGGGAATTTGATATTTTAAATTTATATAGAATGTATAAAATGAGACTTTTACGGTTGTTTTCGTAAAAAACCAATGTAAAGCGAGATCATAACGATTTTTATAACAATAAAAAATATACCCAGAGATTGGCTGAAGTTATGCAATTTTAATATGGACAGGTGTTCGCACCTGGTATGAAAGAACCACTAAGCGAAATTTGGAGAATTTAGGACAAATAGTATGGATTTCTATAAAGAACAAACAAACAGAATTTCATCTTTATTTATGTAGATTTTATTAGTTAAATTATACACGAAATATGCTGTCCTTTGTTTATTGGGTTTTACAAGGCATAAAACCTTAGGTCATCAATGCCTGTGTTGATCTGTTTGTCTTATATTTGATTATTGAGACCATCAACTTATTTAGTTTTCTTATAATAATTGTTGCCCCATCGCCCTTTTCTTTACTCATAATATTTTAATAATAATAATTTATAATAAAGATATTATACATTAAATATTATTATGATGTTATTCGTCTGTATTAATGTTATATGAGATGGAATTATATGTTATACCATTTGATTATGACTGTTATACAACAGTCTTTACTTGAATCACTCATCCGTGATTTAATCATTCAACAGGAATGATGAGAAAAATACTCGGTTACTAAATAATGATGGAAGAATCTTGTTTAATAAATATTATTAAATATTTTGGTGGAAAAACAAGGAAGGAACATCCTAATACTAACCCATTTAAAAAAAAAAAAGGAGAAAAAAAAAAGCGAAGAGATGTATATGTATGTTATACGAGATATTTTACATCCATAAAAATTAACGATTAGGTATAAAAGGAAGAAGAAAAAAATCTGGTGCGTGCGCGCAACACCCAACTTTCACTTATCAACTTACATAGATTAGAAATTGACGTGTTTTGCTAAACATCATTTCCCAAAGTCACACATTTTTCTACATTCATATCTTATTTTTGTTAATCGTTAAAGCCGTTTTTGAGTAAATAAAAAAACCCGTGTAAATGATACAAAATTTATTAAGTACCCCCTCCGGTTGATCAATTGTGATGAAATTTTGGATATCACATATTTGGCATATACATACATCAAATACCCAGTTTGATCAAAATCTTTAAAGACGTTTTTAAGAAAATAAAAAAAACACGTGAAAATGATACAAAATGTACTAAGTAAAGTCCCCCCTCCGGTTAATCAATTTTGATGAAATTTTTACAGTCATATCTCGGGCATATTAATACATTAAATACTCAGTTTAATCAAAATCGTTAGAGCCGTTTTTGAGAAAATCGAAAAAAACCTAAAACGTGTATTTCCGTTGGAAACCGGAAGTCGAAATTTTTCACGATCGCAATACTTCCACTTACTATATATTTCATACATAGGTAAGTGAAAGTAAAAATATCTGTTCTAAACCATTATCCACCCCTTTTTTTACAAATTTAATTTCAGTGAGTAAACACCACTCAAACATTTCACGGTTTTGATATGATGATATTCAAGTAAATTGTGTTTTAGCTTGAAGATAATTGAGGCAGCAAAATAAGAAAATATCTACAAACAGTAATGAACTTCAACGAAAGATTAGTCAACTCAAATGATCATAGTTTTTCAAAGGATAAATGGACAAGGTAGGTAATATGATGGCTGGCTGCACCCCTTAACACCGCAGCGTTAAGTCAAAAGATAGCAATGTAGATGAGTTCAGCTAATTAGGAGTTCCAAGAGCTCAACTTGTTGTTTATTGAGTTTTAAAGGCCCTTATATATTCAAACTACGCCATGAACTTCATAACTCACATGGTTAAATGCTATTTTGTAGTTTCACTCTGGAATTTTCTGTGAGAAAACAGAACATGTTAGTTAATAAGCAAGGAAATGATATACCATTTCAAAAGTAAATTTATTAAACTAGGAATAAGGAATTGAGATTTTAGAACATTTTATAAGAACCTTCATTAATAAAAAACCGAATATATTATTTCTCAAAACCTTTTTTTTTTTGTCGGTACTCCATAACTTCCTTAATACTACATCAAATTTCATGAATGAGGCATCATTTTAAAGCTTTCTTTAACCGCTACACCGGAAAAATATACAAATCATTCATTTCGCCTACGATTGCGAGTGACAAAACCGCGGTCACAGGGCTTTTTCGAAGGTGCTTTTTTTCAGTTTGTCGAGACGAAACTTTTTGGTTATATACAATGACTGTTTTTGTCATTGAAACAAACCTGTTTCAAAAATAAATCACCTATGCCCATGACACACTAAACGATACTAAACATACGGTGTTTGCTTTAATTAATTTGAATTTAATTAAGTTAGAGTGCGAATGCTTCGCAAGGGTCAGCTAGTAATACTTTGTTATTGTTTCGTATGAATGAGAAGTTCAGCTTCGTTAAAGGAAGAGCAAATAATAAAGCACCGCCGGAAAACATTAATGCATCGTCCTTGATGCATAGTTTAAAAAAAGGGTAAAAAAAAATATAGAATCAAATTGAGTTAATTGTTTATACTACTGACTGCAGGCGTAAGAAAAATGTGGTATCAAGAGAAATGGTTATAGGAGTTTTACATTTTCACTTTTACAGTAAAGAAAACGTAATGGTGGGCGAATAGTCTTTTTGCGACACTGAGGAAACTTCCCGCTGAGGAGCCCCGAGAAATGGAGAAAGCCTCCGAAGAATAAAGGAAGATATTAGAGGAAGCATTGTGGGTTATAGAAGAGCTAAAACCATCAGCGGGTGATCTTGGCGAGGCTGTAACCAGAATTCATTTGCTCATCTAAAAGATGGTGTACTAAGGAGACCAAGCGTAATGTCAGGAACTTTTGAGCGAATCGAAATATTATGAATGATACTGTGCTACCTTATTTATTCACATGTTTATAAATACTTGGTAGATGTTATCATTTTCTTTTTTCTTCTTTTTTAATGTTTGCTTTACAGGGCATGTAGATATGTACCTAATCATTCTAACTACCGCATCAGTTAAAATAAATGCCTTTCCTTCAACTCCCCCTTTTTTCATTGTATATTTTCATGGTTGCAGGTCACAGCCGTACAACACCTCAATGCCAGAGGCGACCAGTAGACTGGAAGACTTTCCCGTCACGGTGCATTCAATGTATAGAGCGATTAGAGAAGCTATTAACTTCTTGATTTCCAAAGAAAATGATCTCTGATGTCTCAATTCTAAAGTGAAAAGAATCCCTCTCAGTACATCTGGATTCTTCAAGGATTTTAGTGAATTAACTCCACTTTCTTAATAAAAAGTTTTCATATAAATAAATATATTTTTAAACATAGCTCCATAAATTTTAAAAACACTTACAAAAATCAAGCCAAATTTACTACTAAACAAATAAATAAATAAATAAATAAAAAATAAATAAATAAATAATTTACTATAAGATTTAAAAAATAAAAATGGTTTTCCCACATGATAAAAAACTTTCTTACGCAATGGTAGTTGAGGAAAAAATTAAATAATAGTGAGTCATTCATGTTCAATCAGCAAGTTTAAAAACAACACGGATTTTGAAAAATTAAAAAAAAAACTAAGGTTACAATTAAAAACTATTTGAGCAAGAAACCTGGAACAGGTGTAAGCTTTTTATCTCTGAACTCATAGTTCCTCCACTTACAAAAAAATTAGCCCACCTTTTTTAAAATATTGGTTTTTAAATTTGGTCATGTAGTAAATAAAAAAAAATAAAAAAAGAAAATAGAATACTGGTGACATAAGGTGACACCAGCTCCAGCTTTCCAGCTCAAATAGCTTTTGAGAAATAGCCCAATATATTTAAAAACGCACAGCTATTACTTTTTTTTTATTACTTTCATAAAAATTTATATTTTCTCAAAACCCATATCTAAAATTAGATTTGTTTTATATATATATATTTTTTTCTTTAAAACGATGCATGTATATGCAACAAATCAAAATCCAAAACCTATAGGAGGTTCAGTCCCTTCCATCATTGATATTGGATACAATTAAAATGCATATATATATATATATATATATATATATATATATATATATATATATATATATATGAGGCATTTAAATATTAAAATGCAATAATTTATTCGATTTAAATTCATAGATACAATTGAAAACATTATTTTAGCATGAAAAGATTAAAAAAGACATTTTGAAGATTAAAATAATGAAACTTTAATATTATACTGTAAAGTAAAGGGTGAAAATATCTTGAACTATGGGATGGCTTCATGAATTTGGAAATAGGGCAGACTTAACACTCAAGGATGTGATGCGACTATCATCCCAACTTCTCCCTCATTAATGTTTAATTTTCGTTTTAAAGCGTAACTCTTAGCGAAAGCGTTAAATTCAGTTTTAAGCATTTAGGTAACTTCCATAACACCTGGGCCTGACGGGACAGAATATTATGCTTGGCGGGGCCTAAGTCCTCCTTTACATATTAATTCCACCATAAATCATTATAATTTGCATTTTCCTCCGAGCTATAATATTAAAAAAGTTTTATTATAGTTTCTTCCACCGGCCACTTTTGAGGTCAATTTTTAACTGCAGGGAAGAAGAACTTTAATGAAAGACAAATATTTGCTTTAGTGAGTTAAATTTTTTGTTTTTTATTCTGCGCCTAACAGCCACCACATTTAAATAATTTGAAAAAAAGGTTCATGAATACCTTCGAAATCTGCGACCGAAAATGAAGGAATGTTTAACTTATTTGTTTTGAATTTCTGCATATCGGTCCGAGAAACTAATTCTTATATTATAATAAATTTTAATGTAATATGAAAATAAGCACGAAATATTTTCAGGAAACTTTATTTTCCATGTAATAAGTAATGCTTTTTTTATTGATGAACGAAAATATACATAAGTACATAATCAGAATTTAGTTAGCTGACATCAGCAACTTCCATGATTTATCTTTCAGTTTTGTAGGAAAGAAGTTAGCACTTGAACAACAATAATTTTTGAGTTGAGCGCAATATAAATAGTATTTTTAAACTCCTTTTCCAATAAAATTATTTTTTGTCACAGGAGGAGACGGAAATTTTGAAGATAGTGATTATAAAATTATTCAAAGTTATACCTAACGAACGTCTATTGTCTGGCTCTCGGTAGCGATGGCTTTAACTTAAAATCTTATAACTAAGACTTGAAACCAATATTGGAACAATTAGGTTTATTATGATATAGCTATTTAAAATATAATAATATTTGCATATTATAATTATAATTGCATTATTATAGCTGCATTCACACTTGTCAGTAAATCGCGACAATCAGCGAAATTGGTTGCTAGAACGAATTAATATGGAGGTCTTTTGGGCCTGAGGAAAAGAAAATTCCAAGCAGCACCTCTTTCCGGGCTTGATACTTAAGAAGAAGAGGTATGTCACCCACCTTCTTTTTAGTCGCAGTACAACAGGCATGTCATCCGTGGACATGCCGCTAATTAGTCTATCTAATTTTCATGCAAATTAATATGAAATTGAATGTAAAGAGATCAGCGTGAAGGTTATATGCTGAGCTTTCCTTTAACATAACCACTTACGCTTTAATTTCATTTTCTAAAGTGTGGACCAATATTGTAAATGCAATAAGTGATTTTTTAAACTGGTGGTGATTTTTTAAATGGGAGAATGGGGATTGTGGACTTATTATACATTAGTCCACAATATTACGTAATGTTAAAATTGATGTATCATCTGCTTTCGTTGCAGTCAAAGTAGGAGTTTGTGGGTATGTCATATGTGTACATAGTTTATAGTAATGGAACGAGTATTGAAGCTTGTGGAACTGCTGCCTAGATTGGGCGGGCTGACTCTGAGCCTTGTCGACTAGAGGAAAATCATTCAAAATTATTTGTGAATATTTACAGAGAACATGTTTCAAAACAAAGATCAATAGGCTAGTGAGAAAAATGTTTTTTTCATTGAGCTTTACAACATTAGAAATAGAAAAATTCAAGTAATTGAAAAAAACAACAAAAAAACATGGCATGAGTTAAGTTGTAAAGAAACTACTCTTCTTTTATTTATCACTCCAACAATATTTCCTAAGTTCAAATATGATGAAGCCATCTCCTTTTTAGAATCCTCAGATTATTATCACGAGCAAGTTTGGAAAGGTATAAAGTGTCTTAGGTTTATAATGAAAGAAAATAATACAATATAATGTACAATTCTGCATAGGTAAACATTTAAGTTCGTTCTATAATTTTTGACGCTTAATATAATAAAGAAAGAATAATGGAAGAGGAAGTATTGGAAGGCTTGTGGGTCGGGGAGAGCGAGAACACTTCACAGCTGAGAAGGAAGCGACCAAACATCACGTACGCGGTACAGACCGCAACATCAGCTCCTAGTGGTCAGTGCCTAAGGCTTTTTCCAACGGCCAGGCCACCGCTCCGTTTCAAAGGCAACTAAATTACATCCGAAGGGGGAGAAGTCAATTGATAGGAAATACGCTCCTCTAATATCCAACTTCAGGAATTACTAACGGGAAACCAAGAACCTATCTCGAAGCCAATCGATTACAAAAGAAATCGTAATAAAAAATCTGAAAATGACCAATAATCACTTAAGCTTTGGAAACATAAAATTATTTTCAATGCAACAAAGCATATAATGCGTTTACATCAAAATCTCCTTTGCATATGTCACATATCTAACAAATATTAGATAAAAATGGAAAATCTTTCGAGGTTCCTATGCCTAATATAAATCTTTTAATCAACAAGAACTAAAATACCAGGGAAGTCGCAGATTAGAGGCATCGCAGTGTGAAATCACTTTGTGTAATCATATTAAGGCAATTAATCACTGACCAGTTAGGCGTGAGGTGACACACTTCGGGCAAGCGCGGAACTCCCCTAATAACGAACGACTAGGGACGGCGGTTATTGGAAAATAACCTTTTATCGTTGGTCTGGTTTTATTTTAATGATTATCATTATTTTTATAACTCCCAGCTAAACTGTCATTTATAATAGCTCGAAATAGCTTTTTTTTAGAGAAAGGCTCTTTCTGATTTAAACTTATTTTTTAATCATGGACAGAAGTCCTTTCTTTTTAATCGACTTTTGATAGGCGTGTCAATTAGTAATTTTTTTATGAACAAAAAAAAAGAAGAGTGAATTAGTATAAAATAAAATAGGAAAAAAAGGGGGTTAGTGAAATAAGTTATTAAATACTAATAAGATATTGCTGTTAATTTTTTTGTAATGATTTTATTTTATTTTGTCCTGCTATTTTTTTTTTCAATCGCGAGGATAAAGACACATCATTAACATAAAATTAGTTTTAAATAATAGATAAACTATAAAATTCATGTAATGATATGACAAACACAATTTAAAGCATGGATTAAAAAAGCCTGACATAAAATAAAGAGCACCAATATCTCTGGAAAACTAGAACAAAATAATGGCTATTTAATTTTCAGGTTAACTTTTAATAGCATTACTTAATTAGTTTTTAGGCCATATAAAAACCGGCAAATTTTACCAGGTTATCAAAAAAATAACCATTTACAACCAGGGCAATAAAATTATCGGATAAAATGTTTAATGAATTGGAAACAACCGATTTCGGTTTGGAATTCGGTTATCCAGCCACCACCCGCCCTATTTCCAACACACTGCGGCACAAGTGCGCTAAACGTATGCGCGGCAAGCCGAGAATAGGGACACGCTACTCAGAGCCCACACACGGCGTGAAATTACCCTTTAGTACTGGAAAACTACAGCGGATCCATAGTTATACGCAAAATAGGTGTTCTACTATTGGCCTAGTTAAAACACTATCAGAGTTAAAACTGCAGTACGAATCCCGAACAAATTACCTATGCTAAAACTTCATATTTATACAGAATTAATAATGAATAGCAACAATATTTAAATAAAATTGTGATAGTTCGTACTTTCATTTATGTAGATTTATAGACAGTAGGGTGGAATTTTATACAACAAACGAATTTCCATGAAATATACATATATTGAATAAGCAAGGACATGGAATTACTACTATTCGGCTGACATGCCCATCACATTTGACTAAAAAGAAGCTAATAATGGAAAACCTAATAAACTCCGCTCATTTTATTATTAAATAGCAGTATAATAATAAAATGTGCTATGTAGGCATTTTTTTAGCTAATAAAGGAAATATAAATAACAAAGAATTGTTAACGACTAAAAAGTCTAAAGAATAATCCATAATAATTTTTATGTGTATTTATTTATATAATTCATTTATATGTACATAACATTTTTTTTCCTACGTTTGGATATCTGAAAAACGTTGCTATAAGGAGATGTGTGACCATCGCTCATTGGTTGAGTTAGTGTTAGACATCAGTTAGTCAAAGCCTCAAGGATTTTTAGGTTTTTGAATTTTTTATGTTAATGGGTTAATGTTGAAAATCAGTTTTTTTTATTAGGGGAGAGCGGGGTTGGTTGGCAACAGTTTACACTTTTTTGATTGTTGAGCCGTTGCTGTTAATATAATCCAAATGGGGCTGATACCACTGTAAACTCCAAGTAATAGAGTACTTCAAGTATTTTTTTCACCACATAATATTTAATACTAAGATCATAAAAAAATAAAGAATTCGTCATTCCAGAGTATGCCAATTAACCCCCTATGTGGGGCAGGTTGGCCTAGAGGGTGGGGTTGTTTAGCCATCTCATTCAAGTACTGCCTGACACATATTATTGTTATTAAAAGCTGCACTATAATAGTATAATAATTTTGGAACAGTTTTTAAAAGCTTTTAAGGGAAAATAGAATGACAATAGGAGAAGATAGAAGTTTAGACTGTCGTCACTTTCTGCATAAGAAAAATTGCACTCATCTTCCTCGCTGGACCTAAAGACAATTGGTAGTTTAACCTTTGATTATGTTTACCTTGCTTTTGTGAATTGCTAATGCGCCAAAAAAAAACCAGTTGAAGAAAGCAAACTAACCCCACAAGAGAGATCAAATGAGAGATGACTGCCAGGACATGGGAGAACAATCAAACAAGAAATTGCTTAGTCGAAACGTTAGGTTTTTCAAAGGAGTTTGGAGCTATGTGAACAGAATCGGAGTCAAATGTTTTTCCATGCCTTTAAACCAACTTTACTGAAAATATAAAAATTTACTTACATGTTGCAAAATCAATCAATAAAGCCCACTCTTATCTACACTGTTAGCATCGGATTGAAAACTCAGGACAAGACTCCCAAGGTCGAGGGGGTCACAAGGTACAAAGGTGGGGCCTTCACAACAGGTGTGACGGAAACTATAAGCCAATGGCCAACCTACCCCCTATGCCAACCAACCCCGCTCTCCCCTACTATATACTTGTAGTTAACGGTTGATAGGTTCAGGTCCGAGTGTCTTTTTTATTAGTCACATAGAATGATGCATCTACTATCTGCAATACTTTTGATTGCAAGGTTTGGATTAGTAGGTTGGAGGTAGAACATTTTTTTGAAAGCAGTCCTTCGTCCATACCTTAACAAAGGCAGGACTAAGATTGGCCGGGGCCATATTTTAGAAACTCTGAAGCGTTGGAAATTTTTTTTTCTGAATCCAAACTAATGATTGATAGCGTTTAATGTTTGAAGGGAATTGAGAGGATAGAGAAGATTTCTTAAAAATAATTTGGGAAAGGAAGGCAGGAGACTAACAGGACGATAGGAATTTGGCAATCTAAAGATTTATTAGCTTTTATCATAACAACGTGAGAATATTTTCACAAAGCTGGAATTTAATAGTAAACATTTTATGCTTTCAATTTTGATAAAAAGAGTAGAATGGCCAAAGGAACAAATATTAAGTCAGCCATTTTGTTTAGCATGCTCTTTAAAGTGGTATGGTTTTAAATAGTGACTTTAATAGTGGTTGTATTTAAACATATAATTTAGATTACAATGTTGATATGTACCTACTAATATTTTAAGTTAGGCCCTTCATGACTATTGGAACCAATAAAAGTGCTCCCTCCCTCTGAAAATTCATTACTGGTTCAAACCTTAATATATCAAATCTATTTTTATGTTTAATGTTTGGGGTGAGTATGAAATTAACATTCGTTTTCTTCCATTCCGAGCCTTTACGGACTATCCGAGGGTTTGACCGGGCCAGGGGTGAGAAAAAGAAAACCACGGCACTTAATATTTGAACTCACAAACTTTGGTTTTCAAGGAATTTGTTGTAGAAAGTCCTATTCCAACACACGCTCGGACATTAGTAAGAAAGTAACAACTTATAAGCAGGTGACTGTTCTCTCTGAACATTATTCAAATTTGGATTAATTCCCTTCTGCATGTCCACGCTTCATATAGAATTATTTTTTCAATTCCGTTCTTCGTCATTCGCAGCTGCATTGTGGAGCTCAGCTGTCGTTGGAGATCACTGGGTAAATTAATTTTCACGTTTACGCATCAATGAGTTAGGATACTTTTCTATATCATCCGACCTTTTCTTTAAATAAGGGAACATACTTAATTATTTTAATTTCACATTTTTGCATATATTTTTTCTGAGGATCGAGAAAAAATTCTACAATATTGGTAGCTACTACATGCTATTTACTATTACAAAATCAAAAAAATTAATAATTAAATACAATATAAATAAATTAGATACATACAGCAAATTTCTCGTTTTTTAAAATAATTTATATTCAATCTAGGTAGTTTTTACGCAAAGAACTTTATACAATTTCTTAACTAAGTAATGGAATCAAGAAGTGGTTCAAGCAGCCATCATTATTGTGGCTGTATTCAACTTCAAACTCTGACGGTATGAAGCTAAAAAGCTATTCCTAGACTTCTGACAGGACTCCAGTTAATTATTATAAAACTTGGAAAACTATACAAAAAAACAACAAAAAAAACAGAATTCTTAATCATAACTTCATCTTTTTTAAGTTCAAATTAATGTTTATACCGTAGTAGCGTATTATTTTTGGTTTAAAATTGGGAAAAAGACCTAAGAACAGGTTTATTCATAAATTTAGTAATACATACATTTTTTTATTACTTACTTTAATATATAGAGAGTATATTCAGCACTGTGTGGCCCCGATCTCAACTGAAAAGGTTCCCTTAAGAGTTTAATATTCTCTTTTGAGTGAGCGGAGGTCTAAAGCAGGGATTAAATAAAGCTAATTAAGGCTCTTTTTAACTGAAAATAAAATTAATCCACTAGCGTCCGAATGTAAGGTTCAGTAATCTTATCAATGGCGCCGGCATAACAGAACAACACCGAGTTTTGGCCTCAAATTCTCTTTATTTCATTTTATTTAATAATGGTATGCTGTTTGTTTTCTATTTCAATTATGAAACAATTATATTTCTGTTGGACTTCCACTTTTACCTCCTCCTGAAAAGGCTTTCGAAAAAAAAATGTCAGCAAGGCGTTATTAAACTCATTATAATTATTTTTAAAGTTCGAGTTACATTAAATCGTAATTTTTATTCAATTCGATAGAAATCATTTCCAAAATATTGCATTTGAAATCGTTTCTTTACTCATAAATTATCTTAGATTTAAAGATTATAAAAGGGCCTTATCTTAAAAAAGCTGATGAGAGAAAAAATGATTTTCTATAACGTCTGATGAAAAATATTACCTCCTAAATGAGTTTTAGATGATCACACGGCAGCATAGAAAACTTATCACGAAAACTGAATAAATGAGACCGACTTGAGGGAATACCACACAATTTTTTCACATAATGCTAACTTATGACATAACCAAGTAGAAATTTTAAAAAATCCAGATACACAAGATGTTGAATAGTGGTATTTGTTACAATCTGTATGTCTTATATTAAGTTTTTGGAATAATAATATAACACAGGATCTACTTTAATCAAAACAAAGTTGTAAAATTGGTTATCTCGTCATATCGTACGGCACCAAGAAAATGATTACAACTAATAAACCTGTGTTTAATCACATATAAAATTTCAACTCCATTCTAATGTTTTTTTCTGTACCAACAAACAGCGACTAGAAAAATATTCATTTATCATACACAGTCTATAAGTTGTAACTATATTCTGGCATTTTAGTTTTTGTCATTCTGATTCCAACGGTATGCATAACTCAAAATTTATATATTCTGGCTGTTAACCAACTTCTTCGGGACTCGCGATATGATCAAATAATTTATTCAAGAGGTTACCTAAAACCTTTTTCGTGCAATTAAGATTCAAAATTGTTTCTGAATAAATATTATATTGCTGTATATGTAGCGAACTCTTCGCTTTGTATACGAGAACTTGGAGTTCATTAAAAAAAACTAAAAAAAACATGCAATGATAAATTATCACTATTGCTGAAGCGATCTCAAGCAATCCTGTTACCAGGAAAATCAAAAATTATCTTCAGGAAATTACTGAAAAGGTCCGAAAGGTATCCGAAGACGAAATTACTGAAAGGGTAGCAATGCTCACCAGAAGGAAAATCGAACATAACAATGACAGCCCAAACCACCGCAACTGACTGACAGCGTAAAAGAGAAAAAGTGTCTAAGAAAGTGAAATCAATTAAAAAACAAGCGAACAAGTAACCCTCCCTTGGCTATCTTTTTCAAACATTCCCATTCTCGAGAAAAAGGTCTTTTGAGAATCGTATACGCAGTCTTCACCCACAGATATCACAAACGAGGGGTGGGACCACCATCATTTGATGATAAGTGCAAATACTTATACACTGAAACTACTAACAATTACTAATTATGCCACTTATTAACTCTATGGGCAGATTTAACATAATATGTAAGAAAGATATAGAAATTTTTGTTTGGCCGATTTGATAAATTCACGGAGATATATCGCGTCCTATACTGGATTTATAAAATCATATACAAATGCAAACAAATGAAGTATAAGCTGCACAGAAGCACAGAGCACACTGAAAGGTTAGAAGATTACAAAACCACGCCACTGGATAAAAGACCAGATCCATGACTGACAACTGGTAAGGCACGACTCCAATGTCCCTCTTTGTCTTCTGGGATCCGTACAAGGCCTCTCATTCTTCCTCAGGGTTGACTAACCTCCGCCCGCGTTGGGGTATAGCAAACGAGGCATAAAATCACGGTTATGAGATCTCTCAGCGACCACTCTTCAGTCTGGAATTGGTTCTGGACGGTCGGCAATTGTAAGTATACCGTCTGTCAACCGATCAGTTTATAAAAAGAAAAAATCACGCGACACAAAACTATCACTTACGAACTTAGATTAGAAATTGACGTGTTTCGATTATATGTAAACGCCATTCCTCAAGTTAATGCATTTTTCCACATTTGTATGTTTATCTTTGTATATCTTCATTAAGTTATAGAGTATTTGTGTTGCAAAACTTGAAAGCTCTCAGTAATTTTCAATGCATTATTGCTTATTAAGGGACCAAATTCATCAGTGATAATTTGGGAAATGAATGAATGGTAAAATGAAATTATGTTTGTAACATCACGGGCATTTACATACATCAAATATTCAGTTTGATCAAAATAGATATACCTGTTTTCGAGAAAATAAAACAAAACGCGTAAATAAGAAAAAAGTTATCAAATAAAGTAATGTATATATATATATACATACATATACAGGGTGACATGCTACTCGTGCGACAAACTTCACCAGTAGATTCTCCACCATAAAATGAATAAAAAAGTTCATATTGACCAGGGTCCGATTCTCAACCATTTCGGAATAATTTCGCTTTTTAGCGATTTTGAAAAATATCACGACCTGACGTAGGAAAACCGTGATATCTTTAAATCTGAAAATTTCTCCGAAAAACTAATAGCACCGTTGAAATCTACATTAAATGTTCAATAATAAAATGGTCATTTCAAAGTTTTTGGGCCAATTTTTCGTGTTTTATTTCAGCCAGAACAACAAAATAAGTGTAAAATTTTATAAATCGAAAGTGTTTAACATAATCCAGAGTTTCTAATTTTAGTTTCAGAAGGCAGCAAATTTGAGGGAAAATACGTCATTTAATAACGCTTCTAACGCACTCTACATTTTTTAATTTGGTGTTTCTAAGACCAAGATATGGATGACAAAAAGAGAAAAAATTATGGTTCAAGGATTGTTAATGTTTGAGAATTTACATTTTAAATTTGAAAAAAAAAAACTAATACAACTCACCAATATCTTTAAAATAAATTTATTTTTAATCATTTTATTTATGTTCAAATTGGAAGCCGTTCTCTGCAATACATAAACGTGCCCGTTTTCTCATACTCCCAACTGTCACACCAAAAGTGAGAACACGTCGAAGTTTTTCAGCAGCGGCGATGATCCTTGCTCTCAAATTGTCTATGTTTGTCACTTCAGTGCGATAGATCAGTTCCCTGAGATATCCACACACGAAATATTCCATGGGGTTGAGATCAAGAGATCTTGGTGGCCATAGAACTGTCCCATCACGGCCGATCACGTTTCGAATGTTCTGTCAAATACGCCTGAACTATTCTAGAGGAATGAGGGGGCGCATCATCGTGCTGAAAAATTATGTTTCTCCTCAATTGTAAAAGAAGGTCCTCCAGCAAGGTAGGCCTCGTGTTTTCGATAAAATTTAAATAAATTGGGCCAGTTAATCTCGCCGGAAAATCTAAGTAGGGACCGATGAGTACATCTCCAATAACTTCCGCCCAAACACTGATTGAAAAACGCCTTATAAAATTTTTCACTTATTTTATTGTTCTGGCTGAAATAAAACACAAAAAATTGGCCCAAAAATTTTGAAATGGCCATTTTATTATTGAACAATTAATGTAGATTTCAACGGTGCTATCAGCTTTTCGGAGCAATTTTAAGACTTAAAGATATCGCGGTTTTCCGATGCCAGGTCGTGATATCTTTCAAAATCGCTAAAAAGCGAAATTATTCCGAAATGGTTGAGAATCGGACCCTGGTCAATATGAACTTTTTTATTCATTTTATGGTGGAGAATCTACTGGTGAAGTTTGTCGCACGAGTAGCATGTCACCCTGTATATATATATATATATATATATATATATATATATATATATATATATATATATATATATGTATATACATACATACATACAGTTTATATAAAACAGTATACAGTATATACATATAGTGTTCTATTTGACCGCACCCAACCATTTCCATCAAAGAATCAAAAAAGGCTATGAGAAAGATGTACCAAATATATAAATACGAGGTTGGATTATTTAATACCGATTAACAATAAAGTACGTGGTATCTAGATTTAAACCGAAAATGATGGAATAAAAAATAAAAGGAAGTTATTAATTTTTTTATGAATTTATTTTGTCCAAATCAAAATAGTTTATGTATATCAAAGAAAAATATACAGCTTACGTAATATCCTTGTTTAACATGAAATGAATGCCTCCACATACCTGCAACAAAAGAAAAAATAAATTAGCTAACATGTTATGAAGGAATCTTTAATTCAAATAATTTTTGTAGACAGCTTAGATCGTATAAAAAGCAGGATGAAGGCTACTTTTTAGTGAAAGTTACTAAAAAAAATTAATCATACTGTGCCAATGGTAGACTATTTTTGATGAAAGACTATTAACCCTACTCATGAAGTAGCAGTTGATGCATCATATGTGATTATCCAAAAATAGAGTTTTTTTTTTCAGTTGTAACCATCATATGATCAGATGTGGGATTTGAAAAAAAAATGCTCAAAAAAAAAAATATGAAACCCTACACACACCCACACACACACACACACACACACACATATATATATATATATATATATATATATAGATATATATATATATATATATATATATATATATATATATAATACAATAATAGGCAGTAACTAGTTTATAATAGAGAGACAATTAGAAGCAGGTAGAGAACAGGTAAGCAGGAGAGAGGCTTGTAGGCGGTATTAACACTATCGACCAACTGCGGCTGAGGGAGTTGAGCCGTTCCGAAACCTCCAACCGCCCAAAGCAAACTTCCAAGCCCTTCTTTTACCGGGGCTCAATGCCTTACGATCCCTGGCGTTTAACTATGCGTCAACTTTACTGATTAAACATCGGCTTTAAAATAGGAAGAGCGTTTACTTATCCGATAAAGGGAAAGGACTTTGAAACAAAAAAGTTTTACCCTCATGAATTATTCAATCTCAGTCAATCTTTATCCGAACCAATTTATTGGTCCGATAAGATTAGAAAATCAAATGATTTCATTTTATTTGTTAACTAAACTATTGTTGTTATAGTAACTATTGTTAACTTCAGAGTATCATCAGGGGTAAATTTTAGTGCCTTTTATTATCCTCCAACTAAAGACGCAGCATCTTTAGCTGCGACAGCAAAATGTTGATGTTATATATTATACCTTTTTTAAACATCAACCAATTAGAGCCCAAACTGATTAAACCAACGATTACTTTTTAATGTCCTATTATACAAATTATGATATTAGCGCCCGAACATATTTAAGCATCGAAGTCATAATAGGAACGTAGGAATGTATTTCAGGTGAATAGTGGGCAATTCCACGTCAAATCAACACATAAATATATCATTTTGAACCTCACCATTTCAGATTTTCTTGAAATTTAGTATATGTGTACTACTTGTGCCTACTAGAACAATTGTGAAATATTACTGAGATATGTCTACCCGCTTTTGGATTATTGGTCTCTAAATCCGTCCAAAATAGGTCCAGAAACAGAAAAAATCATGATAAAAAATAGCTGTAGATGTTTTCCAAATTGTACTAGTACTATGAGATTGGTGTCGTTTAACAGCGCATTCCATGCCGATTCATATGACATAAAACAATGTATAGGTTGGTACTAAAGAAATTTTCTTAATACTAAATGTAAAATTTTAATTTCAATTTTCTCAAAAAGGAAATTTTTTTAAAAATTTATATTTTTTTGAAAAATAGGTAGTATTATTTATATTCATACAGCAAAATATAAAAGTGGGATGAAAATTTCTTCATCACTTAAAAAATTGAAAACTAGCAATAAAATTTCATAAATCTAGAATTTTATGATTAAAAATCTGGTGCGTGCGCGCAACACACAACTTACTTAGATAAGAAATTAATGCGTTTGTTAATGCCAATTCTCAAAGTTACTCATTTTTCCACATTCACTTCTTATTTTTGTTTTCATTTGCTCTATAATCCCCTCAAAACATTTGAATAATGATAGCGCATACCTGATATTAAATAACACCTAATTTTCATTAAACATGACGAATTTGATGAAAATCGTTAAAGCCGTTTTTGAGGTAATCGAACAATTGGAAAAAAAGTTATGAAATAAAGTCCCCCCTCCGGTTGATCAATTTTGATGAAATGTTGGCTATCACATCTTTGATATATAGATACATCAAATACCCAGTTTGATCAAAATCGTGAAAGCCGTTTTTGAGGAAATAAAAAAAGCATGTGATTTCTCCATAAAAACAAAAACAAAGATACTTCAAAGGAAACAAAAACAAACAAACAAAAAAGGCCATTACCCTATTTAAGCCCCCTCATATAAATAAAGTGCCCCCTCCGTTTGACCAATTTTGATGAAATGCGGGCTATCTCATTTTTGGCATATACATACTTCAAATACCCAGTTTGATCAAAATCGTTAAAGCCGTTTTTGAGTAATTAAAAAAACACGTGATAATGATACAAACTTTATTAGGTAAAGTCCCCTCTCCGGTTGATCAATTTTGATGAAATGTTGGCTATCACATCTTAGGCATATACATACATCAAATACCCAGTTTGATCAAAATCGTTAAAGCCGTTTTTGAGTTAATAAAAAAAAACACGTGAAAATGATACGAAATTTATTAAGTAAAGTCCCCCCTCCGGTTAATCAATTTTGATGAAATTTTTACAGTCATATCTCGGGCATACACATACATCAAATACACAGTTTGATCAAAATCGTTCAGGTCGATTTTGAGTAAATAAAAAAACCACGTGATAATGATACAAACTTTATTAAGTAAAGTCCCCCCTCCGGTTGATTAATTTTGATGAAATGTTGGCTATCACATCTTTGGCATATACATACATCAAATACCCAGTTTGATCAAAATCTTTAAAGCCGTTTTTGAGTAAATAAAAAAAACACGTGAAAATGATACGAAATTTAATAAGTAAAGTCCCCCCTCCGGTTAATCAATTTTGATGAAATTTTTACAATCATATCTCGGGCATACACATACATCGAATACACAGTTTGATCAAAATCGTTCAAGTCGATTTTGAGTAAATAAAAAAATCACGTGAAAATGATACAAAATTTATTAAGTAAAGTCCCCCCTCTGGTTAATCAATTTTGATGAAATTTTTACAGTCATATCTCGGGCATACACATACATCAAATACACAGTTTGATCAAAATCGTTCAGGTCGATTTTGAGTAAATAAAAAAACCACGTGATAATGATACAAACTTTATTAAGTAAAGTCCCCCCTCCGGTTGATTAATTTTGATGAAATGTTGGCTATCACATCTTTGGCATATACATACATCAAATACCCAGTTTGATCAAAATCTTTAAAGCCGTTTTTGAGTAAATAAAAAAAACACGTGAAAATGATACGAAATTTATTAAGTAAAGTCCCCCCTCCGGTTAATCAATTTTGATGAAATTTTTACAGTCATATCTCGGGCATACACATACATCGAATACACAGTTTGATCAAAATCGTTCAAGTCGATTTTGAGTAAATAAAAAAATCACGTGAAAATGATACAAAATTTATTAAGTAAAGTCCCCCCTCTGGTTAATCAATTTTGATGAAATTTTTACAGTCATATCTCGGGCATACACATACATCAAATACACAGTTTGATCAAAATCGTTCAAGTCGATTTTGAGTAAATAATAAAACCACGTGATAATGATACAAACTTTATTAAGTAAAGTCCCCCCTCCGGTTGATCAATTTTGATGAAATGTTGGCTATCACATATTTGGCATATACATACATCAAATACCTAGTTTGATCAAAATCTTTAAAGCCGTTTTTGAGTAAATAAAAAAAACACGTGAAAATGATACAAAATGTAATAAGTAAAGTCCCCCCTCCGGTTAATCAATTTTGATGAAATTTTAACAGTCATATCTCGGGCATATAAATACATCAAATACCCAGTTTGATCAAAATCGTTAAAGCCGATTTAGAGTAAATAAAAAAAAAACACGTGAAAATGATACAAAAGTTATTAAGTAAAGTCCCCCCTCCGGTTAATCAATTTTGATGAAATTTTCACAGTCATATCTCAGGCATATTAATACATCAAATACTCCGTTTAATTATGATCGTTAGAGCCGTTTTTAAGAAAATCGAAAAAAAACTTAAAAGTTATTAAATTTGAGCAATTTTGATAAAATTTTTGCTGTCACATCGCGGGCATATATCTACACTAAATACCCAATTTCAGGCTTTTGTTAGTAGTATAGTTGTATAGTTTTTGAGCTAGTCTGTTCACACACACACACACACACACACACACACACACACACACACACACACACACACACACACACACACACACACACACACACACACACACACACACACACACACACACACACACACACACACACACACACACACACACACACACACACACACACACAACACACACACACACACACACACAACACACACACACACACACCATTTCGCGGGACTTGGTTATTTTGACTCAGGGGACCCCAAAACGTGTATTTCCGTTGAAAACCGGAAGTCGAAATTTTTCATATATTTATTTATAATATTTCATATATAGGTAAGTGAAAGTAAAAATAGTTGCAGGTGTTTTCCAAATGGGACTAGGACTATAAGATTCCTGTTTTTGAAGAGCGCGTTCCATGCCATTTCATATGATACACAGCAATGTATAGGTTGGTACTAATGAAATTTTCTTAAAACTAAATGTAAAATTTTAATTTCAATTATCTCGAAAAGATATCTTTTATTATCTTTTAGAATTTTTATATTTTTTAAAAAAATAGGCAGTATTATATCCATTCATACAACAAAATATAAAAGTGGGATCAAAATATCTTCATTATGCAAAAAATTTAAAGCTAGTAATAAAATTTCATAAATCTAGCATTTTATGATTAAAAATAGCTGCAGATGTTTTCCACATTGGACTAGGACTATGAGATTGGAGTTTAACAGCGCATTCCATGCCATTTCATATTATATACAAAAATTTATAGGTTGGTGCTAAAGAAATTTTCTTAAATCAAGTTTAAAAATGTAATGCCAATTTTCTGTAAAAGGGGATTTTTTTAAATTTTTTATATACGAGACATTGTTCTATATCATAGTCCTAGTCAATTTTTGAAAACATCTACAGCTATTTTTAATCATTATTTTTTTTGTTTCTGGACCTATTTTTAAGGGATTTAGAGACCAATAATTCAAAAACGGGTAGACATATGCCAGTAATAATTCACAATTGTTCTAGTAGATACAAGTAGTACACATATACCAAATTTCAAGAGAATCTGAAGTGGTGAGGCTCAAGCCTGTGTTGAATTCACGTGGAATTACCCTAGTTTTAAATATTTTTTTCGGCAGCGACATTAACTAAATAAAATTTATGAAACAGCGTTCTCCTAAAATCCTCCAATAACTTTTTCAAACTCTGAAAGCTTTGGAAAGGACTCTTTGTTAATTACTCCATCATGAATTTTCGCATGATTTGCCTCGTTTTATTTCACAAAAGCAAGAGCATAGAGCAGGAGGATCATTGTTGAAAAAATCATTATTTTTGGTGATACATCGATGTTAAAGAAAATCTTTGTTTTTCTCAATCGATGTTCAAATTGCCATTGTTAATATTACTATGTTTATCCTTCAAATATCTAAATAATCTTTATTGTTTAGATCTGTATTGTAAGTCGGTATTGTCAGGATTTATTGGTCCGCCAGAGGGAAGGCTTAAATCAAATATTGCACTTGGCTCATTTGTAAGAAATTTTATGAAAATATTTTCAAACTGTACTTTTTTGATAAATCTTAAAAATAATTTTCACTTTAATTTACAAATTGAAACAAAGCAAAAACGACCAATCTCGGGTAATTCGCCTTTCAACCCGTCACTTTTTACTCTACAAATGAAAGGAAGTTGCGAGCGGCTTTTGGTTATCACCCTTTTATCTCGTTATCCTTTTAAAGCTTACATTTACTGAGTGTTATTTTTGAAAACTATGCTAAGATGTTAATTTTAATGTGTTATAATTTTCATTACAACAGTACTTTTTAATTAAAAAATTCATATATTTTTTGTCAAAACATCGATGCTTTTGGAAATACTGACATCCAACGTGTTCGAAATAATACAGCGGTATGTTCATAACGATATATGACAGGGTCAACCGTCTACAAATTCGGTATGCATAAATATTTTCCAAATTTTAAGTAATGCGTAAAAAATTAAATTCTAGAATGCATTTACAGCAATTAATAATTTGCCTTTCCCCCCCTGATGATGAAGATACTGTAAGTAAATAATTGTAAGGTTGAACTACACCTAGAGTTGGAGCAGCTCCAAATCCTTTTTGGCTCCTGCTAAGGAACAATCCCCCTCCCCGGGGCAATGTAGCCGCAAAATCCTATTGAGGAAGGCCGAATTAGCTTTCTCCGGGGAGTAAAGTTCACTGTACCGTATACTGCATTTATCAAGTCAGTTATCGTAACGAAAAAAAATTGGAGGGGCTTCTTTTAAGAATTAATACTTCCTAATAGCGTACAGCATGCAATCAGAAGACAACAAAATACATATAAATTAAATAAAATTGGCAACAAAAAAAAAAGATTAACGAATATAATAATTAATTAACACTATATGAATTTATGAATAAGTTATAAATGAACACCATCAACAAAACTGCAACATATTTTACCCATATATCCACAAGTCTACAAAATCAAATGAATATTGATTATTATTGAAATATATTAAATGTTTAATTCTAAAGGAGGGTTTTAACAATTAAATTTTATGCTTCTAAGAACTTTACCTTCATATTAGTTCGTTTATAAGAGTTTCTTTTGTTTTCTTTTTCGGTAAGGTATAGTTTCCTCAATACAAAAAATATTGATTGAAGCAGAATTACTAGTCACCTCATCCACACTATATGACCAAAATAAAACTAAAAACGCACATTTATAATTTAATATTCGCATACAAATCTCACCTACAAGTATCTATTTTATAGTTGATTACTTTCCTTTTTTGACGTAATTTTATTCATTTTACGTTTTGCTAACTCTAACATTATTACATTAAATTTTTTTTTATATTTCGTCTTTGCCTCTGTCCTCTAGGATCAGCAGCATTTTATAACAACTAATAATAAAAAATTATGATGTAAAAAAAATGCTAAATTAATAAACTAGTTTATTATCTAATCTATTCTAGTCTATTATTATTTTAATTTTGAACATAGCCACAGTTATTGCTTTTTCTTTATTATTCGACTATAACACTGAAAGTTATAGTTTATAAGATAAAAACATAAAATTCCCCCTTCCAAAAGAAAAAGATTAATAACAAATAAAAAATAAGTAGAGAGGAAAATATAAAATAAAACGTTGTATAATATATTAATTAAAAAACTATCCTAATTAAGGTAGTAAATGATTTAAGAAATATAACGACCTCTATTGTGCGATAACATGAGAGTCAGGCACTTGATGCTCCGCTGATGCGTTATCACTAAATGGCTATAACAAAGGGTGGCACGATTTCCATGCTCCGCTGATCTAGTCAGCTAGGAAACGGGTAACGGTTATTTTAAACTGTTATGGGATAAATATTAGGGTTACTAATTTTACAGAACATTTGGAAAGTTAATTCACTTCAGATCAATAAGAAAGCTAATATTATTTATTTTTAGCTGTAAAAATAAATTATGTCAGTTTGAACAAGCTGTCATAAAAAATCTGAGGCTAAAAAAACATAAAAAATATTATATTCAATGTCTGTTTGAAAATATACAAATTACAGTTTATAAGAAGGTTATAAAGGTTTATTCATTCAATACAGTGTGTATATTAATGTGTAGTACTAATATATTAAACTATGGGGGTAACCCCTGTTAACCAAGTTGGAGTTCTTCATGATCACATTTTTCCTACAAATAAACATACCATTCATTATGTCTGTTCAGAATTGGGCTGTCATTAAATATTTCCAGATGAGTAGTTTATTATTGAACAATTTATTTATTTCACAACTTTATTTATTTAATGAACAATTTATTTGACTTGTTTGATTAGAACCGCTACAGTTTGTGAATTACATGAAAACTTGAATACTTTTTCAATGACAATTAAATCGATATTTATATATCTTATAAATCAAATAATGAACGCTTGCAAAATAAAATATCAATGATCACATTAAAAAAAATCTGGTGCGTGCGCGCAACACACAACTTTCACTTACCAACTTACTTAGATAAGAAATTAATGCGTTTTGTTAATGCCACTTCTCAAAGTTATACATTTTCACATTCATTTCTTATTTTTGTTTTCATTTGCTCTATAAACCCCTCAGAACATTTTAATAAACGCTAACCTGATATTAAATAACACTCAATTTTCATTAAACATGACGAATATGAAGAAAATCGTTTAAGCCGTTTTTGAGATAATCTAAAAATTAGAAAAAAAGTTATGAAATAAAGTGCCCGCTTCGGTTGATCAATCTTGATGAAATGTTGGCTATCACATCTTTGGCATATACATACATAAATACCCAGTTTGATCAAATTCGTGAAAGCCGTTTTTGAGTAAATAAAAAAAACACGTGAAATTGATACAAAATTTATTAAGTAAAGTCCCCCCTCCGGTTGATCAATTTTGATGAAATGTTGGCTATCACATCTTTGGCATATACACACATCAAATACCCAGTTTGATCAAAATCGTGAAAACTGTTTTTGAGTAAATAAAAAAAACACGTGAAAATGATACAAAATTTATTAAGTAAAGTTCCCCCTCCGGTTGATCAATTTTGATGAAATGTTGGCTATCACATCTTTGTCATATACATACATCAAATATCCAGTTTGATCAAAATCGTGAAAGCCGTTTTTGAGTAAATAAAAAACCACACGTGAAAATGATACAAAATTTATTAAGTAAAGTCACCCCTCTGGTGGATCAATTTTGATGAAATTTTTACAGTCATATATCGGGAATATAAATAGATCAAATACTCAGTTTAATCGAAATCGTTAGAGCCTTTTTTGAGAAAATCGAAAAAAATGTAAAAAGTTATTAAATAAAGTACCCCCTCCCTTTGAGCAATTTTGATGAAATTTTTGCTGTCACATCGCGGGCATATACATACACTAAATACCCAATCTCAGGTTCGCACGGTTTATAGTTTTTGAGCTAGTTTGTTCACACACACACACACACACACACACACACACACACACACACACACACACACACACACACACACACACACACACACACACACACACACACACACACACACACAGACCATTTCGCGGGACTTGGTTAATTGGACTCAGGGGACCCCAAAACGTGTATTTCCGTTGAAAACCGGAAGTCGAAATTTTTCACGATCGCAATACTTCCACTTACTATATATTTCATATATAGGTAATTGAAAGTAAAAATGTGTATATCTTACTGGCATACGAACCCCCTTTCACGAATTTTAACGAACTGTTCGTTTAGTGTTAAAATTCATTTCAATCAAAATCCCCCCATTTTGACTAGTGTTTTTTTTTTTAATATCAAACAAAAAACTTGTTTATATTACAGAATGATTTTTTATAATTAATGATAATGTGTTTCGCAACAAATATCATTTAACAATCAGAATGATTCCGCTTTCTGTTACGGAGATAATCAGCAGAGAGACGATGTAAAATTAATTATGTATGTATATTATTAGAATGATTTATATTTTAGAAAATTCTTAATATCCGAAAATGGGTCAACATTGCAAGTTTTTAATAAAAAGTTCTTAAAGCATTTTTAAGGTATTTCAAAACAAAGCCAAGAATTTGTATTATGAATAGAGAACTTACAATAAGAAAGCAATTATTATTCAGCTTGTGCTTGGTGATGGACTGAGAAAGACGAATAGACAGCTTTTAAGGGTGCCGATTCATGAATAATGTAGGTACAACTAAACCCATTAACTCGAATAATCGCACACCATAAAACAAATAAACAATGTAAGTCACTTTAAATTTAACAATCTACTTTCCATAATTGACCGATATTGTTTGTTTTTTAAGTTTTATATTATAGTCACTTAAACCAAAAGTAATGAATAAAAGCAAAACAAGGAGTAGACGTTCTATATATCGTCAGTTTCGTGTTATTATATTTCCGGGAAATCCCGACTCCACCTTCAAAATATAAAAAAAAAAAAATATGATTTTTTTTCTTTGTTTTGTGAGATTTAAGACCAAGAAAAAAGGAATCGCATTATGTCATTTTGAAAATAGAAAGGAATTTTTTTTTGTTATTTTTGAATCATACGTTATGTAACTTAGAGCTGTCAATATGATATTTGAAAATAACTATTTATTCATTTATGAGTGAGAATTAATATTAGAGTGTGGATGAAACAGCTCTAATAATTATGCCCTTGATTGCGGCAGAATGTATTATTTTTTTCAATAAAAAATAAAATAAAATCAATATTAGACGTAAATGCTCCTCTAATGGTACGATCACTTATTAGTTTTATGAAATGAGAGGTATTTTTATTCCTAAATAATAAGCTTTTACCAAAAATTCTCCCCGCTTTAAGGGGGATTTTAGGGTGGTCGATTCGGGTGGCGGGATCGATCACTACGAAATTCCAAGAACAAAACGCTAATTTAATAAATACACGCACCTACTAAATTTTGCTAGTATCTATACAAGTATTCGTTTATATAAATTTCCTACTATTTTTGTAAATATATCAGTGCAGTTTTTTTTTTTTTTTTTTTTTTTTTGCTTCATAAATGTTTGTTTTTACTCTTTTTTACTGAAAAATTCCTCTGGAATTTTCGTTTGGGACCGCTACTGCTTATGTATATACGAACTCATAGTTGAAATTATTTAAATTGCAAATGGCAGCTAAGATAATAGAAAGGGGTGGAAGTGGCCGTTTGAAAATGGGATTTTACAAGACTTGAAGGAGCAATCCGATTTCTGCTTCCTATTTTACAGTTGGCCGGCTCACTGACGGCATCCCGTCCTCTCTGATCAATACCCTCTTCTGTCTGCACCACCGCTTCTTTCTCCTCTTTCCTCGACTGTCTTATTACCGTTCTTTTTTTTCTCTTTCTGCTCCTCCCACCCCCTTACCGTCCTCAATGACATTCCTTTGAACCACTGGCGGAATTCGATAAAAACAGATAAGAACAAATTATATGCCATTCCTCGCAATAATTCAACGTTAAAGATATTTACAATTAGTAAAATAAACACCGTTATTTACAATTAAAATTATCTCTTCTCGATGTTTATAAAAAAAATATATATATTAATGGTTTAGTAATGCTGTAGCATGTCAAATTTAATTTAAATTCTAATGAAGATTGACTATATATTCAGTCCATTTTCAAAATTTTGAAATATATTTAAGAAAAACGTATTGAAAAAGTCTAGAACTAAGAATAAAATTTGTTAACCATGTTTACAAATATAATAAAATAAAATATAAGTAAATTTTAGTTTGTTATCAAGAATATACCAGGAGTGTCTAGCTTTTCTAAAATGCGGGCCGAAACCAGGATTTTTTCATATTGAGGCATGCAGGATCCAGGAGGAAATTCGGGGGGTCAAGAGCCCCCTTTCTCATAATCACGTGGTTGGCAGCATCGTTTTTTAATGAGATTATTACCTTTTATTTAGAAGCACTGCAATCTAAACGACCAAAACTGTTATGTTTAGGGCATAGTAACTACCTAATTGCATTAAACGCATGAAGCCTGAAAAGACCCCCCATAAAAATACCCCCCCCTGGATCCGCCCTTGGAGGCATGCCACAACTATAATCTATGGGAGGCCATAGACCCTACTCAATCTCTTAAACTCTGCCATTGTAATAATAATCATCCCTAAATAGGGGAGGCACTTTTTTCTAAAAAATATATTTATATATCTCTCAACATGTAATGAATTATTTATGTATGAATTATATACATAATGAAAGCTGTTAATTACAATTACACTTCACTTAACCTATTTACTGCTTTTCCACTTAATTTAAGATGACTATAATCGAGATTTAAATTTAAATAAAAACTTACAACTAATTCCAAGTCTAAATCATGTTGTATACCGAGAAAACTGAAATGTTTTCTTGTTAAATAATATTATTATAGAAAACAGCATGTAATAATTCCGAATACCTTGCGTGCTTCAGGATATAAAAGTTCCAAGTTTAATAATTAAAATTTTATAACTCAAGAGGATCAAAATTTATTAAAACAAATAAAAGAAGGAACTTTATTTTAGAAATATAATTGGTTCTTTTCCTTATCAAGATATTGAAAGGGAATAACACCACTAGAAGAAAAGAAAATCATATAAGAAAACTAGCAGACCCGGCCACGCGTTGCTGTGGCTCAGTAGTTATATCCTAATATTTTTAAACAAATACAGTGATACCAATATTCATTGATAAAGATAAAAACCTTTCAGCTAATCAAAATCCAACGTGATTGAGAATAGAGCATTCATTACACCATTTAAAAGTATTTGGTAAAGAATATAGGAAAGTTAAAGTTTTTATTTTTTACATCTCATATTTCAATGTAGTTTGATTAAAAAGGAGCTGATTGTGTTTACGACTCACAGAGCTGCCAACACTATCGCCCTTTTTTTATGGATCGGTATAAACTAACTCGAAATGACTATATTTTTCCACTAATTTTAAAAAGGATGACTGAAGTAAGGTTTGGTAACCTCAGCCATTGATCTATTGATTATTGGCCTAACACTACTTCAACTTGGTATTGTTAGTTTAACAACGGGTTTAATTTTGCTCAGGGTCATGCCAATCTTGGTTAACGCGTCATATATGTCCTTTTGACAGGCGTTTTTCTCAATTTCTTTGAGACCTCGATTTCCCAACCCTTCGGCTAATAAGTGTTCGGTAGGAGGGTGGTGTGTTGAAGCTTTTAATTTAGCAATATATTTGAGTGATAAGAAATCTCTTCTTAAAGAAGTTTTTACATAATACAATTAAGAATTTTTATTTATTCAAGTACTAATTTATTCAAATGTTTTGGGTTAACCTGTTTTTTTTTTTTTTTAACACAAACCAAAGATTTGATGGTTTCCACACACGTGAGCAGGCGATAACCATTTCCCAAGTGAGTTAAGCCATTGCCCAAGGGAAAAACACGGATTTTCAAAGTCCAAGTGGACATTGTTCACCCTTGGGATTTGTTTATGGTCATGGCAAAAGCCAAACGAATAGGATATTGAAGCTTTTTAAATTTTATTGAAAATTCTGTCGGTTCCAGAGGAATAGGTGGCAACAGGACGATATCTCCTGTAAACCTTCCAGGCAACATTTTTCCTTCAATAACATTTCCTGTGATCCTTTTAATGACCAAACGTGTACCGTTGCACAATTGAGGTGGATTTAAGTTACGAAGAAGAATGATCGGTGAGCCAATCTTCAACTGGAGATTGTTTGGGTGTATATCTAGGGAATTAAAAAATTCAAGTAGGAAATTTACGGCTTCGTTTACATCTAGAACATTGTCAATTGATTTTGGAAGTTTATTTCATCGAAATCAACATTTTTTGCTGCCAAAATAGCACGACTACCCAGCCAATTATAGTCCAAATAATTGTTCAAAATATCAGGAAAGACACTTTATATTTCGTAGACAGTTCATTTTTCGTCTCTAACAGTTCAGAAATTTTCTGGTAATTTGATAAATTTTGAATTTCGATGCAGCTCTATTTCACCGTTTCCAATATAGAGCAATTGTTTAAAAAATATATCTGCCGATGGATTATTTTGCAGTAGTACTCTCATATTTATGGCGGATAAATCTGAAACTTGAAGTTACCCAAATAACAATTATTCCTGTTCAGTAGAGGTGTAATAATCATTAAATGTAAAATTTAAAAAAATGCCGCAATTTGTAATCCTTTCTTAATCAACAATCATTTAAAGATAAGTAAAATATTGTATTCTGGTAAAATTAACAACGAAATATCATTCCCAATAATAGCCTACTTTAAATTAAAGAAAGGATAAAAATCTTCGCTAACATTTCTTAAATTTTACATTTAAAGATAATTACAACTCTGCTGAACAGGAAGTAACATCCTCTATTCGATTGGGATTAAATTTTCTCAACTTTAAATTATTGTTGATAAAGGAGGAATTACAAATCTTCACTGACATTTTTTAAATTTTACATTTTAGATCTCGGGATAAAAATGATAAAAAGGTTTGGTAAAATAAAAAAACACTGTACTTAAATAATAATAACAAAACGAATAATGAAAATAAAGAAACTTCTGTTAAATAAATCAACTGAAAATATAATATCAAAGTCTTAATTATGCAGTTCTTTAATCATGCAAATCACAAAGTAACCCACAACACCTATTTATTTATTTATTTATTTATTTACATCCCTACCTGGCCTAATGGCCATACGGGTTTCGGCAACAGTGGCACTAAGCTAAAACGCTTAGCATCGCTGATGCCATGGTTCTCTTCTGTTTCTTCTCTTCACTTCTTCCTCTATCACCCCATCACCACCTGCCCAGGGCGGACTTCATCTTCCGGTGGTCTTCCCGGTGGCTGCCCTCGTCTTCTTCCTCGGGCTCCTATGTTAAAGTGTGCAGGCCCCACGATCGTTTTCCATTCATTAATGAAACATTTAAACGTAGGAAAGTTGTCCTCAGTAACCAATTGAGGAAATTCTTCTTCAGTGAGGCTGTAGACCCCTAAGGATCGCATCAGTTTGGCCCTTATCGCCTCAAACGCGGTGCAGGACGTGATCACGTGTTCTACAGTTTCGGGAACACCACATGCTACGCATAGAGGTTCAACATCCACGCCAAGACTGTGGAGTTTCGCACGAAATCCTCCATGACCAGTAAGGAATTGGGAAACCCAATAGTCCGGGAGGACCCACCTAGCGGATAGCCGCGATTTCACAGAGGGAAAATATTTTTTCAGAGTATTCCCGTTCGGGGTTGCTATCCACCGCAAGCTCCACTTTTCTATCGTGTCCTCCCGAATTATCTTTTTCCACTTGTTTGGCTCATTCCCAATTCTTATTCGAAGTTCCTCTGGAAGTCCTGTTGAGCCCTCCCTCTTGTATTTATATTTCATGACTGTTTCTTGCAGGAGGAGGTCGAGAGGTACCGCTCCTGCAAGTACTTGCATCGCTTCATGAGACGTTGTCTTGTATGCTCTAGTGACCCGCAGCAGAGCCATTCTCTGGGTTGAAGCCAGCCTTTTCCTTTGTCGCAGTGTGAGGTTGTGGCTCCAGAAGGGTGATGCATAACACAAGATACTTTCCACTACTCCTCTATAGATATTCATAGTGGTTGGGTATCTGAGCCCCCAGAATGCACCTCCCACCCGACTCAGACCATTGACAGTTTTAACCCACAACACCTAATCAAAACACACCCAGGGAGTTTTTATGACTGTTACCCGCAGTGTAGCCACTATAGTCTCACTAATTTTTGGCAACACTGACTCCCCAAGTAAGGTTTACAGCTATGACAATAGGTGCTGTTACAACATTTATAGAGTATTATTTCAAATAATAGCCTAATTTAAATTATTAAAATGTATTTACTTTACTAAAAGTTGATATCAGGGTGGGCCACAGCAAAGTGTTTCAGTGGTTAGCTTGTAATTTAATTTAAATACAAATAAAAAAGGAAAAGGAAAAAGTACCTACACTTTTGAGAATTTATTGTAACCTTTTCTTGATTTATTTATTCTTTAATGAAAATTAACAATAAATACAAAGATTTGTATTACCATTTGTCTGTGGAAAATAATAATATAGGAACAAATAAGTGCACTCACATAACGCAATACAAAATTATAATAATGATAACCTGTATTACAATAGCATGCTTATAAACAAAAACATTATGAAATCGACATATGACGCCATGTTAATAAATCGAAACACGACCTACTGTATTTGCAATAATTCGCTATATAAGAATTATTTTTATTACTAATCAAGTTAAAAACTATCCGGTCCGGTAAGTTGGCCAAAACTATATACATTGAGCCAAATTTCATTAAAATCGGTTGAGTAGTTTCTAAGAAATAGAGAGACAAACATCGGGACACGAGATTTATATATATATAAGGATAACATGGTTTGTATGAACAAGAAATATTCTAATAACGAAGGCTTACTTCCTAAATCAAAATTTATGAGTAGATTGCTCACATACAGAGCTTAGCTGGAACAGGATATCATTAACTACGGATAATTGACAAGAATGGTTGTTTTATCCAGTAAATAAAAGCTTGAATTTGATGTATATGTAAGAAAAACTAATTAATAATAATTCTAAAACATATTCTCTGATCCAGAAATATTTATATTACTTTGGTATTATATATTTTTACCATATCGAGTCTCAATAATAAATATGAATGAAGAAACTGATATGATTAAAGAAACTAAACAATTATTCAATTCACTTCATTAAAAAAAAAGTTCTAATTTTACAAACTTATAATTTTTATAATATAAATTTAAATAAGTTAAAAAATATAGATATATTTGACGTTATGTTTTAAGACAGGAATCCTGGGCAGGCGGATAAAATTGATGTTTCAGGAGGTAGACGGGGATCCAATTTTAATAAATTTCCTCCCCCTTTCGGTAATTTCCGAGGGGCGCCTTGACCGTATCAGGCCCAGACCTTTTAGTTCCTGCTTTAAATTAAGTGCCTGAAAGGTCTTTCGTTAATTTCATCCCTTCCGTTATTAATCTTGAGGCATTTCTACCTTTATAAAATGGCCCCCAAAGAGATTCAAGTTGCTAAAAAAATTAATGAAATCTACGGAGTTCTACTTTTTTATAACACCTTACGGGAGAAAAAGCCACTACATGAAATCGCACGATGATAGTGTTTTTTATGAAGATCAAACATGGGATGCATAATGCAAAAAAAAAAAAAAAAAAAAAAAAGACAATACATATTGCAATGACGGACGGCTATTCTTTTACGAGAATAGAATTTTACTAATGCCCTGAAACACCTTTTAAAACAATAACTATTCATTAATATCTATTAATAGTCGGGAATAACATAATAATTAATCTATAAAATGTTGTCTCGTAGTAATTTTCATGAAATAGACCAATTTTTGGTAATGCATCTCACTAATATGCAATAAAACGTTAATAAATTTGTTATATTTTATATCTTCCCCATTTTCTCCTAAATTTGTTTAAAAATTTAACATACATTGCTATATAATATATTTCATATCTTACCCATTTTCTCCCAATTTTATTTAAAAATTTAACATACATTGCGATATAATATGTATACAACTATATTATATTTTGTATATTCCTCATTTTTTCTCCCAATTTCTTAATTAGGAATAAACATTAATAATACGGTGATCCCTGAAAAAAAGTGAAACTTTTGGACTTTTTTTTTCTCGGCTGTTTGCTCACAACTCAAAAATCATACATTCCACAGCATTGAATTATCTATAAAGTAATAGGGCTTAAATTTTAGCTTTGAATGACTTATGTGAAGTTAAAATCGGCTAAGTTGTTTGCCAAAATTTATAAGCAAAGATCCACAATGCTTACCCGTAGCCGTTTTCGAAGTGCAGCCAGGCTATCAATATTAGGAATGTTCATTTTCCCGCCAAAACAGCAAAGCAATGCCTACTTTTGATAGATTTTAACGAAAAGACTAAACTTATTTTAACTTCAAGTAAGTCATTCGAAAATAAACTTTATGCTTTTAATATTTCGAAAAAAATACATGTTTCGATGCGAATGAATGGTTTTCGAGTTACAACGCTAAAAAAATAATAACTACTATTTGACCATGTATCAACTGACTGATGGTCATTAATTTTTTTATTAACATCAATACTACAAACATTTAAAAAATCAGTATCGATATTTTCATCTTATAATGTCGATTTTTTTTCACAAGGTTCCGGTCTAAAGAAGGGTCAATGATCAGCCCCTGTCAGAATGGAAACCGAGTCCTCAAGCTTAATAGATGAGTGCCTTACTCACAGAGCTACTCCACGTCTATACCATAAAATAGACCAAGTTAACAAAGTAATTCACATATTCGTCAGAGGAAAACCTCGCCTATCAGTATCTTGTTTATTTGTACCATTTGTGTTTAAGAGATCGAACCAGATACAAAAGAAAAGGAAACTTGAAGAATCGTGTGAATGTTTTCTTCATTTCACATGTGTTCTGTTGCTCATTAATTTTCTTCCGATGGTAGCAATAAATCAGGGCTAGACCATAGATCAACATTCTTCCCTTCCTTCTTAACTGTCTCTTCTCATCAGGCGGTAAACACCTTGTTTTGTTCAGCAATTGATGATTTTGTCTAGTTACAGAGCATATATAAACTTGCAACATCTATTGAAACAAACCTCTCTTGTTGGGATGGATAGTAATAAATAAACAGAGAGGGCCCAGATGAAAAATCCGACCGGTTACGAATGGGGAGTATTGAACTGCCCCTAAGAGACCGGGCCAAATTGGCACAAACTGTTCTGAGGGGACCATTTGATCACCTGCTTGCCTATAGATTACAATCCAACCTTCATTCCAGGGGTCCTCCCGGCGACTAAATCAAATTTTCATCCCTTTCTACCTTTCTAACCTTTCTAAAAACAAAACTTTACTTTATTTTATGTCCTCCCTACGAAAATTATAAGGAAATCGGAAAAAAAAAAAATTAATTTTACTTCTAAAATTTTAATTCACGATCATAGGAATCAAAGAACAGATTTCGATGAGTCAAATCCAGGTACCGCTAATGTTATTTTGATGAAACTTTTAGATTTAGAGTTCTTTCTAAATCAAAATTCTCTTCGGAACAAAGAGATTCATCACAAATTTCCAGAAATCTCTTTTAAAAAAAGTGCTTTTACATTAAAAAGTCACAATTTTCGTGTATTCTTTTATATAGAGTATCTTTATTTTTTAAGAGACAGTTAAAACACGAAACCACCATTTATATATTTTTTTTTTAATGCCTTAATTACAAATCTCAGATCCAGAAATATGAACTTAGGAGAATTATCTATTAAAACTGGCAGTCTGTAGGTTTCCGTTCTCATATAATATTTCATTTTAACACAGTGAACAACTGTAGAAGAACACTGACATTATGCGTTCTCAAGGTAAAATTTAGATAGTCATATATTTATTTATATTCTTTTCCGTTCGTCAAATACATTTTTGTTTTAATTCGGTGACAGTCTACTAACTTAAATTTATTTCGAGTGGTACCAGAATAATAAATAGAAACATAAATTCTGACTACATATATTAATTAATATTAATATTGTATCACCAATGTGGGTTTAAATAATATTATCGACGTAAGTAAATCAATAAGTAAATCAATGCATAAAAAGATCAAACAAACATTAAAATCAAATCAGTAATAATGCTATACAACAGTATCACTACTTCCTAACACACAGAACAGGGACGCAAACGTAACTGAATGCTTCGCTGATCAAGGTAAGACTAAGACTGGTCGATCGTTTCTACGTTACTGTAGTAGGTACTATAGTAAGATATGGGCTCAGCCTGAAATACCTGGAACATGCCAAACATGTGACCATGCACTAATACATGACTCTAATCCTTCTATGCAAATCTAAAACTTGTACAATGTTACTGAGATAAATATCAATTTTGGTTTCACGTCATAATATTAACAGCTTAACTAAATGAAAGAAAACACAAGATATTTCGTTTGTTCCAGACTTCAGTCCTCCATGTATGTCAAATCCTCTATGTCAATTTATGTTAAAATTTAGAAGGCTTCACAAAGCCTGAAAGCCAAGTATAAACAAAATACTTCTAAATAAACTTAAAGTTGCATGATCGCAGAGATAGGGAGGTTGGACAAAGAAGTAAGTGGGTCGATTGCTATCAGTCTGACAAGATCAGAATTTTTACCAGAAATCATTAATTATGCATTATTGTTAACGAAAATGTTGATAAAATCATATCTAATCTTCATAATTTAAACATTAAAATTGTAGTGGTTCAGAGTAGCTATGTATCTAAAAATTATTAACACCATCCGAATAGAGAACCAAAGAATAAAATATATGAACACAGGCACAAACAAAAAGGTAATGCTCATTTCCAGGTGAAGAAGCCCCGGTGAAATAATGCATGGTTGCTCGGTTTTCAAAGCTGCCCACCCCCTCCACCCCACTTCCTTTCTTCCCCTAACAAATAAATTGCAGCAAACAAATGATACAGGGGGTCAAGGAACCGACCCCACGATAACATTGCATTTCCCCACTTTCTGGGAATAATTGTTTTTGTTTGCTCAATAGCACAGGGGGAAGGGATTAAGGAAAATTCCGCAGTCCCATGGTTCCAGTGTGAAATTCGCGCAATTAAATAATTTTATAAATTCATCTTTAAAATTTATAAATCCCATCTACTCCTTTATTTTCTAGAGCTTATGTAGTAGCATGGAGGCAACTAATGATCTGCAAGGTCTGTGAGCAAACCGAAAAAAATGGAATAGCAACGTTAATCCTAACGAGTTCAAATATAGCTCGAGTCACATTTGTCAGAAATCTGCGACTATCAGCGAATGTGATTGTCGCTAAACGGTAAATCGATTTGATTCAGAATATAAATAAATAATCTGAAAGTACCTTCAAGGCTCATCCGACAGAGAAGGAAAGACGCCCCTGCGCATTAGTCTTTACACTGGTCCTGGATAAACAATCAAATGCGATCTAGTATTAGGACTATTTTTCATAGTATTCATCGTAGATGACAGATGTAAGTCACTCATACTGATTAATGGCCGCTAATAAAAGTAACAAGCTATAATACCCCTCCCTTCTTGTTAAATCCTTATTCCCTTATGACCAAAATAATAACGTAAGCAAGGATAAAAAAATTGGTAATTATAAGTCATCCATTCTTCTTGCCCAAAAAAGTTAACTACAGAAATTGCGCAGGATTATAAATTTTATGTATTAAAAAAAAGGAAGCGTAATTTCCTCTATTGATATAAAAGAGAAATATTTAGCTTTAGCATACGCAGTTTGATACATCGTTATCGAGAAAAAAATCTGATTACATATTACAATGGTATCACATATAGTACAATAAAATTCTCATATTGCAAGTACCAAAAGCTAATGTATTATGCTACTGGCTCAATCAGGAAAGACTTATGTGTAAAATAGATAATGGTGTAGGAAGAGGAAAATGTTTAGGGGTGCGGCCAGAATTAAAGCCATGTTGCCTGATATCTTCGCAATTCCAAGCCCTTCAAGTTTAACAGACAATTAAAGTACACCCATTATTAAGGTGGTCGGTTTGCGTAGCAAGTGATGGCAGAAAAGATGGAGAAAACTACTAGAGAACGTCAGCGTAAGAAATGCGTCGCATTCATACATGAGGAATCTTAGATTCCTTGAGCTATAACAAAAACTTTATAATAAAAATTAACAGGGTTGAAATAAATAAAAAGTGAAGTAAAGTAGTTATTTTAAAAAGGAACTTTACATTAAATCTTTGGGTTTACAATGTTGTATGTCAAAATCGTCAATTGCCAAAAAGGTTTCGTTCCATGTGATTGTAATCAAACATTTGTATAGATAAATCGCCTCCTATTAGGAACGAATAAACCTATCTACGAAATAAACGTAGTAAGATTATGTCAAGTTACTTATTTCTAAGGAGTACCTCAAGATAAGAAAAAGATCGAAACCAAATGGCAACCCCTTGAATCCCAATCTTCTTAACGAATATTTCTGTTTGCGGTCAATCAGGAAGACAGGCAGAATCAAGTGGAATGTCTAAAAGTAATTTTTAGATGGGTTTTGTTCAACATCTTAAAAGCCATTGGGTAATTTGGCATATGAATCTAATCTAAAATATGATCCAACATTTACTCTAAATTAATCTAAAATCTAAATGTAAATTAAGAACTGTAATTCTAGTAAGGAATAAGAAAAATATATTAAAATGATGAGAAATTTTGGCTAGCTAAAATTAAGAATTTTAATATGCACATGTTCTGCTTAAATATAGTGTCCGACCGAAACCAAAACTTATTCAGGCGTATATAGACATGTACGTTTGTAATACGTCTAGTTTAGCATTAATAGCAATGCAAGCTTTATAAAATTAGAATAATTCAACTCAATTATTCATAAAATATGTGGGCTTCGTATAGAAGAGTTGTAAAAGAGGTGTTCTAGTTAGGTTAAAGATCGTATCCCGGCCCCTACTTCCTAGTAGGGCTGGTCACCTCGGAAAGTTAAACCATATCACATACTATTTGTCACTATCACAGTTTTGCCATCACACCTAATTTGAAGTTCGATCAATTAAAGATACCAAAAGTATTAGAGATATCCATATGCTATCGAATGATTATATTATAGTTAACTAAAATAACATTAATATATTCAAGGGAGCTAAAGGCCGTGAAGGAAATCGTGTGATTGGGGAAGAATATGAGTTTCGGCTTGGGGGAAGATTCGGCCGATTTATAGCCAAAACCAGGTTATTCGGCCAAAACCGCGGCTTCGGGCAGTCATTCACTAATTAAATATATTTTGTCGTAAATGATTAAGGAAAGGCAATAATTAGAAAATTATAAGAATGAGGACGATTGATAAAATAATTAACTACTATTCTTTGGTTTATGTTAGAAGACGAAATGATGATCGAATGTAATTATTTGGACTTGAAACAATTCTGATTCGATTTTGAGTACAACAAACTTCATTTAAGAATATTGTTTTTCAATGTTTATTAATTAGGAACGGATAAATTTCTAATGTATAATTAATAGAGAGAAAAATAGAGGAGGGAGGTGACGATAAAAGCGCCCTAAAATCAACGGGATAGTAGCAATAAAACTCCAAAGCACATAAAACCCGAAAGCCAATACCGAACACACCCTTCCGATTTAAGGCAGCCACCCTTAAGCTAGATAGAATAGCCCATGCTAGCAATATTCGGGGCCATCCTAAACAACAATTTGGGAGGGGATGAAGGTGGGAGGGGGTCGAGCGATATAAGGGACGGCAAGAAAGGTTCTGATAACGCTTTTAACTCTCAAATATGTATATTTGAAATATACAGTAAGTGATGGTATTGCGATCATCAAAATTTTTACTTCGGGGTTTCAACAACCTTTGAAGCCAAATAATCGAGCCTAGCAAAATGGTATGTGTATATGTTTGAATTTAATATCACTATAGTTTTATGAAAAACGCTTAAAAATAGAAAGTTTATTTTCATTACACTGGTTTATTTTCATTAAAAAAAAAAATTTATTTATTGAATTACAGCCACAAATCTATTGTTGGAAAATGGTACAAAATTCGACTGTTCAGTAACGTACCTACACATATAAGCCCTGGGCTGGATACATTTCGAAAATGAAAAGTATATCAAATTCCAAACAGATCCCCGGTTATCGAGTCTCATAAATAACTAAAGCCAACTTCAAGCCCCATGTGAGCACACCCTGAACGAACTGGGAACTGAGAAGTGCCGACGATGGAATTTGCTTTTCGTAGAAGAAGTATTATTAATTACAAGCTATTTGCAAAATGGAAAATGCCTTAAAATAAAAGAAATATGCCCTTAAATGGGCATTTTAAATAGTCAACATAACGAGATTGGTAAGAGTCTCGTGCGCGTATCTCACCAGATTTTTCTATTATTAATGAAATTTATAATTTTTGCACTCATCTCTTTACCTGATACAGATTTAACATATGAAGAAATTAAACAACAACAAAATAAATAAGAAGATTCTTTGATTTAATATAAAATTGTTGGAATACACTTGAAAGGTTGCCTCAGATAAAATGAATAAAAGTGAAACTCCTGAAGAGTAATAAAAGTTACAATCTCTTTAGATAAAAAAATAAAATATATTTCATTTTAATGGAGAATCAGCGCCAAGAATAATGCCTGAAAATGCCAGTCACAAGACAATCAATAAAACCTCTCGTGCCATTTGTAAATCTTCTTGAAAGTAATCGATGCCAAGAATTGGCAAAAATGTGACTTTTATTTATGAATAACTTTTTTATTGTTGAAACTACGGAGGGCTCTACCTTAATTGTATTTTCTTGAAGTCCGTACAAGCGATTATCTTTTTGGCATAATTATAATAAAAATGTAAAATCTAATTTCCTCAATTTATAATCAACTAATGACGAAGTTTTTAAATGTGAGTGATCATGTTTAAAATGTAAGAAATAATTGCGAAATGAAATCAAAGAAAAATAAGGAGAAATCAAATGAACAAATTTTTAGAAAAAAAAAAAACTAACAGGAAACAATGTGGCAAAGGGGGGCGGAGGGGGGTGAAACAAGAAAGTTGATAACTTGTAAAAAAAAAAAAAAAAAAAAAAAAAAAAAAAAAAAAAAAAAAAAAAAAAAAAAAAAAAAAAAAAAAAAAAAAAAAAAAAATCGACATTTAAGAATAAATACTCTCAAAAATTATTAAGAAGAGTCAAAGAATCTTTATAAAAAAATAATAATAATAAAACCGAGCTTCAACTGAAAATATTTTTAAATACTGCATAGCATTTTAAACCGTGCAAAAACTAAATCTACAAAAATACACGTATAAAAACCTGTATACATAAACAAGTGTAAAATCACATGTGTTTTTATCATCCGAACCAAATGTAGACTCAAGTTTTCTTTAAGCTTTTTCACGTATTTTTACATGTTAAATTCATAATTTCTATTGTCTACACAAACTTTACACAAACTATTATAATATGCACGCAAAGCCCATGACATCATATTAAATGTTTATCGTAAATGTTTACAGTTTTACTTTCCAAAAAAGTAAAACAACAAAGCAAGTCACATCATGTCCCATTTTAAATTCGTTCAGAAACCAATTTCTTATAAAATACTGTAACATTAAGAAAACAAACAAAGAAATATTCCAGGGCATCCTAACAATTACTGACTATAATAAAGTTAAAGATATTTTTATTTTCATTGTAGAAAGTTTAAAAATAAGAAGTTTTTTAATGTTTGATTAAAGGAGAAGTCATGTAACATGTCACAAAATTTTTATTTTATTTTTTTTAAATTGTCTATTTTTACCGTAATTTTTGTAGGTTTCATTTTTGTTTTGGTGAAAGTTATATAAATCATCCTAAGGAAATGGTATATTATTGATAATATAATTAAGATATTATTTTTTACCTTTGTATAATATTGATATTCATGTATTTTATTATGTATAAAAAAAATGTTTTTGTATATTTGTTTAAAAAACAAACTCCTTGCTACAAGGTGCTGTAAAACCTTTAAAGCAATGATTATTATTATTATTATTAACAAAGCAAGTCGAGAGAAGTGAAGGTAGCCAAAAGGTGACGATGGTGTAGAAGAACTGATTCCAAAGGGCTCCGAGTTTTATTTATAAATGTTTACATTACCCTAAGCGTATACATCCGTAAGGACTGCCCACCCGCGCTTTACGAGGGGAACACAATCTTTTAGTCATTTCAGCAGTACAACATAAAATATCGATTTTGATAATGAAGCTTAGAGAACATAAACATTAATACACTCTAGGAACATATATATCAACTCTCAACAATAATTTTAATTCCATATTGATAAAAAATTTAAATACAGTTTAACCGCTCACCACCTAAAATTTTGTTCCTATTCGTTTCAATACTTCTACACGAGAAACACTAGTTCTTTACAGAATACAAACCATCATTTTTTAATAAATAAATATTAATAAACCTAACTAAATATAAATAAGACAGAAAAAAAAAGTCCCTCCAATTCTGACGTAAGTTTATATTGGGATATATAATTTCTTTTTAGTTTGCATAATGACTAGATCATAGGAGGAATCTCTTGATAGTTACTTTTGCTTACACCAACAACGACTTGTAACTCAGTGAGAACTGGCTATCACAAGCTTCGTGGCTCGGTTCCCAGATGAGGTAATGAAAGGGCGGGCGGGTACCCTGCCTCTAGTAATTCCAGCTCGATACAACCCTCCCGGTTTCCGGGGTTTAAGTAACATCTTAACCTTACTATGTCTTCCTCTAAATAAATCATAAAAGGGCAATTAAGAAAACTTGTATACATACACATTAAACCTATATATTTCAAACTATATAGGTTGTATTTATTATTTAGAGTTGTATGTGTACTATTATACCGACTTATCCCATTTTAACGATTAGAAGCAAATATCACTCTGGGATATTATAGTAATACGTTATAAGGTTATTTCTTAATGAATGCTCTAAGGATATTATACATATAAACATAATACTTATGATTATATTATAATCATAAACATATTCTTAAGAGTAGGAAATTAAGGGGGTATTATTCTCAGATGATATTGTAGTAAAAAGTTAGTTCCTCATAAACGGTAATATGCATAGGTAGAGGAGGGGGGAGGAATTAATGATTTTTAAGATAAGTTTTTATTTTGACCAGACACTGACCTGGAGGGTCCGCATAAGACAAAAACTGAAAGAAGCAACATGGTCTTTTATAATTTTTTTCCCCGTATTTTATCTAGATAATAATAATTTTGAAGGAATAATTAACGTTAACTCAACGATAATTAGCGAAAATTCAAAATGATCTTATGAAACTGATCAGTGGAATTTTACCCATAAGTTCACTATATAAAGAATTAAGTCCTTTCAGAGAAATGTGCTGCCAAAAAAAATACCTCAAGCACGATATTTGATACCACTAACGGTATAATACATCCACGACTGAGACATCCCGACAATTTCAGATACAGCAAAAGAAAATAACAATAACTTCCTTAAATGATTTATTTAAAACACAAATCCACAGACAGAAAATTAAAAAAGCTGAAGGAAACAGAACATTCCACCCATAGAGAATAGAATAAAATTGTTCTATACTCTATGGGTCCCCCACTCCCATGCCTGCTTATGTGGTGGCAGGATATTGGCTGAGATTGATTGCAATCCCGAGATGGAATGTTGCTTAAGAAGTCAATAAAATTTGCTCTACGTATTGTATTGTATTGTTGTATGTTACTATGTAACCAATTGTATACCTGAAACATAGTTAGTTTGTATGTTGATATTGATAGCAACAATTTTGATATAGTTTTATTTAAACCTCTACGATTTTATGTCAATCAACGATAACTTTATAAGTATAAAATATTGCCTATAACTTAATAAATATCAAATGTTGCGAATATGATGTTATATAAGTTGGCTCATTATTGAATTATTTATTAATTAGAAGATGTGGTTATTGAATACTGCAGTCCTCAACTTGTAATTGCCAGGCTCCTCAGCTGTGTAATTGCCACAACTTGCTAATGACTCAACGTTCCTGAGTCGAGCAAACTTTATGCCACATCTCCCTTTTGTCATGGCGGTTCATACTCAGAAAATCTGTATCGCTAAATAAATAATCTTGTTATTGTAAGTTTGTTTAACGCCTTTTTATGCTAGTATGGCTAATCGGACAATGCTGCAGTGGGAGTTACAAATTTCTCCCATCGAGGTTTAATTAGGATAGGGATCTTAAACTATTACCAGAGATCGCAGAGGATTTTTTAATCCCTTAAAAAAATCCTACGGCCACATTGCGGAATGCGAACCCGCGACCCTTAGCATTGTAAGCTGCTATGTTAGCCACTGCACAAGAAGTGACTCCATAAATATTCTTTTATCAGAGAATATTCACAAATTTATTTCTTGGCACAATTTTTCCAATAAACAATATTATTAAGCGAATTATAATTATTAAGTAGGCACACATACTTAGCAATGAAGGCTAAAGCAGATTCACATTATATATCCAAGTTGAAGAAACCACTCAACTAACTGGTAATGTTACGTAATTAATTATTCCATATTTTCCTTTAATGCTTAAATCTGGAATTTTATAAAACATAATAATTAATATGACAAAATCGACCATCAGAATAAGATTATTATATGGCATTATTGAACAAAAATTAATAAATTCACTTTTAAATATTTAGGACCCATAAATCTTCAATATATTTACTCGACCACGCTATCTTATTTTTTATCCTAAATAAAGTACCAAAAGTTCATAAAATATATTGCGTGGAATTATTTTCTAAGGAGGATATAAGGGGCGTTTTAAGGATTTAATTTTTTTTTTTTAGGTTTTTTATTATTTTAAAATAATTTTAAATAATTTTGTTGAAAGATAAATGAAAATATATCTAAATAATTTTATTAGAAGAGAAAACATTGGCCAGGTCCGGGAATCGAACCAAGGTCTCTGCATCTCGAATAGCCAATCTTTTCTTTAATAATAAAATTATTTAAAAGACATCTTTTCATTTATCTTTTAACTAGAATTTTGTATTAACAATTATCTAATACTATTGTAATATTATGAAACAGTGTTTTTCACCCAATTATAGCTCAATGAACAATGAACACACACTTATGTAATGAATGGTTCCTTTTTAGGTTTAACGTATTCCATAGTTATTCACATTTTCTTTTCCTGCCTATTATTATAAAGAGGTAAAGAGAACAAAAGCAAGATATTTTATATTGTAATTAATAAAGGTATTGATTTCGTGTCGCTGTTATATAAAGTCCGACAATAGAGTATGTTAAACTGAATAGCGACTATTTCGAGTTTAATGACAAAAAAAAAAATTAGAAGAGGAAATGGAATTTATGATGTAAACAGCTATTATATTTTTCCCTTTATACATAATTGCCCACTGACCTGAAAGGACATAGCTGAAAAGCACTCAGCTTAATATCTTTAAAGAATTTTTTGGCTACCGAGCTCTATCTGAAACCCAACACAACCTCAACAAAAGTTTTTACAACGAGAAAATAATTGTAGAGTCAATACTTATATGTAATTCAGCTAATAAGAAATAATATTAATTAGAGTTTTAAAAAGCTGTATTTGTGAATGGTTTAACCCTGATTGCGAGTTTTATCTTAACGTAAAACAAGAATAGACCTTTTTAATGGTTAATTTTTTTTTTATTTTGATAAAATTGAAATTTGTTTTCTTTCAAATAAGTTTATTACTAAAGAAAATAGCTGCTGTTTTTATTTTGAGAAAAAACGATTTGTTTACTTCCTAAACAAATCCTATTTAAGTGATATATGCTTATATTTGTGTAGGAATGTTTTTTTCTTTCTTTTTTAATAACATTATGAATGATGACATATATTGTAGATGTATTTCTTAGAAGATCAAAAAAAATATTCTGAGTTTAAATTAGATTACCTCAAAATGCTGCAGTTCACATCGAAGCGTCGAATGAAATGGAAAAATATCCATATTAAGAAATCGTTTCTCTAATTAAGAATGAGTTGCCAGCTTTTTAAATGTTATGTCGGCTCGAAGTGAGTAGTACCTTAGTAAAGATACCGATTTTCGGATAATAAAAACAGTGGTAATAATAATAATAAAAACTCGAAAAACGATATACGAGATGAGAGTACCTCTGTCTCATTTATGAGCCAAAAATCTTTAAAATTAAGCTAAGTAGCTGATAAAAAATAAGTCCCCTATTTTCGATAAGGCGCACAGTGTTTCGATCAATGGACAAAAATCAAGTTTTTATTTTTTTCTTACATTTACATTTAAAATGATCCTAAAGATGTAATTTATCATTAATTATAATATTTACATATATTTGTTTACTAAATTGCTATTAAAATTAAGAAATGTTTCGAGAAAAAAAAACTGTATTTGTGAACACTTACCTACCCGTATGAGTTAAGAAGGGATTTTAGATTGAAGGAAAATCCTAGATGTAAACATTGGCTTTGTCTTAATCTTTTCATTTAGTCTTCTTTCTCTTTAGAAAATGTGTACTGTGAACTTTATTTTAGTGAAAGTTGAAATTATTTTGGAAAATATGGCCAAGGGTAAGAAAAATTTATGACTCAATCGATGTTTTACTAACTTTAAAGTCAAATATTACAAATTTTCTGCAAAACACCCCTTTCATTTTTTTAATATTTGCAGTCTAACTAATGAAGAATAAAAATCTATAAAGATCATATTCGACTTTGACTTTGACAATTTTTACTTTCACTTACCTATATTTTTTTTTTTTTTGTTCGGTACCCCTACCTGGCCGTGTGTGGCATACGGGGGGTTACTCTAGAGGTGTAACCAACCTATTCTAACCATGGTGGGAGGGTCGAGATTTATTCCGTGGGGCCTCCACGAAATAAAAGTCAACCCTCCCAGGGCGGATTCGAACCGCCGCCGTTCGGCTCGAGCGTGCAACAGCGGGTCGCGCTCCTACACGCTCGGCTATCCCGGCCCCTTCACTTACCTATATATGAAATATATAGTAAGTGGAAGTATTGCGATCGTGAAAAATTTCGACTTCCGGTTTTCAACGGAAATACACGTTTTGGGGTCCCCTGAGTCGAAATGACCAAGACCCGCGAAATGGTCTGTGTGTGTCTGTGTGTGTGTGTGTGTGTGTGTGTGTGTGTGTGAACAGACTAGCTCAAAAACTATAAACCGTGCGATATTGAAATTAGGTATTTAGTGTAGGTATATGCCCGCGATGTGACAGCATAAATTTTATCAAAATTACTTAAAGGGAGGGGGTACTTTACTTAGTAACTTTTTAGGTTTTTTTCGATTTTCTCAAAAACGGCTCTAACGATTTCGATTAAACTGAGTATTTGATGTATTAATATGCCCGAGATACGACTGTAAAAATTTCATCAAAATTGATTAACCGGAGGGGGGACTTTACTTAATAAATTTTGTAACATTTTCACGTGTTTTTTTTATTTACTCTAAATCGGCTTTAACGATTTTGATCAAACTGGGTATTTGATGCATGTGTATGCCCAAGATATGACTGTAAAAATTTCATCAAAATTGATCAACCGGAGGGGGGACTTTACTTAATAAATTTTGTATCATTTTCATGTGTTTTTTTTATTTACTCAAAAACGGCTTTAAAGCTTTAGATCAAACTGGGTATTTGACATATGTATATGCCAAAGATGTGACAGCCAACATTTCATCAAAATTGGTCAAACGGAGGGGGCACTTTATTTCACAACTTTTTTTTCCAATTTTTACCTTTTTTTCGATTATCTCGAAAATGGCTTTAATGATTTAGATCAAATTTGTCATGTTAAATGAAAATTAGGTGTTCAATAATATCAGGTAAGTTTTATTAGTATTCAAATTTTTGGAGGGGGCTTTAATGGGGAAGGGGCCTTTTTTGTTTTCCTATAAAGTATCTTTGTTTTAGTTTACATTGAGAAATTAACTGTCTCTCATCACGCCTAAAAATAGGAAATGGCTAAATATGATATATGAAAAAAAATCAAGTAAACAAATGCAGGAGAAAAAAAGAAAAATATTCCGTCAACTCGTAAAACACCTTGAGCTCACGCATGCACTGTATGTCTTTAATGACAAACCAAAGCGTTATAATTAAAAATGTCTGTTCATTTAATGAGAATTATTTGCTTCATGGGAACTAAGTGAAATATTCAACAAGTGCATAGAGAATTATAAAAGCAGACGACTTGGAGTATTATGCTTGCATTGCCGAATTATCACAAGGAAAAACTTTTATTTAATAATAAAGGAAATTAGTGTTGTTTTTTTTGAGCAAATGAAAACAAAAATAAGAAATGAATGTGGAAAAATGTATGACTTTGAGAAGTGGCAATTAACAAAACACATTAATTTCTAATCTAAGTTGGTAAGTGGAAGTTGTGTGTTGCGCGCACGCACCAGATTTTTTTCAAATGAAATCAGGCACTCAGCGCTTGCTTGAAAACCAATTCGCATCTACAACAATTAGATTAGCCGTTTTAATTAGATACACTAAAATCCATAGAAAATATTAGTATTTACTGTAAGGAAATTGAACAATACCAATAATTTTGATATTATAACTACTACTTTTATTTACATTTATTTAATTTGAGTTTGGAAATTGTGTTTACTGCATTACACTATAAAAGTAATTTTTGACTTTTCAATTAAAAACAACTCTCATCTAAATTTGGAACTGAATTTTTTTGAAATTGGCCCAATAGTCATAAGTATATTTTTAAGTCTTAAAAATCGAAAACTTTTTAAAAATTGTATTTCTGTGCCTCCCTGAAATTAAAGATCGTGATATAAAATATTCATTAAAAGAAATACATTAGAGAGAAAATCAAAACACAATGATGTTTCAATTGAACAATATTTAAAATGTGAACGAACTATCAATAAGCTGACAGAAACAAGTTTAGATTTATTCGCCGATATGAACTTAGAAGATAATCTAAGGAGCGAGTATTCAATTGAATCAGTTTAATTATTTTAGTTAGAATTTCCTTATTAAAATTAAATAATGGTTCAATTTAATTTGAATTAATTATAACATAGTTTAAAATTAACTAAACTTATATAAATAAATTTAACATGGAAATTTTCGACACTGAACCAGAAGATTCAGCTTTTTATTTTATTTTTTTATTTAGATTTATTTTATGTACATACTTATAAAAATTATTTTATTATGTAAAATATTATTTTTATAAGTAGGTAGATGAAAAAAGTATCTTTTGTATTTGATATGTTGTGTTTGGTTAATTACCTTATCCTTATATATATAAAAATCTCGTGTCCCGATGTTTGTCTCTCTATTTCTCAGAAATTACTCAACCGATTTTAATGAAATTTGGCTCAATGTATATAGTTTTGACCAACTTAACGGACCGGATAGTTTTTAACTTGATTAGTGATCAAAATAATTCTTATATAGCGAATTATTGCAAATACAGTAGGTCGTGTTTCGATTTATTAACATGGCGTCAAATGTCGATTTCATAATGTTTTTGTTTATAAGCATGCTATTGTAATACAGGTTATCATTATTATAATTTTGTATTGCGTTATGTGAGTGCAGTTATTTGTTCCTCTATTATTATTTTCCACAGACAAATAGTAATACAAATTTGTATTTATTGTTAATTTTCATTAAAGAATAAATAAATCAAGAAAAGGTTACAATAAATTCTCAAATGTGTTATTTGAAATAATACTCTATAAATGTTGTAACAGCACCTACTGTCATAGGTGTAACCTAATAGAAACCTGACCTGGGGGAGTCAGTGTTGCCAAAAATTAGTGAAAATTAGTAAGCTGGCAACACTGCGGGTAACCAATCGTAAAAACTCCATCACAAAAAGAGTGTGTTTTGATTAGGTGTTGTGGGATACTTTGTGATTTGCTAAAGAACTGCATAATTAAGACTTTAATATTATATTTTCAGTTGATTTATTTAACAGAAGTTTCTTTATTTTCATTATTCGTTTTGTTATTATTATTTAAATACAGTGTTTTTTTATTTTACCAAACCTTTTTATTATTTTCATCCCGTGCTCTAAAATGTAAAATTTAAAAGTGTACGAAATATAAAGTGTCTTTCCGGATATTTTGAACAATTATTTGGACTATAATTGGCTGGGTAGTCGTGCTATTTTGGCAGCAATAAATGTTGATTTCGATTAAATAAACTACCAAAATCAATTGACAATGTTCTAGATGTAAACGAAGCCGTAAATTTCCCATCTGAATTTTTTAATTCCCTGGATATACACCCAAACAATCTCCAGTTGAAGATTGGCTCACCGATCATTCTTCTTCGTAACTTAAATCCACCTCAATTGTGCAACGGTACACGTTTGGTCATTAAAAGGACACAGGAAATGTTATTGAAGCAAAAATGTTGCCTGGAAGGTTTACAGGAGATATCGCCCTGTTGCCACCTATTCCCCTGGAACCGACAGAATTTTCAATAAAATTTAAAAGGCTTCAATATCCTATTCGTTTGGCTTTTGCCATGACCATAAACAAATCCCAAGGGCAAACAATGTCCACTTGGATTTTGAAAATCCGTGTTTTTCCCATGGGAAATGGCATACCTCACGTGGGCATCGCCTGCTCGCGTGTATGGAAACCATCAAATCTTTGGTTTGTGTTAAAAAAAAAAAAAAAAAACAGGTTAACCCAAAACATTTTAAACAAATTAGTACTTGAATAAATAAAAATTCTTAATTGTATTAAGTAAAAACATCTTTAAGAAGAGATTTCTTATCACTCAAATATATTGCTAAATTAAAAGCTTCAACACACCACCCTCCTACCGAACACTTATTAGCCGAAGGGTTGGGAAATCGAGGTCTCAAAGAAATTGAGAAAAACGCCAATCAAAAGGACATATATGACGCGTTAACCAAGATTGGCATGACCCTGAGCAAAATTAAACCCGTTGTTAAACTAACAATACCAAGTTGAAGTACTGTTAGGCCAATAATCAATAGATCAATGGCTGAGGTTATCAAAACTTACTTCAGTCATCATTTTTAAAATTAGTGGAAAAATATAGCCATTTCGAGTTAGTTTATACCGATCCATAAAAAAATGGCGATAGTGTTGGCAGCTCTGTGAGTCGTAAACACAATCAGCTCCTTTTTAATCAAACTTCATTGAAGTATGAGATGTAAAAAATAAAAACTTTAACTTTCCTATATTCTTTACCAAATACTTTTAAATGGTGTAATGCTCTATTCTCAATCACATTGGATTTTGATTAGCTGAAAGGTTTTCATCTTTATCAATGAATATTGGTATTACTGTATTTGTTTAAAAATATTAGGATATAACTGCTGAGCCACAGCAACGCGTGGCCGGGTCTGCTAGTTAAAGATAAATTTTGATCAACTAATCGATAATGATTCTCTAATTTCCCTTAAATTTAAGATACTTTGCCAAAACCTTGATTTAGCTTTTCTTTTTTTTTTTGGCTCTAACTTGGTTAAATATTATTTCCGACCCCGCATATGAGGTATATTCGTAATCAGTTCAGCATTTCCTATAATATTCCATGGTCAAAATATTTTTGTCCAAAAACTTCATATACTCGAAGCACTGTGAGGCGTGCAGAAACCAGTAGTAGGTATAATACAATACCGCCATACTCTGCCACCCTGACAAGGCATAGAGAATAGGTATAGTATACACATAATGTATATATGCAATGCATGTATATTATAATATATATATATATGTGTGTATATACAATGTACAATATATACATTAATACATACATGAGGTACGCCTACTTTGGAGTTGGTCATCAATACTATAATACACCAAGCCTTATTGTACATCAATTCTAATCATATTTGAACCCATGTTTACCATTTATAAATCAAATGTAAACGTAATGGATTCTTACGTTTTATCATCATATCATTGTATAAGTAAGTATGTTAGTATGCTTAACAGGTAGTGAATTGATTGAGACATGGGATAGACGAAGTGCTCAACATAAAATGATAACGTGTTGAAAGCTATCGACGTATATCATCCATCAGACGTATACCTTGTTATTAGTCGGCGCCATTTATTTAGCATACAGATAGGCCTTAACACTCTTCGGAAAACCATTATTCAGTAGAGAGTGAGAAATAACCAATAAGATACAATATTATTAAGCCATGTTAATAAAGTTACAAACAACAAATTAATAAAACATGTCCCACTAATAATTTCACGATCGAGTATAAATGTAATTTTATTACCACTTTTTTATAAATAACAAGCTTTTAAAAATCAAACGAAAATTTAAATTAAAACATGTATCAAAACAAAGTAACAATTTATGATTCCTTCTTCGACAGATAAACATATAAAAAGATAATATATTCCACATTCCTATCGGTTTCTTTTCCTTTTTGATATGCTTTTCATAACTGAGGTCTCAAGGGGACCTTCTAGACGGTCTCAAAGGGACTTCTTAACAAAGATAAAAACTATAACTAAGTGCTCGCCCCTTCCCTTTCACGGCGATAATAGAAAATATGACATATAAAAGCTTCGTTATACTGATAAATTTGCTAAATTTAAAAATTAATTTTTTTGCTAAATGAAATGATGTAAGTAAAAATAGAAGAATTTTTACCCCTCTTTTTTACCTAGGTTATAAGGGGATGCGTGGTATAATAGGCTCCCTCCCATTTTCTTTTCTGTTTATGAAAAGTTCAATAAATATAAACATTTACAGAACACATTCCTTGTTATTTCGTAAAAATATAATGTTAATAATAACAACTAAGATCTACTTGAAGTGTATTACTTGTACTACTACGTGAACTACTACTTGACGAGTTGGAGAAATTTCCGGTTGTGCTATTACTATGGGCACCATGTAAAAAACAAAAATAAATCCAATTCTATTGTAGACAACAAGGTTTTTTTTTAAAAGAAAACTTATGATTAACATATAATTATTTCTTTGTATACAACAGTTAAATTTATATTTTGAAAATTAAAACGTATTTTCCGAGGAAAAATAATCATTAGTTGCATAGGTGTTTCCTTCGCGCGGCACTTAACACCGAACGGCAGAGATGCTACTTTCGTCAACATTTAATATAAGACCTGATATAAGATCCCCCTAAGAAAGGAACGCTTAATACCAGCACAAAGATGTCATTACCACAATCGCCATGTTGCAAAAAAGATGCCAACTACAGGCAAATTTTAATACAAATAATTTACAGATTATGTAGATTTAATCCTAATAATGAGCACAACAAAACTGTATGCCTAGAATCATAAATAATTAAATTTCAAAGTTTTTCTACTGGTCTCAACATAAAACATATGAAAACTCACTAACTGCAACTGAGGGCAACACCCCTTCTATAAAGTTTTACAAGAGGCCGTTTCTACTATTACTATTAGGTTTGTGTGTATTTTCAAATATACAGGGTGCCCATATTACTACCCTTGCTTCGACATTACTTTAACCAATATTATACATACAAACAACGCAAAGTAGTTAAAATGCATTTTTCATGATCCTTGAAAAAGTAATAATTTAGTGTTGATTTTCAAATTTTAAATTTCTGAAGCGTTCTATACGTTTTTTCAACTTAAATAATCAAATCTTAAAAAATTTTAACTATCTTTGACAGTAAAAAAATAAATTAGAACCCTGTACATTAATTTAAAGCAAAAAAAAAACAAACAAAAACATCACATGATAGGGTAAACCGGACAGTTAAAGACACCCTTAAGACTACATTTCTGTGGCGAAATTAACAAAAAAAAAGCCTTTTTATGAAGGGATCAAATTGAAACTTCCTTCAGCTCCTTACCTATCCTTATAAGGACTCAAGAGGTTTTTTTTGGGTCAAATGTTGAATAGTTTTGCCATATGGCAATATTTATTGTAAAAAGTGCAAAAACCAGTTATTGCCTTTGGATTTAATTGTGAAATCTTCCCTATGGTTAGTTTGATAAACACTTACTTCATAGATTTGAAGTCGGCCCTTTGATATTCAAAATTATTAGCTCAATGGAGACCGCTGGTATGGGGTGACCTAAAGGTACAGCGGGTGCAGAGGTGGGAAAAAAAACTTACATCATAGATGACTTAGAGGACCCTTCAAACATTAGATTCAGGTATAACTTGAAATATAAGTAGGAATTGTTTACTTAATTCTTTTAAGTTAAAGTTTGGGGTTTAATAACTGTACTGAGTGTCAATAACCTAGCATACCTGAAAAAAATATTAAAATAAATTATACGTTAAATCTTTGGGATAAAATAGGTTAAGCTATCTCTTAAAGTAACGACTTTAAAACAAATTTAAACCTTTAAAGTTCTGAAAAATTGGCTCTTTTGAACAAATGCAAACATTTGACATGGTTTTGTTTGACTCCGGGGTACAGGTGTATTTCGAATTGTTATAACTCAAATAATAATCGCAATTATTTGTATTATTTTCTCGCATGTACTTTTTATAAATCTATTTCATACCGAAGGTGTCAGATTGGCCCAGAATAACTTATAAAGTTCGACACATGTAAAGGTAAAACCTACACAATTATAGGATGGATCCCAATGTGTCTCTCACTACAATGCACAAGGGGGATTAGTTTTGAGTGTCCCCATTGACAGAGAGTGTGTAAGGATGAGTGCGAAGAAGGAAGAGACTACACATCCCCTAAAAGCAGGCACAAAGGAGCAGTTCCTCTTTGTCGAAAAGGAACTGAGCGTCGAAGAGGAGTTTACAATATCCTCCGGTGGAGCGTGTTGCGGACACGGCAATTACACGGGCGCTGCCTTTGATCTCCCCTGATAGGGCTGCTATCTAATCCAACCTCCTGCGGGTCTGTTCTTTGCCAGGCAGCTAGTTGCCTGGATCATCTGCTTAGTGTTAAATGGCCGCAAGATAGGCAAGTTTCTTTAAGCGGAAGCTATGATGAGCTAGGGTATTTAACGTGGTAAGTTTTTTGTCCTATCACTTTCGATAGGTATATGAGTTAGCTCAGAAGGTATTTACAATTTTAAGCTGTTCTATTATGAATGCCCCGGGTTGGAGACTGTCTCTAGCAGGAATTTTTCTGTGACACCAACACATTTCTAGGCCTAATTAATACTCTTCAAATGAGCAATCTTATTTTTTTTTTAAATGAAATGGAAAAGGTAAAAATATATGGCGGAAGATAGTGTTTTCACTAACTACTCTTCATGCCCCCCACCCACTCTTTTGATTCTTAATTTTACTGCTCGATTTTCGAATCGAAAGGTAAATCCAAGTTATAATCAACTGCGGAACGTGTGCAGTAGTTCAGGAATGGTTACTTGCCTATTGTGGCTCATATAAATAAAAATAGTCTAGAATGTTAAGAAATAAAATAATTTAAAATCCTCGACTATGGAGCCCGAAAAGGGAATAGAATCCACTCTTTCTCTCTCTCTCAACACAGCACTTTACGAATTAATAACGCAACACAGATTAAATAAAAATCTAATGGCACTAATGCCTTTTAAAAAAAAAGATGTCTATTTATGGTCAGAGTAAGAAGGGTACGTTAGTAAGCGAAACTAGCGTACACCGCACCATATTTTTAATTTTAACAAATACAATAAATAATATGGATAATAGACATTTCGTCTCCAGGTTCTTAATATAATACAGCCACCTACTTCAAAAAAATGATCATAAGCAGTTCAAATACATTTTTTTGCATGTAAAAGTACAAATTAATCATTTCCGAAACTCATTTATTATCAGGCAATTAATAAATCTTTATTAGTATTTACGGCATAGATTACCACAAATATGACGGGAAAAAATTATGATAATTATTACTATTTTTATGGCAAAAATCTTATTTTTGAGTGTAAAAAGAAGTAAATAACAGTGAAAATGTTTTACTTTTAAAAAATCATGGTAATTAAGATTTATTTAAACTAATGCAAACTTATAGTAGAAGTATTTTTATTTATTTTTCTTACATTTGCAATGAAGTCGTAAATATTCACCCTATAAAATAAATAACAAAAAACCACGTACGGCCATGATAAAACAAACATATATTTTTCACTTTTATATACTACATAACCTGAACGTAATGTAAGAAAATAAAAGCGAAATCAAGACGGAAATGTAATGGCATAAATTAGAAATGTAATTAAAGCAATTTATTCAGGTAGATAGAGCTCATCCTTTAGGGATTGCGAACCCAACTCACAAAAATTAAAGCAAGCTCTCTCTACTCCTGCTCCGAGCACTTGTCTTGTTGAGGAATTAAAAGTTTTTCCCACAACTGGATTAAATCCTTCTTTATTAATTTTTCTCTTACTTGGAAAGTAAAATTAAGTAAAGGCCTTGCGTCTGTAAATAACATATGTTCAAGCAATCAGATCTATACTTTTAGATTACTTCTGAGATTAAAACATTTCGACAAATGAATCGAAAAAGATAATAATAATAGTGTTGCGGTCAGCGGTAGTAGACAAAGCGCCTTTGGTGAACAATACGTCCGTTGTTCGGTGCCGCACTGGCTGTCGGGGAAGATCAAAGACTTTGTTCTGGATGAACCCCGAACCTTCTAGAATCTATCCAAGACTAATAAATATCGGCTCTAACAGGCCTCAGCGGAGTTGTTTGGCAACACCCGTGGTGTGGACTTCTTAGTGAACAGTGATAAGTCTATTGTGATAAGATAGTGTGATAAGTGGTAAGCCTTATTGTGATTAGTTATTGTGGTGATAGTGTATGTCGTAGTAAAGACTCTTGTTTTAACCCGTGCGGTTAGTTATAAGTAGAGCTCGGATTCCCGTGCAATTGCATCTTTTTATTGGTACGTCAGAATAAAGCGAATTCAATTTACTTATCCGAATCAAGCCTAATGGGATGTTTTAATGAAGTTTTATACTGCACGAAATTGCACGTTTTGGGGTTTACTGCACGAAATTGCACGTTTGGGGGTTACTGCACGAAATTGCACGTTTTGAAATTTTATTGCAAGAAATTGCATCATTTGATATTTTGAAGAAAAAAAATTATTACAAATTTTAATTTTCTTAAATACACATCAAAAAATTGGGGGAATTATAAATAAGAATTAGGAATAGTAATAAGGAAATAACAGAAAGGAAACATAGGAAAAATATAAAGGGAACTTGGGAGATGTAAACAAACACTAACCTCTAATTTCCAAGAACTAAGGGCTCAGTAGTTCCCGGATGTTTACATTTTGTTTCTTAATCTTATCGTTCTTTCACTATCAATCTAGCTTCTGTCGGATATAGTGTTACTTAAAATGCCAAAAATTGGAAGTGTGTCTTCGAAAATTGTGGGATGGATTGAAAAATATCCTTACTCAAAAGGGATGTTAGTGTAGTGTTTTGCCAATCTTGTGATAAAAATATTAGATGTGAGAGGAAATCATAAATTGATGCCCACTGCAGCACAATTAAGTACCTAATATTTTTAACGTTTTATCCAATATAATTACAGCTCACATGCAAGTGTTTTTTATTCCAAATCTTGTTACTATTTCAGATAAATATTTTATATTCTGATTTTTTATTTATTTTTTTTTTAACGGAAATATTTTCAAATATAGAATTGCAAGAAAATGTGCAATCAATTATCAAATTAAAAACCATTTTGATGAATCCAACCATTCAATCTGATTTGGCATTTATTAGATCGAATTTAGCAGCTTTGCCGGTTGCTCTTACAGAACTAGAGGAGAAAAATCTTTCTCTATATGACCAAATAAAAATAGTTAGGGACGTTGGAAAATCATTGAAAAAAATCAAGAGCGAAAAAGGAATTCTTATTTACGAAAAATTTCGAAAATTTTCATTAAAAAATCCTGAATACAAACTATTAAAAAATTGTAATGATTGCCTGAACGGAAATTCAGTCACGATTGAATTGAAGGAGATCCCTAGTTTCTGAGTCGCTCTAACGATTTTTGAAGCTGAGATATCTTTTTCTAAATTGAAAGAAACTTTAAGTGAGAGGAGGCACTGTTTAACAGAAAAAATTTATTAATGTACAGTAAAACTTCCCTGAACGGACACTTATAATATGCGGACATTTCTCATAAGCGGACGATTTTAAATTCCCCTTCATAATTTTTAACTTTTCTTTAGTTTATTACTTCTAATAAACGGACACTCTCATAAGCGGACACGGATAGGGATTTTACCAATAATTTTACGTAAAAACTTCTAACACGCGGACAGAAGGGCAAAAAATCGGGCCGTTTCTGCGAACGCAAGGCAGCTATGATGTTTAGTAAATTCCATTCAAAGTGCAAACAGTTTCCAGGAATATATGAGCTCTGTTCACTTCGGATTATTATTTTTGATTCAGTTTAGGTTCTCGTTTGAAACTGTTAACATGTTTTCGAAAAGAAAACTGCTTACGATTAAAGACAAAATATAAATAATACACGCGAGTGAACTTGAAAAACTGAGTGCTCGTAATGTTGCGAAAAAAATTAAGATTGGAAAAACGTGTTGCCGAGATTTTAAGAAATAAAAAAAAATATTCTTAAAAAATTATTAGACAATAGACATTGTTGTTGTTAGGAGTGGAAGTAGTAGTAAACTTAAAAGAGAATTTGGAAAAAAAAATTGCCGAAGAAAAAGAGAATTTGGAAAAAAAAATTGCCGAAGAAAAAAATATTATTAAAAAAAATCTGGTGCGTGCGCGCAACACACAACTTTCACTTACCAATTTACTTAGATAAGAAATTAATGCGTTTTGTTAATGTAACTCCTCAAAGTTACTCATTTTACCACATTCATTTCTTATTTTTGTTTTCATTTGCTTAGAACATTTGAATAATGATAGCCCTTACCTGATATTAAATAACACCTAATTTTCATTAAAAATGACGAATATGATGAAAATCGTTAAATGCGTTTTCGAGATAATCGAAAAACTGGAAAAAAAGTTATGAAATAAAGTGCCCCTCCCACTCCGGTTGATTAATTTTGATATAATGTTGGCTATCACATCTTTGGCATATACATACATCAAATACCCAGTTTGATCAAAATCGTTTGAGCCGTTTTTTAGAATAACGAAAAAAAAAAAAAAAATTAGACAAAATTTTTTAAATAAAGTACCCCCTCCAGTTGATCAATTTTGATGAAATGTTGGCTATCATATCTTTGGCATATACATACATCAAATTTCCAGTTTGATCAAAATCGTTAAAACCGTTTTTGTGTAAATAAAAAAAACACGTGAAAATGATACAAAATTTATTAAGTAAAGTCCCCCCTCCGGTTGATCAATTTTCAAGAAATTTTAACAGTCATATCTCGGGCATATAAATAGATCAAATACTCAGTTTAATCAAAATCGTTAGAGCCGTTTTTGAGAAAATCGAAAAAAAATTAAAAAGTTATTAAATAAAGTACCCCCTCCCTTTGAGTAATTTGGATAAAATTTTTGCTGTCACATCACGGGCATATGCATACACTAAATACCCAATTTCAGGTTCGCACGGTTTATAGTTTTTGAGCTAGTCTGTTCACACACACACACACACACACACACACACAGACACACACACACACACACAGACCATTTCGCGGGACTTGGTTATTTGGACTCAGGGGACCCCAAAACGTGTATTTCCATTGAAAACCGGAAGTCGAAATTTTTCACGATCGCAATACTTCCACTTACTATATATTTCATATATAGGTAAGTGAAAGTAAAAAAATTACTGATTATTTTATGTAAACATGTTAGTGTTCATCCCGTCCAGAATGATGTATTTATGTATGTAGTCTCCTTTGTTTTTTACTTTCACTTACCTATATATGAAATATATAGTAAGTGGAAGTATTGCGATCGTGAAAAATTTCGACTTCCGGTTTTCAACGGAAATACACGTTTTGGGTTCCCCTGAGTCGAAATGACCAAGTCCCGCGAAATGGTCTGTGTGTGTGTGTGTCTGTGTGTGTGTCTGTGTGTGTGTGTGTGTGTGTGTGTGAACAGACTAGCTCTAAAACTATAAACCGTGCGATCCTGAAATTGGGTATTTAGTGTAGGCATATGTCCGCGATGTGACAGCAAAAATTTCATCAAAATTACTTAAAGGGAGGGGGTACTTTACTTAACAACTTTTTAGGTTTTTTTCGATTTTCTCAAAAACGGCTCTAACGATTTTGATTAAACTGAGTATTTGATGTATTCATATGCCCTAGAAATGTCTGTAAAAATTTCATCAAAATTGATAAACCGGAGGGGGGACTTTACTTAATAAATTTTGTATCATTTTCACGTGTTTTTTTTATTTACTCTAAATTGGCTTTAACGATTTTGATCAAACTTGGTATTTGATGTATTTATATGCCAAAGATGTGATAACCAACATTTCATCACAATTGATCAACCGGAGGGGGGACTTTACTTAATAAATTTTGTATCATTTTCACGTGTTTTTTTTATTTACTCAAAAACGGTTTTAACGATTTTGATCAAACTTGGTATTTGATGTATTTATATGCCCGAGATATGACTGTAAAAATTTCATCAAAATTGATCTTCGGGAGGGGGGACTTTACTTAATAAATTTTGTATCATTTTCACGTGTTTTATTTATTTACTCAAAAACGGCTTTAACGATTAACAAAAATAAGATATGAATGTAGAAAAATGTGTGACTTTGGGAAATGATATTTAGCAAAACACGTCAATTTCTAATCTAAGTAAGTTGGTAAGTGAAAGTTGTGTGTTGCGCGCACGCACCAGATTTTTCTTTCTAAATAATGCATTCATGCATAGTTACCTTTCTTGTTTTTATTTAAAAAAAAAAATGTTTTTGATTTAGAATAATGTATAAACATCCATTAAATAAAAATATACATCATATATCTATCGCACAATAGTCATGCTCATACATTTTTTATTGTTTCCCCCACCCCATGCTTCTAACCAGCGGACACTTCTGATAAGCGGACAAAATTTAATTCCCCACCAGTGTCCGCAGGTGGGAAGTTTTACTGTAGTTAGCTAGAAACTTTGATTAAAAAATCTGGTGCGTGCGCGCAACACACAACTTTCACTTACCAACTTACTTAGATTAGAAATTGACATGTTTTGCTAAATATCATTTCCCAAATTCACAAATTTTTCTACATTCATATCTTATTTTTGTTAATCGTTAAAGCCGTTTTTTGAGTAAATAAAAAAAACACGTGAAAATGATACAAAATTTATTAAGTAAAGTGCCCCCTCCGGTTAATGAATTTTGATGAAATTTTAACAATCATATCTCGGGCATATAAATACATCAAATACCCAGTTTGATCAAAATCTTCAAAGCCGTTTTTGAGTAAATAAAAAAAACACGTGAAAATGATACACAATTTATTAAGTAAAGTCCCCCCTACGGTTAATCAATTTTGATGAAATTTTAACAATCATATCTCGGGCATATAAATACATCAAATACCCAGTTTGATCAAAATCGTTAAAGCCGATTTAGAGTAAATAAAAAAAAACACGTGAAAATGATACAAAATTTATTAAGTAAAGTCCCCCCTACGGTTAATCAATTTTGATGAAATTTTAACAATCATATCTCGGGCATATAAATACATCAAATACCCAGTTTGATCAAAATCTTCAAAGCCGTTTTTGAGTAAATAAAAAAAACACGTGAAAATGATACAAAATTTATTAAGTAAAGTCCCCCCTCCGGTTAATCAATTTTGATGAAATTTTAACAGTCATATCTCGGGCATGTACATACATCAAATACCAAGTTTGATCAAAATCGTTAAAGCCGATTTAGAGTAAATTAAAAAAAACACGTGAAAATGTTACAAAATTTATTAAGTAAAGTCCCCCCTCCGGTTAATCAATTTTGATGAAATTTTTACAGTCATATCTCGGGCACATAAGTACATAAAATACTCAGTTTAATCAAAATCGTTAGAGCCGTTTTTGAGAAAATCGAAAAAAACCTAAAAAGTTATTAAGTAAAGTACCCCCTCCCTTTAAGTAATTTTGATGAAATTTATGCTGTCACATCGCGGGCATATACCTACACTAAATACCTAATTTCATGATCGCACGGTTTATAGTTTTTGAGCTAGTCTGTTCACACACAGACACACAGACACACACACACACACACACACACACACACAGACCATTTCGCGGGACTTGGTCATTTCGACTCAGGGGACCCCAAAACGTGTATTTCCGTTGAAAACCGGAAGTCGAAAATTTTCACGATCGCAATACTTCCACTTACTATATATTTCATATATAGGTAAGTGAAAGTAAAAAAAGTGAAGTGTTGTTGCATTTCTAATGTATTCCACTAATTTTTCTTTACTAATGAAAAAATCATTATTTAACAAAAATCTATATTAAAACTAATATTTTAAAAATAAAAGATTTTACTTCAATTTACTCTCCGCTACTTATTTGTTTCAAAAATAGCTATATATTGATCACATAAATAATTTAATTCATGATTTTCAAGCAATAATTTTTTTTTTGCATGTTTTTGCACGTTTTAAAGTTTTTATTGCACGGTTTTGCACGTTTTTAAGTTTTTATTGCACGTTTTCAAATTTTTACTGCACGGAATTCCGAGCTTTAGTTATAAGTAATTAGAGTCTGCATACACAGCCTGGTTTGTATCTGATAATAAGGCAGTAATTACCCTTGTGAGTATTGATTAATAAATTATTGTTCTAGTGTTAATGGTTCATTTTATCGAACCCGAAGCCCGTAACAACTGGTGTCAGAAGCGGGTATATTTTTAGCATTAGCGTATTTATTTAGTTTGTTGTAAATAATTTTTCTGTTTATTACTTTAGTTAATTATTGTAATTTAGTTTATTGAAAATTTGTTTGTCTATTTTGAATATTGTTTATTTTATTTAATGTTTGAGTTTTATTTAATCTTTTTTTTGTTTCTTTTAATAATTAAGTTTATTGTTTATAGTGTTGAGAATTTCATTTGTAATTTAAATTTTATTAACTGTGTATAGGATTAGATTTATTTTTTTCGTTGTTAGTTTATAATCAAATTATTGTTGTTAGTCTTTAAGATTTGATTTGTTAATTTTAATTTTGATAATTGTATATAATATTTAAAATGTCAACCGGTGGCTTGAGATTGTATGATTTGAAAGTAGCAGATTTAAAAAGTGAATTAGAAGAACGCGATTTGGATACTTCTGGGAACAAGTCTATATTGCAACGAAGGCTCAGGGAAGCTTTAATTAGTAGTGGAGAAGATCCAGATCACGTTCTTTTTGAAACAGAATTTAGTAAATTGAAAAATGAGTTGTTAGAATTTAAAAATGAGTTGTTGGAAAATCAAAATGAGTTATTTTCTACGTTATCAGAATGTTTTACTGCTTTAGAAAATAAGTTAGTTGATAGTGATACTCCTAAGATTTCGGTTAAGAAGGTTCTTAGTGCTACGCAAAATGATAAAGAAGAAGAAGAAGAGCCCTTCGACCTTGATCCTCAAGTGAGTGTTGAAGATGTGAAGGTGCCGCTTGACGGATTGAGAGAGGTGGATGCTCTTGTGTGTGTATCCTCTTGTGGTGTTCATTTCGAGGAGTTCATGAAACCCAAGCCTGAAAGAATAGGAAATGCAGGGTTAGCTGCTGTACAGACTGTCATGGATTCTAGTACTTTTAGGTATGCTAAACCTGACAAGGAAGATTGCGATGAAGGCGCTGAGGAAACGCCTGTTGAAGTGGGAAGGCTTGTTCAGGTGGATTCGACAAGAGAAGTCATGGAAGTTGAGTCAACCACTGGTGTTGAAAAAGGAAGGGAGGATATTGAGAGCGTGAGAGATCAGCTCGAGGATGGTGGCAGCTCTCAAGATAAGGAAGAAGAGTTTGTTTTTTTCCAAAGGTTCCATCCAGGAAAGAAGCAATATGGATATTTGCTTGGATGGGAGGGATGCCCTTCTGAACATAGTGGCTGGGAGCCGGCTGGAAGCTTGGAGGCTTGTCGGCGTCTGCTTGGAGCATTTGAGGAGACTTTGGCCAGGCGGTCTTTGAATGGACAGAGGTCAGCCGTATCGAGGAGGGCCGGATACACCCTTGGATGGGAAGGATGCCCTTCTGAACAGAGTGGCTGGGAGCCGGCTGGAAGCTTGGAGGCTTGTCGGCGTCTGTTTGGAGCATTTAAGGAGAGTTTGGCCAAGCGGCCTTTGAATGGACACAGGACTGCCATATCGGGGAGGGCTGGAAACGATCAAGTGACAAACTCTGGAAACTTTTCAATCAGTGGTCGGCTAATCAGGTACAGCAAGCACGGAACCTTGAGCTGGAAGGAACCTCAGGGAAAGGCTTGGTGTGGGTCTATGAAGCCTGATGATGCGGAACTTGAAATGTTAAACAGGAGAATGCCTGTTACTGATTCTGATGAGGATGGTGACCCCTTAGCAAAGAACTTGAAATTGGAAAGAGAAACTGACAGTGAAGTGACAGTCAGTGGCATCATTCGAGAACCTGGACGGCCTCCTCCTAAGCCCAATATTACCCATGGGACTACAGAAAGTCCAACAGCGGTAGTAGGACTCGAATCGAATGGTGATGAGAGCGAATCATCAGCTGCTCATGGTAGGATTAACGGAATCTTAGTTGAGCAGAGCATTGGTCTAGGCCCTCACAACCAACAGGTGCTGGTTGCCAATGCAAGTGTTGTAAGGATTAATCCAAGCCAGGTCCCGGACCCAACTTCTGGTGTTTGTATAATGTCAAATACGTTTAGCATTGTGGAGCTCGACTCTGTTGCACCGGCCAGTGTCCTTTCGTTGAAGGTGGCTTCGCCTGGTAGTTTCAAGAAACTCGCTGTGCTTCTAACACTCGGTCAGAAAACAGGAAAAGTCCTGCTGGAAGCTGAAGAGGAGAAAACACCTGAGCCTATTACACCCCATTCACGACCTGATCTGGGACAGATCAGCATTAAGGAGGGGGTAGTGTTGCGGTCAGCGGTAGTAGACAAAGCGCCTTTGGTGAACAATACGTCCGTTGTTCGGTGCCGCACTGGCTGTCGGGGAAGATCGAAGACTTTGTTCTGGATGAACCCCGAACCTTCTAGAATCTATCCAAGACTAATAAATATCGGCTCTAACAGGCCTCAGCGGAGTTGTTTGGCAACACCCGTGGTGTGGACTTCGTAGTGAACAGTGATAAGTCTATTGTGATAAGATAGTGTGATAAGTGGTAAGCCTTATTGTGATTAGTTATTGTGGTGATAGTGTATGTCGTAGTAAAGACTCTTGTTTTAACCCGTGCGGTTAGTTATAAGTAATTAGAGTCTGCATACACAGCCTGGTTTGTATCTGATAATAAGGCAGTAATTACCCTTGTGAGTATTGATTAATAAATTATTGTTCTAGTGTTAATGGTTCATTTTATCGAACCCGAAGCCCGTAACAATAGCATAAGCAGCTTCCCGAAAAATTGAACTGTAAAAGCCGAAATTACTTTATTAATATTTAAAAAATATAATATAATGTGAATTCAGCCAAGAAAACACACATGTATCCGAAACATTCAAAAAGATTTTAAAGAGGTTACGAAAAGGATTAAATATTTGTTTCCACTATTTCCGAAGGTTTCACATTCTAGGATAGAGTCTATTGTTTTCGGTAATAATTCACCTAAAATGTAAGAATACTTCTAAAACAAAAGACTTTTCATATGCTATCATATTATTGTTCAAGTAAACTGAAGTTGGAACTTCAATAGCACAAAATTAAAAAGAGAGAACTATGGAGGTTAATACAATATTTTCTACTGAAATTCCTCTTGTTTGTTCTAAGCGGTAATAAAATAGATAAAACTATAGTTTCTTCCTCTACCCTTGAAGTCAACAGCTTAATTTCAAACAATTCACGTCCTTCAATATCCTTGGAAATTAAATTTTAATTATGATCAACTCCTTTTGTATGTTTAAAACTTATTAAGAAATTTAAGAATACAAATAATTTCTTGTAATTAAGAAAAAAATATCCTCCAACATGATCATGATCATCATAAGGTTTTTAAGTAACCAAAAGCGTCATCAAGGGTCCGGGGGCGTAATTTTTTAAAATTAGTTAATATATTTGAGCAGGGTTTGAAATTAACTCTTATTTTCTCGGAAAGAGAATAAAAGTCAAATCAGGACTTTTATATTTCTAATAAATAAATAAAAATCACATCATGACTTTTATATTTCGGGCCAGAAAATAAAAGTCCTGATATGATCTTTATCCCAATGATAGCTAATATAATTCGACTTTTATATTAGCTATCATTGGGATAAAGATCATATCAGGACTTTTATTTTCTGGCCCGAAATATAAAAGTCATGATGTGATTTTTATTTATTTATTAGAAATATAAAAGTCCTGATTTGACTTTTGAAGCTCGATTTTAAATATTTAAGGATGAATTTATTAATTTTTTTTCGGATTTCTCCATATTGGTGTACATTATTGGGTTAACCGTTTTTATGGAAATCTTATAGGGTATAATTAATGACCTTATATCGATCTTAAAATCGATTATTAGATTATCAAGGCTGCTGATAATGAAAATAATATCGATATAAAACCTCAGGCTCGCTCAGGTATCGATTTATTATAACTTACGCGATTTAATCGATATTGGGGTCTGCTCCTAGGTTAATTGAGGCGCTGAATTCGGAAATGATATCGATTTTTCGATTACGCGCTCAGGTATCGATTTATTACAACTTACACGATAAATAAGATATTGTGGTCAGCTAATACGTTCATGAAGGTGCTGAATTTGGAAATAATATTGATATTTCGATTACGCGCTCAGGTATCGATTTATATAATTATATATGTAAGTTGTAATAAATCGATACCTGGGCGCCTAATCGAAAAATCTATATAATTTCCAAATTCACCACCTTCATTAACCTATTAGCTGACCACAATATCTTATTTATCGTCTAAGTTGTAATAAATCGATACCTGAGCGCGTAATCAAAAAATCGATAACATTTCCGAATTCAGCGCCTCAATTAACCTAAGAGCAGACCCCAATATCGTTTATATCGCGTATGTTATAATAAATCGATACCTGAGTGCATAATCGAAAAATAGATATCATTTTCGAATTCAGCGAGTCAATTAACCGAAGAGCAGACCTTAATATCGTTTATATCGCGTAATTTATAATAAATCGATACGTGAGCGCGTAATCGAAATATCGATATCATTTCCAAATTCAGCACCTTAATTAACCTTAGAGAGAACTCCTATATCTTATTTGTCTTGTAAGTTGTAATAAATCGATAACTGAGCGCGTAATCAAAAAATCTATATCATTTTCGAATTCAGCGCCTGAATTAACCTAAGAGCAGACCCCAATATCGTTTATATCGCGTAAGTTATAATAAATCGATACCTGTGCGCGTAATCGAAAAATCGATATCATATTCACAATCAGCGCCCTAAATAACTTACAAGTCGACCACAATATTGTAAATATAGGATACGTTATAATCGATACCTGAGCGAGCCTGAGGTTTTATATCGATACTATTTTCATTATCAGCAGCCTTGATAATCTAATAATCGATTGTAAGATCGATATAAGGTCATTAATTATACCCTATAAGATTTCCATAAAAACGGTTAACCCAATAATGTACACCAATATGGAGAAATCCGAAAAAAAGCTAATAAATTCATCCTTAAATATTTAAAATCAAGCTTTGACTTTTATATTAGCTATCATTGGGATAAAGATCATATCAGGACTTTTATTTTCTGGCCCAAAATATAAAAGTCATGATGTGATTTTTATTTATTTATTAGAAATATAAAAGTCCTGATTTGACTTTTATTCTCTTTCCGAGAAAATAAGAGTTAATTTCAAACCCTGTATTTGAGGATACTACAAGGAGTTAAATAGCTAATCTTTACTTAAAGACTTACTAATTCGGTATCACACCTCAGGCCCATGTGAGATATGGTTTCGAAAAAAGTGAAGATTTAAAGAATGATCATAAAGGTGTGAATTAAATAATCTTCATCTTAATATATAATCACTGAGCAATATTTGTTACAATTTTAAAAATCGGTATAGAGATATTATACTCGATATTATATACTAGATATTATATATTCGAAGTTATTTATTTATTGTTTCTTTTTTGTGTCGGCATGCCAGTCTCATTTTTCTAATACTTCATTAAATCCAATTATTTAAGAAGCATCTTGAAGATTAACTTCTCATACGAGAAGTAGGCATATCACTCCATGGGTGGATCCAGGACGATATTTGGGGGTCATGACCCCCAGTCTCATAATCACGTGGCTGATAGCACCTTTTTTGTATATGGTTATTAATAATGCCAAGATTATTACCTTGTATTAAGAAGAATTACGATCTAAACAACCAAAAATGTTATGTTTAGGGCATAATAACTACCTAATTGCTTTATTCGCTCAAAAATAGAAAAAAAAAAATTAAAATTAGAAAAAAATAAAAAGACAAAATATTTGGGGAAGGGGTCACCCCTGTGACACCCCCCCCCCTCCTGGATCACTCATAAAAAGTAGAAAAAGATTTTTTTAAAAAATAAAACCTCATTTGCATATGACGCAAAAACTACTCTGCTCAGATATAAGTATTAGGGTAATGTTCGTGAAAGAAAAAGAGGTTTAGCCGCTAAATAATACTTAATGCACAATTTTCACAGGTACTAATTAGTAAAAAATAATGTAATTGTTTCAAAGAAAAACTTATAAAGCAGCGATATAAAATTTGGCCTTCTTAACAATAATAGTGGATTAAGCAGTCAAATAATTTTTCTAGGACGGCACACCAAGTTAAGACGATATTTTCCGGACTGCTTGGCACTGACTCATGATACATGAAAAGGAGACCTGCCGTGGGAAGAAATACGGCAAGCATGTTTTTAATCGAAATGCTGATGAGCAAATCGCATAATAACAAAATATTACGAGTCAAGATTTCCAAACATATAACTGTAACACCGACATTTTACCTTTACAAAGGTACGATACCAATGAAAAAAGGTTACTACTAAAATTATTGTTGGTAAATAATTTTAAAAACAATCGTTCAATATCACCGCTCCCAAAATATAAGTTGTTTATAAGCTATTCTATATTTAGAACAAGAAGAGGACAAGATGATAAACTCGTGACTAACCTAATAGTAGGAGATTGCATTTGGGCTGTCATTATCCAATGAGCTATGAGGGATTGGAAGCGGGCACTAGGCACACCGCCTCTCGTTTAGTTTCGAGTACTCAGCGACAATTGCTGGCACTATCATAAATCTTCATACTATTGTCCCCTTTGAGAGGGATAATTCCATCAAGTCTTGTTAATATCCAGGCATCTTAAGTTAAGTGTCTGTATTCTTAACAGGGGTCGGAACAGAATGATATGGCACAGTTTAGTTTGTATCAAGAGTGTCAGGCAAGTTAATAGTTGCATTCAAAATTTTTAAGAGGGCAGATTTAAAGGATTTATGAATTTTCGGAGGGTAGCATGTTTTTTGACATTCGAGTTTGGAAATACTGAGAAACGTGCGATCCAATTCTTGAGGAATGGTGGTTATGCTTAAACTTCCGTTGTACATAATGGTACTCTTGGTTTAGCTTTTTCTTTCCACAACTAAAAGACCAAATATCATTTTCTATTCTTTTTTTTTCCAAAACTGTTATTAAAAAAGGACATATGCAAACTGAATGAGTGATCAGTACCACAGCAGAAAATAATCTTAACAAATATATTGGGCATCGGTAAATTAGATGATTCACTTTTCTAGTTTATCAATATAGTAATAAATGCTTAACAATTAACTAATAATTTAAAAAATATATATATTATTATTTGATCATCATGGCAAATGAATCTATGTAACACTAATTCAGGTTCGATTAATTTTATGTATATAAATGTAAAAGGAAAATAACGAGAACACGCAATAGTTCTCTTTCTAAACGTAACGTAACAACTAAATAGTGATTAGCAAAAAACTGTATTACTTTGTTGGTTAAGGTTACATTCCTTAACACACTCATATCTAAATCGGAGATTTAGGTATTTATGTTTTCTGATTACGACGAAAGGATAGTATAGAATACCATAGACATTTTTAACATAGATCAAAAGGGGCTATTTATTATTTAAAAATTTTATATTTGATTCTCCTTCAAACAGAGAAAAAAGGACACTAAAAGTGATCTGCAGCAAAGAAAAAAAATGTTTACATCGCCCGTCTGATATTTATGTTATTCTATTTTTCAATTTTTATTCAATCTTCTGAAAAATAACCTTTTTTTTTCAAGATATGACGTTCTTTTAAGTAGTGAGCGATATGATAACTAGATAATAATAACCGTTAATAGTAACCGTTCAAGGAGATTTTATATCTTTTTTTTTTTTTTTTTTTTTACAAAGCAAAAGTAATATCAGTTTTAGTTTCTTCCGCACGGTATTTTTCAAAAAGTTTTATTATGACATTTTCAACAGCTTTAATTATTCTAAAGAGCTCCATAGCCCAATTAATCAATTAATAATAAATTAATTGTTCTTACCAAAAAGAAGACTATCTTTTGAGAAAATTAAGTTCTATTACTTAAAGTTACGAAATTCACATACCTGAAAAATGAAAAATAAAAAATGTTAGAATATTATAAAAGTTATTTTTTTTTTATAATTATATGTTAAACATGTACCAAATTACAAAATGAATATTATAATTTAAGGAGATAAATTACCTATTCTTAATAATACAAGAGGGAGGGGGCAATTATCATGTCATAAAAGGTATAACAAGGAACGTGTTCAAGTAAATCAAAAAAAATCTTTAAAAAAGAGTTTACATTTTAAAGATCGATTTAAAAATCAGTGTTTAAAACATATTTAATAGATACTACTTCTTCTTTCTCTACCTCCAGGATGCCGCTAAGCGTGGAGGTTTAGCCTCGGCCCATCGTTTTATTTAATAGATACAAACAATCTTTAATTGTCTCACATCAATAAAGTAGGACCACTCCAACAAAAAAGGAAGGGCACAGCTTAAATTATTGCGATATATGAGCTGTACCTAATTTTTATTTTGTTACCATAATTAATTAATATTAGGGCATCAATCCACACAAAAATTAGACGATTTTAATGCGTTTGAAATAAGAAACAATACTAGGAGCAGGAGCTGACTAGAGAGCAGATGCGAGTCCAAAACCAATTTCCACGTGAGTCTAAACCCAACTTATTAACAATGTTGAGGGTGTGCTTAGAACCGTCCAAGGAACTGACAAGATAGATAAGTAGCTATTTCAGGACGTTTCAATTTTTTAGACAATTATTATATTATGTAGATTCTAACACGTATCATAGATGCTTAGTATAAATTATGTTTGTGCATATTAATCAAAACATGTTGAACTTATACTTCAATATAGTAGTCATTAAGTATATAATAATTAATATAATTAATTAAGCATATACTAATTAATATAAATACATATGATCCCCTAATATAGCTTTTAACGCATTATGTGTTGTGTGTAGGTGAAAATACATAGTGATTTAATATTAGTGGTCTCGCAATGAAATACATGTGTAAAATAATCTTTTAATATGTAAAACTCGTGGGCGGTTTTTTTTTACCTCTAAACTCGAAAGGTAGGTTTGAATTATCACAAAACGTTGCATTTCTGTAAAAATGTTTGGATGTACTTTTTATATTAATGTTCCCAATTAAAAAAAAATCTCTTATTTTTACATTATCACTATGAAAAATTATAGTGTTCTTCATTCGCTACATACAAAAAAATAAACCGAGTAAATAAGAAAATTATTATTAATAAAAAAAAAATTTGAATTTTTCTCACATTTATCGTTTACCTCAATATTCATGTATACAAATAAAAGGTATGTTTGCTACCTCTAAATTAGAAAATTAGTGGATTGTCTGACTTTTTATTTAATTTTTTTTTAAATTTCAGTGAACGTTATTGAATTATTTTTAATTCCTGACTAAATTTTATGTCCGTCACAGAAAATTTATTTATCCTCCTAAAATTTAATATTACAATAAGCCACAACAAAGCGTGGTGGTGGTTATGCTAGGTATAATAATAGTAATAGATGACTTTAAAGTCAGGATTAGAAGAAAGGGGAGGGTGTAAATGAAGAGGAGGAAAACTTAGATTTGCCCCTCCTGGCAAATTCTTAGTATCGGATCTGATACATATACCATATACATAACCTGAAACCCAAACGTGACTAAATAATTTATGCCGATTTATTTATGAGGAAGCGATTAAGATGAAATGGCCAGTAGAGGAAAAGAGCAGTATCAAGTTAAATAAATAAGGAAGAAGCTAGGGGAAGAGAGGAAGGTTTTTAGAGAAGCCGTTTTCTAAGCATTCGTGGTCGCTAAATATGCGATGAGCCAGCCACTTCAATAATCTCCAACCAACATCTTCCAGATCTGGAATTCTAATTCCTAGGTCCCTTCCATACTTGATCAACTACTGCCATCTGCATTATATCTATCGTATAATTGTGGGCCTAATCTACATATCCATATAATTTATCGATGTGTAAAATTTTGAAATAAATACACGTAGTAATTATAATTTCTAAAACGTACAGGAGTATTATTGGTAGTATATAATGATTAGGGACTTTTTTATTTTTATAAATAGATTATTGAGCTAAAATATCTACAATTTTAAACCATGAAATTTCAATATTTTCACTTACGAGCCTATAAAATTTGGGAATTTTTAAAAATCGATCATTTTCTTATTTGCGTAAAAACACAATTCAAATCCAATGAAACATGACATCTATGCAGTATAGTAATCCAAAATAAATTCTGAAAAATGTGTTCAAAATTTACATCCTATATCATTATTTCATAGAAAATTGAAAATGTAAATTAACTTATACCGACATAAACTTATTGACACTTTCGTACATCAAGATTGCACATCAAATTAGCATATCGCTACCCAGGAAATGATTTAATTAGTATGATTTTTTTTACTCTAATGGAACGATTGAAATCTATGAACTAATGTTGAGTTAATTATAAATAGAACAAAAGATATACCTGAAAAAGAATCTTATGCCTCTCATAACAAATTAGTTTTCTAAATTAAAAAAAATTACTGTTCGAATCAAATAGAATTTTGCCTGGTTGAAATAAAAAATAATAATTAAGGAAATTAAACAGCATTACTGATAATGAACGTTTACAGACGATAAAGTCAAGTATAAATTTGTAACAATAAAAATAACTTCCATCATGAAGTTTGAAATAGTACGTTATGTAAGGGAAACTTTGCCAGTAAATAAAGCATGGTTGTAATTTACCACTAAGGTATAAATAAAATGTGTTGATATAGTAGTGTCCAAGCCGTGGCGAATCTTTTGCAGTATTTCATCTGCTAAGTACCGGCTTTAACCTTAATTTACTATCTGTATTTTCTTTTTCTTTTTGTTTCCAATGGAGAAGGTCATTATATTTACAAACACATAGAAAAACAAATATTATTCTGCACGTAAGTAGAAACTGCTATTCCAATAAAAACATTTATATATATATATATATATATATATATATTAAAAATTAAAGTTTATTATTACTAGTGTTGTCTTATATTAAAGCCATTTTTAACTTATTCATTGATCTGAATCATTTAAGAGACTATATTTTGGTTTCTGATGGATTTAGTTAAAATTATATCAAAAAATTAGAATTAGAAAGTATTATCGTTTTTTTTGTTTTTTGTTTTTTTTTTTACATTTATTTGAAATAAATGAACAGAATAAAATAAAAGGTGGTTTATCATTCATATCATTCTAAAATATATATATCTATATTTAGCCATAAGCAAACGGTCCGTGTGAATTTTGCAAATAGGATATTATTCAGGGACCTAACAATTCATAATGTAATTAAAAAAAAAATAATATAAATACATACATAATTTAAGGGCTTAGATACTAATAATTTCTTTGGTATGTTATAATTGCCCTAAATAATTATAAATAATCAACCAAATTATTCGTAAACATATTCAAAAGGTTGTAGCAAAGAATGTTCCTCCCTCTCGAGGATTGTTTTTTATGGAATTGGGAACCTTTATTTACATTTTATTTCCATAACAGGCATGAATTGGATATGAAAGAGTAATGTGGATATACTCCGATGGATAATTCGTCAATTGACAATGATAAAATACCCCATATCAACCCAAAGGAGCTGAGGGGGGGGGGGGGGTGTTTGTAATATAGAAGGTGAAGCAAACACTATCTATCAATGCTACGTCAAAGGGAACGCCCCTAGATCATATAGCTGCCAATTTATACCGTCTGTAGGAGGGAATGAATTTGGAATTATATCTTGTATCATTCCTCTATTTTTGAAAGCATTATTTTATGAATTACTATTTTATTTTATGAATAAATTACATGGTGACCATTTGTGTTATAAGATTTATTAGGAACCACGCTTCTTTTTATGAACTATTTTTGTTTGCTATAAAATACATATTAATAATCTGTTGTATTGTAAAAAAATAATTCATAGATTTAAAAGAAATCATAATAAAAAATTATTACATTTAAAAAAAAGTTTATAATTTAAAAAACTTATTTTAATTAACAAATTACAAATCTCTTTTTCAAAAGTAAATAGGTAATAGAAAAAACGACTTTTAATTCATAACATTATTAGAAAAAATCACTCAATACGTATATTATATAGAAATACCTTGTCTGGCACATGTTCGATATTTTGTTTATTCTTTAGCGAGATTTTAAGTCTTAATCACATCGAATAAATAATAAGGATATTCACATTAATAAATTTTGCGATTGAATGTAAAATATAAGAGGAGTGAATGACTTAGGAAGAAAAAAAAAATCACTCAGAATAGGTTTTCGTCTAAGGGTATCAGGAAATGTCAATTAATAAATTGAAGTGTAGAGTGCATTTCGATTGTGATCCGGTGTAATTGAAGTATGCTTAATTGAGTTGTGGAAAAAAAATTTTGTAAACGCTTTTTTTCAATCATAAAGCTCTACTGAAATGATGCTACACATCTTGCGGGGTTTGTAAGTTTTATAATTATTAAATCAACATAAAAATTCTATATTCTTATTTCATTTATAAAGACGGTATGACTTATTTAAGAAGTCCTCCACCAGCCATACTCCTGTTTTTTCATCAATCATAGAGCAATAAGGTTATTTAACCGAGATCACGTTGAGCCATCAGCACTTACCCCTTAATTCGTACATTAAAATTATTTCTTTATTTAAGATGATAAACTTTTTAGTTTGATGGAAGTACCGGAGTAAATCGAATACTAATGTTTAAACAATGATAAGCGATTCAATCTCACGGAAAGATGAAACCATAAAGTAATGAACCTGAAGATAGAATACCCCAGTGAATTTAAGTACCTACCTGAATTTGGTAGGTCCCTGGAGAGCTACCTCTGAATAATCATCTGATCCTTACAAAAATCCATTACTGGCTATGCAAATTTGAATGGGGTTAAGTAAATTGGTTTAACAACTCCTTGGTAATTAAAGTTAGGTGGGGAAGATTAGCAAGTCAAACTAATTATTGGGGAGGGGTGTACCTGATGTCATGGCTCCTACTTCCGGTTCCTGCTGGAACAGTAATATTTTCCAATTATGACAGAGGGCTCATATTTCTTCTGGGCTTCTGGGCTTCAGTATTTTGTTAAACTGTTTCTTTCAAAACTATGGTACGAGAAATATTTTATCAGAATAAAATTATTGATTTTAAGCGTCATTTCTTCATTGGACATAAGGTATCATTACCGGAAATCATTCAAACAAGATAGGGTCACAATAGAAGCCATTAACACATATAATAATTTTATGGTAAAATTAAGTTTAAGTCGGACAAAAATAACTAAGTATAACACCCCAATTTGCCTTGTGCTAACCAAGGATTGGCAGGATGATAAGAAACTTCTTCGACGATCATCACAGGTTTAAAAATGGGGAAAATAGTGGCAAAGAATTATTATTCAAATGAATAGCTACTGTGATAAAAAGAGATCAATTCGCGGGGAATTTGCTGTTGGCTAAACATGATAAGGTTCAGGGAACGATCTATTCGACTTTATCAAGGAAGTTACCATGTTTTATAAGAAGCTTTCTAGGGTTAAGAGTTAACTTGATTGTCTCCAAGAAAAAAGTACAAAAATGAAAAACTTAGGACCAATACAATTTGACTGTATATTTAGTGATAAAATGAGGAGACAGCACTTCAACTTAGTCCACGTCAACTTAAGTTAAGTTACAAGCAAGTAAATGCTGCCGGATTATCTATGTAATTTACCTTTCTCAATAATCAAATGAAAAAAAAAATTAAATGAAGAATTTGTACAATCACTACAACACTGATGTCATTCTGTACTCAAAATAAAACATGCTTGGATTTCAAGATTTCAAGGAAGCAAATTATGTGAACATAGCATCTATGTAATCTCACGAGATCACTCAAGCGGCGCTAAATATATAAAACATCTCTAAATTGCAGGGGGCATTTCCTCCTCAGTTGAAAAATTAGAGACAATGCCCTCCTACCCAGGGCTAGGAATCGGGTAATTCACGAGGACTCCTATCAGAAACAGGACGTTCACACGATTATAGGACCGGGAAAAAATGGAGGAGAAAATGCATTGTTTGCTGAGCGGTGAAACCGAGCATTAGTCAGATCGCTACCAATTGACGGAAATCTATTATACGTCGCGGTGCGGTGCAATCTAGTCCGGATTACAGGGCTACCTAGTACGGTCTCTAATCGACTTCCTTCATCAAACGTGTTATCTACCCAAACAGTGCAATCTAGAATCTAAATAGAATTTTCGGAAGCTCTAGGATATGTAGATTAAGAATAGATAAGGTCAGTGGGGCTTTTCGTTTTATACTCTATGCTGTAAGGCTTAGAAACCACCATGGGAAATTCCAAAAAACAAACCTTTCATTACCAGCCCAGCCCCATATTTTCGATCCATCTAAAACTTACAATTTTATGTTAAATAATATAATATATAACATTATATATCTTAATATATAATATTATATATTTTTATGGAATTATATATTTTTGTGTAATCCAAGGGATTAGGTTTGACCGCATTTAATTCTAATCTACTTTTCTTTTTTACGAACGAAACAAATCTATAACCAAGGACATCCGATACATAACAATTGCCAAAACTAGAAAAAACGGCGTGAGCTGTTTAACTGCTTAAAAATGTTAACATCAATTGTCGTTTTTGGTCGTTCGTCTTTTCTATGAGCTGTAACTTGCATTTAGAAAGCCTAAAGGCTTCCTCCATAATTTTCTAAGTAGCGAGAAGTTTTTTTTATAATTAAGACTGGTAGTTCCTAACATTGGCGTATAACAACAAACGAACTCTACAGCTTTAGGGTTTACTACTAATTTTATTAGTATTAGGTTTACTTAATAGATGCATAACTAATGTATAGCTGTATAAAAATATATTTATATAGTACATATATTTTTACTTTCACTTACCTATATATGAAATATATAGTAAGTGGAAGTATTGCGATCGTGAAAAATTTCGACTTCCGGTTTTCAACGGAAATACACGTTTTGGGACCCCCTGAGTCGAAATAACCAAGTCCCGCGAAATGGTCTGTGTGTGTGTGTGTGTGTGTGTGTGTGAACAGACTAGCTCAAAAACTATAAACCGTGCGAACCTGAAATTGGGTATTTAGAGTATGTATAAGCCCGCGATGTGACAGCAAAAATTTCATAAAATTTGCTCAAAGGGAGGGGGTATTTTATTTAATAACTTTTTAAGTTTTTTTCGATTTTCTCAAAAACGGCTCTAACGATTTTGATTAAACTGAGTATTTGATTTATTTATATGCCCGAGATATGACTGTAAAAATTTCATCAAAATTGATTAACCGGAGGGGGGACTTTACTTAATAAATTTTGTATCATTTTCACGTGTTTTTTTTATTTACTCAAAAACGGCTTTAAAGATTTTGATCAAACTGGGTATATAATGTATGTATATGCCCGAGATACGACAGTCAAAATTTCATCGAAATTGATCAACCGGAGGGAGGACTTTACTTAATAAATTTTGTATCATTTTCATGTGTTTTATTTATTTACTCAAAAACGGCATTAACGATTTTGATCAAACTGGGTATATTATGTATGTATATGCCAAAGATGTGACACCCAACATTTTATCAAAATTGGTCAAACGGAGGGGGCACTTTACTGAATAAATTTTGTATCATTTTCACGAGTTTTTCTTACTTACACAAAAACGGCTTTAACGATTTTTATCAAATTCGTCATGTTTAATGAAAATTAGGTTTTCTTTAATATCAGGTAAGCTTTATCATTATTAAAATGTTCTGAGGGGGCTTTTTTTTGGGGGGGGGGGCCTTTTTTGTTTGTTTCTTTCTTTCTTATAAAGTACCTTTGTTTTTGTTTACATGAAGCAATTAACTGTCTCTCGTTACGCCTAAAAATAAGAAATGGCTAAATATGAGATATGATAAAAATAAAGAAAACATAAAGAGGAGAAAAAAAGAAAAATATTCAGTCAACTCATAAAACTCGTTGAGCCCACGCATGCGGAGTATGCCTTTATTGACAGACCATTGTTCATAATTAAAGCCGTTCTGGTTATTTGAGAAGTGGCAATTAACAAAACGCATTAATTTATAATCTAAGTAAATTGGTAAGTGAAAGTTGTGTGTTGCGAGCACGCACCAGATTTTTATTTACGTTGCGGTATAAAGAAAACATTCCATTACGAGTCAAGCTTTTGAATTTTGAAATTTGAGAAATATTAGATAGATGCGGAAGAACATTCAATTTTGTTTAACTACAGAAGATATTTACGGATTGATTAATTACTACAACAATTTTATTGAACCAGCAATTTTCTTTTGCGGTAATAAACCTTAGTAACCTTCAGAACTTATTTGCATTTACTTTATCAAATGATATCTCTTAGAATTATAAAACAGCGGTAGCAGTTTAAACTGAATTCATAATCAGGGTTGGATTAAGAGTAAGCTACTAAGCGGCCACGGGAACCTAGGGGTCCCCTAAGGAAACCGGAGTGTTTCAGAAATTATGACCCGGGTTTAAGGAAATCTACATCAAATAACAAAGCAATCCTGTAAATAAAATGTTAAATTTGCGGAAAAAACGTTCCATCGTACCACTGAGCTTGAAGCAATGGAGAATGGATCTCACCTAGGTCACCCTCAACTGGTAATATCATCATAATTATTTAACTGAGAGAACCCTAACGACCGAGGATTTGCCGGGCTACAGGAGAGTGTCCCTATCCGAGGTTCGATCCCCGGCACTACTAAATAATTTCCTTTATATCTTGATCCGTCCCAAAAAGGGACGAATCGTCAATCTAGATGGAAATAGTTAACATCAACTAAATGAAAAAATAATGTCGGCCTCAGGAAACCAACAATCTAGCTACGGCATTCACAAATTATTAATAGCTTGAAGCAAATATTAGCTGAACAACTTTGCTGTATGGTTTGAACACGGTTGCTCGATCATAAATAACAGTCAGTTTATTTGTTCATAATAATGCAAAAGCAATAAAATCGATTGGTGGATTTCGGCTTTTAGGAAAAAATTTATACTGGGCAATAAAAGACGATTCAGAAGTTTAAATTTAGATTAGATAGAACTTTTTGGTTCTTAAAAAGTGGGAGTATTAAAAATCTACTCTGATGTACACCCAGATATTTTAACAGAATATAGTCCAAACTATGTAGAATTACATTATTCATTATGAATTGTTAATAACTGCTAATTACGTGTACTATTTTTTTTAAGACGTTAATCTCTTATTGTTGAGAGCATATATTTTTTTATATTTGGAGGCAGTAAGGAGGTGCAAATGAGATTTACATTAATATACGAGTATTAATCCAGTCTCATTAGAATATAGTGCGGAAATCTCTGAAGCATTAGTAAAACGAGATTCTTCGGCAATTAGTAAAAAAATTAAAAGAAATTGGCAATTTTTTATTTCGAAAGAGATATTTTTATTTCTAGGAGCAAAGCATGAACAAATCCATTTTTATATAAATTTTAACAATTAACATTAATTTCTTTTTTCATAACTCTAACAATCAGCCAAAACACAATCGGTGCTCACCAGGAAAGTTGGAGTAACTGGATTTTTATGAAGTTTGGGATCAATAATAAATGAATGAAGTTCAGGTTAGCTTCACATTGTTCCGCCAACCCCACACTGAACTCCTAATATACAAGCTGAGGAAAGAACATTAATGTGAATCTGAAAAGATTTAAGAAAACTTTAATCTTGCTGATTCAACCCACTATAAACCAGATTTGTTGGAACAGTGCAGTGAAAAACATATGGTGGACCACGGGATGGATGGTACGTATGCTAAAGTAACATAGGACAGTATTAAATACGTCTGACCTATATTCCACTTTTAAAGAACTTAATGGCAGACTTCACGCAATAACAAAATAATGTTTATCAACCTACAAAAAATCATGTAGGAAATCACAAATTAACATAAAGGAATTAGAGATGTATTATTAAAAAAAATTAACGCTGTATTTTTTGGAAAAGAATAATAGTTATTCAAAAGAACTATTTTAGGATTGGAATTTTAATGCGTAGTTACTGCTAAACTAAAATTAAGGATTTTCATGTTCATGGAAGTCGTCAAAAACAGGACCAATTAGGTTAGTAGTGTGACTTTTATAGAACAAAGAACCTTTTATTTTATTTTTTTCAAACTATTAATTAATCAAATAATGTATACTAACATAAATTAGTATTTTATTTATTTTTTACAATTAAATACATTTCTTATTTCAGATCATGTTATCCTAGTAAACTTAATTAATAGATCATATAAATTAATTTTAATAAATAAATATTTGATGAAATAATTAATATTATAAACGATCGAGGAAGTGCCCTACAGGTAACACCAACTAATAATACCGACACGGGGCCGGTGCGACCCACGTGTTAGCGGGGTCAGAGTTCACCGGGGGCGGGTTCGATAACAGCTGTCACCATAGCAACCCCACCCCTACCCCCTCCCCACCAGCACCACTTTACATACACACTCCGCCATGTCACCCACAGCCCCATCCTCCGTTTAAGTGCCTAACTGCCGAGTGACAAGAAGTCGATCTCACACAAAAACTTATTTAAGAATAATAAAGTATTAGTGAAACAGAATTAGAAGATAAATAAAGAAATCACATTAGAACGATATTTCACCGGGTCATTAAGTTCTCCTTGGACCTAAAAAAGATGCTTTACATATTTAATTTATAAGAAATAGGGTATACATTTATGTATTGGTAATTGTGGATCATTCAGGATTGAACCCAGCTAGTTCACAACTAGAGTTCAGTGCCTTATCCACTAGACCAGGCTGGTTAATTTCTGATTTGTATTATTCCTTAAATGTACATAATAAAAGGCTATTATTATTATTATTATTAATTGTGGATCATCATACTCGTATACCCAACTGCTACAGGCCAAGTTTATAACCTGACATGACACACACTAAACTTCCTGGATTCATGGGAATATTCAGATCAAAATGATACACGAAAAGTGTATAAAACCTTCTTCTTACAGACCATTCACTCTCCTTCCAATTTGTTCTAAACCTTTCGTAAAATTAATTTACAAGAAGCTGGTTGATATACTGACAGACCAAAAATAATATCTGACCATCAACTCGGTTTTTCTTATCTGGCGAGATACATTCCCATTAGTTTATAGCGACGACCTCTGAATTCCTCAAACAGGCGAAGTACGAAATCTTGGGGCCTTCATGTAAAAATTAAAAGGCAGACTTTTCGCCAAAATTTAAAATCAAACAAAATTTAATGCATACACGTACCTACTAAAACGTATTGTATATGATATAGCTTCACAAATTCATGACTCAGCAAAAAAGACATACAAAAAGAAACTAGGAGAACCATTTACCGACCGACATATTCGTACCTTATCGAAAATTAAAAAGTTAAATGTACTTATTTCAATTACATTTATGTTTACATTAATGCACTGATGCAAAATCATATATAAGTAAAATGAAAATTATGAGAAAGCAAATTACTTCTATTTAAAAAAAAAAGAAAAAAAGTATTAGGTGATAGTAGAAGATTATTTTACAAAATTACTCTCTGGATATAACCTGCTTTCATTCCATATTTGAGAATTTTTCTTTAGATAACATTTCGACAAAGAGGCTTCCAATAAAATGCATAATTTTAATTCATAATATCAAAAATACGAATCCAATACCGAAATTCTTTGACAAAAGACATGGATCAGTTAACAGTTCTCGATAGTAATCCATCTTGAAGTAAGGAGAATATTAATGCCGAATTAATATTCTAAGTATTAAAACTTTCTTCATCTCGGCGATGTCGGAGAGCGAAGACTTTTCTCAAGCTTTGCGAAATAAATTTATAGAGACAAAATATTAAGGGAGCAGCTGGGGGGCCTTAAGTTGTCTTCAAGAAGAAATCCCTTAAAAAAAAAAAAAAAAAAACCAGGAGATTAGTTTCGCGGCCCCATGGAGCAGAACGCTCTACTCCAGGACCCTAAAAACTCACTTCTTCCCGGCCCAGATTCTTTTGGAATCAATAGTTTTTTTCTTCTAATCCTTTTTTTAAAACTATGAATTTATAGAAATACCAAGATATTATTAAGTATGTTTTAAAGACAAAAATGTAATGCATAATCATACATTTATATCTATCATGGCTAGGGATAAATGATTTGAACCCAAAAATTGCAGTTATTCTATTCTATATTTTCTTTGTCGATATTTTTAATTAGACAGAGAGAGCGGAATGTACTCGAAAACCCGTGATATTCTTTGAAAAGGGCATTCATTATAAATGATGTATCACGCGATAATAAAATCAGTCGGTCAGTGCAATTTGATGGAAATAAAGTTCCTCAAGTGCCTATTACATAAACCAGACATATATTGAGAAAATTGTTTATTTAATCTCACTTTATGCTACCACAGCTAATCTGACGATGCTATAGTCGGAGTCCTAAATTATACCTACCCGGAGATAATTAGGAAAGGGATCTTTACCTGACATCGTACAGACTCAGGATTATCATCTCACATCTTTCCATGGCAACATTCGGGAGATTATATTTCATAAAATGTTACTTTATACATTTTCGCAATAAAACTTTTTTTTTTATTATAAAGCAATAATTCCCCTCCATATTATGGTTTAACAAGCTAGTGCATGAATGTACAATTTAGGTAAAGGTTTAATACCGTGACTGATTTTTCATAATATTTGATTACTTTGTCAATAAATCTGTGAGCCTTTTCTTTTTTCCTTATTAATTCTTTATTGATATATGAAAGGAAAATAATTGATTAAAGAAAAAAACATCAAAAAATATTGTTTTAGGATTTTTATTTTACTTATTTATTTAAATATAATCATTTTTAAATCTTAATTACTCACCTTTTAGAATTTTATAAATTTTTTTTAGGCAATGTCAAAAAGTATTAGACTCCTTTACTTTAGTTTCTACCAGTAGCGGATCCAGAAATTTTTCGAGGGGTGGGCGCACTTTTTTACTTTTTAAATTTGTATGTGTCATAAAGGACCTAATTTATAATATTAGTGCATAGTTACATAGTAAAATTTTATTAAATGTTAAAACAATCCATTTTTCATTTAAAGAGTTTTAAAAAATTACTAAAGATATCCCTTTTTATAGTGAAATACTAAAAGTTGATTGATGTCCTCATCGCTCAGGGGGGGGGCGACCCCCCGCGCACCACCCTTGGATCCGCCACTGGGCTCTACCGAATTTGTAAAGGTAAAATAATATGCATGTACATATGTTTGTGATTTATATATCATATAATTATTATTATATATTAATCACATTCATATTATCTTTTCTGACCTAAAAGCAAAATCAATAAACTCTACAGGAATTTTATCATATTTGTCTTTTCTTTTTTATAAATTTCATTTATGGAATGAGTGATTTTGTTTTATTTTATTTTCGGAAATGAAGGGAAAGGAGAGTCGTATTAAATCAAGAGACCATGACAGGGTATCCCATTCCTTTTCTCGAGTTACCTGCGTTTCATTTCGACGGCCTCTTCGAGTAGTTGTTAGTGTTGAGTTACGTTACCGTAAGCCTTGACTTTTTATAATCTCAGGTATGAAAGAAGGCATCGCATGATGTTTAAATGTTAAGAAGTTCCCTCATATCAAGCTGCCTCAAGATTGGATCGTAATGTTATAGGCTAGATGCTCTGAAATAAGTTTTACTCAACTCTGATTCAGGAAAAATCCTTTTTGTTTGAGAAATTAATGGAACAAAATTAGTTTAAAAAGATCGTAATACACAATAAAGTTGTGGACAAAATTGTACACAACTCTTTAATTCATGTTCCTACTATAGAGCTAGTCGCTAGTTACCTATAAAGATGCACTTTATGTATAGGTACTCTAAATAAAATAAATTAAATGAATAATCTAACGATTTATTGTCAGAATAAAACATCACAATCAGTGAGGGTGCTATAAGAAGGACAAAGTGGCGTACTCTCTGCCACGAGGGGAGATAAAGTACAATGGTTCCCGGCCTTAAATTGCAACTTAAATTAATCGAGCTTAAGTTGAAAAAAAAAAAACTTCTACTCCTTTTCTGCTTTTGGTGACAGATATTGGGCATACCAGTTGCCATCATGTTAATTGTGGTTTTGTTCAAATGTGGTTTATCGATCAAATATCGAAAATTTTGACCAATAATTAACTTTAATATATTGTATATTACAATGTATAATAATGCAACTTTAACTACGCTCGACTAGAAATTCATTATTTTTAAAATAATAAACTAAACAAAGCATTGAGAAATATAATATTCACAACATTATTACTACACTATTTATAATTAATAACTGTATTTTTTTTAATTTTCTAAAAAAATCGGCGTGTCAATTTATTATAGATTTTATCGTATAGCATAATTTAATAACTATGTACATCGGTCTCAATATGCAACCCACAAAGGTATACCTATTAAAATACCAATCGGCTAATTCTACAAGTGCTTAGCTTTTAATAAAAATTTTTTAAGATTAATTAGATAAATGTAGACCAATGGTAATGCTGAACCAATCATAACAGATGAAAATGTTTTATTAAACAAATACGCTTAAGCACAAGAATGCGAAGAAGAGTTCCATACTCTTAATAAAATCAGTTCGATATGCATTTCGAAAACGTTGAAATTTGACAGACTTGTCTAATTATATAAACCGTGATAAATGCAGAATCAAGAAATCCTTCGATGTTTTTTAAAGTCATTTAGAAGAAGATATTGCGTGGTTTTGATCATTACACATGAGTTACTTACTCTCTTCCGTTTTTCTCTCGCAAAATTGTTTTATGAAATGAATTACTGATTCATTAACTTCTTGTATTTACGTCAGACATTTAACACAGTTTTTCATAAATTATTAAGGTTGACAATGACAGAATGATGGAATGGTCTGTTCACTGATCGAAGTAATAGAGAGAGCAATACCACAGAAATTGGGAAGCGCATCGCTTCCGCTATGCATTGAAAATGCCCTGAGAGAACACGAACGTTTTGAGTGACTACTGGTAAAACTCCTAATTGACATACACCAATGGGATAATTCCGTTAATTTTGCTGTTAACGTCGATTTATCTCGTTACTGTGGTAAATTGTCTCCTATGACTAAACAAGGGCTCTCCTGGCTAAGGTTAATTCTTTCCTCTTTATCTAATTACAGACCATTAAATTTAACTATTAAAATATAGCACATTAGATTTATATATATTATTTTTATTTATTACTAGCTGTATATCCCGGAGAATTTCAATTTTTAAATCTATAAAATCTATAAACTGAGACTTTTATCGACTCAAACGGTCGATTTTGTAAAAACCAATGTAAAGCGAGATCAAAAGAATTATTATAACAATAAAGAATATACCCAGAGATCGGCTGAAGTTATGCAATTTTAATATGGACAGGTGTTCGCACCTGGTATGAAAGAACCACTGAGCGAAATTTGGAGAATTTAGGACAAACGGAATGGATTTCTATAAATATCAAACAGAATTTCACCTTTATATGCATAGATTATAGCTGTATATCCCGGTTTATCACGGGAAATTACATTTTTCTAAAGAAACGGTCGATTTGGTAAAAAAAAACATCGTAAAGTGAGATCATTATGATTTTTAAAATAATAAAGAATATCAGCTGAAGATCGGCTGAAGTTATGTAATTTTAATATGAACAGGTATTCGCACCGGGTCTGAAAGAAACGCTTAGCGAAATTTGGAGAATAAAGATTATCAGCTGAAGATCGGCTGAAGTTACGCAATTTTAATATGGACAGGTGTGCGCACCTAGTATCAAAGAACCACTGAGCGAAATTTGGAGAATTTAGGACAAACGGTATGGATTTGTATAAAGAACAAATAAACAAACAAACAGAATTTCAACTTTATTTATATAGATGTTCAGGTATTGGGAATAATAGTTTAGAAAATTTATGAATCGTTTAAATATTTTGAATTGCATTATTATTCCATTATAGAATAAAGTATCAAACTCTCCAACTTGATAAAATCTCGATAAAACTGCTAATAATGGGGCGAATATAAAATGTATTCTGTATACAAGCGGAAGTTACTCCTAATATTTTAGGATAAAAATAAACTATTTGTATTTACTAATTTTATATTAATATCTACTATTTACAATATAGTAATGTTTCATCTCCTTAAATGGAAAATGGTTTTTATTAAAACATTTAATTGTAATAGATTTGTACTAAAATATATTTCAAATTAGGTATTTCAAGACTTATGGAATAAAATGTCAAGAGTGCAGCCGCTGATATGTAATAGTTTTTTGGAATTTCTGGTTTCTAGAATCCGCTGTTGATGTAGATGTGTAAAGTTCTTTATATACTGTCACAATAGACAATAGTGTTTAATATAAATAGTGTTTATATCCCTTATCACTAGACGTCAGGTGGAAAATAATTTAAAGAAAAAGATAAATAGGAAGGTTACGGACTGTTTTGATTTGGTTTTTGGAAAAAAGTGCTAACAATGTTGTAATACTTTTAAATTCATTAATGTTGTTATATGTGAAGTTTTTTTGTTCATGTTAATAATATATTGTTGCTCATTATAATATTCCTTAATTTAATTTGATAGTTAGTAGCGAGTTACGTTGTAACTCGAGAGAGAACTCACTTCCACTCCGACTGGGTAAGTTTGCAAAACTACTATTTTCTAAATTAATCGCACGTTGAAAGAGACGTTACATTGGCGCCCAACGTGGGGCTTAAGACTATTTAAAAGGTAAAATGGATGCAACCAAATTACTCAAGGATGAGTTGGTGTACGAGCTACACATTAGGGGGTTATCCGAGTCAGGCGATGCTTCAGATTTGAAGAAAAGATTATCAAAAGCACTTAGTGATGAGGTGCAACCAAATTCAGAAATAATATCTTCATTAAATGGGCAAAATGAATTAGACATTTGTATGGGTAAATATTCGGCGCTTGCCGAACGTATCGATGAGCTATCGATTAATGACGTGATGGAATTTAGGCGTCTTGATGCACGAGTTGGGCATCTTCATGGTCGTTTAGGACGGTTAGTTGTCCAAACCGAGTTAGAAGAACGTAGGAGACACCTTTTTGAGCGGGTTACTTTTCTAATAGCAGAACTTTGGGAAAAGAAACCATCTGTTAGGTTACCAGTTTCTGCTCATATTGATAAAGCCTCTTCACAACCCAATGAAGAACCGAAGCCTAAAGAAGTGGCGTTTAGGGACATAAAAGCATACAAGTGGGGTATACAGTTCTCGGGTGATTCCTCCGGCCCTTCGTTAAGTTCTTTTCTGGAAAGCGTAGAAGAGCGAAGAATAGCACGAGGGATAAGTCCGGGAGAGTTATTTCGAGGAGCAGGAGATCTTTTTACTGGGTCGGCTTTGGTCTGGTTCCGAATGAATCGTAATCGGTTTTCTGATTGGGACGAGGCGGTCAGCCGACTTAAGCAGGCATTCAGGGACCCAGATTATGATAGAATGCTTAAGAACGAGATCACCCGCCGGACACAAGGCATATGTGAATCACCAGCTGTATTCATCGCAAAGATTAGGTCACTCATGGGCCGACTGTCAACACCGTTAACCGAAAGAGAACAGTTAGCCATAATTGAAAGAAATTTAAGGCCGGAATACCTGCAGCTTCTAGGATTAACGCGTTACGATAATATCGACGAGCTAGAAGAAATTCTAGGTAAATTGTCATTGGGCAAGGTGCTTGCCACAAGGTTTAGAGAACCACCATCAAGCGGTTTATTAGAGCCCGATTTGGGATATTGTGGGTATCAGGGTAAGAACACTAAAAATATCGCCGCTCTTAGTACAGAAACTTCTCCCGAATTGGCTTTCGAAGTGCAAGTAAATTCAGGTGAACAACCGAAATGTTCTGAACAACAACTAAAAGTCTGCAGTGCAGTTTGTTGGAACTGCAACGTACAAGGGCATCGATTTAGGGACTGTAAGGAACCTCGGGTTATTTTCTGCAATGGCTGCGGTAAGAAAGGGATGAAGATTTACCAATGCAGCGGGTGCAGGGACCGAAAAGCGGATAAATCCTTAAAGAAGGGAAACGGCGAGGCAGAGGGGAACTAGACGTGCCCCATACCTCTCTGCCGCCTATGGGGCTTTCTTCTGAAGACAAAGAAGAAATTCCGTCCACGGTTGAGGCTTGCGCGGGAAGTTACGAAATCTGTAGTCCTGATTCTCATGACCAACGACCCCACCTACGAGTGAACATCTTTGATAGGTACATGTTGGGATTACTAGATTCAGGTGCATCCCGGACAGTTTTAGGAGGCCCTGGCTGGGAACTTGTAAAAGGGCATCTACGGTTGCGGAAATCTAATATTGAAGGGATCCTGGTCCCGACTGGTCAACGATGTCCCGTCTTAGGTGAGGTAACCATACCCTTCAAATTAGAAGAAAGAGTTAGGGTGGTAACTACGTTGGTGGCGCCTGATTTAACCATCCCCTTAATCCTAGGAGTAGATTTCTGGAAATCAATGGAGGTCGTTCCGGATTTGAGCAATAATATTTGGAAGTTCACGGATTCCAATCTAACTAAAAACTGTCCCGTTTCTAGCGCTCTGGTTTCAAAGGATCATCTTTCAGAAGACGAAAGAATACAGCTTCAAGAGCTGTTAGATCAACAACTCAATCGAAAAGGACCGAAGATCGGACTAGTTAAGAACTACACCCATAAAATTGATACAGGAGATCATCCACCAATAAAACAACGATACTATCCCGTATCACCTGCAGTTCTCAGAGAAATGCATAAGGAATTGGATGAGATGATTGCGATGGGCGTCGTCGAGAAAAGTCGCAGTCCCTGGTCCTCACCTGTTGTAATGGTTAGAAAGCCTGACAGATCTTACAGGTTCCGTGTAGATTTCAGGCGCCTGAATGCGGTATCCAAGAAAGACGCCTATCCATTACCTTATTTATCAAATATCTTGGATCGGTTGAGAAATGCGAAATATCTCAGCACATTAGACTTAAAATCGGCGTATTGGCAGATTGAGCTGTCAGAAGAAAGTAAAGAAAAGACAGCGTTCACAGTTCCTGGCCGTGGTCTGTTTCAGTTTAACAGGATGCCTTTTGGTCTTCATAATGCCCCAGCTACTTGGCAAAGGCTGATAGACCAGGTTCTTGGACCCGAACTGGAGCCATATGTTTTTGTATACCTGGATGATGTGGTTATAGTCACACCAACTTTCCAGTTACATCTTGAGACTCTCAGAACTGTGTTAGAGCGGATTACAAATGCTGGCCTTACGTTAAATTTGGAGAAATGTAAGTTTGCTAGAGAGGAGCTTAGGTACCTCGGGTACTTGGTAGATAAGCATGGACTAAGAGTGGATCCAGAAAAAATTGCTTGTATTCTTAACTACCCTCGTCCGAAAACATTACGTCAAATACGTGCCTTCACCGGATTAGCCTCTTGGTATAGAAGGTTTATTCCTGAATTTGCTACTAGGATGGCGCCTTTAACTCATCTTCTGCGGAAAGGTCATAAGTGGACCTGGGGTGAGGAACAAGAACAAGCGTTTTTAGACATTAAAACGAAATTGATAGAAGCACCTGTTTTAGCATGCCCAGACTTCACAAGACCGTTCACAGTTCAGACAGATGCTTCATCCGTTGGATTAGGAGCGATTTTATCACAAGAGCTTGACGAAGGAGAGAAAGTTATTGCTTACGCCAGCAGAGCTCTAACGAAAGCTGAACAAAAACTCTCCGCCACTGAGTTGGAATGCTTAGCGGTAATTTGGGCGATTGAGAAGTTTAGACCTTATATCGAAGGAACAAAATTTACTGTGGTCACTGATCACCATTCTCTGATGTGGCTTCATCGCCTACAAGATCCGACAGGTCGACTGGCTCGATGGGCATTACGGCTCCAGAATTACGATTACCAGATAAAACATCGACCAGGAAAGGAGCATATGGCAGCTGATGCTTTATCACGTGCGATAGACAATACTTCCAGTGATCGAAACCCTACTGTAGCAGCAGTCGTGATTGACGGAGAAGGAGCTGATCCCTGGTATCAGGATATGAAGAAAAAGGTCACAGATAAGCCGGAGGAGTTTCCAACTTGGCGGATTACCGAAGGTCGCCTCCTCAAACATGTGTTTGAGAGAAATCCCTTAAAAGTTGGGGACAATCAATGGAAAATTGTGGTACCGAAAGACCAAAGAGAAGCAGTTCTCAAACAATACCACGAAGACACGACTGCAGGGCACATGGGGGTTAACAAGACCAAGAATAGAATAGCTATTTATTATTTCTGGCCGAGCATGATTCGAGACGTCGCTCGATTTGTGAAAAAGTGCTCCATCTGTCAAAAGATGAAGCCGGAACAGAAAGCTCCAGCTGGTTTGATGGGCATGACGCCCCTACCTTCAAAGCCCTGGCAGGTGGTTTCTACTGATCTCATGGGACCATTTCCTCGTTCATCCAAACAGAATCGGTATTTGTTAGTGGTGACCGATTACCTCACAAAATTCACCTTGCTGTTTCCATTACGGCAGGCATCTGCGCAGGCAGTAACTAAACATATAGAGAACGACGTGTTTCTCATGTTTGGAGTACCTGAAGTGGTATTTTGCGACAATGGTACACAATATAAGAGTACGAACTTTCAGAATATGCTGAACAAATATGGTACTGCTTGTAGGTACAACCCAGTATACCATCCCCAGGCGAACCCCACTGAGAGAGTAAATAGGGTGCTCAAAACTATGATATCATCTTATGTGGGAGATAACCATCGCTCCTGGGACAGACATATTGCGGAGTTCGGCTTTGCGCTGAGGACGGCAACTCATGAGGCAACTGGATACACACCAGCCTTCCTTAACTTTGGTCGCGAACTCTTTAGCCACGCCTCGCAATATTTGGTAAATGATGGGTCGGAAAGCATAGGCAAGATCGACGAGAAGCTCAAGTTAATCCAAGAAGATGTGAAAATTCGATTAGGACAGGCCCAAGAGAAGAATGCCCGTTACTACAACCTTAGACGGAGACCAGCTCGGTTGGAAGAAGGTCAACCGGTATGGGTGAAAACGCACCCTATCTCAGACTTAGGTAAATATTTCACCGCCAAACTAGCGCCTAAATATGAGAAAGGTGTTATTAAAAAGGTTTTGTCGCCTCTGATATATGAAGTAGTGGATGAAACAGGAAGACCATTAGGTAATAGGCACATTGAAGAGCTAAAGGTAGAGTCTTCGGATGCTGGAACTGACGTTCCCCAACTCCAGGAGGAGGGGAGAATGTCACAATAGACAATAGTGTTTAATATAAATAGTGTTTATATCCCTTATCACTAGACGTCAGGTGGAAAATAATTTAAAGAAAAAGATAAATAGGAAGGTTACGGACTGTTTTGATTTGGTTTTTGGAAAAAAGTGCTAACAATGTTGTAATACTTTTAAATTCATTAATGTTGTTATATGTGAAGTTTTTTTGTTCATGTTAATAATATATTGTTGCTCATTATAATATTCCTTAATTTAATTTGATAGTTAGTAGCGAGTTACGTTGTAACTCGAGGGAGAACTCACTTCCACTCCGACTGGGTAAGTTTGCAAAACTACTATTTTCTAAATTAATCGCACGTTGAAAGAGACGTTACAATACAATAATCCTGCTGACGTGCCACGGAGCTCTAGTTATTAGTGGTAATGAATGGAAGGTTGTTGGTTCACAGTAATAACTTTTGACTGCCCCACAAATCTAGCATTTAAGAGGCCGGATAGCAAACCTGTCCCATTAACCGAGTCATTTCTTTTTACCCAAAATCTCGTTCTAAAATCCCTTCGTAATTTTAATTTTTATCGTGTTTTTTTTTATTATTTTTTTTTATTTATTTATTAATTTTTGCTTAGTGCTCTAAATCACTTTAATTAATTAATACTTTGATAAGTTCAATTAATTTTCTCTTGTTGTTACTCCGATAGAATTTTGAAGTTTAGTGTGGCTCCGGTTATTATGATTTTATCTCAGATTCCGTAAAAGGAAAAGTATGATAGAATGAATCTGAGGTTTAGCGTTTTTCTTATGTTATTTGATGTGTTGACCTCAACTAAAAACAAAAGAAAATCAAATCATCTGTCAAAGGTCTGACAGATGCAGCATAAAGAAATTTGACGCCCAAACATTTTTTAGTAATAAGAACTTTTAGATAGGGCACCAACTTGTTCAACATCACGCCGAGTCGCGATATGAACCTACCCCAGACCGCAGTCATAGATAACTGCGGGCCAGTTCGGAGACCATTAGTGAACTAACTGGATACAGGAAAGACGGCTAAGAGTTGCCCTACTGCTGCTGGAGCTATTCCCGCTGGAGCTGGAGCCTATGGAATCTATTGCTCCAGTAGGGGCTATATATACTGCTGTAGTAGGAAGGCAGATGGTCCGCACATGTCCTCCCAGTGCTTCCTCCATTCCATTCTCAGGGAAAAAATATCCGGTCTTAGGGTTCTCGGTGGTAATAAGCGATCTGCTACTGTAAGAAGAGTTCAAGCAGATTTAAGTTATAGGAGACTGTTTTATGAATAAACTCTGGAGAGATGATGATAGAGTGTATTTTAATTTGTTACGAAATCTTTACCATAATTTAAGAGAACTTAAAATATTTTTTTATTGTTTTCGTATAGAAAATTGAACTCTCTATTAAAAACCAAAACACTTAATCAATTAACATATTATATTATGAAATATTGTGTTTTGTATACATTTTTCGCCTTCAAGAAATGTTAATACAATCTATTTGCTTTCTAACGAATATAATAACCTACAATTAAAGAATATTCGGAGGACTTACGAGAAAATAATTCTCTGGGAAATGGGTACAAAATATTTGCATTTCATAATCAAAATCTGTAATTTAAGGATTTTAAAGGATGACAAAAACGGATTAGTTTTGCATTTATTTTTTTTTTGCTTTAAACCTCTTTTGGCTTTATAGTTTTTTATACAAGACGATTCACAAAATCAAATCAAATTATATTTTAGAAGATTAATGTAATGAATATAGCCTGTTAGAGGAAAGGCAGAAAAAGATTATATTAAAAATTGATGAAAATAAATATATATTTTTTAAATTACTCGGCTCAGGACAATGAAAATATTGGCAAGAACGTTCGGATGTAGGTGGATATTGCATATTGGAATATTTTCGAAATCTTATCATCTTGTTAGACCGACCAAAAGCACTTATTCAACATCAAAGTCATTCTCATTAAAAATTCATCTCTCATAAAGTACACCTAACACAGAATACTTCCCAATAAGAAAACGGTATAAAATACATATATCGTTACTTTTAATTCTCAGGTTTAAGAAACATAAAATTAAAAATATACGAAAAATCTCCAAAGCATTACACTGATAATGAACTCTTACTCACATGTAATAAGTTTATAATTTACACAATTATGGAGAAATGTAACTAAATATTTGAGATATCGAAGCATCTGATCTCTCCATTTTATTTTAATATTGAAAGTCTTTTTATCTTTTTCAGAGATCTTACATTCGCCCTTTTGAATTCGATTCATATATCCATCCTTACATGATCAATTTAGGCACATCCTAAAACCACTTGCTTTCAACCATAATTCCTCTTCCATCCAAGAGCTTCTAATTTTGTTTAATTACTTTCGTGTTTATTTATATTTATTTCCTCCTAATACATTGTTGTTGTATACTCATTTTTAATGCAGGTTTGAGTATATTTTTTTTAATAAGTAGATTGAATGATATAATAAGGTTCATGATGGTTGGACTCCTATTAAAATAACCTACCTCTTTCCATGGCACTTCATCAGGATCTCAATCAACTTAATTTGGCATCACGCAATACTCTCATAAACGTCTCCGTTCAAAGCCATATGTTGAGTAACAATCATGTACACAACTATATTTATCAAGTAATTCATAATAAAGAATCAATCCATTTGCTCTTACTATAATTCCTTCCAAAGGTATCTAATACGATGTATGTTCGATTTACAATGTTTCTATCACTATCTGTTGATAAAAGTAAAGAAATAAAAGTAAAATATTATCTTTTGCATATAGGTACTTATAATTTAGAATGTATTATCAAAAATTACGACTGAAAAAATATTTAAAAATTACTTTTATTAATTACTATACAGCATGTATTGTTTTAGGCATTCGCATTTAAAAGCGAAATATTAGAAAGTGAATCTAAAAAAATCTAAAATCATTCAGCAAATTATCTTGAATAGTGAATAACAGAAGTAAATGGAAAAATTAAATCAAAAGGTACCCTCTAGAAAAAATATGCTATTCTTTCCCAACATTGAGCATAAACGGATATACTTCTTTTTTCAAGGAAAATTGTCATATTTAATATTTTTTAAATATAATTTCAAGGTGGTCCATGTAAAAAAAAAAACAAAGTCGAAATTTTTCACGATCGCAATACTTTCCCTTACTATATATTTCATATATAGGCAAGTGAAAGTAAAAAGCATATCCGCTGCTTATCCACAAAATAAAAAAACAAAACAGAATTTCCTCTTATTTTTTAATAAAACATAATTAAGGTGCAAGGGGGTTTGTAAGGATTATGGGAATTCTTTCACCGTATTTTCGAAAAGACTTCATTAGGGATTGAAAGAGCATGTATTATTCATTTTCTAATCAGACAGTCGAAGAGGGTCAATCGATTCCAGACCAACAAGGCACGGGCGGCTACACCCTCAATAACAAGACGTTAAAAATGTTGTTTGATGGCATGTAGGAAGAGATAACGTCACCTCAAAACACTTAAAAGATTTTTTTCCTAGGCTAGCTCCCATTGTTACACCCACGGATCATGGAGTTTTCATTTTTTGCTGGGTGCGTGGGAAGAAGGCTACCAGTAAACGTTCACAAAATATGAGATGTGTCACATATTTTATTATTAAATAAGAAGAATAGAAGGTAAAATAAAAAAAAAAACCTATTTTTAAATATTTTTTTTCGCCTAATCTTTTAATTCGCTACTAAGTTTACCACTAATACAATAATTCACACACATAATAAAACAATTACTACTAATACACTTCATAAATTATTTTGCACGTTAAAAACTTAATACATATCTATACATAACAATACATTAATAGTTAATGCATAACAACAGACCAATGGACTATCAAATCGCTCGACTCTAAATAAAAGCAATGAAATTCTTTCCGGTCGGTAAAAAATTTTAATTTTATTTTTGCACTTGATTAATAAAATTATACCCCTAATTTTTAAATATAGTTTTCGATTTTTATCAATTTGTTGCATAGTCATAATATGGCTAGTTTTACTTTCTCGAAATTTGTAGCCAACATTACCATCAAAAACAACAACATTATCATTAAGCATTTTCCATCGTCGAACAGAATATCCATTGCCCGGATACGCAATATTCTCGAAAGCACAATTTATAAGAATTCGATTATACATTCCTTTGTTGAAACCTTGTCTGTAATAGAAAAACATTTATTTTATCACATCTTTGCTGCGTTAACTCAGAAAACAAAGGGAAATTTCGGGAATAGGTGAAATTGATAGGATCAATAAATAACAATAAACTTGGCAAATACTCAAAGAATTGGTTGTTCCTATTGCGATTTGTTCTAGTGAACCTTACAAAGAGATTACTAATTTATTCTGGAGGACAGCCAGAAAAAAAGGAAAAAAAAAATATATATATATATATGTATATATATTTTTTTTTATAAATATATATATATACATGTATAAAAGATGGAAGATATATAGACACTGCAAAATATTGTTTAATATTTTAAAAAAAAAAATCTCGGAAATAATTAAATGTTTTACTGGTTTTGATAAGGAAGATTGTAGAAAGAAAATCACGAATAAAATAGAAAATGGGTGGCATAAGGGAAAAAATACTCTGGACGGAGATAATGACGATTTTTACAAAAAAGACTTTAGGAAAATTTAGATATTATAACAATATTCCTAATATGCATGTTCAGAGAACTTGTTCACCACAGTACATAAAATGATATCGATTTTATATCGTAAAAAGGTATTTTTTCATTGATAAATTATAATAAAAAATATAATAAAGAAATAGGTAACTGGTCTGTGCAAAGTTTTTCATGAGAGTAGTGAAACGAAATTAAGAGATTGTGTGATCTTTGAAGCACTCCAATTCCACCATTTTACTTCTATATTTTTTTAAATATTATTCCGAATCGTTGTGCAGATTCTTTCAGTCCAACATGAGGGATTCCATGTAAGCCTTTACTTCAGGTGGTGTCCTATGCTGTGGTTATGCATTTTTAACCGGCGAAAGTGGGATATTATTAAATATTACTCTAATAGATGGGATCAACGAATTTACGAAGTTGTGGTAGGACTTGCTAGAATTCAATCCACGCCTCCAGATTCGATGGCATTCAAGTTTTGTGAAGTGGGAACAGTTTTGGATGGAATTGGGGGTCTATTATCCACTGATATGTGTCAACGGCATACGCGTATGATCCTCATCCGACAGTCAAAGGATCGAAATCAAATAGGAATATCATAAATCAGATTATTTATAAAGAATGGAACCTAGGATGTTTCCTTGTGACATCCTAGCGAATAAAGAAGCTATTGATAAAAATGCACATAGAATGCTGATTGCAAAGATATGGTAATTGAGACAAGAGGTTCCAGAATGGTTTTCGATATTCAACTATGAGTAATTAATAATCAATCAGCGTATCGTGAGAAAGAACTGAATGCCTATAACTGGATGCCTGCGGGCAACTCCAATTACCGCCTAATATTAAATTTCAGGGTTAAATAAAAATGCAGACCGTTAGCTGTTAATAACGGATACAGAACCCAGCGTGTAACGGATCATTTTGTATTACCACTTGCTACTGAAGAGCGGGTGCTAGTATCGGTTATATCTAGCGGTCCATATTTTTATTCATAACAATTAACAACAAATAATACAGTACATTACACCTTCGATTAACAATCACCCAACATAACAGTAATACAATAAGCATTACGGTATTTATTCACTACAATGGTAGGATATTTTGATATAAAATCACGTAAAAACAAAATATAAAATATATAAAAAAGAGAATAAACAGATTTTAGTTGCAATTACATAGGTTTATTACAAATCAGGATAAAATGAGCCTCACATGCATGTCTCTATAAAGGAACGGTTACAGTCCATATTTTATAGGATTTTTAATTATTTGACTAAATCTTTATCTATCCAATATAATATATAACCCTTCTATAATTCAGGGTGCCTTTATAATCCTATTCCTAATTAATCCTAAACCCCAGAATTATTTCTAAATAATTTACTTTACAAAAAGTAAATTAAAAAGAAGGCAAACAATTAATAAATAAAATAAGGCCTTCATTATTATTTTAACATATTTTCAAACATAATTTTATAAACATCATTTAATATTTGGATTATATAAGCTGTACTACAGCCATATCCTAAGCGTATTCCGGAGTGGGCGTGTGTACAAAGGCTGAGTACAGGAGCTTTAGGGATAATGGGAACAAGCCCCATATTGATTCAGCTAGGTCAAATTGGGGCATCCCAATAATATCCAAAGCAGGAAAGACACCACATAGGAATTGAACAAAATTTTCTTTTAGCCCTTGGAATAGAAAATTACCTAAATTAACGGTAGAGACGTGTACACTTTCTGTTATGCTGTGAATAATCTTAAGTTTTTATACTCCGATAAATTTATCTAAAATATTCTGTGAATATCTTTAATATTCTGAGAAAAACTCTTTCAATGAGGAGTCCTTTTTTATTTTTAACTACAAGCAATTTAAAATTTTATTTTAGTTTTCACGATATGAAAAAAATCTTCTCGAGCTAAAAATTCAATTTCAAAATTCCCAATGCTAACTTCAAACAAATATTAGCCTTTTATTATTGATATAAATTTAAAACTATTTTATAAAATGTAGTCAAAAGTTTTCTTATTACAGCACGACATTAAGAGGTTTTTACTAAAATAAATCGAAGGGTGAATCGATTAGATTGGGGGAACAATGGCCAAACAACACACCAGTTCATGTCCAATCAAGTCGAATGTGGTTAGATCTTGGATGGGTGACCGGCGGACTCTTATATTGGTATTTATAATAGAAACAGTTTATACACAGAGTGGGATGTTAATGTGACTAAGGTGGAAATAGAAACAATGATGAAATATTATTTAATAATATTATGGAAGCTTTATTAAATAAAAAATTGGTTATATTTTTTTATAGTTTAGGCACTGTATGAGAATTGAGGAAAAATATTCAGTAACCTTATATATTTTTTCTGTTACAGAACTAGCACAAAAGCAGAATGCTGATCATACTAATAGAAAATTATTATTTCAATTAGTACAGAAAATTATTTTAATTGATAAAAAACTAAATTATTCATCCTATGACAACTATTAATACAAAGAAGATTTAAACCTAATTTATCTTGAAAGCCCAACAAGAGACCATTTGTTGCGAAGGAGCAGCCTATCCAACGGGACATTTAAGGCGAGGAAAGCCGATTATGGGTTGATGGAGAGGCTAGAGGAACTGGTAGTATTAAGGCCCCATCTTCTGATATACCTTCCGATAGGTTAGGCCGAATGGCCCTGAAATGCATAGATTAAATAGGCTCTATGGTATCCTCGGGGTATTAAATGTAGGTAATTAGACTCTACAATTATAATTAACATTTAGATTTACATATATGTAAAAATGATCCATACGTAGTTAAGCCTAGATTTTTAAATAAAAACCTCAACAACCCATGCTTTTCTTTGTTCTCAATTTTCATTCTTTCATACTAATTCATATTCATACAAACTAATTCCTTCCTTACTCATTCCTTTCAACAACATTTTTCAAAAACCACCTATAAATGTTTTCTAAATGACTTGAAAGAGTATTACATCCTCGCATAACCGTCAAATGTTTAACTTCAAATAAAGACAAATATAGAGTAATTAGTATAGTAAAAAGTTTAATCGGTGGTTTGATATCTATGCTAAAGAAATTTTATTCTACCATTAAAGTCATTATTCATCAATAAGAACATTAGAACAAATTAAAGTAAGTATTAATAAATAATAGCAAATAAATAAACTAAACTCATGGTAACAATACATTTCTTAATTTTGCTTCTTATTCCTTATGACAATCAAAATTTGGATTATTTCTAAGAATTAGAATTTCAAAAATTGTAGCTATAAAAAAACATATTTTTTGGGTGCTATGCCTATAAAACTTAGGCTCTGTCCTTAATCATGGTGATAAAATAGCCCAAAGAACATATGTCGCAATCGTATTTCTTCCCGGCGCACCTTGACAACACTTGCTAAATAAACTACGATCCACACGACTAACTTAATAGTAGGTACATCAGGATAGAACTGTACTGATGATCAATGATTAAAATAATAATTTTTGGTAGATCAGATAAATAGATATTTAATTTTAAATTATTCAAATACATTGATTTCAAACGAAATTTCAAGATTTGAAGTGAGAAGGAAAATGATATATTAATACATCGTAGGAAAAGCCAACTGATAATGGATAAATCTGTGCAGTTAATGTAAACTTGGTTCCAACCATCCGGAAGATAATTTTTTTTTTCTTTTCCTTTAATTACAGATGCTCAGATCCGAACTTAGAACCTCCATGACTCCGGTCCCTTAACAAAAGTTTGAACATAATTGACAAGGAGACCACGGAGGAAAGTTCTGACAGATTCGCTCTAGAATCGAATTGGCTCGTGATAACGGAACTATTAATTGGCAAGTCTAGGCCGCGGATTCTCTACGCCTGGCCTAAAGAGACGACCAGTTACGGTTAATTTTATCGGTTCAATGCAAGGGAAAGGTATGCGAATTGAAGGCAGCAATATGGGTACAATTATAGACAAAAAACACATTACAATAATATCTAAGGTTAGATTAAATCTCAAGCAAACCTCCTTTAGTAAATTGGTCACAACTCATTATTCAAATTTACAAAAAAAAAAACCATCACCTATCATGGTACATATGTCGTCAAGCAGTCGATCTCCAACAGTTCACTCGACAGACCTGAATATCGGGTCGAAACGTCGGCACAAATATATGTTATTACACATATAGTATTTTCTTTTGACCGCGCCCTCAACCATTTCTATCTCACCTATCATGGTAATTTATTTTCTCACATATTTAAACATTCGAGCATACCTTCAATATTGTTTATCTGGCAGTGTCAGTAATAAAATACTAAATAAGTATTTACTTATCACTATAAATGTTAGTGGTTGTTACAATGTTAATCATCTGCTGGTGTGGCTGCAAGCTGCGTGCTTACAGATTAGCACCCCATGCGGAGTGGCTACCAAGGTTAAGTCGCCCTAGGTAGTCTGTAGTGTGTGGGTGAGTGTAGTTTCCTGTTAAAGTGTACTGTGTGTTTGTATCTTTGTAGATATTCAGCTAGGTAAGACCGCCTTCGAAGTCATGGGTGCGCAAAAGCCGGTTGTAGATATTCAGCAAACGTGGCCAGAGGCTGTTTGCGTCTGCAGACCAGGAAAAATGGTCTGCCTTCCAGGAAAACATTCAAGAATTTAAGGAGACATTTTTAGCGTTGGTGAGCCCAAACATGAAAATCGAGCTTTAAGTAAAATGGGCGAAACACAAAAAATTTTACTTACCAACATACTTGCAGGAGAAATCGGCCTGTTTTGATAAATGTGTAAACACCATTTAGAAAATTCAACGAAATTATCTTTTTCGTATTTACTTATTTTTGTTTGCTATTCTCCATAAGGTATAGAGTATTATAATTATTTCAAAACTTGAAAGTCCTCAGTAATTGTCTACTCGTAATCATATACAATTTATTTTTTAGGGGGCTGAGGAAATGTTTATGTCATCAAAAGTGGAGTTTTTCCGGTTTTTTTTTTTGTAAATATGACGTGAAAATGGATCGATGGAAGGAATATTTACGGCTCGTGGTAAATTGAAACCTGATTTTCGAATTTTTGCCTCTAATGCCTTTCTAGTAACCGACCATTACTGACTGTCCCTGTGAAACCATCTTATATTCCATTCAGAAGGGAAGTTTGTCAACTAAAAAATATCTATTAAAGGGTACCTTGTAACATATGTTTGTCATTCCAAAAAACTACATTAAATAATCATTACGATTTTTACAATTCATTCATTCATAAAATACTTATTATCTATCTGATGAAATTCTGTTTCACAGACTACAAACAAACTGTTGGTTTGTTTGTTCTTTATAGAAATCCAAACCGTTTGTCCTAAATTCTCCAAATTTCGCACAGTGGTTCTTTCATACCAGGTGCGAAGACCTGTGCATATTAAAATTTCATAACTTCAGCCAATCTCTGGTTATATTCTTTATTGTTATAAAAATTGTTATGATCTTCCCTTACATTAGTTTTTTGGTGCTATTTGTGTTTGTATTTTTTGTTCATAGAATTGTTCACGTTTATTAGAAAAATGAAATTCCCCGGGTGAAACCGGAATGTACAGCTATTTATGTATAAATAACATTAATTATTTATACATTATATAATTTACTGAAAACTGCGATGAGGAACAAAAAATATGATATAATGTGTAGTCCTAATTGAAATGTTCAAATGGAACAATCAGGTAATTTTATGCTATACGAGAATAATTAGAGTGTGCAAAAGCTGGGTTACATTGTTGAGTAAATTAGTGCTCTGAAAAATCGGAGCACAGGCATATTAAAAGCTTCTGATAAATACGTCCCGGGGCAAAAACAGAGTTATAATCAGATTTGGAATGGAAGAAAAAAAGTGGTAAAAAAAAAAAAAAAAAATGGAAAAATTGGTCAGTAAAGTTTTGATAAATGAAATGGTGGAATTAATCAATCGGCTATTACTCAGGTACTGGAACTAGCTACGAGACCCCCCGTGATAATTTAACCTGGTCGCCCCCCATCCTCCGAATGGTTCACAATTTAGTAGCAGGGGCTTTTTATATGACAAATACCTCAGTCCGTAGAGGGAATTCACGTTTATAAATTCTATCATTCTATCGCCCCTGTCATTGAGGGTACAGAGGAATATTGGGAATTACATATTGCGTTACATGTATATTTGTAGGGTTAAACTAATGTTACTATCATGTCCATACGTAGCTACCTACATAAAAATAATATTTTAAATAAAATAAAATGTGTTGATAAAAACTAGAGATAGAACAGCCGCCTCTACCCATTATTGGTACTAATTACGAAGCTTAAGATCATATCATTAGTCCTTATCGCCTTCAGAAATCTCAGAAAACATCTGGTCGTTATGGTACGCCTGTCTTTTCAATTATGGTTAGTTCAAATATGTCGGACATTTGGAGAATTTTTTATATTATCAGTTGTTTTTATTTACTTGTCTCTTTAATTTAGGCTTCATAGATCTTTGTTCATAAAGTCAAAAATAAGTTTTCTTATCCTCACCTTCCTATCATGAGCACGCTATTACTCTCGGTTTAATCATCCACCAACTGCGGTGGCGTTCATTGCTGTGGTAGAGGCTCCCTTATAGATTATTTTGATTTATATGTTATATTATAATAGCCCCCTTGCTATCGTGTAGTATAAACCAATAAATATCACATTAACTATCAATATTCTAAATGAAGTAGAGCTACGAATTTTCAAATGTTTATATTTCATTTATTTTATATATATATATATATATATATATATATATATATATATATATATATATATATATATATATATATATTCTCTCCATGATCTCGAGCTAGTTTTTAACTTGATAACCTCTTGTACCATGATGAGTTTTCGATGTTTGGTCATGTGCATTACTATTTAATAAAAATAATGTAATAATATCCATAAATTATAATGATAACTTTATCTAACAAGTTTTTAGTAACAAGTTACTAAAATATTTAAAAAAATACAAGTATTATATATATATATATATATATATATATATATATATATATATATATATATATATATATATCGACTGCCTGTAAAAACTTTCAAATATAATCCGATTTCCCTAGCAGGAATATAAAGTTTTAATAGTAACCAAACTCGATATATTTGTTTTATAAAAGTGTGCAATAATAATGTATTAAAGTAAAGCAGGATAATTTACGCCACGATGTGATAGCAATAGCGAAGTTTTACTCAGTGTTGTTTAAAAAGCGAAATATCATTTTGTACAAGGTAAAGCAGTAAAGCTAAATGTCAGATGAACTAGAAAGCCGGCCATTAAACAAGGAACCAAGATAAGATTTCTTTTTATGGCGGCCTTTTGGAGCATGCTACATATTCATTGCTTAATAAAAACGTGAAATATACAACGTTTTTAATAGCCGTTTTTTATATATATTTTTTAAAATGCATGTCCAAGCCCTTTAAGTGTTTTTTGCAAAAATACACAAAACAAAGCATTCCTGACGAGAACACCCTAAGAAAAAAATTACCTCAAAAACTGTTTTAAACATTCTGTTGAAGAAATACGAAAAATAGTTGAAAATAATTATATTTACATCATGGTAGATGAAACAACAGACCCACGGGGACTTAATATTTGCAGTATAATTGTTGGAATCCTACACCTGGAGATTGAACCCAAATCATACTTCATTTCATGTAAGCAGCTTCCAAAAACGACAGGTTAGCAAATTTTTTCTGTCAAACATCCTACCAAGATAAAATCCTTTTATTTTTTAGCGATGCCGCTCCGTATATGGTAAAAGCTGGAGAAGCATTAAACGTTTTTTATTCAAATATGGTACATGTAACTTGTGTAGCGCATGATTTAAACCGTGTTGCTGAAAAAGTTTTTGAAATTTGCCGAAATATGAACACACTTGTTAATAATGGGAAAAAATATATTTAAAAGCTCCTCACCGCGTTACAGCTTATAGAAATAGTATGGACTGCTCCCTTCCTCCAGAACCTGTGATAACTAGATGGGGAACATGGATCGAAGCAGCCCTATTTTATTCAGATCATTTTAATAATTTTAAAGAGTTTGTTTTTACTCTTGAAGATGATGCAGTATCTGTGCAAAAAGTAAAATCTTTTTTTAAATTTTACATCTGTTGCATCAGATCTAGTATTTAGATCCCATTTATCGGTTCTACCTTCGCAAATAAAAAAGCTTGAAGAGCAAACCTTAACGTTGAGATCACAGATTAATATTATCGAGAAAGTTGGAGATGAATTTACGAAGCATAATATGGAAATGTACATTATTGTAAATTTAATACGATAAAATTTTAGAAATTTCTATTTGATAAATTAATATAGTTAGTAGAAAATTACGAAAATTTATGTTTTACTATATATATATTATTAGTTTTGTTTAATTATGATTCCTAGCAAACATTTTTTTTTGTTGGTTTTGTAAGCACATATGTATATAACAATAATTATATAAATATGTTAAATTAATATTTGATTTTTTAATTATACACCGCCTCTTCACACAGCAGAAGGTTGAATTGCTCGTTTGTCAGTGTTTTTTATTTTTATTGCACGCTTGTCAGTGTTTTTTATTTTTATTGCACGTTTTTGCACGTTTGGCTAATTTTTATTGCACGTTTTTAAAATTTTTACTGCACGAAATCCGGCCTTTAATTATAACAAATTATGAGTACGCCTTAACACCCCCACACTACTTCTACATCGGTAAACCACCTAAATGAGGACAGGGTTGGCTAGTTAGTGGTAGTAATGGGAAGGGGTATGGTGGGGGGGGGGGGGGGGGGGGGAGACGTGTAGTAGGAGCGAATGAATGGGCGGGGCCGGCTGCAATCGCTCGATACCCGGCTTTTCTTGTTGGGGCCAAGCGGGCTTCCTGTATATTTCGGGGTCCTCTAACTGCTCTCGCTCCAACACCGAAGGGATCTCTATATTATCCTACTCTTTAAGAATTTATAAAAGGCTTTATTAATATTTCAAAGACTATATCCTCTTCGGCCAAGGATGTGATAAATAATTCAGCAAGAGGAATTGTTTATTCCCGTATTAAATGATTATAAATTACAAAAGGGCAATAATTGCTTAACACGATGTCCTTATAAAAAGTAAGTTGATAACGATTAGATTTTATAAAAATAAGAATACATCCCTGTAACAAACTAAAAAGACATGAAAATATAAGGTGATATTTCACTTTGTATTATTATTTAATCATTCAAATTTATGTTAATTTTATTTACATCCATCCCAAAATATGAGTTCTTGTTTGTCGAACATTATCTTGATTGTAGACAATCTTGATGTGACTGACTAGAATATAAATGGACCCTCAAACCGTTTCTAAAGCCATGATTTTAAAGGGGTTTCATTGATCGCAAGGAAAGAAAGAATATGATAACAAAAGCAAGCTTTTAACTTTAACTTACCTACACATGAAATATATAGTAAGGGAAAGTATTGTGTTCGTAAAAAATATAAAAAACATCCGGTTCTCAACGGAAATAAATTTTAGGGTCCCCTGAGTCCAAATAGCCAGTCCCGCGAAATGGTCTGTGTGTGTGAACAGGCCAGCTCAAAAATTATTAACCGTACGAACCTGAAATTGGGCATTTGGTACATGTATATGCCCTCGATATGACAGCAAAAATTTCATCAAAATTGATCAAACGGAGGGGGCACTTTATTTCATCTTTTTTTAAAGAAAAATATTCTGTTAACTCGTAAAACACATTCGCCTTTGATGACAGACAATTGCTTGTAATTAAAGATGTTCTGTTCATTTAATGGAAATTATTTGTTGGTATGGTAAATATATGAAGTTTTCAACAACTACATAGAGAATTATAAAAGTGCCGTATTATTACAAGTAAAAACTTTTATTTAATAATACGAAAATTTAGTGCTAAAGTACTTTAAAGAACAAATACAAACTTAAACAAGTATATGAATGAGGAAAATTGTATGAGTTTGAGAAATGGCATTTAACAAAACACGTCAATTTCTAATCAAAATAATTTAGTTAGTGAAAGGTGCGCGCATCGCACCGGATTTTAAAAAATTATATTTATTAAATTTTCAAAATTGAAATATTGTTTTCTATAATAATTAATAAATATTTTAAATGCATATGAATTTATTAAATTTTTATTTTTTTAGCCCCCCTGCCGATTGACTGTGTATACTGAATTAATTATAAAATAATCTTAAAAAGCTACAAGTTAATACCTAACTTACTAGTAAGTTAAGTACGTCAGTTTAAATGTTGTATTCATTATTGCTGTAAAAAAATAAGTTTATTTGAAAAACTATTTATTAATAAAAGAAAAAGTTAAACTTACATGCTGCAGATATCTTGGACCTTGCTATACGATTTGCACACTATATTCGAATATTCGGAAAAAAAAAAAAACTGGAAAAAAAAAAAAAAGGAACATGAAAACACTAACTCATAAAACTTTAACACGAGAGATCACAACACTAAAAAATAAAAACTATACCGATAACCGCACACCCGACCGCAAACCTAATAACAGATCAATATCCGAAACGAGACTGAATATAATAAGCCTTAATACGAGAGGTTGGGAGTGTGGAGAAAATTTAATTATGATGCTGCGATCTGATTGGCTGAGACACCGTTTCCCTCTCACTCGTACTCTCTCTCTGTCTCTCTTCCTCTCCAAGCTGCTTTATTAGTTTTTATACTGTCTTTTCTAAATAAATTAGTCCCTCCTTGTACAGTCAAGTACACGTGCAGTCTAGGGCAAAGGTTTTCAAAATTATAAAATGGGAATAAACCACCATAATATCTTAGCTTTATACAAAGCTTAAAAAATCATTTCTAAAATTCTTATATATCTACTTACATGCTTATCTAACCCATTTTTTACCAATGGTAAGAAAAATATGAGGTTTTAATGTTTATTTATATTTCTAAGTAATTGTGTCAAAAATATAGGAATTGTGAATTCCAAAATTATTAACCTTCAGAACACCTGTTTTTAGGAACCTTTGTCCATTTTTTTTTTTTTTTTTTAATTTTAATGTATACAAAAGTTTCGGGCTTTTCGACCACTTAAGCAATTTTAAATATTTAGCGGTTTTTATTTCTTCAAATTGACATAAAGATTACTGAAGGAACCTATTATAAGATATTAATATAAAATAATAATAATTTTAAGATTACATACTTTCGTATTATATCAGCATAATAAAGGGATAATAGGGTTAATAGTGAAAAAATACATCAGCCCAATTTTTTAAAGATTATTACAATTATATTCCTTTCATAAATGTTAAACTAAGAAAATATCAAGCGTTGTTAAAAAATTATTTTCCATGATATTTTGGACGGATGGATCCAGAATATCATGAAGTATGATTTATCAAATTCCACATTTCCGAAGTATGGATATTTAAATATTTGGGTTATTTTTATCGTCAATATTTCATGATGATAGCCAGATGCTATAAATTCTAATATACTCATAGCAATGAAGCTATATACTATGTATCCGTTTTTTACAAATAGATCGTAATGGGAATGGATAGAAGGACAGATTTGAGCATGATGTACAAGATGAACCTTAATAATTATATTTTAGTCTAAAACTTTAGTTTCTTAATAGATTTCCCAATGAAATATAAGGTGGAACTGATTGTTATGCAGGTTTTTGCTGGAACAATCATCGATAATTATCTAGTCGGTATCTGGAAATGCATTAGAAACTAAAATTCGAAAAAGTAAAAATTTCCAATATTCTACGAACCGTAAAATCCTCCTTCCATTCTCCATATACTTATCTACAAAAAACATTAAAAAACAAAACAATTCGACAATTGATTAGGAAATTAGGATTTTCCCCTAAAAAAAAAAAAATAAATAATGGATCTAAAACTACTGAAGACTTTCAAGATTTGTAATATCATAATATTAAATAAATTATAATACTCTATACATTGAGGAGAATAGCAAAGAAAAATAAGTAAATAAATGTAGATAAAGTTATTTTCCGAAGATTTTCTAAATTGCATTTACACAGTGATCAAAGCACGTCGGTTTCTACTCCAAGGAGGTTTGTGTGTTGCGCGCATCGCACCAGATTTTTTAAAAAATAATTTTGTTAAGAATTTTTCATACATCGCACCCTCGATGCAAGAGTAAGACATCTATTTGATTTTCAAAACATAATTATCATAGAAAAGAGAGTTTATTCCTGCAATATCTTGGTAAACCTAATTATAGTAGCGACCGAACGATGAACAGTTTCCCCGTTGCAGTATTTAATGCTGACTTCATACTTTGTATAGGTACTCCTCCATGCCAGAGTGCGACAAAAGGAAAACTCAGATTTTGGGAAAATAAACAAAAAAGTGTTCAGCTTTTTTTGATTCTCAAAAGATTAGATTTTTTTGCCCTTTTTCAGAATTCTGATGATGTATATTCATTTTCTCAAAAGGTTTTTTTTTTTCATAAGTGCCAATAAGTGTTTTTTTTTTTAAGGTGCGCAATGCATAATTATAACACAAAAACCTTCAATAAAAAACATTTTATAAAAAAAATTAAACTGACTTCGAAACCTAGGAACCAGTAAAAATAAATGCACTGAAAAGTATGAAATAATTATCTTCTGATTTTTATGAATACATAGCAAATTGAAAATTGTATAAAAAGCGGAGAAATGCAATAAGACGAATAATTTTATTTTTATTTGTACAAATACACACTAATTGTTATTAAAAATTGTGAAATTAAAATATTAAATACTATGTTCAATACAACACAATCTTTTCGGAGGCGGCGCAAATATAAATGACATGTTACCGATACAATTCCATTAGTAGGCATTAAAATCAATAGATGAGAAGAGAAGATGCATTTTACGGTCTTCATAATGTCTAGTGCTAAAAATTTTAAATTTTACGCCGCCTCCGAAAAGATTGTGTTGTATTGAACATAGTACTTAATATTTTAATTTCACAATTTTTAATAACAATTAGTGTGTATTTGTACAAATAAAAATAAAATTGTTCGTCTTATTGCATTTCTCCGCTTTTTATACAATTTTCAATTTTGCTATGTATTCATAAAAATCAGAAGCTAATTATTTCATACTTTTCAGTGCATTTATTTTTACTGGTTCCTAGGTTTCGAAGTCGGTTTAATTTTTTTTATAAAATGTTTTTTATTTCATACTTTTTAGTTGGAAATGATAAAAAATGTAGAAAACCGTAAGTTGGGTAAAACAAATTTAGAAATTTTATTACGCTCTACCACCTTTTCAATTTTATGAGTACACACAAAAAAGTTGAAAAGCGGTGCCTGTACAATACAACTTCTACACCCTACCTTATATGATTATAATTGGAATTATTTTTTAATAAGATCAATGTTGAGTCAATTATGTTCGTAATTGCTTTAGATGAATTTTTGACTAAATTTAATAGCAAAGTTCTAAGAATAATATCCTTCGTAATAAAAAATTATTCAGAAAATAAATTTCTTTAATTCTAGTGGGGTAGCATTTATGATATTAAGCATTTTCATGGCTGCCCAATTTTTGCTGCGCGGACTTTCATACAAAGAGATTGTTTCTGGGAGATATTAACTTTTATTTTGCAGTTTTTATTGACGGATGAATATCAGCAAACATTGAAATTTTAACTTCTTTGTTAAATAATGTAAAGTCTGTATGGGAAAAGTGTCATTGGAAAATGTTCATTAATTGAACATACAATACACAATATTTGTGTTAGTTATTTCGGTACCTGAGGGATGACTACCTCGAACGCGAAAAACACCTTAAGACATGCAAGATCTTTTTCACTGTCTATTTCAATAAAATTCATTCATTTATTATTGGACATAGGCTCTTAAAACACTGAACTTATGACGGTTTGGCTTTTGAAAATTTCGGCAACCTAAGAAAATCGAATATTTAAATTTCTTTCGATTTAAAAAAGATCGATCGAAACCTCAAAATCAATAGAAATTGTCTTAAGACAGTCTGGCTTTTTGATAACGTTTTATTCTACTACATTTCAGGTAATACACAGCAAACAATTACAATTCACAATTTAGGCAAGTGGAAAAGTGTAACAAATCGAAAAATCAACTGGAAAATGAATGATGGAAATAATTCCTAATAATATCTTAGGAAATCTTAAAGATTTTTATATTTAGATTCTCCTATCTAGACAATAGCAAAGCCTGTGTGCCACCAGCTAGCAACGTAAAAAAAAAAATAGACAATTAGCCATCATAGATGAAATTGGTGATAGAAGAAACTAATATTGAAATTATTTAGCAAAACGTAATTTATTTCGTAACTAAATTCTCTAACTCGTAACTAAATTCTGTAACTCGTAATTATTTCGTAACTAATGCTCCTAATATTTTTTCGAGCTACATTTGAGCTTAGATAGCAGATTTTCGTCTTCTCAAAATAAATGATTTGACACTTACAGCCTTTCTAATTTATTCTAGTTGCAGAAACAAAATTAGAAACCTATAGTAGTAATCCGGAAAACATAACAGAAGTGTCCCTCCATGAAGAATCGGCACAAGATTTCATGATTACATTGTATATTAATAAGAGCGAGCGATTCCGGAAGAAGACAGAGGTGCCTGAATGTTAAGGCCCCTAAATCAACTGAAAATAAGCTTTTCTAGGAATTATTTTATTCCTTTTTAACGTGCATAGCGAGTGAAAGTCGGAAATCAAAATCTAATTTAAAGCAATAATTGCTACGATTTTAAATTTAAACGAACATTGGGGAACTTGAAGAAGTCTTAAATTCTGCTTTAAAACGGTTATCAATTCTAAGTCTTACTTGGAATTCCACGAATTTCGTGGTCGTTTATGGTGTCCAACCATCGACTAGATCTAAATTAAGAAGGTTTACTGTTATCGGTGAATATATTTATCTATCTAATATGTATACTAATAATGCTACAGAAAAAGACAGCTATATTATATTTTGCGTATATTAAATATCTTTATTGAAATCTATTTTTGAAAAATTAGTTAAGGTTATGTATACGTTGGTTCCAACAAGCACTTGAAACACGTCGATAACTAATAGACTGCTCATGTTCTCCCCCCACTCTTTTGATTCTAAATTTGATTGGTTAGTTTTCCCACATGATTCATCCAGCATTAAAACAATAGTGAGATTTGTTAGTTACCAATGAGTTTAATAGCTTGTTGGAGCATACCTTATGTTATATATGCCATATGTTTTTCCAATAAGTAAAAATTTTTAGTGATAATTAAATATTTATTTTCATGTTTTTTCCCGATAACTTCTTAAATAAATTAAGAACCCAAAAAAGGTTTTAATGGGACCAACTTGGGAAAATACTCTACAATATGCAAAAGGTTTCGTTCCAATTGGTCCATCCATCTCGGAGTAATCGGTGGACATACATAGAAAAAAAAAAAGGCACATACGTATCGAATTGAGTAACCTCCTCTTTCGTTCGAAGTCGGTTAAAAAATATAATTTAATTTGTAATAAATAAGGGTTCGCTTGCAATTGATGAACAGCAATTATAGATACGTATTCTTCTGTGTGGCTAATGCTCATGGGTCTGTATCTTGAACAGTCTTGTCTGGATTTTTAAAGCTATTTTATTAAATTTTACTCTGTTATGTATCTAGTTGCAGCATTTAAAAACAAAAACATTTTTTTTTTTTTAAATGAAATAACGTGTATCTTAAACCTCAACAGGAACACATTGGCAAATTGACTTTTTGCCATGGTACGAATTGAATTACCTAAAACCGATTGCATTCATTAATAGCATAAAAACTTTGAATAACAGTTGGAAAATTATCGATGATTTGTAGAAATAAATGATTTCAATGGCATAATATTAACACTCAAGAAGAAACTGATTAGGAAATAAATGCAAGTTCCCCCAAATTAAAACGACATCCATCCTGTACTCCTATGGAGGGCTGGATATATGGGACTGATATAAACTAGGAGGAACAGCCGAGATTATACAATGACAGCCGGAATTATAATATCCCAATCCCATTAGGCCCCAGCCAGCAACGGTATTGAACAGGGTTCAGTGTCTCCACCTATATATCCAGGCATAATAGCATGGAAATGTGTTTTCTAATATATTATGTTAAATCCGGTATTTGCAAAAACCAATATTTTGTTTTTTAATGAAATAAAGAAACAATCTTATATTTGCCAATACCAATAAATCTGTGATTAATTCAATAATTCATTGATTTGCGGAAATTAAGAGATTATTTCAATTTATACGCCATTAAAGGGACTAGGAAAAATATAAAAACATAAACGTATCAAACACATCATATCTAAATATATACCAAAACATACATAAATATTAAAAGTTGCATTGTTTAAAGATAGAAGCTCCGTCTTCAAATTGAAAATTTATTTTAACATTAGCTAAGTTGTTTGCAGTGTATCGATTTACAACAAACAGTGACATATACACATATATACATATTATATGAAATTACGTGTGAAAAACCCGGAATCCAAAAGCATAGATTTCATAAATAACCATAGTAACTAAAAGGGACACTATTTTAAGCATTAAATGAGATGATTTTTACAAATTTACAACGTTATACAGCCATAGTAGATAAATGATGTGGATGAAACCAATATTTATATACTTATACTCAAAGGGAGGAAGAACAAAAAATATGTTGTTTTCTTTGAAGATGATTTAAAAAATCAAAAATGTTTCTTTCCGCAAAGTAATTTTTATTTATATTTAACTGTCAGCTCCTTCTTGCTTTTCCACATATAAGTTCGTGGTTTATTTAATTAGAGATATTCGGTCCTCTTAACATGAAAAAAGGAACAATATATAAATAGCTAAATAGCTAGGTTTACTAGGTTCTAACGGAATTTTTGGCAATTGTAACTTAACTTTCGTCTCTGACAATTTTCTTCATTTTAAACCTATTTAAAAATATTTTAAATTTAGACAAAAATAAATCATTTTTTCTTAGGCAATTTTCATGTACCTAAACCGAATTCATATCTTTCACTTATCACGAAAAAGGTGTATAATCACATAATTGGTTGTTCCAAAAATTAAGATTAGTTAGCAGTTAGAACTTTTAAAACCAATGCAGTGATATCCCAAATTCAGCGAGAATGGACCCACCATTTTAACTACAAAAAATTATTTCACTAATTTCTCTATACCTTTGAATGAATCGAACAGGGGGTTTTTAAATCTAGGTTTCAATAATACGCTAGCAGTATGATTAACTTTTTTATAAAAAAGAAAACTTCTTTCCATACTTAGAGCTAAATTATAGGGGACGTTTTTATGAAATAGATATTTTCAATTAAATATATCTCTCTAAGTGTTGGCGAAGTTGGATCCATTTCATTCTGAAAATTTCACAAAATATTATTAGTATTAGTAAATAGTAGGTACTAATCATATTTGTTTCTTAATGTTTCAAATGTTTTGGATGCCGTGGGGATAACATTCCCCACCTCCACGCCATGATTCGCAAAGTAGCAATTTCCCTAGGTTCGGTGATTGGGTTGTAAAATTATGGAACCTGCGCTACGACACAACAAACACAAGTGGAAGGGCTTCTCGGACTATTCGGATCCTCGAGTAGAGTTTGGGGTTTGAAAAATTCAGGAAGAGCCGGGACGGATCGAGGGATGAAGCCGTTGTTTGAATGAATGGGCAGGCAGATCGCGACAGACAGACGGGGGAGTGACCAGGGTGAGTCACCCCTGATTGTGTTAGCGACCTACCCCAAGGCTGCAGGCGGCTAGGATCTGCCCTGCAGCTGTCGAGAGGATAGCTCACAATCGATACTAGTTACTGCCTAGCTGAGGAAGGACGCCTGTAATCACCTATTGTATAAATAATTCCATTCTTACGAAACAGCTGCCAAAAGTAGTAATGACTACACTTGTTTTTGCAAATGCAGGTTCTCATGTTTCCGCGTTATAAACTTGAGCAAAATATGTGTATCTGATTTTCGGACTTTTAACTATCGGCGATGTTATTTCGATTATTTATTATTTTATGGTTTATACTTTACTGGAAGACTTTTTAAATTTCTTTTTGGTCTTTTATTATTCCAATTTTATAAAACAGTGAAAAATCCAATCTTCCTTTGTGATATATATATTTTTTCAATACAGTAACAGTGAGGTGGCCAAAGAAAGAAGTGTAATTTGACATAATTATTTATTTATTGACGAGATTTTAATGAATTGATGTATTTTATGGTTATAATATATGTATTGTACACCTGAAGATGAGGCAATGAGCCTCGAAACGTTGTGAGGTTTTTAATAGAAAAAAATTATATATCACAAAGGAAGATTGGATTTTTCACTGTTGTATAAAATTGGAATAATAAAAGACCAAAAAGATTATTTATTATTTATTGACTTTTTAGTTTACATTACAACGACCTAGGCTTCTCATATCTTTCTGTAGTAATCTTTCTAGCATCCTCCATCTTAATACTACTATTAAATATATATTAGTTTCCCGAATTTCACTGGTGACCATGAAGCTTTGTGATTTATTTGTAATTATATTTTTGTGTTCGATCAATCCTATGTCGGTAAGTTGATGTAGTAGGTTTTCGTTGTTATTCAGGAGAAAGGAATTTTAGTTTTTCATTTAAATATAAAATAGATTGGTAATATGTGTTTTTTCCATATTTAAAAAGGATTGATTTACATTTTCCAATCACTTTTCAGCTTTTTCAATCAAGTTAAAAAGGGTTTGGAAGCAAATCCTTTTAGCCGAAGGCTGAAGGCATCTGAAATCTTTTAATGTGATTAAATTTAGCTAGATGTTATCTTTTATTTTTTATTAATATTCTATTAACATTTAAACAGCTCAGTGAGTAGAGCCAGGATTATCCTATGTTTTTAGGCGGTTTAAAATTCCTTGAATTAATAGTTTAGAGCTACAACCTTATAAATACAATTAAAAATAAAAAAAACTTTGGTTGGTATATTAAATGGAATTAAATATCTATGTACATTTAAGAACCCTACACTGCGGGCGTCATCGGTTCTGGAAAAAAAAAATATTATTTAGCGTTCTGTTATTATGATCGATAACTTTCCTTTAAAATAATATCAAAATATTAGCAATAAGCAGTAATATTATACAATAAATCATTGCTTATCTGGCATGCGTTTACTAAAAAAAAAAGAAAGATATTACATTAAGAGGCATCCTAGAAGTGATTTATAAATAACCGATGAGGACCGCTATAAGGGCCAGGGCTCGCTAACACTGGGATGATGGAACTGTAGTACAAACAGGGGTCGGTTGAGAGTGAGTCATAAACTAAGAAGAATGATACATACTCTGAATCATTTTCGGCATCCCTCCGATACTCAGTCAATATTTTAAGTAAGAAGGGTGTCACCCGTTACTAGGGAGAGTATTATACACACATTGATATTACCCTTCCATTTTTAAATCTCTACGAATAACTTGACGATTATTGTATTTATCTATAATATGAAATGGTGGATCCACTCTCGCTGAATTTGGAATATCACTGCATTGGTTTTAAAAGTTCTAACTGCTAACTAATCTTAATTTTTGGACCAGTCAATTATGTGATTATACACCTTTTTCGTGATAAGTGAATGATATGAATTCGGTCATCTTTCATCTGAAATTCGTGGTTTATTTTTCCAATAAACCTAAAGATTTCTTTACATCAATTGAATATAAATAAATAAAAATAATTGCCTTAATAGAAATATTTAAATAAGCTATCTAGAACATATTACAATCTAAATATTACTGTTATCAAGGGAAAGAGCAAATTTACTATAACTAAAACAATTTGTTCCAATAATTGTCGTGACAGTAGTTCGACTACTGACCATATCCATTTCTCAACTCTTTAAAATGGTTGATTAAATCGAGGCATACTTCTCATGCGACATAGGGGTGGAAATAGCTAAATGCTTTCTGGAAGAAATCTAATGTTACCTTTGAACATTTTTTTTCCATATTCTTTCTATTACTCTAGAAAAAATAAAAATTAGTAAATCAATTTGGAGTTAAATAAATATTCAAAATACATATGTAATTGCATTAAAATTCTCAAAGCTCCCCCACCCTTAATAACTACATGATTTCGAAAGTAAGGAAAATATAATTTAAAATTTTTAATTTTTTTAATAAAAATAATTTAATTTGTTGCAAACAGACGGCAATGCTTAAGCAATAGACAATGCTTAGAATGGGTGCAAATTTTAATTTATTAACTTAGATGTCAAGTGAATTAACTATCCAGATGGTCGTGAAACAGAGAAGCAAATTACAAGAGACGCTTATTCAATCAAGTTGTTATAAAAAAAAAAAAAAAAAGTGCTAAAATTTCCTGGCTTTCCTTTCTGTTACCGAATTCAAGAACTCGTTTCACGCCTGAGGTAATTCAACTGAACAGATCGAAAAGCATCACCGAGTGGAAATAGAATACAAAAAGAGAGGAAAAACCGTAAGAAGAAACATTTAAAAAAATGAAAACATTTTTCGACTAGGATAAGTAATCTCGACAATGTATAAGTCGTAAAAGCATTTTATTTTTATTTTTTTATTCTACCCTAAAAAGGAGGGTTTCAAGAAATTCGTTGGTTAATTCAAATGCCACACAGAAATATATCGGTACAATTGAGTCACCAGTTCTGGCTATAAGAACAAAAACTCGTGAGCAGTATAATTACAGTTATGATGTGACAAACAGTAGAAAGTATTGACAGGCAGTGTACCATGCAATGTACCATGAACCAAACGGTGAAAAGGGTAATAACGGTTAAGTATTAAGGCATGAATCCTTAAAAATTACAAAAAATGTGTTTGTCACAATAAATGGCTGTTTTTATGTTGTTAACATTTTAAATAGTTTATTTTTTTATTATTTCTTAAGTATTGAAAACTACAAGCCTTGTGCAAAACAAGAAATACGAAGGGCTAAGAAAAATAATACACCTTAGGGTCTGGCCACACATGTCCGCACCGGATCCGCACCGTAGCAATAATACAGGTTATGTTCAGAATATTTTTAATTTAACTTACATATTACCTTTAATTATACCTAAAGTGGCCTGTGTCTGACATGTGTGGCTTGAACTTTAGGCATAACTTAAGGTAATATGTAAGTTAAATTAAAAATATTCTGAACATAACCTGTATTATTGCTACGGTGCGGATCCGGTGCGGACATGTGTGGCCAGACCTTTACACGTTAATGTAGGGTATTCGAAGCTATACTAACTCTCAAATAAATATAGCTTCGCACGTTATAAATTTACAGCAGGTACGGAATCGAAACGAGATTTTAAGAGTTTTTAATGCAGATTTTGTAGAAACAAATGAAATGTATGTACAGTTGAAACGGTGATGTAACAAACGGGACCACCGTTAAAGTTCCGTTACCTTCCACACTTTTTTTTTCGTATCCTTACTAACTGAGGAAGTTCTTTAGCTCTGGGTAATTAAGGAAGCTCTCCGCGAAGGTGACAGAGGATGGCCGAGCAAATCCTGGTCAGGTCAGGTCCGAGTGAGGAATGCGACCGTTAGATAGGAAATAGTACCAGAGCTTTTTTACAGCACTTTTCTTTCTTTATACGCGCGCACTTGAACCTGACCCATTGAATTCTTTTGTCTCTTACCTCTTCGCCTAGGCTAAAAGGGGAAGCCATTATGTTCTAATTCGAGGGCCATGCTGGTAGTACCGTGTGCACAATACTTAAATATTATAATTGCGAATGAGTGTGCGGAATTATAGTCAACAGTACTTTCTGTTGACCGTTACAAGACCCGAAATGTTTAGATTTTTTTTCTTTATTCCATTTAATAAATATTCAAACTCACCATGATTACAGAAGAGGTATTGTAAAAAGTCTTGTTGGAACGCCATTTTCATGAATAGGCCTTAGAAAACTGTTTCTACAATTTTATAAATTCATACTATTATTTATCATACATCATAATTTACGATTTTTGTAAAGTATTTTATTTTTTTTTTAATAATATCATAGAGACCACAGAGACCAAGAACAGTTTTAAGTAGTTTTAATAAAATAAATATACCTATTATTATTATGTGCATACGTAAGTTTGAGTAAAGTTAATATAGATACTGATATCCATAAATTTCAACTTACCCTTACTTAATAATATCAAATTTACGTAAGCACATAATAATAATATAAAAATAAGTAATTTTTCATAAAGAAGAAATTTCTTTTTGAAGTTAAACACAACTTATCTCAAAATTTTCATTAGTTACCTTTCGCAAGGAAATACTATCAACTATTAGTAAAATGGGACTATTTCCAGAACTTGGAAAATAAAACCCTACATCACTTATTTTTTGTTTGTTTGTTTTAACGTAACTTTATGCCACTAAGGCTAATCGGACGATGCTACAGTCGGAGTCCTAAAAAAAAAGTTTGCCTATCCAGGTATAATTAGGATAGGGATCTTTAACGAGTACCTGACATCGTACAGGCTCGGGACCTCCATTTTACGTCCCATCCGAGCCACGGCGTATACAAGGATTTTTACTCCCTTAATCCTAGGGCCACCACGGGACGCGAACTCGCGACCTTAGTATTGTAGGTTTCCAAGCTAACCACTACACCACTGGTGACCCTCACTTATTTTTTCATTTAACATAATAGCAGTAAGGAACTAATTTTTTTTCCTAATAATAGACATTAAAAAGTATACAATACTTTCAGAACTGGACTAAGAATAAAATAGTAGATAGATAGAATAAAAGTCTGAACGTGTTGTGATTTAATAAGTTAAAAATAAAGACATTGAGCCTACACATTAGAAGTAGGTATATTTATTTTATTAAAATTAATATTCACAATTCTTTAAAAAAAATTGCAAAAATTAATTAAAATTAAATTAAACCTCTTATTTAATATGGTCTCTCTGGTATTATTTTGAAAAAAAGATATATTAAAAAAATTGAAAAAAGAGAAAATAATAGTATGAATAAATAATAAATAATAATAATATTAGTAGTAATAATGGATGTATAAATTCAAGCTACAACAAAAATTATATACAAAAATAAACAATACCGATAAAAGTCGTTATATTAAAAAACTTTAATGTTTTATGTCAACTTGATGTTGATTTTTGTATAATTTTATGTATCTAAATAATTTTTTCTCCTATTTTGTTTATTTATTTTATCTATTATGTAGGTATTGTATAGTTTTGTTTATTTTCATTATTATTCACACACGGCATATAATTGTATGAATCGATATATGTTAATAAGGATGTTTATTTATTTATTTTTTTTTTTTTTTTTTTTATTCATTATGAACATTGAAAAAGACTTTTTATTTTATCGAGACAGCTCTTGGCAGACGGTGTTTAACCATGCCAATGCAGGCTTATATTTTTCTTTATAATGTTGTAAATGTATATTAATTGAAAATAAAGCTGTTTATCTATCTATCTTAAAAAACTTTAAAAAATAATAAAGAATAGAGAAAAAATGTATGACGAAATCATAAGAGAAAAATTGCACTACAATATGATAGGTACCAAGCTGAAACAGTAAAAAAGTTGAATAATACTGTATCGCCGGTAAAGCATAAAATAATAAATAATTGCTCTATTCCGACAACATAACGCATGGAAAATTGTTCTCTTACGACCCAAAAAAAGAAAAGTAAAGGGCTCCACACTTTTTTAAATTCAACTTCAACCAATGAATAATTACTTAAATTGGCATTATTCTCTACGGTGGTATATTTTTTACCGTTGACAATGAAGAAAACCATTAGAAAAGTTAGGTGCAAGATTAGGAATATGCATATGCAACATCTTCTTTTACATTTAGAATGCCGTTCGAATCTTCCTTAAACAATTATGGAATATAGCAAATCAATGAATTCAGTATACAAAGGAATCAGAGAAATAATAATTTAAGAGACTAATAACTCGCATTCCAATATGTTGCTGCTCAACCGAATGTAAAATCCGATGTGGGCAATCGGAAGGGGCTGCTGTAAAGTGCCAACTTCATTGCCTGGAGATTTCCCAGGACGCCCAATGTTTGCCCGCTACTTGGAGCCCCATCTGGAATCTAAAATGGATGGGGCGTGTGCATTCCTCTGGGGGTTGGATTGCGACAGTGTCTATTGTCGACTGCATTCACTGGCTGCAATCCTGCCCTCAAACATGAACGAGATTGGGATCTGCGAAGGAGAGTCAACACTGAGGGTACCTTACTTTAAAGGTTAACCTTAAACGATCTCAACTCTTTATACGAAGGCCTTTTGTCGAAAATTATAAGAACAACGATGGTTTCGTATACGAACAGAAGAAAACTAGTAACAACTGTCGAAATCACTGACCCCATTCATGTGTTCCTGGATTGTTCCGAGCTCCCCGATGGATTCAAATCAAGAAATGTTTTTCGATGGAGTTATAAGGGTATGAACAACCCATTTCCGTTTTATTTTTCTGATGAGGACATATAAAGATTTTGGTTTATTGCTCAGTCACAATTGTTTATTCGGAATAATTTCGGGCAAGAGAATGACCAGTGGTTATCCTCCACAAAGATCTCTAAAAACTGCATTGTCATATTTCGAAGGTAGCATCTATATATATTAGATTATTTATTATAATCATATTATAGATATGATATATCTAATAAGTATATATTAGATGCCAGGATACCATTTTATCCAATTTTCATAAGATAAAGTGTGTACGAAGTTATTAACTTTTTCATATTATTGAATGTTCTACATAAAAAGAAATAAAAATTAACTCGTTGATACTAAGTAGTCTTTTCGTTTGTCCAAAATCATAGTATTCTTTTATATAAATATTAAATGCAATTACAAAAAGAATCCAGCCTGGATAGTTCGCGAATGAGAAGGACAGATTTCAGTCTTTTTTTTTTTTTTATGAGATTGCCCTGTCCCAGGCAGACGTGATATGCTTTAGAAAGGCCTGACACGTATGTGAACCTAGGCAGAGTCTTTCAAAAATTCATAGTGCGCTACCAGGACTTACAAGGGTTGGGATTTGCGGAAATCCCTCCCCTAACGAGGCTTACATACAGAAGGGGTAGCTCGTTTCTCTTAATTCCACCCCGCCTATTTATCATTCCATTATGCCAATAGGGCACCTTTGGAAAACGATTTAAAGCCATCAATTTATCATTGAGGGAGAAAATTATTGCTGGTGCGGTAAATCAAGAAAGAACCTATTCATTTATACTGAAGGGATATTTTATCCGAAAACCCATTATACAGATAAAACAAAAGAAAAAAAACCCGTTACATAAGTTCTATAATGAAAACATCACCTTTACATGCCCTATCTTCTATTTTAGAAAACAATTATTGATTAATCGAATTCTGTATAGAGTCAGAGTTTCAGAACACTCGCTAAGGTGAGATAGAGACAAGATTTTATATGAAAAATATTTGCACGTTTCACTCATAGCAATCGATTTCTCGCGCAGAGGGATCAAAAGATAACAGGAATAGGTGTAGTCACGTATCCAGGTTCTTTAGTTACCAGTCGTAACATTTTTGATTGAAAGGTTTGAAGTATTTGATAGGGACTTCTCAGCTGTGATATATGTGAAGACAGTGTTCATAAAGATTTTAGTAAGTACGGATAAGTATTTGTTTTTGTCTCAGTTCTAGTTATGTTTTAAAAAAGTGAGCAAAGTAGGTTAACTCTTTTGTTAAGGGTCGCGATTTTTACGAGCGGGTCCCACTTCATCCTTTTATCAAAGGTAAAGACCAAGAATATGTACGTAGCCAGCTTGAGAAATTAGCAAATTACGGACACAATTTTGAAGACAAGTATTTTTTCGAAAATTAAATTTAACGTGTTTTGATTTCATTTTTGTCATGATTCATTTTTGTCACATTGATTTAGTCTAATTTTAATATGTTTTAGCAAAGTTATTATTTTATTTTGATTTTTCATAAGTATTTTAAGCAAAAATTACTTTACGCCTCAGTAAGTAACGAACGCTCCCTTGTACGTAAGTAATAAAGCAGTGCATACATATTTACAACAACCAAGTATCCAATGCTTTATCCACGCTTTTATGAAAAATTGCAGGGACATGTAAAAAATTGCACGTGCTGATATTCCTGTTGTATATTACCTTCTTAAAATGAAGCTGGATGAGAGACCTGCTCACCTAAAGTATCAAGCCGGAAAGAGGTATTCCTCGCGCAGGGTGTCACACGGTGCCGATAAAAAAAAAATTCAACAGTTTATCGGTAATCGTTTATTGATAAAACTCGTCGAATACACTATCTACGGAATTGCAAATCAGTAATCCGAAGCACACCGGAGTATTTGCATTCAATGTTATCTAGTTTTCACCCGATAGATAAGGTTTCAAGATGAGACGGAGTTTCTATGGTGGGTCTAAGGATGGTGAAAAATTAACAGATAAATAACGAACGTTATTAAGTTAATAAAGAACGAGAAAATATTTTGCGTAAATTTTAACTTAGGTTAAACCTCAAAAATATAAATCATTCATACTTCATAGAGAATTATAGAAAAAAATGCTATAATAATTTGAAAACAAACAAAAATTAATTTATTAGAAAATACTCATAGTAAATCAAGGTAATATAGTTCCAAGTTCTTCCAACTCTATAACTTAAGGTCACTATTACTTTAAAAACTCTGTGGGGTGACTTGGGAAAACACAAACAAAAAATAATTATATACAACTTAAATGCACTATGCCACCAGATCTTACTAATGTAAGAAAGGACAGTATTAAAAATAATTAAGATTTGCTGAGATAATTATAAGAATTGCAAGAGTTAATTATATTTAGGTAACTGTCAACCAGGCTGGCGATAAGTTTAGGTTTAAATTAGAATAGCAGTCCACTGGAACCAATAAAAAATAAACAACTTTAAGAAACATGAAATTTCATAAATTCCAAATTTAACATCTAAATAATGAAAACTAAGTTTTATAAAAACCATTTATATAATTCACAAACTGATAGATGATGATACATGATCATAAAAGAGTGAATATAAAATGTTACAATGACAGCCTGTAGACCCAACGGCCAGAGCAGCTGGAACGGTAACGTGCTCAGTAACAGTGATACCGATTATAGCGGAACTGGAGCAACAAAGGGAGTACGTGACAGGAACGTCATGGCATGGAAAAAATGTAACGGGTCATCATCGGTGGGTGATCATTATTACCATATGGAAAACATGATTTTTTTTATAGGGGAAACAATTTTAAAAACATCAGCAGAAGATGGTATGGACTTAAAATAAGTAAATAAAGCTTGCCCATTCCAAAACTAGTAATTATACCTTAACTTATAGAAACACCTTTTAAGAGAGGAAGTGACTTACTATAAAATGAAGGCTCATTGAAACAATCCTGTGAGTATTTTTTTCATTTAAATTTAATCATTAAGATATTTATTTAAATAAGATAATAATTGGTTTTTGTATTTAATTATTAATACTAACATTTTAAAATTAAAATGTAGAACGATCTATTCGTCTAACTTCTTCGTTAACAATCTATAAGATGAAAAGTTAAAATTTCGATTTAAATGTTTCAATATTTTATTTCTTTACGAAATGCATATTGTAAAATAACTCAATCAACACTTGAGTTTTACATAGTTAAATAAAAAAAATATTAAAAAACCGTTATTTGAAGGGATGTTCCTAATCAATCATTTCAATCGTTGAAAATTAATGATCTGTTAGGAGTGGCATAAAAGGACAAAAAGAACAATAAATTGTAAAGGATTCAAGAACAAAATAGAAAAGTAAACTATTTCCCAAGCTGCTTAGGCCTGGGCATAATAATAGTGAGCAGGGCAGAGGAGTACATAATTTCCATTAAAAGACTTATGAATGAATAGGCGCTCTGAGCTGGCTCATGAATGGAACGGCCGTTCGTAATTCCCACTGGCCCATCTTTTACTACTCACCGGCGATGGGGCACTATTTCCATACCACATCCTCTGTCGTTCTCCGGCGCGGTTAAAAATAATTACAGCGTTTGAAGGGTTGTGACACATGTCCTTTTAGTAGGGACAAAACCCAGCAGGAAACAAGATTATAGTTATGTTTACAACGACAATCACTTATTTCTAATTCTCGTACTATTCTCAATACTCTACGATGAGAAATTTTTCCTGTAAAATATTCTGTATCAGCTCAATTTGAGTTACTAATTTATTATGAAAGTACTAGGGAAGAAGGGTATAAAACAATTAGGTTAGGAAAATGTAGGTGAATTTGCTAACACATCTTTCTTGGAAGATACTAAATATAACAAACCGCAAAACAATAAGAATCTTTCTTTAAATATAGGTACCAGCTAAGAAATAATACTCTACGGCCTATCATTACTAGGCCAGGTTAGAAAGAAAACCAACAAATACAGAAAGTAGGTACAATGCACTGTAATAACTTACAGTGACAAAAGTACCTTTACTCAATATTATTATTACCCATAGTATTACTATATGAGGTACTATCATTAAAGTTCCACGGAGAAAAAATAACCTAGCACCAAAGTGCCCAATTTCAGTAATCATTTAAACAAATCACCGCTGCGAAAACAATAACCAAACGAATGGATTCACAAGCATTTATGAACATCTTATATTACTTCCTTAATTTTCTAAAAGCTTTTTCGTCCCTTTCATTCAATTTAATATTTTTTTAGGCCCTCTAAAAAAAGAAAAAAGAAATTCAGTTAGCTCAGAGTTGAAAAGAGCTCTGTTTTATTAACGCAGTGATATCTGGAAATTTTCAACCCCTTGTACCAAGAGAGCTTTTAAGAAAATTTCATAAACGCAGTACTATATATTTGAAAGAAAGAATCACTATGATAAAGCTAATAGCAATAAAACTTTTACGATTTACAGTAATTGTAAGCAATAGATTCAATCATTTTTATTTATTTACTTATATTCTTTTTTTTTTTTTTTTTTTTTTTTTTTTTTTTTTTTTTGTTCGCCACCTACCACCCGCTCCTACCCCCCTATTTTTGCCTCATCCAATTTCCATCACCGAATGTTAGCTTCTACCCTTAGAGCCGTGATTCCGCTCGATTTTAATTTTTTTTTTTTTTAATTGTTAAAATTAAGTTTCAATTAGTCCTTTTTACTCTTTAGATTTAATTAGCATTTTTTAGACTGCCTAATTCGCATGCTTTCTAGGTATGATACCTGAAGCTGGAAAATAAATTAAGGGGGTGGGTCAAAGCGGTTACAACGATTTTTATTAATATGCCCGCACCTACCCCCGTATTTTTGGCCTCTTACAATTTCTATCACCGATAGTTGGCTTCTACCCTTAGAGCCGTGATTCCGCCCGATTTTAATTTATTCTTTTTTAATTTTATTAATATTTCGATTTAATTAGTCCTTTTTACTCTTTCGATTTAATTAGCAATTTTTATAATGCCTAACACTCCGTTCCCGTGCAATTCTTTTTAATTACTACTCAAATTAGTTCATATGTCATGATAATTTTTTTACTTTTAAAACTTTAGTAAGAAATATTTATTTATTTGGTTTGATATGCCTCTACACGAAGGGGTCATTGGCATTTTTTTTTTTTTTTTTAAATTCTATTGTAAAATCCAGTAAGCTGCAAAAAAATCATTAGCGTTTCAACATTATCTTCGGTATCCCGTAGCACGTCTTTTAATGATGTGTTCATTTACAAGAAAGAACACAGTAAGAAATAAAATTTACATAGTGAATATTGATTTCATCTTTTTGTACTTGTATAACATATTTAATCATACAAATCTCCCTCCTCCAAAAAAAAGATTTTTCAAGGGCGATTTTCATTTTCTCTGGTTTGAATTATAATTTTATAGATGCCTAAAAAACCGAACACATAAGAGGAAATCAGATTTAACTTTATGTATAATTATGTATAATATTTCTATACATGAATGTTATACGACAAATTATTATGTCAATTGATTATGTATATATGTAATTAAATACGCGTTATGTCGTAAGACGGTACGCGTAGAAATAAAGTTACTCGTTACAGGGTCACTGTAATGAGAAAGCAAGAAAAAGAGGAAATCAAGATGCGTAGTGTGTATATTAATGAATATACAATATTTATAATGCCAATATACAAAAGTGTCATAAATAAATAAAAAACATACCTACTTCTGTCAGTGAAATAGATATTAGACCAAACTCACCTGAAAAACAAAAAACAAAAAATAAATTAATATCGGTTAAATTTTATCATCCATTTCATGAAAAAAATTAGGTTATATTTGAACAAATTGTCACTGAATTATTTGATTAATCATTTCCTACGTAAAAAACCAGTCCTTTGGTTAAATATTCTTCAAATAAACACATGTAATTATTAAAATCAAAAAACAAAATATAAATAAACAATATCATTAAGAAAAAACTATGTCTTTATAGAAAAATAAAAATAAACCCTTTAACTAAATAATAATACCACGTTTCCTGCCTAATCAAAATAAGAACATATAAGATATGTAAAAAATGATTAAAACCTACATACTGAGTATGATAAAAAACATCTTAAACGCAGGATATGTGCATTTCTAGGGGAGATTGGGGGGATAGAATAAATCGCATTTAAAAAATAAAAAATCCTTTACAGCATTCCCAAAAGTTCTGTCCGGCCTTTACAGCGGCCCAAATTCTGTCCGTGTGTGACAGGTATCTCTGCTAGATATCTCTACAGCTAATTTACTACGGATAAGAAGAATTTTCCGTAAGTAGAACCAGTCAGGTTATTTTCTTTAAGGAAGTGTATTAAATATTTATAAGTAAAATTGGGAAAAATAATCTTTTTACACAATCCACCTAAACTTAAATTTACAAAACCTCATTGTCTTCATGTTCATACATATAAATAGTTGTATTTAATTGTATGGATAAGAATGACAAGAAAGGGCGGACACCCTCGAGACATTAAATGAGAGTGAAAGGCCCAGGAGAGGGATGAAGCAAGTATCACTTCAAATGCAAAGAAGGCTGACCCACCTGTTACAAACTAACTACCTGGCCCTTAAACCAACAAAAGCCACTCGTTATTAGCCTAACAAAACCCTGTGGAGAAATAATAAGAATTTATGGACCGAACCCCAACCTATCTAAGAATAGATTCTAGTAATGTTATACATTTATTCAAAAATATTCCTACATTTCTATTAGAGGAATACATCCAACTCTACATTTAAATATAACATACCAACAGCCCACACTTCACAACATCTGTGAAACAACATGTAATTCCAAATGCTAATCATTATATAGATAGATAACCGCCGTGCCTACAATCAATACGCGCCTAAAAAAGAAAAGCTTGAAATACATGCTAAAGACTCGAAACCACAGCTAGTGAGTGGGTGTAAGCAGGAAAACAACGTACAGTTAAAACAGCATACTATCATCAAATCAGGCAAAATTATAATCATTAACTTCAAGGTAATACAAGTACTCAATCGATCATGCTTACATACTTAATAGATACATTATATTAAGGTAAAAGTATCAAATAAAAAATAAGTTAATTAAATAAAATGTGAGTTAATTGGGCTTATGGGTGCGTTAAATTCTACTACATTTCAAATAATTCCATTCAAATTGATCTCTCTATTTTCCTATTCGCGACTTAAATTCTAACAGACTAATCCATATTTTAGTCAAATTGAATGTTTGGCGCTTTTCATTCAAATTTTCATGTTTAAAATTCAAATTAATAAATCAATGGTTCAATATTGGCAAGTACTGAAACTAAAAGATTTTTTTGAAGATAGAATTACCAACAGTTTTCGGTGTGGATTAACTGATATCTTAAAATTAAAAAGTTTTTTTAGAAATATACTTCTTTAACCTTGAAGTTAAGACATTATAGTATTAAATAAGTTTCTTACTTTCCGAGAACTTGACTAATGATGTTAAAAAAAGGTCCCTTTCATGCTTATCGTGACCTTTAGATAGGGATTTAAATTACTTCAGGAAACTTCCCGGAACTTTGATTGTTGCATTCGGTAAGAGGAAAGCATTTATCCGGAAAACAAAAGTCTCTCAAATTACAATTTTTTTTATATTTTCATTCAAAATAAATTTAGGCAACGTTGAATAAAAATAATAATAAGCAATTCATTTATAAAAATAAAAATTACAATCGAAATTTGTTTAAATTTTACAATGGGAGCATTTGCTCATTTCATTTTTTTATAAAACGTTTTTTAAAAATGATTGACAACGTCCTTTATTTATGATCTAAAACTTAATGAAGAATTAACTGTGTGTTATTGTTTGTTACTGCTTAAAGGTACGAAACATTTCAAGTCTTTAACGCCCAATATTCCTTTTTTATTATATTGATTCCTTAGGTAATAAATAAATAAGTCTATTCTAAAGAATTAATAACCTTTAAAATGAAATAAAGGTGTGATTTCAACCTATAAAGTATAAAAATTAAATTTTTTCCTAAATATAACACATTATTGGGTGATTTTAACGGTTTATATATTTGGCACACTGGTTTGCAACACATATACATATTATAATTATCTAAATAAACTTATTATAATTTAGTCACTAAACCCTTTTCGATATGTTAACCAATCAAAAGAGTGACATTTTTGCTACCATATTAGGCATCTAATTCGATTTTTTTTTTTTTAAATGTCAATTAGTCCCCTTCCATGAGTTGTGTTTCTCATTACTTACCCATCTCAGAAAAAATACAATACATAAAAATTAAAATAAACAAGACATGGGTTATGGAAGTTAACTAGGGATCAAAAGATTGATTTTGTAATACTTAATAAGAATACTAAAAGCTAGCAAAACAGGATTATTTGTAATTGAAATTTAATCACTAGATTAACTAAATATATCATAATTTCTATCCTTTGTTAACTACAGCTTACGATTGATGATTAAGAAGTTTGTGAAATTTCTTTGTAAGCCACGAATTCCATATCAGGAATGGATGTGAAAATACACAGATAGTGATGATTTGCCCGTTCATGCGGCTTCATAGATTCAACTTATAGGGACTGCATGCAGATCGGTTCAATATGCAAATGCGTACAGCCGACGATACAGAGGTGGGATTGCACACACTGTTTGATAGCGAACAGGCTCTACGTGGGCTAGGGCCTCTATCAATACAACTCAATAAATGTTTGCATGTAGCAGAATGCATGTTCGGTAAGGGAGGGCCAATTCGCTTAGAAACTCAATCCTCTCCTAAACCTGACGGATACGTAATCAATAGAATTATTTTAATTGAGCATTTTTTATTATTATATTATATGTTGAATATCGCAAAGTACTGTCCCATTCAGACGATTAGTTTAATTCAAAAACATAGGAAAAATACCTCTTCCCTTATCTATCCTCACACACATATGAGGCTTCAGGTTCAAATTGATATGATTAACAATTAAAATCTTGCCATCGTCCTTGAAATCATTAAAATCGATCCAAATTGAAATGTTGTAAATGGGCCACTTTTTTCAATCACAATATAAACTTTGAACTATTTTTTGTAAGTAATTAGGTACGGTACAACAAAGTATTCCTCATAGTAAATATCTCTACTCTCTCTTGTATGTTTGTTTGTTTAACGTTCCTTTATGTTACTAAGGTTAATCGGACGATGCTAAAGTGGGAGTCCTAAATTTTGCCTATAATAGGGATCTTTTAATAATATATGATTTTACCTAATTAAATTCAATACATAATGTCCATTCACGGACAAACCTTTAAATAAAATCTCAACTTCAAATGTCAAAAATAAAAAAAAATCGCATGAATAACAGAAAACAGAAGTTAATAAAGATATATACGTCAAAGCAAGTAAATTATGGAATTAATGGAGTATTTACAATATCAAAAAAAAATTAATGTAAAACTTATCAGAGAAGAAAGTCAAACTTCATGGTAAGTTATGTATTACATTACAAGAATTGCAGGTTGACAAATATCAAATTTAAGTATTATAATAGATTATACAAATAGTAATTCCCTTGATAGACCATATATAAAATCCCACAAATAATTAATAAGTCGAATATAGAATATTTTTTTTTCGGAAAAGCTTCTAGTAACCTCTTACAAACAATCTGTATTTGGGATGCGCACTAAAAACGAAAATACATTTTGGATAATACATAATATTTTCAATTATAACAATAAATTCATATTTCGCAGAAATTGATATATATAATGATGTAAGATTGAATGTAGAATTAAAAATGGTCGGGGGTGCGGTCATAAGAAAAAAATACGTATGAATATAGGAATTACATAAGTGTTTTTTATTTTTCTAATCGCAACTACGATCATTTTCCTTATGCTATAACTAAATAAACCAAACCTTTTAATAAAATGTCAACTTCAAATGTCATATTCAAATCAAAAATAAAAAAAATTCGCACGACTAACAGAAAACAGTTAATAAATAAGTTAATAAATTATGTTTAGACACTAGATATGTTTAGACACCTAGTGTCTTGCAAGAGGTAGACCGTAGCATTTTGTTATGGAAATGACTACATATTACGTCATACTAATTCCTAATTTATAAAAAAAAGTAAGAAGTTTTTTTTTTTTTTTTGACTTTAATTATTAATTCGCACCTGTCTGCAGAGTGCGGAGAATCAGCGAATGAGATGTCGGATAAGAAGTGGTTTAAAATTGTAAAAAGAGTAGTTTACAAAATAAGAAACGTAATAAAAAATATGAGTAAGGAAATAGGGTACCGGATCCTTTGGAAGCCAAAAAACCATCTGACTCTAAGCCCCGACATTGGACACTTGTAACTAACACTCGGCCCTGGATTAGCTTTTCTAATGAGCTTACTGGTCTCCTTTCTATTCGCCATCTGTCACACAGCTCCTCTTATTTCAATTAATTTAAACATTACCAACACAACAAAAAAAATGAACAAAACTGAAAATTAATTTAAGTCAGCAAAGAATAGCTTTAAAAGAGAAAATAGGGAATGTATACGATTAAATCGGCTTTAGTATCACCCTGCATAATCCCTTAAAGTATTTTGAATTTAGATTAGAACTTAGGTGTTTAGTGCACCTCTATCTGCAAACACATTTCGATTTAATAAAATAGTCTCTTTGATGGTATAACATAATAATTCTTGTCGGAAATCGTAATTACCTTGGTGTATCCTAGAAGCTCTTTTTTTTTTTTTATATCTTTAATCGGCTTCTTAAGCCATACATAGATATTAAACATACTATAATTTATAAATTAAATCTAAATTAAAAAGTAAATAATACTTAAGTAAATATCCGCGTGCTGTAAAAGACTGCCTTGTAAAAGTCTTGGTTTCAGTCTACGGGACTGCAACCTAACATCAATAGTTGACGTAAAATGGTTTTCTACAGAAGTATTTTACCTTGAGGTTTCAATTTCGATTTTCTATTTATGATACAGCATTACTAGTCTTGTATAAGCTTGTTATTGATGTGGTGGTTCCATGTGTGCCTTTGGTCCAGTCCGCCTAAATATTACACTGCTTCACCCACAGGATTGCACGGAACCTTATTCCTTATTATTATGGAATTGGAGATGAAAATCGGCCGCTTGTGAGGGTTCCTATTTAGTTAGGCATTTGTCCAGGTGAAGTTTCAAGTAATAAATCTGTACCGAAAGGGGTAAGTGGAGAGTTATGAAAGGATTATGTAAAAAAGAAGGTGGAAGGTTTACGACGAATTTAAAAAATATTAGATAGGGTTCATAGCAATGATTTTAATTCTCCAGTTTTTACACCCTTTTTCAAGGATTGTGATGTGGCATTGAACAGTTTGTAATGCAATGACAGGGTCATTATTAACTGGTACCACAGTTGAGTTATAGGCGTACATGATGGTAACATCAGAGAACATTATAATTTTTAAATGCAATTTTTTTAATTATTTTAATCTTTTGAACCTATAGCCAATATTCTGATAATAAAATTTCGACCTTCTGCCTATGGTAATGAGAAAAAAAAATCCTGGCCTGAGGACTATTAAGAACTCAGTACCAAGATGATGCTTAACATGATATACATAATCTTTATTCCATGTTTTATCCGACCTTAGAAGGCAGTGCGGTGGGAATTGGGGGCGGGGGAAAGTAAGACATAGGGGAAATACGTCAAGAGGTATATAGAAGGGGGACTAGATGGTTAGGGGGGGGGGGTAATTGGGGGGATACAGCAGACTCAGCAGGGCTTGCTGTTAGGGCCCTTAGCGTCCCCATATCACCCCGGCCTTCACATGCTCGCATTGTCTTCCACCTTGTCTACTTGAGCACGACTCTCTCATCCCAACACTCGCTATATACCAATATCCCTCTCGGTTTATACAAATATAAGGTACAAACAATCTTACAAAAGGCTGCTTTATCAAGACCTAGAGAGATTTATAATAAAGTCTTGGTTAAGTGCTGTAGATTTTCAATCACACAGAAGAGCTTATTCATAATACGCATATAAATATGATAATTAATATAGACCAAAATGTAAGTTTGAAATGAAGAATACGTAATCACGATCACGGAAAAAGTAAATGGGCTAAATTTCAGATATTGCCCGAAAATTTCCACCTCGTTACGCCGAAAATTACCACCTTTTCACCACTTCACTAGACGATTACTCCTAAGCGGTAGTTACATAAGTAGACGGTTATCAGCTGCATCGGCCACGCAGTGCTGCAGTTTTATAAGCGGATAAAAAAAAAGAATCATTTTCTACCAAGCTGAGATCGTCGTAATATCACATTGATACGTATTATACATTAGTAACACGTATTATACAGATTTACAAGAATTCATATATCGCACCATGAGACAACTGCCACAACTTCCAAAACAAAGTAATGTGGTGACCAACATACAGCAGTGTCATTCTCAGAGGGTTTGATTTTCGTGAAATGAAAAAGCTCTTGTTAGCTAAATGAGGATTAAAAAGTAACAGGTGGAAATTATGGCAGTTTTTAAATGACAAGAGCTGTCAAAAATGCACAAGAATTAATATTAACCTGAAAAATGTCACAACAATTTTGGAATTTACGACACCATTTAATGATGCGATATGTTTAATAGATTTCTATAAATCTTTTCCATAATTTTAGAAAAATCTAAGTAATTTAGAGTACTAACAATCCAGCTTGCTTGACTTAATTATTATTTTATTACTTAGTCTAATTGTGACAACACCACATTTCTAATAATGTACTACATTTTTTGTTATAACTTGAGTATTTTTTTTTTTAGTTTGTCAGAAAGAAAGATCTATAAATTGAAAAGAAAAATATAGGGAATAATAATAGCACGAATAATACGTGAATGTTGCGGTTGAGAACGGACAGTGATGTAGGATAACCAAGTTCCATGATCGATTCGACACCATTATCAACTCTTTCCCAATTAGGAAGCTCCCTTTCATTTGCTCCCGATTGCCGCAATTAAAACTTTTATAAGTTAAAGCATTCCAGTTAATCGTGGATTAGTTAAACTTAAAATAACGATTAAATCACTGAAAAACGTTCAACTATTATTTCGACCCCATTGATCCAAAAGATTTGTTATAACTATATTTATTCTTTTGCTTATCAGAAATAAAGTTTCACAACTGAAATATTCAAACCTGTAAAACCAAAAACATTTACCTGCGATAACTCGATCACATTTAGAATATATTTATAGCTATTTAGTAATTCAACCTTTAATTACCAATCATTCCATCAAAGTTTATATATAAATAACCATCATAATAATATATTTTTTTGATAAATTATTACAAATTTAAGTAAAGATTTTTTAAAGTAAAGTTAAACTCTGCTTGCCATCTTTAATTAATACATACTGGCCAATCTTGACTATACAGTATTAATTTATATAAAAAAATGTAGATATAAAATGTAAATATATATATATATATATATATATATATATATATATATATATATATATATATATACATATAACTTAAACAAACATTAATTTAGAATTATATATGTGCGTTCATATACAAAGTTCAACATGTGAACATTACTAGTTTAACGATGTCAAGAGGAGAAGATTGGTTTAATTTAATCTTGTTTCATTCATCATTCATCCACTCTCATTCTGATGGAATTAATTACGTGAATTAGTTTAAGTGGTCATAAATAATTCCACACACAACTCTTCTTTTCCTGTTGTCATTCCCGTTTAACTGGGTGACCTTACTCTTCAAATTTGAAGCGATGGCATATTGTGAAGGTCAAGCTTAACGTCAAGTCAAGAAAGACTCTTGAAAGTTAACGAGCCTTTATATAACGCAATTTATTGGTATGTAACATTTATAGGATACCGTGTATTTATGTATAAGCGCATATTAGCTAAACATTTTTATTTGTGGAAATCATACGATGTAAAAAATAATGTCCGACCGAAACCAAATTTTTGCCCGACACCGAATTTCGGCTTTATATCTTGTTTCGGATCAGAGACGAATGTGAGTTTCGGCTAGGTCGAAGGTTCGGCCGAACAGAAACCATGGCTGAAACCAGTTTTTTTTCGGCGGAAACCGAAACTTCGGTCAGTCACTAAATGTAACCAAGAAAGAAGAAGTACCTAGAAAAAATAAGTGAAAGTAATAAGTACGGTTCCTACGAAATCTATCCCATCCTCCTAAAATGTACAAAACAAAATTTGTTCAGTGTTCAGGTTTTGAAGTGCTTTTATTCACAGTCCAGTAAGAATTATTTCATTTTAGTACTTATTAGTAGAATCTGGCATTCATCAAAATAGACTAACGATATATTATTACTTACTTACGTTTTGAATTCAAGGATTAATTATCGAAGTAAGTCAAAGTTTAGCTTAAGAAACTGTTCCAGCTCCAGGTAAATACGATATGGTAAAAACGATTTGTTTTTTGTTGTAATTATTACATGTTACATATCGTGTATATAGTGACTTAGAAATGAAATAAGACAGACCAATAATTTACTGTTGGAACATAAATAAAAGCAATGAAGAAAAAAATCTAATTTATACTTGCTATTACAGTCACGTAGTATCACTTAGTTTCATTAAGGTGGTTGTTTGGAAAAATAAAATTTTATATAGAACTTTAACAAGGAGCAGGGACAGGTAATAAGAAATGGAATTATATTAAAGAATAAAGGAAATAAGTTGACCTACATATAATCTTAAAATGGGGAATTCAAATGATAAGGAAATTGAATTGCTCGGCGGAGCACTAGTCTCACCATGCTGTGATTGTAATGAAATAGGAGAGTAGTTTGCATTTATAAAGAACAAAAAAGTAAATGGAATAAACGAAAAAAAAATAAGAAAAAAAGAGGAAAGTATTCTAATTTAACAGACTAAAATTTATTCAAAAACCATGTTTGCTGATTAACAATATAATCCCATAATTTCGCAACTAAAAACCCTGATAGCCGGTAATTTGTAAGGAGGTAGCGTTTTTTGAGATCATGCCCATTAACCATGTTTTTCATTGATTAAAAAAGTCTCTTCAATTTAGGAGGATCTCCTAAACCCATGGGTCTACGGTTGTGGTTAAACATTTCATAATCGCCACCGACCCAAGGATTCGAACCCGAGAACCGGACTATGGGCCTTACACCGATTTTCATTGAATTGAAAGAACCATTAAAAACACAATTAGTCTTTAATTATTTCATGAGAGTACAATAAAAAGTATGATGGTGGTATAAACTAGCATGCTTCAATAAATAAATTATTGAAACTGTAATTTATTTTTTCATAATTGCCTTAATTCACATCAACAGAAAAAAAAAAAAAAAAAAAAAATCCTGTGGCACAAAATGACCTTAATTTGAAGTATAAAATAAAAAAAGTTGTTATGACACAAAATCACCTCGATTTAACAATATCGAGGTTACATCACTAATGATTTTTTAATGCCTCCTAAACTCATCCTGTCCCTCCCCATACCAAACGGCCGCGCAGTATAAAATGCCACATCTTCCACAGCTCCATCAAGTTGCATTCATTCCAAAGGGGAATAAAAAAAGTTCAATTAAAATTCGATCAAATAAAAATATTGGTCCAAATTATTTTTTAAGTACAAGGTACTCCTAGGTGAAGCTTCATGCAATTTAAAAGTGTCACCGATACTTTAAACAGCTTTCGTTTGGTTTGAGTAAATTTTAAGAATACAAAATGAAAAAAAATGTATTAGTAAAAGATGGGCCGATTTGCGGCCAGTTCAAGGTAAAGTAAATAAATAAAGCATTCATGGTGTCTCCCCTAAGTATGTACTGATTTCAATTCAGTCCCTATAAATCCTTTCTACGGAGACACTCAAGCCTAATCAGAACTTCTGAAACCCTGACGATGAACTACTAAGTGGTCGAAACAATGGTCATAAATAAATGACGGATTATTTATTCTATTTTTATCTTTTACTGGGATATTCTTACGCTGAAAAAAACTATCCCGAACAATGTAAGACTGATTGCGAGAGGAGAACAACAGTAGCTACGAGGAAGGAACTACCTAATTGGAGTAACTATCGCAGCAGATAGTCAAACGAGTGAATCAGCGGATATCAATATTTGTGGAAGATGGATAGGGTGAATAAATGGAAGGGATTTGAAACAAACATGGCATTTGGGAGATAGGTTTTGCTGGCATCGGTCCATATTGCTCTGGCATCGGGCCACCGGTGAAGGGCTCACCGCTGCTCCCTTATCGTGTACCCCATGACAGCTCAATAGTCAGTCCTATCGTATCCCGGCCTCTCTCGTCACCAAACAATATACCAAAGGTTCAGTTTAAAGAAACTCATCCATCGCTTCTGTGTTATAACACAATATGTAAAATTGTGGCAATCGCTAACAAATAATTTAAGTTGATTAAAAATAATTGTCCAGACGTACATAACAGCTCACTGACACTTCTTACAACACTAAATGCAAGGAAGTACCGCTATCGGGAACCATTTTATCTTTAAAAAACTAAGAGTACCTTAGTAACAACTTTATAAAAGCTGAATGGGCCCTAAAGAGAGTATCCTAACCCAAATTCGAGTCATATTAGCCAAATTGCTAAAAACGGCCACGAATCCTGGACCCGAAGCACAGCGTCTTTTACTCAGTGAGCTAGCACGCGAAACATGCCGAATCATTTCAATCGGGACTCTTACTGTTACAGGGACTTCCTTTTCTCATTTTCAAATTAAAAAAAATAATCAAACCGATTTGGATGCTAAGAGGTTCGGGATGGCCGAGAGTCCTGGAGCAATTTGCAAAGAGCTTTGCTGCTAAAACCAGCAAAATAAACTCGAGATTAAAAATGGCTCAAGGCTCGATAAAGGGTTTTTTCAATATATTAGCATCGTTCCCCCAGGAAAAAACAACTTAAAAAAACAGCTAATGTTGGGGAGTGGGGGGGGGGGGGGGAATTAAGGCAATCGTGTGGCATACCCTTAATTCTAGTGGAGTCATAAACTATTTTAAATTACATTCTTACAGATGATTGATACAGAGTTAAGTATCTTAGTAAGTGTAACAAATAACTAAGAGAATCTTATCAAAATCATAGTAATAAAATAAGCTATTTTTACATTAACGAAATATATATACCTTCCTTTTCACTTAAGTCGCCAGTAATTAACACATAGGTACGTCTCTGTTATATTTCAAAACCTTCATTAATATTGTAAAAAATATTTCAAACAAACTATTATGAATAAATGAGTTTCAAGGAAAACTTAAAAGCTTGGATTTGAACATTTTTAAATTAGTAATTCATGTGTTATTGATCATTTTTTATAATTCAAATTATAAAATATAAACAGAAAAAAAATAGAGTAACAAGCATATTCTTTATTGAATTTAGAAATAAGTAAAAACTGAAACCACAACTTCCGACGAAAAACAGAGGCCAAGTTATCGGGTTTCCAACTGCTCAATACTCTCCGTTCGGAAAGCCTTCTCTTCGTTCCACAATTCATATCACAGCAACGATATATATTACTTTATTGTTTCATTAGTTTATTTTCACCGTTAGTTGATTATACGATATATAGTGTATGTATTATGAATTTTATATTTATATGTAAGATATTTATTCAACGGAGAAATAGAACTTCTGATAGAGAGGATAGGAGATGCATTGTTGAAGAGGCCGAGGTTTTTCAAGAGCTATAGAGCCACGAAAGAATATACATAATACTATACATTTAAACTAAAAGAAATAAATAACTGAATAAAACATAAATATTTGATGCATAAAAATCTATCAGACACTAGTATATTATAATCCTGAAAAGTGATCGCTTAATCGATTAGGAAATGTACCTTGGAAACGTTTTCCCTCTTTGCCCCCACATTATTATAAATGATTATTTGCCATTAATGTATCGAAACATAACTTGAAAAATCTAACAGAGCCAGAGGAAAATTTTAGAGTCTAACCAGGTACCAAACGTTAAATATTTCTAGAATGAAAATAACTTCCCGGAACACGCCCTGTTGATTGGAGGAAGCGATGTCACCTTCAGGTATTTTCAGATGGTTGAAGGAACGTCGCGATATCTGGGGATAAATTATTTGCGTCTTCTGAGTAGCGAAGGTTTCATGACTGTCACGATGTTTATAAGGACAGATTAATGTTGTATAGTAAAACATAACTCACATACCGTCATCTAATTATAAAATCACAACTTTCTTCTACCCGCTGGGAGAACTATATTTATGCTCTGATTCCAGCAATAGCACAAAAAGATCAAAACACGTTCAATATGTTCCGTCGAACTCCAGAGAGAGCCAATGTTTATGTTCGCCGATAGTACTCCCGCGTAAGAGGGAGATGACTAAGGAACGCTGAGCGCGAGACCTTGAGTGGCTATAAATAGGGAAGGAAGACTACACCTAGCACCGTAGTGCTGGTACTGGAAGCGGGAACCGGTCCGGGCCCACTTTGGAGGCAAGGCCGATGGGGGTCCCGGGGGTGGCACAAAAAGCCCCTGCACAATAGGGGCCACACCACGCGACCATATGCCACAGGCGCGGTATAATCCTTGGCATCCTATCTTCCAGCCTGATCTCTTTCCGATATTTACTGAGGTGATAACTGCCTTCGCCTCAATGGGCTTCTCCCTTCCACCAACATCCGATGGAAATGGCCTCAGTGTACACATCATCATCAATTTATTGTCAATTCAACATTCGCATCTTTTATCCCTCACCCCTTGAACAAACACCCTTGAACGGTATTTTCTAAACATTGTATGAAGTTAATAGCTTTAACCCCATTGTGATTTAGAAATTGTTTTACGTCTCTAATTTTGAATAGCAAAAATGATCGAACATTTAGCGCGACAAAATAAAAAAGAATACTGGTAGCAAAGGTCTCATTAGATCAATTGATAGTAATCTAGTTTGCAAGATACATGAGCTCTTAGAGGAAGTGAAATGGGAACCCTGGGAAAAAATCGTCATTTTTGTTTTTAAATTTCCTATAATCTTAGCTCCCTGAGAAGCTATAAACAATATTTGATTCTGTAAGCAACAAAAATTATAAATTATCACTAGACCCTATTGACTTCTTGGGAAAGGATAAAAATCAATCTGTTTGCTTATGGTGTCTTAGTTGGATCTTTGAATAGGGATTCCTGTTTAATTTTTTTTTTGTTAATTTCTAGCAACATAAAAAATGGGTATGAAAAAAAATAAATAAAAAGCCTACGACCATTTTGGGCTTTCAGAATATTGTCTATTGTAATGAAGAGATTTTTAAGTAGATTATATACTTAAGATTAATGTGGATATTGATGGTATATATTTTGGCATATTAGAGGTATGATAAAACTAGGATGAAGTTACACAATTTACAGTTGTAAGTGGTATCTATGGCTATAAAAAGCCTTTTTATTAATTTTAATCATAATAAAACCAGACTAAGTGCAGTTGAAGTAAAATGAGTGGATAGATAAAAAAAATCCTTTGATTCTTCAATTTTCTATAACTTCATTCCTACATTTACCTTCTACGAAATGTAATATCGGATAAATAATAACATTTTATAAGCTGGATACCAATACATAGACTAGCTTCTCTTAAAGCACGGAACAGCAGAATTTTACTGACCCATTCTTAAAAAAAAAAAAAAAAAAAAAAAAAAAAAAAAAAATAAAAAAAAATAAAAGAAGTAATGAAGGAAATAATTGACTGAAGGAAACAATTCCATCTTATTATTCCGGAAGCCGCGGAATGGAGTTACAGCCTCATTTATCTGACCCACTCCGTCCGATTAGGGAAAGAAGTTGAGGAATTGTTTTAAAACGACGAATGGAAACATAAACAACACCAGTCTCGTTTTACACTGAAAGAAGGTTAAAACAAATTTTAAGAAGAATTTTTTTTTTTTTGTTTGAAACAGCAGTGAACACAAAAAAAAACGTTTTTAGGGCAATAAGGGGTGCTTTACTTAATACATTAGTTAAAGCCTGTACATGATAACGTTGTAATTAATATTGTATTGAGTTTAAATCTATCTGGAATGTTGAGTATGAGGGGATTCATAAAATACGTACGTTCTTAACTTTAAAAAAATTAAATTCCTGGTAAAAAACTACCTAGTAATACCTTACTAATGCTTGGGTCATTAGTTATATATTTTACAGAAATGAACACATGAAATATTTAATGAATATTTTGGGTAATAATTAATCGGACATACTGAACTTTCGATGAAGGTCCAGAGCCACAGGCCAATCCCGATAGGCGTCTATGGTAGATTTACCTACTACTTAAAAGTTCCAGTTTATAGTTTACAGTTTTCTCTATATATTTCAAAAACATAAAACTGAAAATATAAATAATACCAAGGAATGTCAATTCTGATAGCATGCTAACCACCATGCTAACTAGACTCCGTACCATTTCTATTGGTTGCATATTTGATTCCTAAATAAACCAAATTCATCCTTCTCGGTTCAACGTTAGACTAAGACATTAGTCAATCGATTTTTATATTTGGTCCTCAGTTGGCACATTCAGAAGGTTTAAAACATTCCAAACATGCAATCACATACTGATACATGACTGTAAACGTTGCAGGCAATTCTAGAACTTTTACTTTGTAACAGAAATAATCATCGGTTTTGGTTTTACGTCACAATGTTTTAATAGACTTACTGTTTAAATATTGTAAGATTATATTGATAGTAATATAAGATTGTATACTGAGCAAGGCTTTCTTCTTCCTGAATCCAGACGACAATATCTCCTTGGTTCCTTCCTATTCCAATCCTTCAGAACAAAAAAACCCACCTATATCCTCGACCTCCTTACACCTCGTTCGACCATCCACCTATTAAACACAAGATCCCATCCCACCGACCTGTATGTTCCTATCCGTAGAACAGCCTCCTTTGAGCGATCCTTTACAGTACGTGCAACCCACCTTTGGAATTCCCTGCCCAATTCCATACGCAGCGCATCCTCCTTGGCAACATTTAAACACCATTTATTCACCCATCTCCTAGTTAATCAATCTTCCTCACAAATGTAAAAATTGTGGATATTCAGAACAATGTGTAATCACCATTTGTATTTTTATTATCCTATATATAATTTAGGATAATGTACATATGTCATATATATAATTTCATCCTACTGATTTAATTTTAGTCAGACAAATGTAATACCATATGTTTCCTTTTTGTTATTCTTAGGGGACTAAAAGTCCCAGAATAAAGTTATATTTTCATTTCATTTCATTTCAATGATTGTTTTATAACAGAGGACAATTTAACTTCACAGGACAGTAAAACTTACTAGAAAGCCACCTTACGAAACTTGAGTTCGATTGAATAACTCCTCATAGAAATTCTTGAAATTTAAGACGGACAAGTTAAAATATAAATCGAAATGTACAAAAATAGGCCTCAATCAATAAATTGAACAATACACACTGTTGAGTTCATTGAACTAAGCAATCCAATTATAATAATAAAATGTTACATTCTCCTTTGGCACTAATTAGCCAGGAAGAAATTATAGAGCATTAAAACGGACAATTTAATAAATTGAATAATTGCCAATCCAATTATTTCATCCAATGACTTATGGCGATAAAAGAGGTCAAGTCTTTTCTTTAAATACTTTGACATATAATCGGTTCAAAGATCAATCGTGGACTGTAAATAACAGGGATGTATTTTTCGCTTATCTTTAATCAATATATATTATAAAGCAAAGTGTAGAATGTGCGTGCCGAAAAGGCTCAAAAACGACTACACGTACTATCATGAATGTTATGTCGTCGTATTGCCCTGAAACCTCTAACGATGAAGAAGGTTTCAGTTTTTATATTAAATGTATAATTTCGAAGGGACAAGGGCTGTAATTTTAAACCTCTCGCTACATGTAAATAGCCCATATAATTAGAGTTATTGAATGAAAAAATTTAGTTCGAAATTTGGAAGCCAGGAGCGCTAGCTAAGCTCAATTCATAAGGTTATCGTTCATTAATTCGGTTTGTTATCATTTTAGCTACAGCTGTTTTCTTTAAATTACACGAGATTATGTTTAAATAATTATTTTTTCCTTTTTATTTTTAAATAAGGTTATTACATCTTTGCAATGCATTTAAAATTAAAATAATCAAAAACAACTGGATAACTAATCAAATTAAGTTTCACCTAGGAGGACAAAATTGATCGAAACATTGACTTTGATCAATATATAATATATGAGTAAATTTACGACAAAAGAAAAATTGCTTATTAGTGTAGTGAGCGAATAAAAACTAACACTGTATAAAATAGACCTATAAAATAGAACCTATAGATAATATGAATAAAAGATATAACCTAATGGAAAATATATCGAAAATAATGTGTTCATATAATATTTCTGTTTAGAAAATTCGTAAATTTTCAACCGAATTCGAAAAAGGAGCATTTGCTCAACTTGATAAGAATATGTCATAAACAAACTAAAGAGAAGCTACCCATTGGTAACACTCAACTAATACACTTAACAGAGGTCCCGAGGCCATCTTCTTAATTATTTAAGACCTCATATAATCGGAAATAACTCGAGTTCAGATTTTCATGTATATTATTTAAATAATCTTTCCCTAAATGTGAATAATATTTTATAAAATAGTCTCAAAACAATGAGAAAGAAAATTAAGTCAAGAAAGTTAATAAACAGGCGTGCGTACACTTCATCAAAAAACTTTTGATATGCTAATCTATTAATTTTCAATGAATAAATAAGATTATAGGAAAAATGATGGATTCGAAAATAATAACTTGCATTATTTGTCCCGTGGTTGGCAAAGTGATTATCGCCCGCAAAATATGAATTTTTAACCTAAAATATCCTAAAAAACCGTTGGTAAACAGTTTTCGGCAGTTTTTACGTCGTTAAATCGAACATGGTAATAATTTTTTTAATGTTAAGTAAGGCTGCAAAACATTTTTTCAACTATAATCTAATATAATTTTTTATCTGTTAACGGCATCAATGGAATCCGAAAATAGAAACCATAAAACATGATACATACCAGGACATAGTTGCTGCCAAAATAATTTTTCTTAATCTAGAAAAGGGAAGAAAACGCATTAAGAGATCCGCATTAATAGGGTCTCTTATACTCAAACCATATATGGGTTGACTCAGAGGTTTCGGAACTTACTACTAATACTAAACTGAAGTTTCAGGATGGTACAAATTTTGTTCTAATCATGATTAAGTTTGGTCTATTTTTCTGTACTATTATATTTTAAGTTTTAAGTTATTCTTTCATTCCAAATATCCCTTAGCGAAGCCGGGCACCTCAGCTAGTTTTATGTAATTCAATTCGGGTTTTTATAATATGCTCCATCATGTGATTAATTAATCAGCTCTATTTAATATTAGGTATTGCACAATACCCTCTTAGATCGTGGCTACTCTTAATTGAATAATAAATAAACCAAGAAAAAAAAACTAGCGGTTGATCGACCGAAACCTATATATGGGGATTACATGCAGTATTTCAGTGTGGAAGAAACTTTTTTTTTTAATTACAGAAAAAAATGCTTTATATTTCAGATTATTAAATTAATAATGAAATATTATATCACCTTATTAATCATCAAAGTAAACATGTTAAAAAAAAACTGGTTGCCCTCTAAGTAATTTTATTTGTCTTCATTATAACAATTATAATTTCGAAGAAGGGTAAAGATATGAAAGTTTAATAATAATGTAAAACAAAAAAAAAAAAATATCAATTTTTTCGTTTTTTCCAAGACAAGCACCACATCAAAAAATGAGATGGGGTGCATTTAACATTATATCGACTGAAAAATCAATTATTTCTGTCATAGAAATAAAAATTTAATGAAAGGAATAATAATGTAATCACGATAAAGGGAACTAATGAGAATATGATAGATCATTCGTCAGAAAAAGGGAAAGAAGCAGATTTCAACATAAAATGATTTTTAATTTATTTTTTAAATAATATTAAGTTCATAATTAGAAATATCAACAAAGCCGCAAAAATAAATAAACAAAAGAATTTATTTACTCTCATAGGAAGGGAGGAGTGCAATTTACCGGATTGGGAAATCCATTTCACAGCGGTTTGTGGGGCGATCTTGACCACGACAGTAAATAAATACTTCACCACTCCACTTGAAACCAACCGCATCGCCTCGTCCACTATCCCATCCCTAAAAGATTGCTTCCTCGGGCTTTGGGGAGACGTTTATGTTAACTGAGTATCATCAGCTGATATTTGGCCTAAAGAGGACATGTAGCGAATGAGGAAAAATGGAGAGCAATAAAAAAGAAAATGATGACATCGAAGACACCGTTAGGCGAAATCGCATCAAATTGATGGAGCATGCTGAGAGATCGGAGGAAGAGCAGTTACTAAAAAAGAAGACCTTGCGGTCCTTAGTGGGGACATCTTCTACCAGCTATCGAGCATCTAGAAATCCAAAAAAAATTCTCGAAATTTTTTTTAAAAATTAACAGTTTAACTACATTAATTTTAATCGTTATTCAAATATTTGAGAGAGTTATTACTCTGTATCTATTTTGTATATTTTGTATTTTTGTTTTAGGATCTATTATAAGTTTTTTTTCCATGATCGGTAAGTCATCGCGGTCCGCACAAAACTAGCCGACGGTACGCCATTTGGTGACCACTGGACTAAAAGATAGTTGTAGACTAAAAGAAATTACCGAGTAGTTCAGTTTCTTGTGGCTTCATAAATACAGAAACAGGAGAGAATTCAACTCAAAACGGACAGGACAACATGCAATGCTGCAAGTTTTTTAATATAAAATAATACTGATAAAAATAGGTGTATTCATGTAACTTGTGATAAATTCTTAGTACAAAACCATGTAAAAGGTTTACATTATATACCTACAAATACATAGCATGATCTAAGGTGAAGATAACAAAGACTTTGGGTGAATGACCGCCAGTGATAATTTGCTAATCTATTATTTCTTACAGCTTAAATCGAATTTGCCAGCGGCACACTTTAAAATAATAATTAATAACAGTTGCATGAATACCCCTATGGTACACGGAAAAAGGACATGAAAAGTAGATGGTAACATATAATACAGAGCCTTAAAAATAGTTAATAATTTAATATTTATTTTACAACAAAGATCAATATTATTTCTGAATATTTATTTACTTATTAAAAAAAAAATATATGCACCTAAATCTTTATATAAACTAAAACTACAGGGAATTTGGTACATACGTGAGAGTATCCCCAAGTGGACCTTCACTAATGAGAGCCCATCTCACGAAGCTTGGGTTCCCACAATCATCGCTAGTCCAACATCTGCTGATGGTTCAGGCACCGTGCACCGCACTTATCGAACAGCGATGGTTTTCTTATTTTTTTCGGAGCCGCATTGACGATATTTGTTTATTTTACGATATTAAATTTTATTTAATGTTAATAAATCTTAATTCATTTATGAGTAAAAAAATCAATAACCTACCCGGAACTCAAAGGGCATTACTGTTTTTGCAAATTTCATAATTTTTTCAATGATTTTATCGAAGAAATAGGTTTTAGGATACAAACATTAACGAATGTTATAGCCGCTTCTTTCACTGAGGACTGTATGTAACCTATTCACTAATTGCGGAAGAAACTTGAACATAAACTAAAAATTAAAGGAAAATACATATTTAAATATCTTTGTAATTTGAAGTTATAACAGCTTCGTGTAGCACAGCCCGAGTAAATGCTAATCACATATCCAATAATAATTGAACAGGATATAGAGCCCCCTAACAATAAAATCTAAAATAAAATCCAAAATTAAAATCAGTACAAGGAAATTAAGCGAGGAATAAATAAATATTTACGTTATTTAATTGCCCAATCTCAATGTTCCGAGAAATACAATCATGTTTCCAATACCCTTTCTAATTGGATACAAATCGAATGTAATTATAACTTCATAATTAAAACCGTATAAACAAAAATAATTTCATGAAACAAACCTTTATTATCCAATATACATAAAAAGTGCTGACAGTAAAGTTTTATTTTAAATTAGTTCAGAGAAGTTTAATTCAAAAAAGCAAACCATCACATCAAGAAAATTATACACAGCACATTAGTAAACAGATTCTAAAAATAAAATTGATCCATTCAACAATTTATAATTGATTTCCATTTCTTTGACCTCCGCTGCCCTCGTTTAATTATTTATATTTTTCGATCGCCCTTTTCAATAATTTTTCTTAATGGTTAGTGAATAATCATTTTAAAACACTTGGCCTATAGATAAATTATAAATAGAATTCAGATTATTTTCCAATAATATACATATTAGAGGAATTGATTCTGATAAAACCCATGCAACTTTTCAATTGAATGAATTAATAACACCGATAAGATTGTGTTCGCTGAAAAACTACCGTCTTATCATATACCATTATAATTATTCGCTGAAATCGACGGACTATTTATACATCACTAGTGATATGCATTGATATTACTCTGGCATTGCTTCATTAATTTTTGTAGCACGATTAAAGTAAACAATAACAAGAAAACATGATTTTAGGAAGAATTCCTTCTCAAAATGTTTCGTCGACTAGGTTTAACTTTTATAAAAAGTGGGACATTGATTGACGTTTCCTGTTACTGCTCTGTTCTTATTGGTCATAAATAATATTAAAATTAACTTGCTATGATGATTTACGATTTCATAGTAAAGATTAACAGACATAAAATTATTAGTGCATTGAACTATTATTCAAAAACGAATTTTTTTTTTATAGATGCTACTATACCAAAAAGATATGTCTAAAAAAAAAAAAAAAAAAAACCGTATATAAGTAATAAAACACCAATCTACTGACGAACACGGACTATTTATTCTCGCTTTCATAATGAATAGAGCATACAGAGTCCTTGAAATATATGTTGTACCCTGGAACTGGTGGGACTTATATTTTCGTACAACAGAGGTATCAATCATAGATATATATATATATATATATATATATATATATATATATATATATATAAAAATAATTATACATACATATATAAATAATAATCAAAACAAATATTTCAGGACGTCTATATACTTTCCGCCCGGTTAAAGGGTTAACAACGCGGTCATAGCAGACATGTCTAGGAGGCAACTGAAAAGGAGCTGGACGCAAGACCAATCCTAAATCCAGCCGGAATGATATGCTGCTATGTACTAACTTTATGCCTGATGTTTTCAGAACTAATGTATCTGCCTCCACCCCTCTAAATTTTTTGATTATCATTAATTATTGCAAATCAAAACTGAAAATTAAAGGGCGTAACATTAAATTGAGAATTAAATAGAACAAAAAATATATTGTATATTTTACAGAATTTAGAAAGTAGATTTATCGAGTACCACGAGTTTCAACCAAAACGGTAAGAGTCTAAAAATTCCGTTCCATCTAAACCGTCTTCTCCTATTTAAGCTAGATTTCGTGACAGACAGAACGGCACGATTTCATTTTGTTCCCCTAGTCAGTCGGAGCGATCGAGGGACATGGAACACAAATCAATGCAGGACATTTTCTTTACTTAGACCCTTCATTAAGGCGGGTCGTGTCAGAATCATAGCGTCACTTCGTCGGGTCCCAGAGGTATACATCCAGGTATTCCCTTGTTATCTTCCTCTCCAAACCAAAGAGTCGTGAAAATTAAAAAGATGGACATCCTATTTTATATACATGTACTCTTATAGTGTTTAGTAAAAAAAAAAAGAAAAAAGATATATATATATATATATATATATATATATATATATATATATATACAGTACCAGTCAAAAGTTTATACTCACCCTTAGATTTTGTAAAATAAATAAATAATAACATTTTATTTATTGAACAACATAAGATCTATAATTTTATTTTTAATTTATTAATAACTAGCTGTATATCCCGGTTTCCCCCAGGGAATTGGGAAAACAATGAGAAAAGCCGTGGGTCAAGAAAAGTTCGTTAGGACAGAAATGAGATTTTTTTCGACTCCAACTCCAACGGTTGATTTAGTAAAAATCTAATGTAAAGCGAGATTGTACCCAGAGATTGGCTGAAGTAATGCAATTTTAATATGGACAGGTGTTCGCACCTGGTATGAAAGAACCACCAAGCGAAATTTGGAGAATTTAGGACAAACGGTATGGATTTCTATAAAGAACAAACAAACAGAATTTCATCTTTAATTATATAGATTGTATTCGAAACAATCATATAATTTTTGAAATGTTATCTCTTGAGTTACAATTATTTTTTTTAAATTGAAGATTGAGAACTAAATACAAGCGAATCTAAACTTTTGACTGGTACTGTATATTTATTTTAAACATAAAAAGTATCATTTCGGTGAATTAAAACCTCCTCAGCATTCGCCGAATTCGCACAAAAGGACACCAGAAAGATTATATTTAAAGTTTAAGCATTGTATATCTTGTAAGGAACATTTTCCATTCTAAAAAGGTCTAAGACAGCGCTTTTTAGCAGTATAAAAAAAACAATAGGTACCAAAATGTATAAATATTTATTAGCTTTAAAGAGCTATAAGGGAATGACCGCTTAAGATAACAAAGACCACGAATGAAACATTAAAAAAAAGAAGACCAAAGATATTCGCATGGAAAAAAAAGTAAATACGTAGATTTTTTACTTACAGTGACATCATCCAAAAACGCAAATATCATAGAACATCGACAGTTTTATTAAACACTTTAAAATATTAAACTGTTAGTTTAATAAGCCCAAACGTATTAACACTTCAATGTTTCTCCACATCATTTTCAAACATTCTTAAATATCCATTTTTTTAAACATCAACCTATTATGGCCCAAACGTATTTAAAAATATTTTATATATACTATTATAATAACTATTATACTATTATATTATACTATTATAATACTACTATTATACTATAATACTATTATTATACTATTATAATAATATTTTAATATCCATTTTTTAAACCTTGATCTTTTAGCATATAAAATTATTTAAACATTGAGGTCGCTTCCACAGTAGTGATATAAACGTATTTCTGGTAAATAATTTTTAAAGATTTTGATGGCAGTTGCATTAACTGCCTAAATCCTACAACTATCCTACTAAAATCCTAACTAAACTAAATCCTACTAAAATCCTACAATAACTTCTGAAGTATTTCAAAAGTTAAAATATCATTATTAAAAACCCCTCTGTTTTAGTCAAAACATCAATGCTAAAATTGTCTATGAAAATATCACTATGCCTTCAAGTATCCAAGTAAATTCGCCATTGGTAAGTAAAGCCTTCAAATGTCCAAGTAAATTCGCCATTGGTAAGTAAAGCCTTCAAATGTCCAAGTAAATTCGCCATTGGTAAGTAAAGCCTTCAAATGTCCATGTAAATTCGCCATTGGTAAGTAAAGCCTTCAAATGTCCAAGTAAATTCGCCATTGGTAAGTAAAGCCTTCAAATGTCCAAGTAAATTCGCCATTGGTAAGTAAAGCCTTCAAATGTCCAAGTAAATTCGCCATTGGTATTACGAGAACTTTTGAAAGGCTTATGGCTAATACTGCTCTTGGCTAATTTTTCGGAGATTTTAGAAAAATATTTCCAAATAGTAATTTTTAGAGCCATCTTAAAATAATTTTTACCTTAATGTAACAACTGAAAAAAAGTACTGATTCAGATTTAAATCCGTCATTTTTTACCTATCTTAATGAAACCCCCCCCCCAAAAAAGGTACGCAAATATTTCAAGACTCTGATTGGTTGTTGTTATCGCCCCTTCGTTTCGTTTTCTCTTTTATATTTATCCCTTTTAAGTTTGCATTAAGTGAGTGCTGTGCTTGAAAACTATGCTTTGGGGTTAGTATTTAAGTGGTATATTTTTCATTACAGTACATTTTTAATAAACAAAAATATAAAAAATAAGGTCAACTGAAACAAAGATTTTTTTTAAAACATCTACAATATAGTTTAGAAACATCGACATCTACGTCGCATCACTAGTTCAGAGAGGGTTATTTAATGTTTTAACCTTTATTAATGAAAGCATAAGTTTACGATCAACGCATACGACCAAATATAATATTGAATGCATATTAATAAATATAAAAATATAAGAATGTCTCATTTTCTCTCAATTATCTCACCAAATTTAAAATACAATCAATATAATAAAAATATAAGCAAAATCAAAAACAAAAAATAAAGTAATATTGTCAATAGTATTTTAACAATATGTTAATCATATATCAACTATGGATGACTTACCTCCTACTCCAGCGTTGGTGATGGTGACCCAGAAGTCGATGGTCTTCTCCGGCCCCAGCTCCTCGTAGTCCCACTTCTTCTTGACCCGCACCGCACCGTTCGGTTCTACCGTCACCCACGGGTTCTCGTCCCTAATCTTGAACGTTTCCCTTTCGGTTTCTTTTTCCAGTTGGAAGACGATTTTTCCTTCCTGCTCCCCATCACTTTCGGTAAACTCTATCCTCTTGGTAGGCCTTACTGCCCTGGTAACTCTCCTCTTTTCTATCCTGTGAATGGCGTTTTCTTCCTCTTCGTTGAACTCTAGAAATACTCTAGACGGCTTGGACTCCCTGGAGGGCACCCTAAGATCGTGGGCAATCACCGTCAATTGGTACTCGGTGTTGAGGGCAGGGTCGCCCGTGAGCAATATCTCACCAGTCTGAGGGACTATAATAGCCATGCTGGTGTGGGTCGCTAGCCTGTAGGCCACTTTATCACCGTCAGCGTCAGTCGCATGGACTTTTCCCAGTTTCGCGAACCTAGTCCACTCCGTGCCGTTAATCTTTCCCAATGAGAACCTGTAGACCTTCTCGTCGAACTGGGGACTGTTATCGTTGACGTCTTCCACTTCCACGAAAAGTTTCACGTTCGCCCGATCGATTCCTCTCGCATCACTAGCCTGAAGTCCTAACCTGTAGGAAGATCTATGTTCCCTGTCCAAAGGTCTGGTGGTAACTATACCTAGCGTTTCGTTCTTCAATAATTCGAAGGCACCATGATCTCCTGATATTATACTATACTTTATAGGTCCTCCGGTACCTTTACCTTCCAGTTTTATAGGTGGAAGTGACACCCTCGTCCCAGGGGGAGCGTTTTCTTTGACTTTGGCTCCTTCGATTACAGATTCCGGGAACCTCAACATATCCCGTCGCTCTAGGACGTACATGTGAAGGCTATGCGTCGATGTGGTGTTGGGCGTTTCCTCGAGGACTCCTAGGTTGACGGGGAGGTTCAGTAGCGGAGCTAGATCCGCGGTTGTCATGACTATACCATCTTCCAGGACGGCGAAGTATTGCGCGACGGGGGTGGAGACGAGGGAATAGGAGAGGTGGGACAGCGCAGGCCTCAGCCGGCGGACCGTGTAGCCTGGCCGCGCGTCCTCGGGCAGCACGGTGACCGAGCGGCGAGCCGTCCCCAGGTCGGCCAACGCCACCAGCACGGCCACTGCCACGGCCCAAGCAGCCCTCGACATCACCTCCCTGCAACACAAAGCATAGTATTAGATACAGTCAATAGCAAACGAATTGATACAGTCACAAGGTAATCAAACTATAAATACATTATAGCCAGATTATTGCTAAAAATTGGTATAAAACATAAAATTAGTAATGCATAAATTTAAAAATTCAAATCAGCTGTAAGAGAGGCTTAAATAAATTAAGCCTTAAAATAAGGGTTAAATAAATCATCAAGGGGCTATTGTACTGAAATCTTCAGTCAATCGATTTCAACAATAGAACCCTTACTTGCCAACAGTAAGACCTTAACATTTAATATGAATTCAACGGTGATTCTTTTCTCGCAATGTAATAAAATGAAGTGTGGATGCATAAGGATATAAGGCCGAGCGCACATTGAGACACTCGCGACGCAGAGCAGAGCAGAGCAGTTTTTGTGAAACTGAATTAGAAACGAAAGGCGCCGACCAATGTCCGCGGAAAACTGTGCGACGCAGTTTTTTTTCGTGCTGCCCGCCCCTCATCTGTGTCTATTTGCCCTTTTCTGCTCTGCGTCGCCTGCGTGGCACAGTTCAATGTGCGCTCGGCCTAAGTGTCTTAGGAAATTTTTAATGAAATGATGTGAACTACGTTCACTGCTTACACCCATGCCATCTTTCATAAGATTAATGAACTCTTTTCTAACAATACATTTCTTATACCCATTTCTGGAGAATGGCTTTGGCACATATAACAATTTGGCAAAAAGACCTTTGTTGTATTTTTTTGGCAGTTAGACTCCTAGGCATTTCCACACTTCAAATTTGAAAGCGTTTAAAGCAACAATATATTCTGTAAAAAACACTAAATTCTATTGTGTCCCTCATACAAAGAAATAAAATTATAATTCGTAATTTATGAAGTGATTTTCTGAAGGTGGCTGGTGGCATCAGAATAAAAAGACATGATTCTCTGTAGATGAAATAATTAATGAATTGGAAGTTAAGATTTTCTCTACCTTATTTTATTTTGAATTAGGAATAACTTCTAATATCAGATTTTTGTAAAGATGTAAAACGAAAATCTTGGATACACACTCAATTCGTGACTTAGATTTCTCTCAAATCATCCGTTTAATAGAAACATTTCCATGGCTGGAATAACGTTTCCACTAATAAGCTTATTTTACAATAAAATCAAAACGGAGTTGCTCAACTGATCAGGCGCTGTACTGCGAGGCTTGTTCAAATGACCCTCCATGACAGATTTTATAATTTCGATTTCTTTATTAATTAGTATTTCCAACACTATAAACCAACGCTTTTATGATCCCACAACAAAAAATGAGGCTTTGTTTGTTACAGACATATGCATGTATGATTGTGTTTTCATAACCAAATACATGATTTGTGTACAACTACAGTTGGTTACAACCAAAACAAACACTACAGGAGAGGAAGATGCTAGCCGAAGAACAGCTTGCCCAGCCTCCCTTCGTCACCTGTCCATTAGGGTCGAGGGCTCCCTCCCCACCCCGATCTAGAGGCCTTTTCTTTTTTATTATCCCCGGGACAAATCCCATTGTGTTCCACTCACGTGCGTCCTCACCCACCTCCCATTGTCGTACCGTAATAACTTAACTGTTCCCCGGTACCGGCTTACCCATTCACACCCTTCGGCTGTACAATCAACTGGGAACCTATTATACAATTATATACGATTTATTTTGTCACTTATTGTTTTCGCCATAATGCATCTATGAGGGAACTGGAATGTTTTCAATGGAGCCGCGAGATCGAGAAGAGATTTATGGCGGATGAAGAATGCAGCATCTGCCAGCGTTGGGCAGTGTAAAGCGCCCTTGTTTTTGCCTAGATGTTAAAAATAAAAACTTCTTAACCAACTTTTTTTTTAATTTTTTCATTATCACTCTCAATCATTAATCACAGAAAATGAGCGAATATTCTTATAGAAAATAGATAAGCAATATTCCTTTAAATCAAGCGAAAAAGTTTTTCGACGCCGGATAATTTTTTTTTTTTTTTTTATAGCAGTCTGTTCTACACTAACGACTGTAATCAATCAATTTTCAATACAATGATTTCTATAGTCAATTATCTACAATCATTATGAACCACACTACATGCGTTGTTGCATTATGAATTACTAAGCTACAGCCTTATCACGCCGGTAGTTTTACACAAAAACACTTGATTCCAAAATTATTATTTTATTCCGGAAAGTAAAAAAAAAAAAATAAAAAAATGGTGTCATCCAATAGAAGTTCACTGAGAATTTTGATTACAAAAACTTTATAACATGCAACTAAGCATTGCTCAATATTGATAATCTATTTGGACAATTTTTAGAATAATATGTTCTCTAATGGATCCACTTTACTAAAAGTACTAGCTTATAAAATTTAAGCGAGAAAAAACATCACTATAGCAAAGGAAGGGTATTTGGGTCCTTTTTCTTGTAAAGAAGCACTATTTAGCAAAGAGTTGGGATAACTAAGCTCATTCCTACCCATCATTTTTTGAAAAATAAGAGTACCCTCTTTGCAGATGCGATGTTTACTTGTTATACCTATCAATTAAAACCACAGGCTTTGGTTTTTTGAATGAGAATAAAAATTGATAACCAACTCCGATAAAAGATAACAAAGCACAGGTTAGGTTCTTTGTTCTTCTCCGGCAAGCGTAAAACTGTGGTAAAAGGCTTCTCCGAGAAGGACTGGTTAGAAGAACGGATTGAGAAATCAAACGGACAATACCTCCGGCGAACACGGCAAAATGCAGCTGGGCATGAAACGAAACACAACAGTTACATGGAATGCAGTCAGGCGCGGACTGTCCAGCAAGTGGTTCCTTCGCCTGCTGTACTTTTTTACGTTTATAAATATTTAAATATATATATAATCACATATTTTATACTATTTACGATTCGTCCAAGACAATAGTCCCCTGATATTTAGACATCAATATCACCTTACATACATATTAGATATTAATACCCTTTGTACACGGTGACGTCAATCCATTATTTTATTTAAACTTTGGATTTTCATTCCATGTCACATCAACACACTCTCACCATCTAAGATTTTAATGAAATTTGGTATATGGAAAGATACAATATTACAATCTATGAAAAAAGACAAGCATTCTGTAAAATATAAAAAAATACTAAGAAATGTGACAAAATGGATGTGTCAAATCACAATATCCAGAACTAGACAATGTTTCAAAGTTTTGTGACAAGTGTAGGAAAAAAATTAGTCTGATAAAATAGGCTACAGTTTGAGAAGCTTAATAGCTAATGGTTTTTTGTTCATCCACAAGCAGGACTCACATTTTTCAATAATTATTTTAAGCATGAACCTATTGCTGTCCCATCATAATTTTTATAACACTTATTAATGACAACCCTATCAACTCTACTGATTTTTTTCAGATTTTTAAAAAATAGGCTTTTGAGAAATTCAAATTTGGAAAAACAAATTTCCTCTATTCCCTATTGAGTTGCATTTTATATGGAAGGTGATAGATTCAGCTTTAAAATTATATCAATTTCAACTCTCTATCTTCCCTAGATGAGCTACAATTTTAATTTACAGGTGATGCGAAAGGTCAAAATTGTGTGTTTTTCAATAAGTTTACATAGCTATATTTTGGAAACCATTTGAGATATTGAACTGAAATTTGGTATTTGTTTTAGTCGATGCAAAGGTATCCTATCTACCAATTCCATTAAAATCTGAGATGGTGAGGGAAAAAAGGGTGCTGATGTGACATGGACTCTTTGGACACTTCTTTATCATTCTGAATAAAGAGGCAAAAGTCTGTTTAATTAATTGTATGATAACTTGCACTGGTAATATATTTCAACCTCTATGTGTCTTATCATTAAGATACCTTCAATATAATATTGTACAGAGTTTTTACCAAGTTTTATAATAAAAGTTGTCCAGGCTCAAAAAAATGATAAAAAAAAAGTGTAAGAGATAGTATAAAAAAAAAAAAAAAAATTGCATCTTCTTCGGGGCAACGTATTTAAATATTTCACTAAAAAAATTTAAAATATTATGGGATTGAATGAAAAAGATAGTAAATTTAAAATATACAGAAATAAATATTGAAACCTAACAAAAACAAAAAATCATACTAAAAACAGTTATTAGGTTACAAATTACATGTGAGGAGGAAACCTGGGTGATATTATTAAATGATAAAATAAAAAGTTTATCAAGGAGCTGCGATACATGAAGAAGGCTCCATCGTTTATTGTAAAGAACCTTTTAAAAAAAATAAACAGGAAGAGAGGACTATTTATTATAAATAAATAGAATATACTCATTGTTCACATAACAAGGATGGAATATGACAGAAGGTCAAACATGATTTTCTTTTTAAGCCTGGTTCTGAGATAAAGAGGGAGGCCAAGGAAAGTTTGGATAGAAAACGTAAAGGAGAGAATAACAACTAGAGGGCTGCGAGAAAAGGAATGCTTTGATAAAAGAGGATGGCGTGAAAAAAACAAAGAAAGAACTGGGGATCAATAAAAGGCGAAAATATATCCATCAAAGACTCCCACTATCTACTTAGACATAACGGAACCAACAAAAAACATGAGGAGGTTGTTGCTTGTGATCATACATCTACCTACCATCTTACCATACAGCCATTCTACACGTCGCCCGGGCTTGTAGAGTATACTGATTTGTAAGAATAAATATTATCTTTTTGAACACCTTCTGAAATGCTTTTAAGGTAGAATAACAGAAAAACAAGTTAAGATTAATTACAATAGAGCGTAGGTAACTCAGAAGTTGAGAATTATAATTATTCAAAAATTATTTCTAAAAACAAAAATTGAGCAAACAGAATTTTAAAAATCAAACAATGTCAAAAGTTAACGAAAACCGATCACAAAGCAAGTTTTGTACTTGTTAATAATGTTTGGCAGACTGTTTCCTATGCCTTCATAGTTTATCATATAATAGGCATATACCAACCTCAAATACCTATTTTCAGCAAACACATGCGCGCTCGCACGTGCCCACACCTACTCATACACAGACGCACACACTCAGGGCACCCCAAAACATGTATTTCCGTTGAAAACCGGAAGTAGAATTTTTTCACAATCGCAATACTTTTCCTTACCTATTTATTTCATATTTACATAAAAGAAAAAAAAGGGAATAAAAAATACAGCAAAATGTTTAATCTGGGAAAATTATATGGGGTATAAACATGATATCTTAGGATTTGGCTTTAAATTGTAATATCATTGTGAGGAAAATTGCTTTAAAACCATTTGTAGAATTCTGTGCATTTCAGAAACTTAAAAAGAGTGATGACTCTTTCTTCTTTGTCTTTTATAATTTCCTTTAATATCTCAGAAAGACCAACTTTTTCCCGGTACTTTTCGAATTTTGGGCAGTCTATCAGTAAATGTTGGACTGAAAGAGGCACATTATCACATTTTTCACATGTCGGGGCATTCAGCCTCCTAAGTAGGTAGCTGTGAGTAAAATGACAATGCCCTATCCTCAGCCGGCACAACATCACTTCCGCTCTTCTTGATATTCTGCAGCTTGTGGTCCATTTCCTACAGTCAATTTTAACCCGTGTTAACTGGCGATTTTCTCTGGCCCAACTCTTCTCCCATTCTGCTAATTGCAATCTCTTTGTTTGGAAAATCCAGTCTTCCAGTGTAATTTTATTTATATTATAACTTTTGTTCCATCTTCGAGTCTTGCTCTGATGGTCAGCTCTTTCATTGCCTGGAATGCCACAGTGAGCAGGAACCCAGACGAAGACGATGGTTATGCCTTTTTTTTTTTATATTCCACCATTCGTTAAGAATTTCTATGATTACTGAATTTCGCGAGTATGGACTATTTATGGCTGCCAACACACTCCATGAATCCGATACTACATACAGCCCATTTTTTTTCTCTGGATTCCGCTATCAGATATAGAGCATTTAGGATGGTTGTCGCTTCCCCTGTAAATATCGTGCTCTCCCCAGGTAGATTCAAAAGGAGCTGACTGCTTTTACGACTCACAGCGCAGCCAACAATATCGCCCTCTTTTGATGAATCGGGGTAAACTAAATGAAAATTTCTACATTTTTCCATTAATTTTAAAAAGGATGACTGAACTTCTACCGGGTAAGTTTTGGTAACCTCAGCCATTGATCTATTGATTATTGGCCTAATTCTACTCCAACTAGGTATTGCTAGTTTAGCAACAGGTCTAATTTTACTCAGGGTCATGCCAATCTTAGTTAATGCGTTACATATGTCCTTTTGATAGGCGTTTTTCTCAATTTCTTTGAGACCGCGATTTTCCGATCCTTCGGCAAATAAGTGTTCCGTAAGAGGATGGTGTGGTGAAGCTTTTAATTTAGCAATATATATTAGTGATAAGAAATCTCTTCTTAAATATAAAGATGGTTCCCCGGATTCTGTATAAATGCTATCGATTGGAGAGGTTCTGAAGGCTCCAGTGCAAATTCTGAGGGCTGCATTATGTACAGAATCCAAACTTCTCAGTAAAGTTTTGCTAGCGGTTCTTAAATAAGTAGTAAATCTGAGCTCCGTAGTCGATTTTGCTTCTTATTAATGCCTGATAAATATTTATTAAAGACCGTCTGTCTGCACCCCAGATAGAATGAGAGACGCATTTGAGAATCCCAAGCCTTTTCGTGCATTCGCCTCTCAGATCCCTAATAAGGTAGACCCAGCTAAGTTTCCTACCGAGTACCATTCCCAGGTACCTATGCTTTTCAACATATTCAATTGGAGATGTGTAGTCATTTCGATTTTGAAACGGATAACTTAAATCCTCATATCTTTGTCCAACACTTTATATTTTCTGACGTTTTTTGTAGCTGCCCTCGGATATAGGGAATTGACTTGCTTCGAGCTGTACGACTATGTCGTCTGCAAATAGAATGCACTTGACGGGAGCCTGTATGGTGGACATTATTCCGTTAATAGCTAAAAGAAAAAGTGTCACACTTAGAGTTGAATCCTGTGTAGTGCCCTTTTGGAGTAGATAGAGGAAAATATTTAAAAGATTTAAAAAAGAAAAAAGTATTGTACAGAAAAAGGAGATTATCTCGGATCATTCCGTTCCCATAATAATTTCTTCAACCGATGACGAATTCGAGAAAGAGAGCTGGACAGGAAATATTAAAGAGACTATGGTCCCTTTAAGAACTACAAAACAGAGGAGGATAAAGAAGAATCTGACCCATTTTTAGGGGACCTCAGAGTCTTACGCCTTCAAACAAAACAAATAATTATAATAAGAAAAGGTGTCAGAATACAAGTTTTAATTTATAAAAATGTTAACACCATCTAAGTACGGCTAGCTCTTCCATGGATGGGCCAAGAATTTATGATAATCATCAACAACGGGTTTAGGACTGTAACCTCCCTTCATTTGGAATTAACCTGAACCACTTCTGTAGTACCAAAAAAAAGGATAAAAAAATCTTTGTTAATAGGGCTGAACAACTCGAGTTGTGATAACCTGAACATTCAATTCTTCGAGTTTTAAAATGGAAGGGAAATATGGAGATTTATTATTAAAATAAAATTCCGGTCTTGAAACGTGGAAAGCTGCCAGGAACAGACGTGAAAGACCTTTTTTGTCTCATTTAAAGCTGTAAAAAATCGCATTTCATTTTATCTTTTGTAACTCATGAGATAAATTTATGAACTTTTTTATTACTGCACCGTGCATGCGAAACAGTATCCATTTAAAACAATAATGAAATGCTATAAATATAAGTAGCAGCGGTGCGTCCGATGGCACTCGACCAAGGTTAGCGACATTGAGAATATCAAAGTTCCAAACTCATCAGACCACTCTGATTTTATTTTACTACATGTCCCGCGAAAATCCTATTTTAAGCACTTCAACTTATTTTTATTACAAAACTTTAACTGAAAAGATATTCAGGAACAAAAACATTTTTATCGGTATTGGATTATAAGATAAATACAGTATTAAAACTTCGGATATGTATCAATTTTATGAAAAAATTGTAACCAGAAATAATGCACAGAAGTCAAATTACAGTTTTTTTTTTTTTTTAATTAATATAATGAGAGAATTAAGGAATTTAAAAACGCTATCAAAACATATTATTAAATTGAATAAATTCTACCATAAATGGTCTCATTGATAGTATTTGCGAACGTAGTGGAGAACAATAAAATTACGAGGCTTGTGTTGCGTTTTAAGCATTCAAACAACTCTGAGGTTTTTTGTTTCGTCTAGCTGAAAATTAATTTTATAATTTTGCTTATAGTTTTTATGGAATTTCAATGAATAACAATACTTATTTATGAGCATGCAAGTCCCGTGGTTATACGTAAGTAGGGAATAAAGAATTGTCATATTACCTTCAAAGATAATAACATTTCGGCGATTAAATCGAAAATGTACACAACAGTGTACGAAATGTACAAAATTACTCTTAAATATCTATATTATTTGTCAATCTTATGCGGGTAAGAGTGATAAACTTTCCCCGTGCATCTTCTCGAGAATCGCGATGAGGTTTTCCAGGATGTCAGTAGGCGCCCGGAGGTTTGGTACAAGGGCGGTATGCTTCAGGGGGAAAAATATAGGTCCTCGGGGCCTGCTGACTCTGAGCATGGACCCAGTTTATCACTATCCTTGAACCCGAAAGACGACTGAAGGACACTGCCAAAGTGGTTATTATGGAGCTATCTGCTGTCTGTCGCTGCACCATAGAGATCATGGTTTGTAGCAACGTGGGGTTTGGGGCACCCCTTTTTGGCTGTCTTTGCTCCCGCAAGCAACACAAATGTCTGCAAGAAGAGCACACTGCGCGGCCAAAGGTCCCATCAGGCCTACTTTACCAACAAAAAAAATGTCAATTTATTACGTCATTTAAAATATTTGTATTCCTCTTAATTAATTGCACGCAATTACCAGATTCCAGATATTTAATTGAAACATGTTTTAAGACGACCCTTTTTAAATTCAACTCAGACAAGCATTCCTATAAATACGGCAGGACCTAATCGAGGTTTCGAATTGGATTATTGACAGAAATAGGACACTCATTGTGGACCTTAAGGGTCTTCTCCATTTATTTCGTTTTTTATAAAATGCGCTAATTTAAATTCATATATCATATCATAGTTACATTTTGACTACATATTAATTAAATAAATATTCACATATATCCAATTAGAGAATCTCTTTATTGAAAAATATTTCTGCGTATTTTTCGCAATTTACAATGATAATATTGCATTTAAAGGGTAGAAGTTCAAGATTACTTTCGGATAAACTCGGTCATTAACGAAGTACCATCTACGCTTTCTTAATATACTATCTTATTCAGATTTAATTTTGTAGACTAGAAGATGGCCTCTGGACCTTCTATGTTAAGAGTATTAGTTGAGTGCTACTAATGGGTCTTTTCTCTTCATGATTATTCATGACATTTTCTTTAATTTGATTACTATCTTATTTAAAAGATTTATTTATTTTAAAGGCTGCTGTGAATATAAATAAATCTTTACGTTCTATACCATGAAATCATGCAAATTAATTAACAAAGATTAATGTTGTAATGTTAATTGTACTGTGTGTAAAGAATTTTCCTTCTATCGATTCACTGTTTATTTTAACAATTTAGGAAACAATGGAGTAATAGATATCAAATTTATATTATTTTTAATATATCTTTAATCATATTAAGACCTGTGGAATAGTCAACTGTTTCCTCTACGATTGGTTGATTGATAGTCAGTATATTCAGTTATCTTTTTTATTTTGGACAGCCAACGTTTCGATGCCTACATGTGGATCTTCATCAGGGATAAAAAGAGACGCATATATGAGTATCTATGCTAAAAGGTAAAAAATAAATGTATATCATGTAATTGTCATCTTTCACGTTGGCTTTCCAAAATAGAAAAAGATAACTGAAAATCCTGAATATCAATCAACCTGTCTTAAATCATACATTTTTTCTCAAAGGTGTTTTATTTCTTGCTGCGCCACAATCTACCCTGATTATTATCGAATGCAATTGAGAAGTAATTTGAAGTTTTCTTTCACCTTTCGCTTATTTAAAAAGTCAATTCAACCAGAAAACGTATCACAGAATACATACCAATCCATATCCATAAGAAAGAACATTGTATTCGAATTTACATATTAAAATTTTGTGTAACTATTTATAATGACGGGACATTGGGTAATGGGACAAAAAAATATTAATAAAGCAGAAGGTATAAAATAGAAACAAACATTCAATTTTAAACTATCTCAACCATGGTAATAATGGTAACCATGGTAAATAAATAAATAAAAATTCAATTTGTCACCAGTTCAAAGGATGAAATAAAGATTTGCTAAGATAAATTACAAGTTTATGTTATAAACGCTTCGCCGACATGAGATAAGTATTTATAGACGAACCCGACGCTTAAGCGTCCCCGTCGGAAACCTATCACCTAATGATAGGGTCACCTCCCCTCGATGCTATTATTATGGACCAGAAGAATGGACACTAATGACAAGGGGCTGGCAGATAAGGAAACAAAAATACACAACAAAACAAAATAAATGAGTGAGAAGTAGTACGAAGAGCGAGGCTGGAGCGACCTTGGTGAAGGTCAGTAGGAAGGAATGCCGGCAGAACACGTTGGGCGGCTTCGTGTATAGTCTGTAATGTATAGCATAGTATACACCTAAGGTTATATCATACCTTACAGATGGACGATCTAAAGCAGGTTCGTTGTTATTTAAGGCTATAAGTAAGTATCTAAGTTATTAAGGGGAATTTTAATTTAAACGGATGTTCGGGAAATATAAAAAAATCACAGATCTTTAAAGCAGAATTTTATTAATATGTACTAAAAAATGGGGGATAAAAATAAATCAACATTCATTACCTTTATATTCCGTGATACATTATTTTTAAAAACCTTAAGACGTTGCTAAATTCTAAAAAGGGGGAAAAATAGGATGTAATGATAAAATTAAAAAAAAAAAAATCATCAACTGCTGCTAAATAACTCGTGCAATTGAATTCGAATACCGCCGCCATTCACAAATTGTAATAGCGAAATTCAACAAAGGCTTTATAAAACTTGCAATTGAATAAATCTTTCTATATAACTGAGGGCCCTACACAATATCGATTTAAACCTGAGGTAGAAGACTGTCGCCCGATACGTCAACGAGCTGTGAAAAGACAGACAAATAATCACATTGCCTAACCAGCTAGCTCAAGAATAGTTGACCTCATCTAATTCTTTCTTCTGGAGTGTTTATTCCCGAGTCTATAAGTTATAGATTCTTCGATCATTCGTAATGGGGTGATATGTTAACAGCGACTTGCCCCATCGATGGAACAATTACCCAAACTATATTGGAAGAATTGGCTTATCAGTTTGCTAGTTATAGAATTTAAATATATGTAAGGAGAAATTTTCATGGCATTTTTCCATTAAATTCCAAATTTCTAAGCACAAACAGCGCACGTCATACTTGCACTATAAAACTAACATTAAAAGAACTAAATATTGATATTTTAACAGAGCCATTTGAGTTACTAAGGTGATATTTTTACTTATGCAAAAAAAACAAAAAAACAATATCCTCGCTTACGTACCCAATAGTTAAGGCTCAGTCATATGAAGATGCTAAGATTTCAATTTAAATTGAAAGTTATAATTGCTATATGATCGGTATAAAAAATATTCATTTAAAAATTAGGTGTTTTTACACCTAACACTAACACAAATTTTATACGCAATTTTAAAATATCTTACGCAATATATTTTGATGTTAAAAGCTCCAGCAATTAAATCGACCTTGGCCGACACGGGGCACAATCACCCGACTTATAGCGGCAAATAAGCGGTTTACATTAATTAATATTTTCAAAAATAAAATAAAATAATAGCGATATCGGTAAATCAATTTAGCAAATGTAGTAGGTCTCGAAGCAAAGCAATGTAAACCAGAAATATAAATTACACGATACCATCCTTGTTGGTTGTGGTCAAAGTTGTGGACATGGCACTTAACTCTCGTCTGTTTTGCATTAATAGCCACAAAACATCAATATTTTTGTCTATATTCACTAATATAAAATTTAGTTTATACCATCGTAGGATTACACCTTTTTTTTTTGTTTATTCAAATATACGATAGTCCTAGATACAGACACACTGTACATTACATAATACCTAATCATAAAAATTAGGAACCAAATCAAATAAAGAATAACACCCGTTCAGCATATGAGTGTTAAGGTTATCATTACTATTTTCAAGGATAATTAATTCAATTACAATCCCTAAAGAGACTATTTTTAATTATTTATTTAAAAAAAAAATAAATTATCCACATTCGTAACATTCTTCTAGTAAGAAGTGGTTATGGGTCACAGTGCGTCTATATTTATCTGAATTACTGAAATAGAGAAAACAAACGGGAATAAGATCAAAACCACCACACTGGAATGCGCGCGATAATAATAATTAGACATGTGATAAATCATTAAAGAAAGGCCTTGGAAAAAAATTTTTTTTATCTTATTTCCTCAATTACTGTCGGCGATAAATTATGATTATTTTTCATTGAAATTATTAATAAGTCCACTTGTGAGTTATTAGAGCTTGAATAGAAAAAAAAAATCATTATAAAGCTCAATTTTAAGAGACTTATTAATGAGTAAACTATCTGAATAGGTGAATACCCAATATTATAATTAGGAAAGTTAAAATTCCAGGGTCAACTCAAAAAGTCCGAAATGTATAGTTATAAACAACTGTTTAATCGAAAAATGGCGGCTGTTATTAACTAATTTCAATAATGCGTTGAATTATAAAAGATTGAAAAAAATTAAGTTAAGCAAATAACTATTTATTTACTATAGTTATGTTATCCAATTATACATATAAATACACATATAACATTCACTTGCGTAAACATTCTCCCGTACTTTCACCCGTACGCGTGGAGCATTTATGTTACTATAAATTTGCTCATAATGCAGTTCTTTACGGCTGACACACTATAAAAAAAAATTGATACCTCGTTGAAAGAATTGTAAAAACATATTAAAAAGATTACAACCACATTTATAGCTATTATAAAACCGAATAGTTTGTAATTTAGCAGTCTTTCCCCAGTACTTCCAAGCACACTGAATAAGAAATCACATGAAACGAGACATTACTTACTTAATCGAGAGACATTACTATCTAAGTAGAGTGCAAAAATACAACCCAACTGAATGAAAACGTTACCAGGAAGACCCTACTTCATTAAATTTCCATAGCGTCTGCAACACGCAAAGGCCATTTGAATTAGGACAGCAGGATCAAGGTGCATCTCAGTAATATCGTGTCTTCTTGCGTCACAGCGAAGTAACTGGGTAAGGACCGGTCAATAATTTTCCGAAAACAATAAAACGATTGAATATACAAAAAAACTTGTAAAAAAGGGAAGAAAATTCATATTCAACAATTAGTAGAAATTTGTAGGTACCTCAAAAGAAGTAGGAAATTTTATATCTCATGATAAATTCTATTGCACTATTAGTAGCAATGGTTATTTAGAACAATAGAGAAATTAGATACCATTGGTTGGATTTAAAAATAAAACATGAATAAAAAACCGGTTAGGAGGAAGTTTTGAGGGGAAACTAATTAAAACTTCGTCAAATAATAAGCGGGCCTTTTCCATTTGCGTACCGCAGTTACTATTCATTGATGACGTCTATTATTTTGAATGCGTAATTTTAAACATCTTTTGATTCGTCAATTTCGTCACTTCCTTTTTTCTTTAAACTTCAAGTTCTAATTTATGGTAAAATAAATTAATCTAATTCATAGATAAGGGTGTCGTTCTTGATAGAAAATTAAGTCCAAAATACACGACTTGCCCCTCTCCCAGAATGGAATTTCATCCGTAATTTGGAGGTATAGAAGAAGAAAAAGTTATATTACATTTCCTCTAAGAAGAATTTTAGTTATTTTTTTAAGAAACACTTCAATGACTTGACCAGAATGAGCCAAAAAAACAAAAAAAAAAAACACTACTCTAGAGCTCCCTCAAGGTTATAAAAAATAATTATTAAGACGAATCACTCCTAGAAAAGGTGAAAAAGTTTATAATATAAAGAAGAGGAAAAAAATTAACGTTTGTTTTCTCACGAAACCGTTAAAATCGAAACATGGATAACAATGACTTTTTTTTGTAAAATATTGAACTAAAAACCCGGCTCTCAACGTTCCCCGTTTTTTTAAGTTACACTCTGTATTTTGTTCACACCGAAATAAGAATATATCTGTATATATTCTGATAAACAAACTTTTAAATTTAATTTTTTTTTTTTTTTTTTTTTTTTTTTTATTGAAAAGAAATCATACAATCTCCCACACAATAAACATGGGAGAGCTGTTAAAAACAGTAAATTCTTGAAAACGAATTCTCAAACGGTCATCAACAATTATATGCATTAAGTTCAAGAGACGAGAATATAGAAACAAATTGCAGTAGAAGAAAAGCGAAATTATGTTACAGGTAGAAAAGTCACACGATTGTAAGAAAAAGACTAGTCGCATTGATTATTTGTATATTTTTATTCACACTAAATTAAAAATATATATATAACATGTACAATTTATCCAAGTAAAAAGACAACAAAGTACAATTTTCCATCATTCAATCCGTTACTCAATATATTGCTCAAGAGCAATAATTCAACAGAAATTTCGATTATTAACAAAAACTACTGTTTCAGGTCAGTAGTTACTCATTTTTGTCCAGTCATTATATGGAAGCACGTGAAAGTTATCGATGCGACCTAAGAAAAAAAAAAGATGATATTGCATAGCTTGCGAAAATTTTTACATTTTGACTGAATGAAAAATAATGAATTTTCTATCAATGAATAAGTTATCCACCCTAACTACTAGGAGAATAAACGGAATGCTCCCACTAAATTGGTAAAGTATGCACCCAAAAAAACAGAGTAAGGCGCGCATATGTATACAATCATTCATGCTGGTTTGGTGGGAACATAATTTAGGGCACATACCGCTTTCCCTTTAGAGTAAATAAAAAAGTATAGTTAAATCCATCGGCTATTTTACGATTCTTAAGGAAAAAACATACAGCCCCAGCATTTTTATATTTAGTATTTTTTACTAGTCGGTATTATTATAACCATCAAAATCTATACTGATAAGAGGTTAGAGAATGGAAAAGGCAGGTAGCGAGAATAGGTTATTTCAATCATAAGTCACCTGATTGAGTTTCCTTAGTAAAACCAAAAGGAACTCCATAAGTTATTATTATCCATTTACCTCTAATATTTTCAACCTTTATAAAAAACCTCGTACCGTTACAAGAGTTTTCTCTTAACTAATATCAAAGATAATCCAACGGACGTATTTAAAAATACGTATACACAAGAGGAGGGCAAACAGGAGTTTTTAATACTTCGAAAAACGATCTCGCAAAATGACTTTGGCACCCAGGTAATTAGCTCGAGATAACGAGCAAATGGTTTCCTATTCCTGAGGGAGGAGGGAGGGGGAAGGGTGACAGTGACGAACGAATTAATACCTGCCAGAAAATGGAAAGGAAGAAAATAAACTGGCAGCTGACATCGGAAAATCCCTTTCTCCTGATGGAATAACATTCAGATTTAATCAGCTAAAGTGTAGGCCAGCCCGAATCGATGCCGCAGGACCTGTCGGGAAAAAACTTTTTCTCTTGGAATCGTAATAGCGACGGATTGTAAACAAATGGGACCACCGATCCGCCTTTGTATGAAAAAACTCTATTTGTTATGCTACGGATAGCGGAGGCACGCTTGTGCATACATTACGAATATTTCTGTCAGCATAAAATATTATTTATTTAACTTTACTCTTTTTTCTTTATTTTACATATTTATATAAACATTCTAACTAGCTACTTTTATCTTTTTTTTTTAATAATTTACTATCATTAGTCTCTGGTTTTTAACAAAGTTGTTTGTTTGTACGCAAGTATTATTCCCATACTGCAATGTCGCCATATGCTCTTGTTTGTTAAAAAAAAAATTACTACGTTTCAATTATTGTTTCTGAGAACCATTCAGTCGAATTAAAAAAAAAAAATGTTCTATCACCAATACAATGAAGTTAAAAAAAACAGTGGAAATTAGTAAGAGGGACAATAAAATAGATTGAACAGTGAAAATTATTTACAACATTAGAACGCCACTGTCAAAACTCCTAGATTCCCACGGAATTAAGTTTTTTCACTACAAGGCGCACGGAGTAGGCAGAACCTTCATAACATACAAATACGTCTGGTTTATTTATTTATTTTTTTTTTTACAGTATAAAGGCGTCCGCGAGATAGGGGGGTTTAGGTATTTTGACTAGTAGAGGCTTGATTCATGTTTCAAAGGAAACTTTGATATTTGGAAATTACTTTTTTTTTTTTTTATAATATTTAATAAATATAAGGAGTAGATTCCCTGTCCTGGCACTACTGCGGATTAGCACTACAGATTTTATTATTATTTTCTGTATCAAATATAATTGTAACTATGCGATTTGTAAGGTACGTGCACATAAAATACATTTATCGTTGGAGATCATAAAAAAAAAATAAATAAAAAAATCAAAAAAAAATCTCAAACCCAACAGATTGACTAAGATGATGTCCAGAGAAAGGAGTGTGAAAAGAAATAAACATAAATCTGAAGTATAGAACACGGAACGTTTTTGAGGAACGGTTGGCTTCTTCGAATGTATATACATTCGTACATCGTATATACATAAGTGTACATACATTGGTATATATACATATACACCAAACCAAGTCCTGAAGGTAAATTTTATTGCTAAGATAATAATTTTTATTTTTTCCTCATAATATTCTTTTTCTATTATTCCAATTATCGGTAAATAAGTGTTTCTTACATATAGGTAGATCAAAAGTCACTAACCATTTCCTATATGTTCCCAAGATATTATTTAATTAATTTAAAAAACGTCTGCAAAAATTATTACAATAGGTAAGATTGCCAAGAATTTAAAGATGAATGTTGAGTAGATTATGGTCAACGCAGATAATAGCAATAATATATAAAGCCAATAAAAATCTATTCATCACATTCTTTGTAAGTATAATAAGCTGTGGGAATAACTATTAGTTAATGGGAAATCATAAATAAATGACAGAGTGGTACCTCTATTATGTCTACAAATTAATTAACAAGTGAATTAAAGACACCGGCTCCTGGAAAACTGTTGCTAAATTTTTAAACTTTGGTTTATCAAATGAAAACAATTATGATTTTCAAAAAAATGGACCTTTCGGATATTTCAGTAGAAGGCCCAATGACCATGAACTTGGGAACAAGCTATTCATTCTCAAGGCCGAAGCAAAACATGGCATGGCCTACATAGCTACGACTGGGACTCGCACTGAATCTACTACCTACCAAGTGCTAATGCAACATATCGCAGAATCCCAACAAATGTATACAAATCTGCACAACTATTTCCTTCAATGGTAAATTTATTTGCGACATGATCAGTAGCGGTGAAATATGTAAGCACTAAGTATCACCCTTTTATAATGCAGTTCAGTACGTACAAATATTATCAAGAAAATGTATTACAAAATTTAAGGAGTAAATTGCGTATTTGAAACCTTCTATTCCTAAATTTTAAATAAAATTATTTGCTGAATCCGCATTGGGAATGTGAAACAGGGGAGATAACCAACTCATTTAAATTATTATTTTTTAAAAAAATAATAGGAATAAAGGGAACCATCTGAACGCAATTTCCTTACGGCCCATCCGCCCATTCGAGCCCAAGGACCCGGGTATATTGACCTGAGCTATACTGCTCCCTGACGTATCTGATATGAGAGAGCCGTTTCATTTTGATTTTGCTAAATAAAACATTTTGCGAAAATCTAAAAAATTAAAAGTAATTTATTGCTTAAAACAGTTGTGTAGTTATGAAATTTTCCTTTAAAAACTGCTCCTGATTACTATTAAAGAATGTTGAAGTGAAAGTTAGGTGTTTCATCGAAGCTATAATGAATGTTAAAACAAAACTGTGGGTGATGAGTGAAGTTCTAGACAACAAACGGACCTCGAACAGCCGGGCAATATCAGAGCGCTGCGGTTCAGGTTTCGGGCTGTGCTGAGGAGCGTGAACTCGTTCCGGCCCTTGTTAGTTTCGGATCTTTGCTTTCTAGCCTCTTCAACCGCTTCGAGAGGAATGCAATGCGCTCTATAGGAAAGCAATCAAATGTAGTCGAATTCCTAAAGCCTGCTAGTAAAGAGAGATAGGAACATGAAGATCATAAAATACATTTGAAAACTGAATATTTTATATGTACGTACTTATATAATATTTTATATTCTTATATAATATTTTAATATATAATATATATAATATTTTATTCTACAAAACAAAACTTGTGGCTGAGCAAGATAAAGCAATGAACACAGATTTCCATTACTACAACAAAATAAATACAGAGAAAGGCGTCGTTTCACCCATAGTACTTTGAATAGATTTCCTGTATCTCAAAAACCTAAACCGATCAGTCAGTGTAATCAATCCCATTACACTAAAAGCAAAATGAAATCTACAACGTAAGACTCATTTCCAACCGAAGTCCATATGGATTAAAGGCAAGTAAGGTACTGCTAAAAAAAATTACCATAACCGTTAATCACAACCGAACTAGGGAAGTTTTATGTATATGCACAAAAGAAAAAAAAGTTTTTAGAACCGAAAACTGTTACTAGATTTTCTTTTCAGACATGGATAAAAAAATAGGTAACTTTTCTGCAAGACGTCTAATTCATTTGATGGGCACTAAACCTGCAACTATAAATCCTGTATACTTAGCGGCTCATATGCATGCACTTAAAGCTCGAGGACCAAAGGTCAGCCTGAACAGCATAGTCAGGGTCTTCCTATTCCTCCATCTGGATGTCCTTCTACAGTCCGCTATGGGAGTCTTCTGAATCCACATTGGTAAGAAACCCAAAAAAAATGTTGATCAAAGCGGTTCATTATTAATCGTATTAAATATTGTCCACTATCTTTGCCCTAACACGAATATAAACCCAATTAAAAAAAAATTATCCGAATGATTTATGGATTAATCATACCGTAAGATAATGAAAAATCCTCACTTGGTTCAGCTCTACTTGCCAACAAGCTAGAGTTCATACGAGTTTCAACCGTAAACAATATATGATGTTTGCCATCCACAATAGAAAACAAGAATAGCAAGAGTCAAAAAAACGCCCCATAGTGTACATACCTCGCCAATTTAACACTAGCGGTGTAGACCTCAATATCAATATATTACCTACAGTTTAATTACTTCTCTACTCATCCTGGCTCTTTTATTCAAAGCTCCCAATACAATCGACAATTTTGGATATGTATGAAAGACTTTTTTTCTCCTCATAAAACGATTAAATCACTTATATGTGTTTAATCAGTCAAAAAGTGCATAAACTAGACCGATTAAAAGTACCTAATTTTACTTCCTGTATTAAACAGAAGGGAATAATTTGTTCGCTTTCTACTACTGGGTATCAAGATATTTTGGACCTGGACAATACAGAAGGAAAAAAGTAACTTCCCCCATCAAAACTTTCCCATACAACACAAAACCATATCTGCAACGCTTCACCACTCTCTCTGGGATAGAACGGGCAACCAACCATGACCTGCAGGTATGCAGCAAAACGGGAGAGGAGAAGTTGAATATACTTCTCGAAAGTGTAACTTAAAAGGTTTATCAAGTGCGTGTAATGGAGTGCTGAATTTCACCTGGCAGAAGAGATAAAAGTAAGATGTCTCCTCTGGGTAAAAACAAATTACTATAAAGTAGTCATACGTATAAAATGAATGTACAAAATTCGAGAAAATATGACGAAAGAAAATTATATACACCACGAATATGATTTCTGCCTAATATCAGGGGTTTTTCAGAATAGAAGCAGGCCTGATCAGAAACAGGCAGATGTATATTTATAATAATCAGGAGAAATACGACGATAAAGGTTTTTTTATATTGGAGGAGTTTAAAATATGAAAATTTCACAGAGATCTAACAAATCCTCAATTTTGATTCGAAAATTCATAGGAGGTCTTGAAAAAATAAAAACTGTTGCGCGCATCTCAAAACTTTATTTACCAACCTCCTTACTCTGACTAGCATGTTTTTATTTAAATGCTAAGGATCATTTAAAGGGAGTACAAAAAAAAAATTCACAAAGAAAATTTCTACTTTTATTCCATTAGAAAACAAATTCGGCAGTAATTCAAAGTGATACACTTAGAGGGATTGGAGTAGGTTCCACTTACTTGTGGAACTGTATAGAGGAGGATTCTTTGGTTTTGGTTTTTATGTAACCTTTTTTAAAGGGATTTTAGAAATTAATCAGGCCCGGACCAAAATGATCAATCAACTTTATAGAATAGGGTAATTTTAGTATGTTTTTGTAATCAATCGTGAATTGGGATCGATTAAGGTCTATAATGAATTGTAATCTCATTTTCGAACATTTAGCGTTTCTGCCACTTTACAAACTAAATATTATTCTTTTTAAAATTCTCAGTTTTCAGCGATTCTTAAAACCAAAGGATGAATATTTTATTTGTGTATGTTCATAAACTTCTTTCCGGTATTATCTGTTAAAATTTGATTACGAGATTAACTAATAATAATTAATATAATATCCTTTCTTGACCTTAAGGATAAGAAATTAATTAATCCAAATTATATTCTTAAAATATAATATATAAGTAGGATTTCATAAAAATAGGCTTCCTCAATTGTTCTCTTTGTTTCAAGACTTAATCCATGACTTGATAGAAAGATAGATTTCTGCAGCAATAACGGTTTAAGGCAGCATTATTCTTACGAAATGTTCACAACAGTCAGAAAAGTTAAATAATTTAAAAATGAATTGAATAATTGAATAAGATAAGTTGAATAATTTTAGTTATAGTTGTTTAACAAGGAAAATAAAAAATTAAGTAATGTGTTTATCAAGGCTTGGGGAGGGGGTCAGCTCAGTGAAATACTATACGATAGTACCCAAGTTTGAGTATTGTTATAGCGGGTGGCCTATTAATTGTAATGTATTCTAGAGCGGATCATCCTTGGGGTCGGGGCACCCACAGGTGCACATCCAGTCGCAACAAAGGTTTTTTTATTAATTAAAGAATGAATTATGAGATGAAACCTGGCGCTTTAGCATAATCACGATGAAATCATCACTGCTTTTGATCAAAGTGAACAAACGAACTTCCTTACACAGTGCAGCACCCTAGAAGCGTTGTAGTGGTACAGTTTTGTTGTTGTTTTTTCAGTAAACTGTTGCTTCAAACCTAGCCTTTAGTTTAAAAATTTAATGAGATAAATTTTATGTAACATTATATAGCTATAAAAAAAAAAGACGATTACCTAAATAAAGCTTATTTAAATGTAATGGGGAGAAAAAGGGTTGATACCAAATGCGATAAGTTATCCCAAGAGCTCGATAGCTATTTAATAATCACCAACCATGTGTAAATAATACAGCTACACCGAACTTGGCACTAAGATGATACAAACTTTGGATGGGAAAACAAAGGAAAGAACTGAATGGGCGTCCCTCGCCTTCCGAGGTTGGAATTTATTACGGGACATTAAAATAACAGGCGGCTTTCAGAACTTTATAATGCGATTCGGCCACCACCTGAGGAAGTAAGGGGCTCCACAGTTTCAATAATCCATCTTCCCACTTACTAAACTAATATTATTACTTATTAAAACTCCATCCCCAAGCTTTTCTCGTTCAGTTTTGCCTTCATTAATTTTCAGAACCAGGGTCATTGTTTCATGAACAACAACCGAACTCCTGATAAAACTGTAATGATCCTACAACCGCAAATCAAGGTAGAGGTGAAGTATGCCTAATATGATAGAAGCGGATGTAAGAACCCATATCTTATAAGTTTTATTACTATTTTAAAATGCATATTTTTACACTAATTAAAATATTCATTATGTTTCAAGATACTCCTCCCTCCAAAGTTATGCCCAAAAGTGATTATTCCTTCTAAAGGCCTTACGAACAAACCAAAACGAACTCGGTAAACATCAGCCCCAAAATTCCTTCCAAATATTAATAGAAGTACATTTTTAAAGGCTAGTAAATTAACTTGATATTATTTATAATTTATAACTTTATCAAGAACCAGTATAGAATGAATAATGAATAACTAGCCCCAGACCCTATTTAACTATACTCCAAGACGGAGCGGAAAGCCGGCCTTCGGTGCGGATATCCTAAACGGTCTGATTTAACGCCGGTCTGTACCCGGGCCAATCCTACCGTATCTCCACTTGATGTTAGTGCACACTGGATCGCCAACTATCACGCACACGCGAGGCTACCTCAACAACACTACGCTAATGATTCCGGTCATTTAACTCTTCTTCCTCCTGAGGCCTACGCTCTGTTTATTTTCGGATGGTTATAAATAGCTAAGGTTGTAAATCACTCCGTATTTAAACTAACTACGGAGTATTTTTACAATACGCTGAGTCGTTGCTTAATTGGTAGTAAAAGTAAACATTATTTAAAATTCACTAAAACTAATTCTGTCTTTCATAATAATACAGGTACTCAAAATAAAACTATATACCCTTGTATTTGACTATTTTTATTATTTTAAATATTTAAGGTTACCTAATTAATTATGAGATGAAATTTTCAATTTCATTTTCTAGAGTTTCGAATTTTGAACGAAATCAGGGGTGTCCCCCAGTGTTGGTTTGATCCCATCACAACTTTGAAGAAAAATGTTAGTGGAATAAATAAACGCATCTCGCTCAAAAAAAAAAAGAAAAGTGTATATTATATAAGTTTTCCTTATTTGTTTTTTCTACTAACATATCCCCCTCCACTCCTGAACGGAATATAGTATTTAGGTTAACCAAATAATATCTGTTGCTGCTGGTTAGATTATTATATTCAGGCTGAAATATACTATAAATTATTGCCTAAAATAATGCTTTGCATTTTATTTTTATTTTTGAGCGGTACCCCTCCCAAAAAACACATGTGTGGCATACGGGGGGGGGGGATAATTTAAATAGTCATATAAATTGTCAATAAATTTTCATACTTATTCTCTCTGGCTCCATTCCTGACAAAAATCCTACTTCCGGTCCCGTTGATCATCCAAGGAAATTATTGCATTTTCCTTAATTATTAAACTTAGTAAGTTTAGTTTACCAAAAATAATTCTTTAATATTGCAAAAATATTAGTGCACGAGTTATGTATTTTGATTTGAAACAATTAAAGCTGTAATGGGAATATTTAAATTTGCTAAAATATTTAAATTTAAATTAAATCATGGACGAAATCTCGTGATCACCGGCAGAAAATTTTTTAAATTCATTTATTTAAATAAGCTAACAATCTATTTATTAAAAAATTCTAAATTAGTAAAAATTTTAATATTAATATTAGTTTATTAGTTATCTATATTCTATCTATCTTAATATTAGTTTTCTAAGAATAAAATTTCGTTTAAATAAAATCGGGGCATTAGTCATGAAAGTAAATGCCTAAGTAGAATTATCTTTTAATAAAAAAAAACAAAAAAAAAAACAGAAAAAATAAAATACTCCTAAAACACGTATTTTAGACGTAGCTTGGAAAGGAAATGAACAGCTCAATAAAACCTATTTATTTTTAAAAGCCCGAAACGTCAGAAGGATGTTACTTTACGACATATTTTGAAATGGGTACATAAATAAATTTATATTTAGTTCTAAGACGCATATATTCTTTAAGGAGATGGTACTTTACACACCTTTCTCTTAAAGCTTAAAATAACCAGAGAACAGATGTAGGGCAATCCAACTGGTACCAAGTACATATTTCCAGTTGTCTCGAATGGTTGTGTAGGGAGGACCAGTCCGGCCTCTGCCAATTGGGAGGCAGGAATTCCAATCAACGACAGATGTATTCAGTCTGCAAGTCCCGTTATAATCCGAATGGAGAACTAAGAGATCTGAATAACTGGATGAACTTTCATAACATAAAAGTGATTAAAAAAAACAACATATAATTAGAGTATATTTACGTATTGCAATTTTCAAGTTAAATAGTTTAATTCATATTTAGTATAATGGTAATATTACCATTTACTTATTCATGAGAGGTCAGTAATTTCGATTTTCAACGCCTTACTTAAACTACGCATAATTTCAAAGCGTAATTCCTCCATAAAAAAGCATTACGATGTATTTGTTTTCATCAACTATCCTCAGTTCAAATGCCGAATAATTAAAAAAAAAGAGTGAAAAATGAATCTGAATCAGAGATCACAGAAGCCTATGAAGGTGTTATCACAGCCAGACCGACTCAAGAACCAACGGTGTGTCTTTGATAAAAACAACAGAAGTGACGCCGCATTGTCTAGCGCCTTTAATATATAAACATATACGAAACTCTCGATTATCCGAAAATGAATTTAATAGAAAAAATACGTAACTATGTGTATTTTTAAATATAATTATAGCATAGTAATATGTGTTATTAAATTCAATTATTTTGTTCGCAATATAATTAAACAAAAAAGAAAATTGCAGAAGAGACAGGTTCAACAAAGATTAAAAAGGTATCAATCATCATAAAATCAATCATAAAATGCCTTCGTATGAAAACTTAGGATTCGACTTTCCTTAAATGAATCAAACAACAACGATCAAAAGGAATACAAATTAACTTTACAATGCGTTCCGACAAAACTATTTTTACCCCAGATCAATTGGGTTCAAAAACCAACTTCAAAATATCATATGTGTGCTATACTGGATTTAAACAACGCGGTTTTTTCGAGAATACAAGCTAAAAGGAAAGCCGAAATAAGGAATGTCGAAGCCGCTGATAATTCTACATCTAATTTTACAAATAATTACAATAGGATTCGCAATTCGATCAAATACATACTGGAAATGTTTGCCTAGTAATACATTTGCTTCTTTCTTCAAAGGAAACATTCACCCCATCCCATCTCCAAAGGTCATAAATCATAGAAAAAACATAAAAGAGTCAACCTATGCACAACGTATACATAAAATGAAAATTGTATTACCAAGGGGGGTGACCAATGATAATTCGAGTATAACTACATAATAGCACATAAAAAAAATCGAACTGATATTAAAAAATCATTAAGTCTCCTGTAAAAAAAGTTAAACATTACTTTCTTCAAATTAATGTTTAAAATGTATAATAAGATGCACTTTAGGAAAGATAATTGAAGTTCGGATTATCTGTCCGCCACTCCCCACCATTACCCCAAATATTAGGGAGTATACTATACATATGTATATCCGGGTGCTCATTATTAGTTTTTAGTTTAGTAAACAACGGAACTTCCTCCTGACAGGAAATACATTTTGCTATAAGCAATTGTTTTTTCATAAGCTAAAATTTACATCGAATAAATACCCAACAAGGAAATTATTATTAACACAACTATAACCCCATCAAGAATGGCAAAAGATATTGAACAGATTTACCAGGGATAAAAAATAGAATAAATCAATTTAATATTTCACTTCTAGCACATTGAAATGGCATATAGAACTGTTATAACCACAAGGAAGTCCCTCAGAGGGTTCAAAGGAACAGGGTATTAACATACATATACAACTCCATTGAGAAAGGAGTCGACGGCGGCGTGGACCGCAATGCAGGGCAAAAAACCGGCCGCTTCTGAGGCGAGAGGTCGCAAGATGTGCCGCCCTTCCAGGAGGTCAAAGGTTAGCTCTGCACCCGAGAGTGCGGCCATCTTATCATATCAGCTCTCCTCTTTGGCAAGCCGGGAGTCCTCGGCTGTCAGGAGTATCGACTATGGAAAGCAGCCTCTGCTATTTTGTGATAAAACATTAAATTATAACTATCTTTCATGAAGAAAATAAACGTAAACCTTTGGGAGTGGCCGGGCCTCGAAGCAGACAACAGAAATCAATATCACGACCACCGCCCGCCACTGCCATTTAAATAAACCACCCCCTCGGGACCTCGCTCCCATTCTTATCTAAACCTAGTGTCTTATATTCAACATCAATCATTACCAATGATAATTCACTCCGGTGACATATTATAAAATCATGCAATTAAAATATAATCACATCGAATTATATAAAATAATTGGCTTATCTGACGTTGGTATCCTCAAATCCTGGCGGACACTTACTCTATATAAAAGTCTTGAAACTGATTCGGGCCTGCTGGCCTCGCATTCACTCAAAACAAGAAACACTTGAACTGAGACGCTGTCGGACGGGCCGTAGCGACGAGGTCAACTGTTGGCTGTAGACTGGTGTGTGCATTCGCCGCCGGGCCGAGCGGGGGCGGAAATAGCCGAACGTCCCCCTCCACCCCGGACCCGGCTTCTGTTTTCCCGCCACCGCCGGCACCGGCCGCTCCATTGCCAACTATTTCTTTAGTAATCGCTGAATTAAGAACAAATTTAACTTAATGCCTACGTATTTGTCCCCTACACATGGTTTACGGTTCATTACTTTACAGGTCTACCCATTTTTTTAGACTGTGCACAGTCTCTTTACTCTATTCGATCTATGTCTCTTGCAGCGGAACTGAAAAGTAGGTACTCTGTACTATGGAAAGTAGGTTCAAACACGGGACTTCCATCATATTATTACATTGCGAAAGGCTTATACCCATCAACGTTGATAAGTATCTTCGTCACACCGCGACAACAGCTCAAAAACTAGAAATAAAAAAAGGCAAGCAACAACTTTTCGAACATCACTACTCTATCAAAAAATTAACTGCGAGCACCACAAGTAGTAACAATTTTTGTAAATTAGCATTTACATTAGATGTATTACGACTGCGATCATCTGTCAATTGGAAGCCTTGCGCAAATCTCGTTTCCGCAGATGAAGTGTGTCCAACGTTTAGGATAGGTATGAATAATGTCGGTGAAATTCCTTGGAGGTCCGATGGACTCTGACCAATACTGAGAGGTACCCCCAGGCTTACTGGAGTGTTTGACATAGGATTGACCCCCCTACTTTCATATAATTTGTTCATTAAAATACCAGTCATAGGTTGTCCTTTTTCTGTTCTCCGGTACCAGGTTTATATAGGGACAAACATAAATATATTTGGACACCACCAGATTAAACATTTTCTCCACAGATAAATTAATGACTTGCAGCGGTCATATATAGCATAAAGACTCTTTACAAATGTTTTCATACTAATTTACGCGTATATATAAACCTAAGTATGCGAGATACAGTTGGTATGCTGATCTGGCATAATAGGAAGAGATTAAAATTAAGAGATTTTCCTTACCAAACCAGGGTACTAAAACATGTCAGTGAAGATGTAGTGCTGCATGACTTCGTTTCCTTTTGTGTTTCATATTTTGTCATTCCTTCTAGCTATGGATAACAAGGGCCAGTTATTTACTCATTATATACGAAATCTAAGGTACTTTACAAGATGTTTTTTTTATTCGCCATTTAAGCCCTATCAAACCTTTTCAATGACGATAAAGCCTACTTCATATTAAAGAATGCTTCATTAGGATTAAATATGATAACTTTAATCGAAATCGTTTCGGCTGTTTTTGAGAAATCATAAAGAGAGAAATCTGGTGCGATGCGCGCAATACACAACTTTCACTTACCAACTTAATTTGATTAGAAATTGACGTGTTTTGTTAAATACCTTTTCTCAAAGTCACACAGTTTTCCACATTCATTTACTTATTCTTGTTTGTATTTGCTCTTTAAAGTACATTTAATTTTTCACTATTATTGAATAAAAGTTTTTACTTGTGATAATTCGGCGATGCAAGCATTACACTAAAAGTCTTCTGAGTTTATAATTCTCTATGTAGTTAACTTCATATAGTGACAATAAAACAAATAATTTCCATTAACTGAACAGAACATCTTTAATTATAAACATTGTCTGTCTTTAAAGGCGTTCTGCGCATGCGTGGGCTCAACATGTTTTATAAGTTTTATAAGCATAATACTCCTAGTCGACTAATTTTATAATTCTCTATTTACTTGTTGAATATTTCATTTATTTTCCATGAAACAAATCATTTCCATTAAATGAACAGAAGGGTATTAATTATGAACAATGGTCTGTCATTAAAAGTGTCATGCGTGGGCTCAACGTGTTTTATGAGTTGACTGAATATTTTTCTTTTTTTCTCCTCTATATGTTTACTTGATTTTTACCATATCTCATATTTAGCCATTTCTTATTTCTAGGCGTAACGAGAGACGGCTAATTTCTCCATATAAATAAAAACAAAGGTATAGGAAACAAAAAACAAACAAACAAAAAAGGCCCCTACCCCATTTAAGCTCCCTCAGAACATAATGATAAAGCTTACCTGATATTAAAGACCACCTAATTTTCATTAAACATGACGAATTTGATAAAAATCGTTAAAGCCGTTTTTGAGATCATCTAAAAAAAGGTAAAAATTGGAAAAAAATTATAAAATAAATTGCCCCCTCCGTTTGACCAATTTTGATGAAATGTTGGCTATCACATCTTTGGCATATACATACATCAAATACCCAGTTTGATCAAAATCGTTAAAGCCTTTTTTGAGTAAATAAAAAGAACACGTGAAAATGATACAAAATTTATTAAGTAAAGTCCCCCCTTCGGTTGATCAATTTTGATGAAATTTGTACAGTCATATCTCGGGTCATATATTAATACATCAAATACTCAGTTTAATCAAAATCGTTAGAGCCGTTTTTGTCGACAAATACTTAAAAAGTTATTAAATAAGAGCAATTTTTATGAAATTTTTGCTGTCACATCGCGGCATATACATATACTAAATACCCAATTTCAGGTTTATAGTTTTTGAGCTAGTCTGTTCGCGCGCGCACACACACACACACACACACACACACACACACACACACACACACACACACACACACACACACACACACACACACACACACACGCACGCAAGGCCGCACGCACGCCCGCACGCACACACACACACACACACACACAGACCATTTCGCGGGACTGTTTCCGCTGTTTAGTCGCTGACTAAATGAAGTTTTCAACAACTCAATAGAGAATTTTGAAATCGGACGGGATGTAGTACTATGCTTGTATTCCCGTATGATCAAATACAATTTTTATGAAAGTGTTTCGTGTACTTGTACGTAAATATTTCTCAATATATAGGGCCGGGATAGCCGAGCGTGTAGGAGCGCGACCCGTTGTTACACGCTCGAGCCGAACGGCGGCGGTTCGAATCCGCCCTGGGAGGGATAACTTTTATTTCGTGGAGGCCCCACGGAATAAATCTCGACCCTCCCACCATGGTTAGAATAGGTTTGGTTACACCTGTAGAGTAACCCCCCGTATGCCACACATGGCCAGGTAGGGGTACCGAACAAAAAAAAAAAAATATTTAAAAAAAATATCTGGTGCGTGCGCGCAACACACAACTTTCACTTACCAACTTACTTAGATTAGAAATTAATGCGTTTTGTTAATTGCCACTTCTCAAATGAACAGAACAGTTTAATTATAACGCATTGGTTTGTCATTAAAGGCGTACGGCGCATGCGTGAGCTCAAGGTGTTTTATGAGTTGACGGAATATTTTTCTTTTTTTCTCCTGTATATGTTTACTTGATTTTCTTCATATATCATATTTAGCCGTTTCTTATTTTTAAGCGTGATGAGAGACAGATAATTTCCCAATATAAACTAAAACAAAGGTACTTTATAGAAAAACAAAAAAAGCCCCTTCCCCATTTAAGCCCCCTCAGAACATTTTAATAATAATAAAGCTTACCTGATATTAAATAACAACTAATTTTCATTAAACATAACGAATTTGATAAAAATCGTTAAAGCCGTTTTTGAGATAATCGATCAAAAAGGTAAAAATTGGACAAAATTTATTAAGTAAAGTCCCCTCTTCTGTTGATCAATTTTGATGAAATTTTTACAGTCATATCTCGGGCATATGTTTGGTGCGTGCGCGCAACACACAACTTTCACTTACCAACTTACTTAGATTAGAAATTGATGTGTTTTGCTAATTATCATTTCCCAAAGTCACACATTTTTCTACAATCATATCTTATTTTTGTTAATCGTTAAAGCCGTTTTTGAGTAAATAAAAAAACCCGTGAAAATGATACAAAATTTATTAAGTAAAGTCCCCCCTCCCGTAGATCAATTTTGATCAAATTTTTACAGTCATATCTCGGGCATATAAATACATCAAATACCAAGTTTGATCAAAATCGTTAAAACCGTTTTTGAGTAAATAAAAAAAACATGTGAAAATGGTACAAAATTTATTAAGTAAAGTCCCCCCTCCCGTAGATCAATTTTGATGAAATTTTTACAGTCATATCTCGGGCATATAAATCGATCAAATACTCAGTTTAATCAAAATCGTTAGAGCCGTTTTTGAGAAAATCGAAAAAAACGTAAAAAGTTATTAAATAAAGTACCCCCTCCCGTAGATCAATTTTGATGAAATTTTTACAGTCACATCTCGGGCATACAAATACATCAAATACCAAGTTTGATCAAAATCGTTAAAACCGTTTTTGAGTAAATAAAAAAAACATGTGAAAATGGTACAAAATTTATTAAGTAAAGTCCCCCCTCCCGTAGATCAATTTTGATGAAATTTTCACAGTCATATCTCGGGCATATAAATACATCAAATACCAAGTTTGATCAAAATCGTTAAAACCGTTTTTGAGTAAATAAAAAAAACATGTGAAAATGGTACAAAATTTATTAAGTAAAGTCCCCCCTCCCGTAGATCAATTTTGATGAAATTTTTACAGTCACATCTCGGGCATACAAATACATCAAATACCAAGTTTGATCAAAATCGTTAAACCCGTTTTTGATTAAATAAAAAAAAAAACACGTGAAAATGATACAAAATTTATTAAGTAAAGTCCCCCCTCCGGTTAATCAATTTTGATGAAATTTTTACAGTCATATTTCGGGCATATAAATCGATCAAATGCTCAGTTTAATCAAAATCGTTAGAGCCGTTTTTGAGAAAATCGAAAAAAACGTAAAAAGTTATTAAATAAAGTACCCCCTCCCTTTGAGAAATTTTGATGAAATTTTTGCTGTCACATCGCGGGCATATACCTACACTAAATACCCAATTTCAGGTTCCCACGGTTTATAGTTTTTGAGCTAGTCTGTTCACATACACACACACACACACACACACACACACACACACACACACACACAGAGACCATTTTTTTTTTTTTTTTATTCACTTTATTGTTCACATGCACCACATAACGTATAACATGTACATTATTAATAATTATAGTTACAATATTTCTATAACATATTAAAGTCTATTTTTGCTAGAAAACTGGAAAAAGATGGAAAGTAATCTTTTGAAATTAAGTCAGTCTCTTTTGCAGGCCAATAACTCCCTGATGTAATGACATCTTGAATAAGTTTTCTTCTGATAGCTTCAAAATTCTCGCAATCATAAATTATGTGCTCCCATGTCTGTGGCGTATGAGAGTCGCATAAACAGCATGGGTCGTCTAAAATTTTGAAACGATGAAGATATGCCCGGTTCCGGCCGTGACCCGTCAAGACCTGAGTTAATTTATAGTTAATTGTGAAGTGTTCCGCATCCTGCCTTGACTTGATGTTCGGGAAATATTTCTTCGTAATTAAGCCCTTGTCGCTTTGTGCCCACTCTTCCTGCCAAGCCGATATCAAGTTCTTATGAAGTTTGTTCACAAGGTACGACTTCGGGGCCAGAGAATATGCTTCTTCTATCGATTCGTCTTCTGATGCCTCCTTCGCTAGAGTATCTGCCATTTCATTCCCTATTACACCACTATGAGCCTTTACCCACTGAAACCTCACCTCGTTGTTCATTGATTTTAAAAGTATTTTAATTTTTTCGACTATCGGAGAGTGGTCTCTGTGGTTCTTCAATATGTCTAAACAGATCCTGCTATCTGATTTAATTACAACAGTTGGTGTTCTTTCTCCATGATCCTTAGTTATCCCCTTCCACCACTCTAGGGCCTTCAATATAGCTAGCATTTCGGCTTGGTTATTTGAGCATTTAGGGCTTAGCCTAAACTTAGCGCTGTAAAATTCTTCTCTCTCCATTGCCACGAATGCACATCCTGCTCCCCTTTCAGTTTTACTCCCATCCGTGTATATGGAATATTTAGCATCTTCTGGTTCCTTATAAAATATTATACCTGGTGTATCTCCTGGATGCTGCCACTCTCTGAAACTTACTGGCTTCTCATATTCCGCTTCTTCATCATTTCTATCGTGGTAAATTCTATGAAAATTGCATTGTAAACCCAATTTCAGAATAATCGGTTCAATATTTGCAAGGACAATGGCACTCTCGTATGATATAGTTCGAAAACCTTTAATTATTCTTATGGCCATCAGCCTTTGTATTCGTTTTAATTTGGCTTGGTTTTGTTTTTTCTCAATCGCTTTTATCCAAACTGGTGAAGCATAAGTCAGGATAGGTTCAATTGCTCCGCGGTAAATTAGTTGAAGAGCATCACTTCCAATTCCCCAATGTACTTTAGCTGACCTTGAAAGGATATTTATAAGTTTACTTGTAATGAAATCTATATGTGCATTGAAGTTATATCTGTAATCAAATAAGACTCCGAGACATTTCATCTGTTCAACCTGTTTAATTGGGTACCCGTCAAGATAGGGCGTTATTGACTCTAATTCTCTTTTTTGCTTCAAGAGTAAGGCCTGTGACTTATTTGCGCTAAACTTCATCTTATGCAGCCTTGCCCAATTATCAACCAAATGTAAGACCTCAATGCCTATTGCCTCTAATTCTTGTACGGATTTTCCTCTGATCATGACGTAATAGTCGTCTGCAAAAGCTACACACTCTGCTTCAGGAGGAAGTGATATCTTTAACAATGAGTCGTACAGCACTATCCAATAACCTGGGGATGAGCACGAACCTTGGGGGCACCCCTTTGTGACTACTCTAGTTTTCTGTAATAGATTGCATGAGACTGTAGCCTTCCTTTCTGAAAAATATGATTTAGAGAGTAAGTAGAGGTTTTTGGGGCATCCGAAGTTTTTGAGCTGAAAAAGGATCGATGGCCACCAAGCTGCATCAAACGCTCCTTCCACATCTAGAGATAGAATCAGCACTCTGTTACGTTTTTTAAAATTTGATTGTATAAAGTTGTTGACTATTGTAATAGCATCAATAGTGCTGTTTTGTGGTGTAAAACCTTTTTGTTTCTGATGAATATTGTTGTCTTTATTAATGTGGAACATAATTCTCGAGATCAACAGCTTTTCTAGTACTTTACCGGGTAAAGGTAGAAGACTTATTGGCCGGAACTTTCCCACTTCATCCAGATGCTCTTTCCCTGGTTTAATTAGTATAATGGTAAGGGCATGTTTCCATTCGATTGGAAAATAGCCTCTTCTTAAGCATTCATTATACAAGGCTGTTAAGGTATTCGGATACAACTCTAACAGCTTCCTTAGTATTTCTGTATCCATGCCATCTATACCCGGTGATTTTTTACTCTTGAAACTATTTATTATGTTGGTGATTTCGGTCAATGTAAATGGTTTATCAATCTGAGTATCGATGGATTTTGTTGCCTCTCTGATGCTTTTGTGAGAGAAAGTCTCTCCATCCTGGAGATCCGCGGGAAAAAAGTTTATCATTAGGTGGTCTAATGTTTCACTTAGATTGTTTGTGTAACTTCCGTCTTTCTTCTTTACTGTATTGAGTGTAATTGGTGATCTAATTTTACTTGATGCCATTTTATACACAATATTCCATGGGTTGGACTTGTCTGTAGCGTTACAATAGTTACGCCAAGCCTCCTTCTTGGCTTTGTTCAACATTTCGGAGTATACACGTTTGCTTTCATAGTAAGCCGTCTTCAGGTTATCGTCTGTTGGCAGTTTCTTCTTACTCCTCTGGTATTTCCTTCTATTTCTGTTGACTTCAGTCCTTAGTTTGGTCAGTTCATCGTTCCACCAGCACACTTGCTTATGATTTTTTGCACATCTGTATTTTCTTGGGATACTCTCCCAAATAAAAAACCCAGGATACTCAAAAAAAAAAAAAAAAAACACAGACCATTTCGCGGGACTTGGTTATTTCGACTCAGGGGGTCCCAAAACGTGTATTTCCGTTGAAAACCGGAAGTCGAAAATTTTCACGATCGCAATACTTCCACTTACTATATCCTTATATATATAAAAATCTCGTGTCCCGATGTTTGTCTCTCTATTTCTCAGAAACTACTCAACCAATTTTAATGAAATTTGGCTCAATGAATATAGTTTTGGCCGACTTACCGGACCGGATAGTTTTTAACTTGATTAGTAATAAAAATAATTCTTATATAGCGAATTATTGCAAATACAGTAGGTCGTGTTTCGATTTATTAACATGGCGTCATATGTCGATTTCATAATGTTTTTGTTTATAAGCATGCCATTGTAATACAGGTTATTATTATAATTTTGTATTGCGTTATGTGAGTGCAGTTATTTGTTCCTATATTATTATTTTCCACAGACAAATGGTAATACAAATCTTTGTATTTATTGTTAATTTTCATTAAAGAATAAATAAATCAAGAAAAGGTTACAATAAATTCTCAAAAGTGTAGGTACTTTTTCCTTTTCCTTCTTTATTTGTTTTTAAATTAAATTACAAGCTAACCGCTGAAACACTTTGCTGTGGCCCACCCTGATATCAACTTTTAGTAAAGTAAATACATTTTAATAATTTAAATTAGGCTATTATTTGAAATAATACTCTATAAATGTTGTAACAGCAACTACTGTCATAGGTGTAACCTAATAGAAACCTTACTTGGGGAGTCAGTGTTGCCAAAAATTAGTGAAAATTAGTGAGACTATAGTGGCTACACTGCGGGTAACAGTCATAAAAACTCCCTGGGTGTGTTTTGATTCGGTGTTGTGGGTTACTTTGTGATTTGCATGATTAAAGAACTGCATAATTAAGACTTTAATATTATATTTTCAGTTGATTTATTTAACAGAAGTTTCTTTATTTTCATTATTCGTTTTGTTATTATTATTTAAGTACAGTGTTTTTTTTATTTTACCAAACCTTTTTATCATTTTTATCCCGAGATCTAAAATGTAAAATTTAAAAAATGTCAGTGAAGATTTGTAATTCCTCCTTTATCAACAATAATTTAAAGTTGAGAAAATTTAATCCCAATCGAATAGAGGATGTTACTTCCTGTTCAGCAGAGTTGTAATTATCTTTAAATGTAAAATTTAAGAAATGTTAGCGAAGATTTTAATCCTTTCTTTAATTTAAAATAGGCTATTACTGGGAATGATATTTCGTTGTTAATTTTACCAGAATACAATTTTTTACTTATCTTTAAATGATTGTTGATTAAGAAAGGATTACAAATTGCGGCATTTTTTAAATTTTACATTTAATGATTATTACACCTCTACTTAACAGGAATAATTGTTATTTGGGTAACTTCAAGTTTCAGATTTATCCGCCATAAATATGAGAGTACTACTGCAAAATAATCCATCGGCAGATATATTTTTTAAACAATTGCTCTATATTGGAAACGGTGAAATAGAGCTGCATCGAAATTCAAAATTTATCAAATTACCAGAAAATTTCTGAACTGTTGTAGAGACGAAAAATGAAATGTCTACGAAATATAAAGTGTCTCCTGATATTTTGAACAATTATTTGGACTATAATTGGCTGGGTAGTCGTGCTATTGTGGCAGCAAAAAATGTTGATTTCGATGAAATAAACTTCCAAAATCAATTGACAATGTTCTAGATGTAAACGAAGCCGTAAATTTCCCATCTGAATTTTTTAATTCCCTGGATATACACCCAAACAATCTCCAGTTGAAGATTGGCTCACCGATCATTCTTCTTCGTTACTTAAATCCACCTCAATTGTGCAACGGTACACGTTTGGTCATTAAAAGGATCACAGGAAATGTTATTGAAGGAAAAATGTTGCCTGGAAGGTTTACAGTTTACGTCCTGTTGCCACCTATTCCTCTGGAACCGACAGAATTTTCAATAAAATTTAAAAGGCTTCAATATCCTATTCGTTTGGCTTTTGCCATGACCATAAACAAATCCCAAGGGTGAACAATGTCCACTTGGACTTTGAAAATCCGTGTTTTTCCCTTGGGCAATGGCATAAATCACGTGGGAAATGGGTATCGCCTGCTTACGTGTATGGAAACCATCAAATCTTTGGTTTGTGTTAAAAAAAAACAAAAACAGGTTAACCCAAAACATTTGAACAAATTAGTACTTGAATAAATAAAAATTCTTAATTGTATTATGTAAAAACTTCTTTAAGAAGAGATTTCTTATCACTCAAATATATTGCTAAATTAAAAGCTTCAACACACCACCCTCCTACCGAACACTTATTAGCCGAAGGGTTGGGAAATCGAGGTCTCAAAGAAATTGAGAAAAACGCCTATCAAAAGGACATATATGACGCGTTAACCAAGATTGGCATGACCCTGAGCAAAATTAAACCCGTTGTTAAACTAACAATACCAATTTGAAGTAGTGTTAGGCCAATAATCAATAGATCAATGGCTGAGGTTACCAAACCTTACTTCAGTCATCCTTTTTAAAATTAGTGGAAAAATATAGTCATTTCGAGTTAGTTTATACCGATCCATAAAAAAAGGGCGATAGTGTTGGCAGCTCTGTGAGTCGTAAACACAATCAGCTCCTTTTTAATCAAACTACATTGAAATATGAGATGAAAAAAATAAAAACTTTAACTTTCCTATATTCTTTACCGAATACTTTTAAATGGTGTAATGAATGTTCTATTCTCAATCACGTTGGATTTTGATTAGCTGAAAGGTTTTCATCTTTATCAATGAATATTGGTATCACTGTATTTTTTTAAAAATATTAGGATAAAACTACTGAGCCACAGCAACGCGTGGCCGGGTCTGCTAGTATTTCATATATAGGTAAGTGAAAGTAAAAATTCTTAATATTCCAAAATAAATATATAAAAATCTGGTGCGATGCGCGCAACACACAACTTTCACTTACGAACTTACTTAAATTATAAATCGACGTGTTTCGATAATATGTTAACGCCATTCCTCAACTCAACTCAACACATTTTTTCACATTTAAGTATATACTTATATTTGTATATCTCCATAAGTTATAGAGTATCTGTATAGCAAAGTTTGGTAGTTCTCAGTACTTTTCGATTCATTATTGCTAATTTATTTATGAAGGGACTAATTTCATCAACAGTCGAGTTTTTTTACTGCTTGCTTGTTTTTTACTAAGAGTTGCTTTTTACAAATAAATCGTGAAGGTGAATCGATAGGTGTATTTGCGTCTCTTATGCCTTTCTGGAAATCAAGAACGATTAATGTTCCTCTAAAATTGTTTTATATTGTTTTCAAAAATTTATTATGGAACAAAAGTTTTTAGACTAATATATACTTATATTAATTATAGAATATTATCTTATATCATATTTTTACACACCTGCGATGCTTCAAAAATTTGTGCATCACGTATTTACTCTCTTAAGTAAAATTAATCATTTTATTAATAAAAAAAGTTTTTGTTTTCATAATACGGTTAATCAAATTTTGGCAGTCACATATACATACATCAAATACCCAGTTTGATCAAAATCGTTAAAACCGTTTTTGAGTAAATAAAAAGAACACTTGAAAATTATACAAAATTTATTAAGTAAAGTCCCCCCCTCCGGTTGATCAATTTTGATGAAATTTTTGCTGTCACATCGCGGGCATATACATACACTAATTTCAGTTTTGTACACACATACACACAACACACACACAGACACCCAGAATATTTCGCGGGACTTGGTTATTTGGATTCAGGGGACCCCAAAACGTGTATTTCCGTTGAAAACCGGAAGTCGAAATTTTTCACGATCGCAATAGTCAGACCTAAGTCAGTTGCAGCTTTAGATAGATGTCAATTAAGCATAAGGGATTCTGTCTATATATTTCAGGCTTTGGTAGAAGCACTAGATCTTAGCTGTGATGATTTTCCGATAAACAAATCGTCTATCCAACGTATTCGCACACAGAGTCGAAAAGATGGAGCGGAATCTATAAAATCAGATTATCAGGATAACTCGCCCTCCGACTTGGCGCGTCCCCTAAAAGTGAAAATTAAAGAAGAATGGCAACTTATGTGGGAAAGAAGCCGACCAAGTAAGTTGAAGGAAATCAAAAATAACGTGAAGCCGTGGAATAGTTCTTGCCACAGCAGCCGTCGTGAGGAGGTGGTCCTGTCGCGCCTGCAGATCGGACACACAAAGTTCACCCACGAGCACCTCATCAAAAGGGAACCACCACCAAGATGCTCTACATGCGACCTACCCGTTACTGTAAAACACATTATTGAAGAATGTCCTACTTACAGAAGAGTACTCTCTCGGAACGGTGTGCGTGAAAGCAGCCTTAGCCGACGAAGAGAACTCTTTACGAAATCTTATTAAAAGTTTAAAATGAAGTTAAAATTATAGAGAAAATTTGACTTATAGAACAGTTGATACTTTTAATGAAGAAAATTTGAAAAGAAAATTTGAATCTCAAAAATCCCTAAAAAATTGACACTCTTTTTTTACAGGCGTTGATGACCGAATTGCGGTTTTACGCCATTACACCAAATAAACCAACCAACCAACCATTATCAGAATAATATGCCTGAAATGGTGACCGTTCACTGGGATGGAAAACTAGTACATGAACTTGACGTGGGAAAAAAGAACGCCTGCCAATTCTGATTTCATTTGGAGAAAAGGAACAACTTCTGGCTGTACCCAAACTGGAGAGCTCTTCCGGCCAGGAACAAGCTAAAGCTGTGTTGAATGCACTTTATGACTGGAACCTTGATGACAAAAGGAAAAATAATGTGCTGTGACACAACTGCGTCTAATACAGGGCGATTGGAAGGAGCTTGTGTACTTTTGGAAACTAGACAGGGAATGACTACTCTTTGCTTGCCGCCATCACGTTTACGAACTGGTTTTAAAATGTGTGTTCGAAACAAAAATTCACCAAGCCACAAGTAGACCTGATATCCCACTATTCAAAAAGTTTAGAGAGAACTGGAAAACGACTTCTGTTTATTCATTGCGGTTTTGCATGTAAAACCATGGCTTGGATGTAGTCAGGCGGTGAAGGCACCAAATCATGATTTGTGCTTTTTGAAGGGGCTTAATACAATAAATAGTACTATTTTTATACTGTTTTTAATGAATTGTTAATAATACTGCCTTATTTATTGTTGCAGGAAAATCATTAAGTGATTTTGTGTCTGTCAAGAGCACAAATTTATTTTCTCAATCAAACATTGATAAGAATTTCCTCCACAGACCCGCTTCTGCATGGGATAAAGATGCTGCCTATTCAGAGGCGAAAAGGAAAGTATTTTCTTTAAGGGCAGTTCATGGTATGGCTGAAAGAGCTGGAAAAACTTATGCAAGATTTGCATGGTTTTATCACTCCAAAGGAAGACCAAAAGCAATTTTTGCTACGCTGTGTTCAGGAGCATAGAAATCTGAATCCAGACTGTAAAAAAGAGAATAAAGAAAAGAAAATATCCTGCCTGATCAGTAATTTTATCTTCTTTTAATAAATATTTCATAAAGATTTAATATTTCAATTGATTTGGCTATATAACGGAAAGGGCTAAAAACAGCAATTTTCAAAATCTTCAGAGTTCTGTCAGCATGGGTTAACGTTGACGTAGGAAGATGAAATTTTGTATTTAAGTAAGTCTGGGTAGTTTTAAAAGAAATAGGGGGTATGCATTTCGATATCTAAAAAATTTTTTTTTCACCTATATAAGGGACACCCTAATATACATACACCAAATATCCAGTCTGATCAAAATCATTACAGCTATTGTTGAGTAAGTAAAAAAAACAGGTGAACATAAGACAAAGTTTATTAAAGAAAGTACCAATTTTGATGAAATTTCGGCTGTCGCATCGCGGGCACATACATACATCAAATAACCAGTTTCATCAAAATCATTAAAGCCGTTTTTGAGTAAATAAAAAAAAAACGCGTGAAAGTGAGACAAAATTTATTAAGTAAAGGGCCCCCTCCAATTGATCAATTTTGATGACATTTTGACTGTCATATCGCGGGCACATACACACATCAAATATCAAGTTTAATAAAAATCGTTAAACCGTTTTTGAGAAAATCGAAAAAAACTTAAAAATTAGACAAAATTCTTTAAATAAAGTACCCCCTCCGTTTGGCCAATTTCAATGAAAGTTTTGCTGTCACATCGCGGGCATATTCATACACCAAATACACAATTTGAGGTTCGTACGATTTATAGTTTTTGAGCTAGTCTGTTCAATCACAGATCATTTCGCAGGACTTGGTTATTTGGGCTCAGAGGACCCCAAAACGTGTATTTCCGTTGAAAACCGGAAGTCGAAATTTTTCACGATCGCAATAGTTTCCTTACTATATATTTCATATATAGGTAAGTGAAAGTAAAAAAGGCACATGATTATCGAATTGAGTAACCTATCCTTTTACGGAGTCTGTTCAAAGTTACGAATTTTCTAAAGAGAAAAATTATAAGAACACTTTATTCTCGATATATTTATATTCCACCAGGTTATCTCTTTCTTTCAGAATTTTATTTTATTCGCTCACTGCACTACTAAGCAATTTCTCTTTTTCAGTAAAGTACTTTTATATTATATATCGATTAAAGGCAATTTTTCGATCAATTCTTCCTCCTTATGTGAAACTTAATTTGTTTAGGGATCTAGTTTTTTTTTATTTATTTATATATATATATATATATATATATATATATATATATTATATTATATAAGTATATATTATTATTATATAAATAATATATATATCATATTTAGGTAAGCGAAAGTGAAAAGCTAGCTTTTGTTATGATGGCATATTTATACACCAAATACCCAATTTGAGGTTCGTACGATTTATAGTTTTTGAGCTTGTCTGTTCAATCACACAGGTCATTTCGCAGGACTTGGTTATTTGGGCTCAGGGGACCCCAAAAGATGTATTTCCGTTGAAAACCGGAAGTCGAAATTTTTCACGATCGCAATACTTTCCTTACTTTATATTTCATATATAGGTAAGTGAAAATAAAAATGAGATTATACACAAGGTAACAATGTATAAAAATATAAAAGGAAGTTATACAATAATAAAGGTAATAATAATACAGCGGTACATCGATAATTACGGATACCTATGAAATCAAAACTAGGATTTGAGGACGCGGAAAATTTTAGAGTAAGTGGATGAAATTATCTCTTTATCTGCTTTATGATTTACAGGGATATTTTATTTCCAGATGGGTGAATATGGATTCTGAGAGGAGTCGTTTATCATGGTTTGGTACAGTAGCTAATATGGAGGGGTTCTCAAAGTCGAAGGAATGGTTATGGGCAATGGCATGTTCTGCTAATTTAGACGTAAACGAATTACGCGTGGAAATACTGTATTTCACAACAAAAAACAATTTTTGTCAGTTCATTGGAGAGATTTAATGATCATACTTAAAAATAAAAATGAAAAATAACTATTTTAACATAATCTTGTGCAATTAAAAATTTGAAACTAAAACCATAAAAAACCGATTTAATGAGCACTAAGCTTATGAATGGAACATAGCTAGCGCTACCTATTTCATTCATAACTCGTCTGTCATGCTCGGAAAGTCTATTTACATGTTGCGAGAGACATACAATTCCAGCCCTTGTCACTTCAATATCACACCCTTAAGATGAAAACGGAAACCTTCATGGATAGAGGGTGAAGGGCTACAAAATCATATAGCTTTCTTGATCGTACCTAGTCATTTTTGCGTTTTATCAGCACGCAAATTGTACAATTTGCTCGTTTATAATATATATTGATTAAACTATCTTACAATTAAGCGATCCAAATTTTAAATTTTCAAAAGAAGAATCTATTTTTATTTTTACGCGAGCGTAGAATTTGAAAATATTATAAATTTAAAAATCCATAGAGTGGAGGAAATTCCTTTAGGAAAAGTCAAATCTTTTCGGTGTTCCTCACAAGAATACTAACAATTTTCAAAATCGATGTTGAAGGGAAAAGACAATTGTAACTTTTCAGATTAATTCAAAATTATTTATTTTTATATTCGTAGTTTTTAAGTGTATTATCTATTTCAAAATTCGATGATGTGGTGGAGGGAGGGTATGTTTACGCCTTAATCGAATATTTTAAATTTCGAAATGGGTGAATGGTGTTATGATTACAGGGGCTTAGATTTTAAATCAATTTCGTATCGTATTATCTCGTATCATATCAGTTTTAACATTCGATAGGGTGAGGAGGGGGGTACTCTTTATAATAGAATTTTAATTCGATTTTACGCCCGAGTAAACATAAAAGTATCTGAAAAGTTACAGTTTTCTCATTAGGAGTTAACGGAGTTCGAATTTTAAAATTGTTGCTATTAAAAGAAAAACAAAATTTGAATTAATACCAATTACCTACATACATAAATAGTGTGTGTAATACTAAAGTATAAAAGCATTATATAGCGTGTGAAAGGGCGTCCACAGGATATTGCCTAGAGTATGGCCTGGGCTGTTAAAATTCTTATGCTTATGTAGGTGGGGGGGTCGAGGTATTCTGACAATTTAAGGCTCAATTATTTTTTCAAGTAAAACTTATTGATAGTTAAAGTATTTGTTTATATGGCAGATGCGTGCATGACCCTACCCCCCCCCCCCCCTGACGCCCTTGTGTATGTGGACGCCCCTGAGTGTATGTCTGCGATGAAATAAACACATGCTAAAACCTAATATATATATACATACAGAAATGTCTTACTAAATGCCATAATCAGTGCTAAATACAAAATAGAATAAAACTTACCAGAAAAAATTGTAATGATTAAATATTCCAAAATAGAATGATTTTAGTGAAAGAGAACAGTTTACAGATAAGATAAAATACTTTAATCGATTAAGAAATTATTACAACTACTTCCAAACAATTCTTTTGCTCATTTCCGGAAAACGTTTTAGAAATATCGATATATGTTACATAGTTAAACAGAAAACTAAAATTAATGTACGAGCTTGGCTTTTAGGTAGCAATTTAATTTTTACACCAACCTCAAAAATAAAAGGAAAGTTCACAGATATAATTTGTATAATATATTAAAATATAGAAATCGAAAAAAAAAGAGAACAATTAAAAAAATTGACTTTCTATTGGAAGGGATATGAAAAACTGGAAACTTACATGTCACGATGTCATGGATTTGTAATTGTAACTGTGAGAATTATTTAATTAAGTTAATTATTTTAAATTTAATAAATGGGCATTAGAGTTTTTAAAAGGGAAATTAAAGTAATCTTATTATTAACATTTATTGATACTTATTATATTAATAACATAATAATTTAATGTTATTGTAATGATTGTTTGAAATTATGTATAATAATTATAAATAAGCAAAATTTTGAAAGAAAAAAGTATGCTGAATTTAAAATTTAGAATTGAACCTTTGAATAAGTTTTTGGTGATAATAATCTGTTGTACTGAGATAACTCCTTTGTTTACAAATGTAACCTTCTCAGCTGTTGCATCCCCACTGTCACTCTGAGCTGAATTAGTGTTGAACGAACATGAGATAGTTACTTCATAATTTTATTTTCCAAAAACGTTTGTCATCTATTAGTAATTTATCCAGCAGTTTTCTGCTATGGAGTTATTTTTTAACTTCTTGGAGCACCACAAAACATTATGTTTCATAGGTCTTTGTGCTTAGTACAAGGGAGGAAGTTATGGTTGTTTTTGTCAGTATTGATGTTTGTGATTATCATTAGTTTTTTTCAGTATAGCTATTTAAAACTTAAAGACGAGAGAGATAAGTTGGGTATGTTAATTCCTTGCTTAAATTTAATACAAAGTATTAGCCATAACTAAGACACGAACTTGTCAGTTCCATCTCAGTTTTTTGATGTTTATTATTCTTCTATTTAATGTACTGTTATTTTTTTATATGTGCTAAAACTAAATCTGGAATGATTTTTATTGTACAAGATTATTTGATTGAAATATGATGTTGTTTTATTTGATTATTATTGTACTTGATAATCATTATTTAATAGATTATTGTTATTTTTTAGAAGCAACAGTATCTAAACTTAAAAGTTATTACAACTTGAAAGACAATTCCAAACTCCAAAAAAAAATAACTGACTATGATGAAGGTCAAATAATAATCTACAATAGAGTTCCCAAAACTGCTTCAACTAGTTTTGTAAATGTTGCATATGATTTGTGTAAAAAAAATGGTTTTAATGTTCTTCATCTTAATGTAACTGGTAACCTTCATTTTATGTCCATTGCCGATCAGGTAAATCCTTTATGTTATATAACATTATTATCTAAGTTCACAAAGTTAAGGTTGTAATAATAGTATCTCGGTAAATTACAGTTATAAATATTGTTAAATTCCAGGCCAGATTTATACGGAATATTACTAAGTGGACAGAAAAAAAACCAGCAATTTACCACGGACATGTTGCATTTATAGATTTTCTTAAGTATGAAATTTTCTGTTGCTATACCAAACATTTTTATAGATTCATTTAGTGTAAATATGTGTTTAACAGAATTCAATTTGTTTTTATTGTTTTGTTTTTAATATCTAGATTTGGTGCAAGAGAAAAGCCAATATATATCAATCTCCTTAGGCGTCCATTAGATAGACTAGTTTCATATTACTATTTTTTAAGATATGGTGATAACTTTAGACCACATTTAATTAGAAGAAAACATGGTGACAAAATGGTGAGTTACAAGTTATATTGTTTGAATTGTTATCTTTACTTTTATCAAACTAAATTTATTCATACCTTTAAGATTAAAATGCTATTAGTGTTGCACAACATAATTGGGGATGCTTTACTCTACAATCAGTAGTATAATACAATTATCAAATATCTAATTTCGTTTGATTTTGATGAAACAAGCATTACGCTAAATTGGCTAAACCTATATATAAAATATATAGTAAGAGGAAGTATTGCGATCGTGAAAAATTTCGACTTCCGGTTTTCAACGGAAATACACGTTTTGGGTCCCCTGAGTCCAAATAACCACGTCCCGCGAAATGGTCTGTGTGTGTGTGTGTGTGTGTGTTTGTGTGTTTCCTCTTTTATTTACTCTACAACGGCTGCAATGATTTTGATCAGACTGGATATTTGGTGTATGTATATGCTCAAGATGTGACAACCAAAATTTCATCAAAATTGGTCAAACGCAGGGGGTTCTTTATTTCATAACTTTTTTTCCAATTTTTACATTTTTTTCAAATATCAAAAACGGCTTTAATGATTTTGATTAAATTAATCATTTTTAATTAAAATCAAGTCATCTTTTTTATAGAAATGGTTATTAAAAAACATGTCAATTTCTAATCTAAGTAAGTTGGTAAGTGAAAGTTGTGTGTTGCGCGCATCGCTCCAGATTTTTAAAATAAGTATCACGTATTTTTCTGCAAAGTAAAATAAAAAAAAAATATTTCTGATATTTTAGGAGAGATTAGCACACATTAGGCTTTAATAAATAGATTAAGATCCCTAATTGGTAATTAACAAATCTATTTTAGTTATGTTCATTTAATCTATTTTTTTGGGTAACCCCCGTGTTTTAAATTATTTTAAATAATTTATTTTTTGAAGAGAAAAGATTGGGTTCTGCCGGGAGTCGAACCTTCATAAGACTTCCGTGTGACATGCATGGTATGCTAACTACTGCACCACAGAGCTTGCTTCCAAGCGGAGCCAATCCTTCCTCTTCACTCATACCTCTCCCTCGATCTCGCAAGTTTTGAAAGTATTTACGGGAGGTGGATAATTTTTGTCCAATTTTGGGCATCTCTTGACAATCGTCAATTTTTATTTTATATTAATTTAATCTATTTTTGTGGGTAACCACCGTGTTTTAAATTATTATTTGTCTTAATCCATTATCAAATTTAAAGTCACTCACAATGAACATATGAACCATATCTGTAAATATATAAATTTTCTTTTTCAAAAATAAAATTATTTTTATTTGTGTTAATACTGGAATGCAAGCATATTACTCTATTGCTTTTGATTGTATAATACTCTATTTAGTTGTTGTAAACTTCATTTAGACAAATTGGAAACGCATTTACTTATGAAGGTAAAGGGGTACTGAAGTGTCGTCTGTGTTCAACATATATTAAGAGTTGTTTGAACATTTTATTTTTTCATCTGTATATTTTTATTGATTTTTTCATATTTCACATTTCTTATGACTAGGCACAATGAGAGACAGTTAATTTCTCCATTTAAACAAAATCAAAGGTACTTTTTAGGAAGAGAATAATTTTCCATCACAATTTAAGTCCTATCAGAACATTTGTAAGATGATAAAACCTACCTTTATTTATATGATAATCAAAAAAGAATTTTTGATTATCATTAAACATGAAAAATTTAATAAAAATTGTTGGAGCAGTTTTTGAGAAAATAGATAGAAATAAACCTAATAATGTGACAAAATTTAGCTAAAAAAATCAGCCGTACGAACTTGAAATCAGGTCTCTTATGTATGTATATGCCCGTGATGTGACAGCAATGATTTAATCAAAATTGAGTAAACAGAGGGGCACTTATTTTATAAAGTTTGTCACATTATTAGCTTTTTTTTCAATTTTCTCAAAAACTGCTCCAACAATTTTGATTAAATGTTAATGATAATCAAGTATTCTTTAATATCATTTAACATGAAAAACTTAATCAAAATTGTTAGAGCATTTTTTCAGAAAATAGAAAAAAAGCTAATAATTTGACAAAATTTATGAAATAAGTGCCCCTCCATTTACTAAATTTTGATTAAATCATTGCTCTCACATGGTGGGCATATATATATGTTCATATATATATATATATATATATATATATATATATATATATGTATATATATATATATGTATATACATATAAAACCTAATTTCAATTTCGTACGGCAGATTGTTTTTGAGCTAGTCTGTTCTCACACAAACAGACTATTTCACAGGACTTGGTTATTTGTTTGGACTCAGGGGACCCCAAAACGTGTATTTCTATTGAAAACAGGAAGCTGAAATTTTCCATGTCTGCAATAATTTCCTTTACAATATACTTCATGATAATTGAAAGTAAAAAGTTAACTTGGTGATTAAAAAAATATTTGTTTAACTGCGATCCACGTAGGATTATGGATTCAATAACTTTTAACTGTATGGAAGTATTTTTAAAGTAAGTTTTTTGGTCAACAGTTTTTTAATAGCCTGATTTGACTTAGATCATGCTCAACCACCAAGTTTTTAACCTTGATTAATTATTTAAATAAGAGTACCTTAGTAAGAGACTCCTCATGGTCCGCTGCAGAATAGAAATGAATCAAAACCCTGCCATTATCTCAGTTAAGCCCGAGACCTTGGACAAAGTAGTTTTATAGTTAGTTGCACAAACCAACAATGCTACAAATGCCATTGTCCCAGTTTTATTTTTGTGTGTACTTTTGTAATATAATTTGTATTAAATATTATAAGGTAGATGGACTCCAAGAGATGGACAATTAGTCCTTTGTGGAGGTTTTTGTAGATAACCATTGTAAATAATGTAATTATTGAAAAGTAAAACCATTCATTCATTCAATAGAAAAAAATAAATCGATTAAATAAATAATAACTAGAAAAAAAGCCGTGGCTGGTACTCGAACCTTAGCCTCCACTTCTCTGTTACACCGTGCAAACCGCACACTAACTACGCAACCAACTTCATGAGATTGGTTGGTACAAAAGATAAGAACAGAATATTGATTGACAAGACTGATGGCATAGTTGGTTCATGCACAACGAAATGAAGATTAAAAAATTAAACAATCAACTTTAATCAATTATTGAGGGTGTCTAGTTTGAGGGAAATGCGGGAATTTTAGTCGTTGAGACTTATGCACAAATTTTATGGGAATTTTTAACATTGAACTTTAATGCCGGAATTTTATTCAAATATATTTCCAAGTCAAATTATTAAAATTTTCCTCCAATGATCGATCCCATGATTGTGACCAGGTTTTGAAGTAATATACTAGCCCTTTACCGTTAATTAGGAAATCGTATCAACATCCAAAAAATTGGAAGAAAAAGTCTATGCTTTGAAATATTTGAATACATTGGAACTATTCGTTTTTTTTTTGTTTTTTTTCTAATTGGGCAAAAAAGGAATGGAATTTAAAAAAAAAAAAAACATTAACAGCTCAGAGATAAAGAATGGGTTCTACAGCAAAATATAGCTGTTAATCCAGCTTGTTCAATTATTTAATGTATGCCGTGATTATTTTGAATACTGAACTTGCTATGTGCGAAAACATTATCCTGGCCATTCAAAATCATCGCTGTCTTAGTCATTTAGGTTATTTGTATTTAAAAAAAAAAATCCTTTGAGATCTGAGTGGAAAATTACATCATGAATTTTTCTTCATTTTTTTAGTTTCTCAGAAAAATATCTTATTCCATACTAAAAATCTGCCTACTGCTGTTATAATTTATACCATGTGTTCTGATCAAACTTTAATTTGGATTTATAGAAAATGGCTTTTTTTGTTCCAATTTAGTGGCAGTGCATTTAGTCGATAGTATGTTTACTTACTTACTTAATCGAGTCCTCTTTTACCGCATAGCAGTGTGAGGCACCTTCTTATAGAGCCTGATCCATGTATCTCTATCCTCGGCCAGCTGCTTTCTCCTCCTCCAGTCCATTCCTCTCTTGCTAAAGGCTTCTTTAATCCCATCTTGGATAGTATGTTTAAATTATAATTTTTTTTATGATAAATGATATCTTATCTACTGAGTTTACTGATTTTTGCTCACTGGAAGTAGATAAATTACTATATTCACATTTGTATGTTTTAGACGTTTGATGAATGTGTTCAACAGAAACAATCTGATTGCAACCCTGAAAACATGTGGCTTCAAATTCCATTTCTTTGTGGACATTCAGCTGAATGTTGGTATGTAATTATTCTATTTACTCAACTTTTATGTAATACTGAGTTTTCACTCTTTCTATATTTTGATTAGAAAACACATACAAATTTGTTTATTTATTTATTTTGTTTATTTATTATACATATAATAAGATGATAAAATTCTTTTTCAGGGAACCAGGAAACGAATGGGCACTTGAAGAAGCGAAACGTAATCTTTTGTCCCATTACCTCGTGGTAGGGGTTACGGAACAGCTGACCGATTTTATAGCTATTTTGGAAGCTACATTGCCTTCATATTTTAAAGGAGCTGTTGAGCATTTTAAATCAAGTAAGCTCTGATGATTAAATTTTATATTTTTGGTTCTTTATGAGACAAGCCTTTAATATTAAATATAGGGCTTATTCAAAAAGATTTGAAGGGCATTGTTTATTGCTTTTATTTTTAATATTTTTTCCATAACTCGTCTCCAGTACATTAGAATTAAGCTGGAATCAATATTTATATTCAATTTATAAATCCCAACAAGTGGAGGGGGATAACTTCACTGTTGAAAATACATTTCAGCTGTACAGTATGCCAAATAAAGCTTAAGAAATATGCTAATTTTTCCAATTATTGCATGTGTTGTTCAAATTTTTAGCATATAATTGCATTTACATCAATTTTTTTTACTGATTCCTTGATCATCTTCATCAATAATTATTGAAGAATTAGGTTAGAATTAGATTATAATCATTAGGTCTGCCATCTATCCATTAAATATCACTTACATACTTTTTTCGGTGTAGCAACAAAAGGGATATCATTTCAGATCAGAACTCTGCTCCATACCTCTCTATCAGCCCACTCTTCCTACTGTAGACCTTGGCCTACCATCTATCACCAGGTGGTCCTCGCTTACCTTATCCCGGCGGCTGCCAGTCCAGGAATATTTACTGCCAATGCTCCTCCAGCATTCTCCTGCAGTTCCCATACCACCAGTACTGCCGTATCCTGATTCTTTCTGAGATGGTCTCCACAACACCCATATGTTGTCTCACTTCTTCATTTCGGACTGAGTCCAACTTTGTTATTTGGAGACATCTTCCCCCCCTCCCCCACACACAGCCATAAACTCAGTCTTTCAGAAGTTAGTGCGAGACGTGCCGCTTCATTAAATTGGTATACCTCTATATGGCCGTTTCATTAAATTGGTATACCTCTCCAGGAAAACTTTTCTCCGGGTCATCACCAACTGATCATCCGCAACAGTTTTAGGAGCTTGTCTTCATCGAAATCAATTCTTTAATCCCGACATTCCTTAATCCATTGCTTATTTCATCCAAGTATATCTTGGAGATAGGCTACACCCTTGCTTCAGGCTCTTTGTCCGAGTAAATGGCTCGGGGATGCAGTCACCAATTTTTCTAAAATCAAAGATTTCATATCCCTGCTACCAAAGTATCATGACACAACTGCAAATACTGATATTTCCCATTACAAACCAAAGAAAGAAAAATAATTCCTATTTATTAATAGGAACAAATAAAACTTTGTTTATCCGACTTTCTGTTATCTGAATAATCAGGAGATCCCATAGCATATTGTAGATTCCATGGCAAATTTTCTATTTATAGTGAAACCTTGTTTATCCGACTTTCATTCAGCCGGATAGGATTTTAAGACATTTCTATTTTATTAAATGTTTATATAGACATTCATTTTAAAATTGATAACAAGAATATGCCTATAATTTCACTTAAAATTTACTTTTATTTTGTCTTTTTGAACAGGGACAGCTCATTTAACCTTTTAAATCACATTTTTATTACTCATATTTCCCTTTTTTTTTTTTTTTTTTTTTCATCTGGATCATCTTAATCTTGATAAATGAGAATGTACTGTACACATATGCTGATATAAATACACCTTGTTAATGAATTTTTTAGCCTGCCTATAAAAATAAAACTAATTCCACTATTGTTAAGTCAAAATTCAATTTTTGGAGTTGTTTCATTATACTTTCAGAGCAGTGATAAAGCCTTTGGCACTGGCTGTCAATTTATTGATTAGTCTTTTACTTTGTTCATATGCAATTAATTTTACTATTTGAAATTTTTTTTTGTGTAAGTATAGATATTAATATTTACAATTTCTTTTAAAGGTAAGAAAGGTCATTTACGTAAAACAAATCAGAAGATAGAACCTAATGAAGACACAGTTAGGCAGATTAAAAGTACTGTTATTTGGAAAATGGAAAATGAATTGTATGAGTTTGCTGTTCAACAATTCCAATTCTTAAAAAAACGAATGGAAAGAAATAAAGATGGAGACTTGGTTGATAAAGGTCAGCAATTTATGTATGAGAAAATTAGTCCCAAGAAAACTCATTCATGATTATGGATTGTAGATATTCCTTTTACATATTAAAATTTACATATCATAATGGGCAATAGATATATCACCCATTCTAATAGTATCTGATTGATTGTAATTAAGTTTTTTTACCACGGTATCAGTCTACTCTATCTGATTTCAATATTTCATATTACTAAGGTTTTAATTTAGATTAATAGTATCTAGTATTAATAAAGCTGGATTCATAAAATTTATTGGTTCTAGTAAAACATATAGATAAAAGTTCCCTTGGCTCTTCACAAGTATTTTTATTTTTCCAATTGCTTTAAAAATATATGCATTTGTTCAAATACAGTGAAACTTCATCTAAAAAGCTTTATTAAGGTAATGACCAAACACAATGTTAATTAATGCATGTAATATAACAGATTTTCGGTTCATCGACAAATGTCATACTTTCCTAGCAAAATCACCTTCCTATACCTCAGGCAATTTCTTATCATCTTTTTAAACTGTTTTAGTATGAAGTGTAAGTTAACACTGCTTCTTAAACTCTATTGTTTTTAGCCAATTGCCTTTTGTGTTCTATTCGATTCCTCATTTCCAAATAATGTTTTGGTTTATCTCACTGTTTTTCTTCTGTATTGTTCACCTTGAAAATCTTGTTAACCTACATTTGGTTTGGGAAAAAACATCTCAGAATTTATTACAATTTCTTCTATCTTGAAGGAAATACCCTTATCAATTTCCTTCCACTCTTTCAGTTTTTATGCCCTCATACTGATCTCTAATTATACTTGCTTTAAGTTGCTGTTGCTCTGCTTAAATTCATATCAGTCATTTTATAAAATATTTTTGTGCATTTAGTAAATCTGTTTGTTTTTCTGCTTTAGTTTTAAAAATAAGGAGTATAAAACTTGATTGAAAGGTTGACCCTAAACTGCTGCCCTGTTTCTATGATGGTTTAAAAATTCTCTTGAAATGTTCATTTTTAAATAAATAACATGTTATTTTTTTCATGTAGATACTAACTAATGCTAGGGTATGATTTTTTTAACTTTTTTTTGTTCTATAAAAATATTTTTTGCCTTATTAAATAAGTTAAAAGCTTATATAATGTACAATTCTTTTTATCCATTTTATGTTTAATTGTATGGCTCTATTAATGTTTTATTAAAAAATAAAATCGACTGTAAGTATTCCTATAACCTGCCTTACGGGGTCTATATTATTGTAGCAATATCGATATTGAGATATTAATACGGTGAATATGAATACTGAAGCAATATTATTTACTATCATTATATTATTACAACCATTTTTGTTATCACATATTGGCTAATAATGACTGTACAGGTAGAAGTAGGAGGTAGTTTTACTGTATAAGTAGTTAAGAGAAGTTTCACTGTGAAAATGTTTCTTATTTACTTAATATCTTTTTTTAACTATAATATTATTTTTATACTTGCTTTAGTATGGGTCCTGATTGAAAACATGTATAAAATTAAACCCAAGTGGTCCAGAGGTGGTTGCTCAACATTTTTATTTTCTATAATATTTTAAGTATTAAATTACTTTTAACATTGAAAGTACAATACATTAGAAGTACAAAAATGCAATTTGTTTATTTTTTATTTTTCCAATGGAGGCCATTTTATAGTCGAACCATTTTATTGCTAGCTATTTTAGTGCTCTGCTTCAAATCATCTCCTCATCTACTCATCCTAGACATTTAAATAAAGACCAATCAATCTCTTATGAAGATCTGGACTTCAATAAAGGTTATTACAAATATGAACTTAACTGACTATAACGGTCCTTGTACCCCTTCAAAGTTCTAAGCTGTAATTTTACAAAAATCGCTTTTCAAAACATTGTTTTACAAGATGACAAATGTCTAAGTGTTTGCTATTTTTTATTTGATAGATAAAGGTGGGTGCTCTAGAGTCACAAAGTTTCAAGCTATGGACTTGTACTAAGGACTAAATCTGAGCCAAATTTTTATTTCCATGCCCAACAAAGATATTTAACATTTTGGAAATTTCAAAATTTTAAAAATGATTAAAAGTTTAAAGCTTAATATCTCTGTAGAGTCAACATTCAAAAAATGAAATTTTGATAGTATTTCTGAAAAATGTGCAAGTCCACAGCTTGAAACTTCGTGCTTTTATAGCACCCACCTTTATCTATAAAAAAAAAAAAAATAATAAGAAAAATACTTAGTCATCTGCCTTCTCATAAAAAAAATGTTTGAAAATCCATTTTCAAAATTACTGCTTAGAACTTTGCAGGGGTATGTGGACCGTTATACTTAGTTTTAAGTTCGTACTTCTAAATAACCTTTATTGAAGTTCAGATCTTTCTACAAGGTTGGTATTTTTTTTTTTTTTTTTTCAAGTTCTAGGATAAATAGAAGAGATATTTGATTTGAAGCATAGCACTAAAATAGCTAAAAATATGCGTTTGTTCGACAATAAAATGGCCACCATTGGAAAAATAAAAAAAGATACTAACTGGATTTTTGTACTTCTAATATATTGTACTTTCTTTGTTAAAAATATTAAAGAATGGTTGATGCAACAATTTAATTTATTTTTGGACCACTTGATATAGATTGACCCACTTATAAAAAACAAATGAAACATCCCGTAAAAAAAAAAAGCAAAATTATCTTTAAAAAATGTATATGTTCTATGTGAAAATAATTATTTATTTGTACTTAACATTTTTTGATGATATTTCTTGTTGAGAATGGTTTTAAAACTAAATGTACTTAAAAACAATTTAAATTTATTTAGTATTTAGTAAACTGACTTTGTTTGCAATTTATGATATTATTTTTATGTTATATGCCAACTTAATGTATCTATTTTTGATACTTTCAGTTTATTCCTGCCTTTCTGTTCATAAGTTTAAGTTCTATTTCAAATTCTAGTTACCATAATAAATTGTAAATTTTATTTATGATTTTTCTCACTTATTTTGATTGATGTATTTTGATGTATCTTATTAACCGTTAAACAGTAATCATAGTCTATATATAACATGATATGTCTGATGTTTAATTTCAATTAACTTTATATAAAGTTTTTCTAACTAAATTAACTTTAGTTAGAGCTTACGTATGTTTTGGAGTTTTTATCATCATTTTTTAAAAATTATAATAATGTATTTTTTATAAGGAAAAGTATTAATCAATAGTTCTCAGTATTGACAATTATTATTTTATAGTCCGTTTAAAAGTTTGTCTAAGTAATGAATGAAATAGTGAGCAGTAATGTTGAGGAATGGCTTTGAAAAACATCTTGAATTTTCCATCTCTGATCCTTCTAAAGATAACTGAGTAGTTACTTTAATTTTATCACTTTCAGTAACATGGTGGTATGTTTAACCATTTATACAGCTTTATCACTTTCATGAGATTAATTTCTTTCAAATTTCTTGCAAGATTCTAATGTATAGTTCTTCCTGTTAATGCAACCATCTTTGGAATTATTTAAATACTTCGTATGTAATAATTTAAGAAGTTAATTTTGACTGCTCTAATTTTACAAACTTGCTATTGACCAGCAAGCAATGAATACCTATGTGTTCTGCTTGAAGTCTATGACCTTACGGTAGTGGCAAAATCACACTTCCACCAAACGTCCACACTTCCACTTACATCCTGTCTCTCCAATCAGTTTTGTTTACAAATAATAGTGATTCGTGGGACAGATAGAGAATTGATATCAAAGTAAAAATATTTTTAAAACATAACTTTAGACTCATGTTGTAAAGCCATGAGTTTATTATCCAGTATCAATTTGCTTTAATTATGACCATTTTATGAAATTGAATCAGTATTCAAATTGTTTTAAATTTTTGTGATATTAATGTTATGTAAGGAAAGTAATTAATAATGAAATGATTTAAACTACTGCAGGCAGTCTCTGCAACAACGTGGGGTTAGGTTCCCAGGAGTTTGACAAAAGTCAGAATCGTCTTAAGTAAAATACTTTCACGAACCAATGATAATGTATATTTTTATGTGTTTCTACCTAAATAAGAGACCAAGAGCCTACTTGTGACAAAGTATTACTTGGCTAATAACAGTTTAGAAGCAAAAAGGAACTGAAAATAAAATACTGTATAGATTTCTGTGCAATTTACTATAGCTGAATTATGTTTCCCTAGAATGTTTGCCACTCTTAGATACAGACTTCTGGGATAGACAGAATAAGTGAGTTGAATTTCCTGCCATCGATTGGTCTTTCTTTATGCACATGTTAGAAGAATCCAAATGTTCAAGGTGGAGGAACGTTAGCCTACATTAGTATAATTTCATTGGGTTGGTGAAATGGATCAAACGGCCCCCATGCAGGACATATGTCTCCCACAAGTACCAGTAACCATAAACAGCCAACTCGGGGATGAAATATAATTACCAGAAACTTATTTTGCCACCTCAGGGTTATTCATTGTTTTGTTCCAGGCTGTATAAGTGGGGGGTTAGGGCTACATTCATAAAAGGAAACTTTGTTATTCGTAAAAGAAAAAGTCTGTTTATTTTTTATTTTATTTATTTATTTTTTACTTTACTTTTAGTTCATCTTTAAATTTTTTGGCATTTTTTTTTTCGAAATATTGACTTTTATTAACTTCTGGAAGTGGTTCATAGGAGGTGAAAAAACCTTCCTAGTAGTAGGAAACAATTTTCTGTCTTTATCACGTATGAATAAAATATAAAAAGTCACATAAGTCTTTTTTAAAAACAGATTATTTCACTCCCTACATTTCATGATATCAAAACTGCTCGATTAATGTTTTAAAAAAAAAAAAAATTAAATTTCTCAGATTTTTAAGTTTAGTTTAAAGTGAAATTGACCGAAGTATAATGAATAGTTGAAATAAAAGAGTAGGACTTAACTATTCTCATCCTCTCATCCCAACATGTAGGACTAGGAAACTATTAGAAAATTAAATTTAATTAATGAAGCAATCTATCTAGATTAAATGATAATTAATATTGTCAACAACCCACCTCAGGAACTAGTGGCCAACAGTCTACTTTCTGGGCTTAAATGAGATTATTACATACTGTTTTAGTTGTTTTTTTGTTATTTGTTTTTATGTTTATTTTTTATTCCCCTTGGCCTTAAATGATAAATTTATACTGTAAAAATTATTTCTTAGTCAACCTTTCAAATCTATGTAAGATGTTTATCGCTTAATTTTGTTGACTTTCTTTAAAAAAGTTTGTAGCTCCGAATTTTGTTTTTGATGATCAAACATTGACTTTTATTTTAAAACTCAATGGTGAAGGTGTGGTTTTTTTATTGACCTGTAGTAAATGTATGCTTATTCTTGAATCACTGAGAGTATAGCTGTACCTATTTACGCATCCATAATTTTTTTTTTTGTAATTATCTATAAATGTGATACCACCATCTAACCATTCCAAATAGTTATATCTTGAGTAAATGAGACCAATTGTAGTATTTTTTTTCTTTTGTGCAGTTGTTGGGCGTGATTGCATAAATTTGCAAATTTATGTGTTTTATCTTCAGTATCTGATTTTATTTGCCTAGAGATGAAAAAAAAAACAGTATCCATTTTGTTTTGTCTCTTGATTTGTTCTATTAATACCAGTTACAATTTCACAATAACTAAGAAACCTTCAAATAAGCTGATATCAAGAAGTGTATGTCTTTTTCATTCCTACATAATTCCTCACTACTTCTATTCCAGTTTTCTGCTAGATATGTTTATTTTAATAGCTACTCAGTTGTCTATAACAGATGTTCTTTGTGAAAATATCAATTTCAGTAATAGACTTCTTACTTTATTAAGATTCATATAATGAATATTCAGCAATATTTTATTTATTAGTTTTGTTTTCGAAAATGTGGCCAGCATTAAAAATATTAAATAATTAACTACTATTGTAAAACGGCTTTCTGAATAATGATAGATAGTACCTGATGCTTATGTTAACTTTTAAGTGGCCATTATTTACTGTGACTCTTGCAATATTTGTATGCATGTGTTTTTTGTTTAAAATCGATTTTTGCTAGGGATCTATATGCTAATAGATATATTATAAATTTAAGTATTTAATTTTATAAAGAAACAAAGTTTAAATATTGCTTATAGATGGATTATGGCCTTACAATTGCATTTAAAAATCAGATTCACTATTGTAGGATTTCATGGGAGACAAAGTTATTGAGCCATATTATGAATTTCTTTGGCTATGGAAAACATAAACAAATAATTTGTTCAGAATAAATAATTCTAAAAAGAATAACTTATCAGGTCTTTGGTAATTGACTGTGATCTGCTGGTTAATTCTTAAATATCCTTATTTGCATTATTTAGGTATATAATTTTTCATATTACTTAATTTTTGTTTTTCTTCATTGTTTATTTTTTATATCTAAATTTTCAAAATCTTGGGTATACATCACATTTTCCTGAATTCACACCATTTTTTATCTTCCATCTTTTTGATATTAATTAATAAGTATATATATAGTATTAATTTTTATGATTATTGTAAGGTGATGATGAGGTGTTGGTTTTTATATAAGACTTGATAAAGCCTGTTTTAAAAGTTTGGTTTGTGATTTTCAGATTTTATATTGTATATAGATGAAATGTATAAATTATGTTACATTATTGTGTCTGGTTTACTGATTAATTTAATTTATTTCCCTTTAAATTAAAAAAAAAAATGTTATATTGAGTTTTTACAAAAATTAAAATGAAAAGACTGTTAAAAAGAATAAAAGTACAAATGTATTTTTATTTATTTATTTTTTTAAAAACTTTCCCTTAAATTCTAAATCTGGTGTTTCCATATCAATTTTTCTTATTTATTTATTTATGTTTTTTTTTTTTGGAAACTCCTTAAATTCCAAGTCTGTTTTTTATGGTGTTTCCATATCAGGAAAATATTTGTATGGTTCAGTATGATGTGACATTTGTTCTTAAATATGTAAAAGAAGATTTATCTTTTTTAGACTATGAACTCTATTTAAATGAAACTTGTCAGTTGGTAGAAATTTCTCCTCCTCATTTATAATCCTATCTCCATTTCCATAATATGATAATCTTAAATGTATTCTTTCCATTTCTTGCTTTTTGTTGAGGATATTGCCATTTTTATCCTTTATAAATTTCAAGATTCCTGATTTTTCCTTCGTAAGATTTAAAAATAACTTATATTTTATAATAATAATAGGTTCTCTTTATTATATTCTAATGTTAAATCGTTAAACAAAAACATGTGGTTTAAAAGTCTTAGACTTATCAAGTACCATACCAGTACTGGCCTGGCATCTATCCCCTTTCCTATAGTTCCAGTCAAGAAGCAGCACCGTCGCACAGTGGGAAAATTTTGTCATTTAGCGGCCAAAAATCTCTAACTCCTGATTAAATGAAGATAATCGAATAATTCTTTTTTCATTAAAGAGCGTGGGATTTCCTTTGTCAGTGAGAATAAAAAAAATAAAAATACCACCGCTCAAAATATTTCAAAATAAGTTTTAAATGAATTCTTTCTTCACTTAAATTTAAATAAAATAGTGTATTCGGTACAGGGTTATACATAGGGAATGAAATGAGTCAGGATTATTATCTATTGAGCTTTCTGCTTATATAAATGTCTTTTTCAGGAATTTGCTCCTTTTGAAAGATTTTAAAATAATTATTATCTAAATAAGAAAAAATCCAAAAAATTAAATTGAAAATACCCCTTTTTTTTAGGAATTTTAACGGAAAAAAATATTGTTCTATAATTCAATGATAAGTATGTTTTATGATTTAGTCCAATTCGAGACGGAAAATATTGTGAAAGTTCAAATATGGGGATTTAAATCATAAAATCGATATATCGCCGATCGATCGCATTTGATCGATCTAATTCTATTATGGTATTTTAGCACTCTTTACCCTTTACAACTACGAAAAAAATCAGAACCAACTATTGCCAATAAAAGAATTTATACTATTTAAATACTTTCTTTTTATAAATTACATAGTCAATGTGGAAGAAATCAAAACCCATTTTTATCCAATAATTTTACAGCCATTCTTCTTATTTATAAAATATGGTTGGTGCATTAATATAAAAAGTAAAGCTCAATAGGGAAAAAAATTGAATTTATTTTAAGCAAAATTTATGCTAATCTCTCTGATATTATTTTTTTTCTATTGAGCTTTATATTTTATATTATCGATCAAATGCGATCGACCGGCTATATATCGATTTTAAGATTTAAATCCCTATACTTGAACTTTCATTATATTTTCGGCCTCGACTTAGACTAAATCATAAAACATACTTATCGTTGAATTATATGACAATATTTTATGGAAAAATAAATTAAAAACGCCAAAAAACCCTATGAATCCCAGGTACTGAATTAATTACCGGCTTCTATCCTCGTTCCTCTAGTTCCAGTCAAGAAGCAACATCGTCGCTTGCGCCCGCGAATAGCGCATATTATTAACAAATTAATATAACTTTTTAATCAAAGTTATATTACTTTGATTTTTTGGATTATAGATCATATCATAGACAATGGACATTTTTCGACTTCTTTTTATTTTACTTAGTCTGTAATAGGGAGGGAGGATAAGGAAGGTGCTGACTAGGTTTGGGTGATCTAAGTGCCAAGTTCATCCATCCCTTGGTATACAAAATAGATTTACCTGTCACTTCTGGGTGTGGCCTATTTCAGGGGCGGATTCAGCACGAAATTTGGGTGGGGGTCTTGATCACGTGGCTGGCAACACCTGTTTTTAATGAGATTATTACCTTTTATTAAGAAGGACTGCAATCTAAACAATATAAAGGCGTATAGTAACTACCCAATTGCATTATTCGCTTTAAAATACAAAAAAATTGAAAAGCCTAAATATTTATGGGTGGGTCATGATTCCTGTGACCTCTCCCCCTTTGAATCCTTGGCCTATTTTGGGAGATTTATCGTGATTTAAGGGGACTCTAATCGCGTCCTTCTCAGTTAAAACGAGCGTTGATTAGATCCTAGCTTTCGGCTCCCGCTCGCTACGTTCGCTCTTCAGATACAAATAAACCCCCGAACGGGTCCTATTCAGTGAACATCGGGGCCATACTAAACGGCGCCATTTTGGCGTATTAACGTTACCCCGAATTAACGTAGGGAAACGAATACCTAAAACGTTTCAGTCATTCTAGCTGCAAAATAATTGTTTGCATGGAGTTCTGTTCTTTTGCACTTATCCTTTGCATTGGAGTTCTGTTCTTTTGCACTTACCCCAATAAATACAAAATTATCTGTTATGGGTTTAAAGAAGGTTTATGCTCTTCCTCCATTTATCTCGTGGTGCAGGTGCGCAAACCTTACTTTAAACCATTTATCATTAACCCTGATTGCTATTTTCAGAAAATATAAAATACTGAAAAGAAAAGAGTTAAAGGTTTAAAATGCATCAAAATCATTAACCTAATATGGACATTCTCTGTTCTATATGTAATCTAAGTATATGAAATGGATCATAACATAATATTCATCATATTATGGGGAATATACTTTGTTGATTATCTTAAACTAGCTGTACATCACGGTTTCACCCGGGGAATTTCATTTTTATAATAAACGTGAACAGTTCTATAAATCAAAATTACAACAAAAATAGCACTACTAGATTATTATTCTAAAGCTTTCGGAAATACTATATTTTTTGTTTTAGCCTCTGGGGCATATATAATTAGGTGGACCTACTCTAGAGCATGCAACGTAAAGCTGACTATGAGAAAAACGTGGGGAATCCAAATTGATACAGTAGCGGATCCAGAGGAGGGGCGCGGGGGGCGCCCCCCCCTCTGAGGTGAGGATACTAATAAAGTATTACTATTTTTATATAAAATGAGCTATATTTAGTCATTTTTCAAGTCCACTATATGAAAATTAATTGTATTTAAACATTTACAGTAAATTTACAACGTTATTATGTACTAATATGTATTTTAAATTATGGCCTTCATTACTCATGAAATCTAAAAAAAAAAAGTGCGCCCCCCCCCCCCAGAAAATTTCTGGATCCGCCACTGAATTGATACCAGCTAATGTCAGTGATTGTTCTTGAGCTTTATACATAGTCATCGCAAATATATTAAGTAAGATATTTTCAATGAATTTATGTGTATGTATATATATCTATTATATTACATATTTTCAATAATGGCCAACTCTATTTGTATGGGGAAAACCCCAAATACAAATAAACTGTATTCTATTCTATTCTAGACATCGAAAATGCGACCCGAAATGGGAATTGTACTCTTTTGAAATCAAAGTGCATATCACTGGGGATAATGGGGATTCGAGGTATGTTTGATGTTCGTCTGGAGTTTCAGCTGCTCGTATTTGATCTTGTTTTTTAGCTTTTGAGCTCAATACTCCTATTGAAGCTCGCTTCTTGGGAGGCATTTAAAAAAAAATAAACGTATTAATAAATAAGTAATCTGTTGGGTCGCATCGTTCAGCCTTAAAACGTGGACCCCGCTCCGTTTTGGAGGAACGGCCTAACCGGGCCTTGCTAGCCTCCTCAAAATCTATAAAATAATACTTTTATATCGACTCAAACGGTCGATTTCGTAAAAAAAGAAACAATGTAAAGCGAGATCATAACGATTTGTATAACAATAAAGAATATATCCAGAGATAGGCTGAAGTTATGCAATTTTAATATGGACAGGTGTACGCACCTGATTTGAAAGAACCACTGAGCGAAATTTGGAGAATTTTTGTACGTTATGGATTTCTATAAAGAACAAACAAACAGAATTTCATCTTTATTTATATAGCTGGTTTATAAAAATAAACAATTATCCATAATATGATTTATATTCTTATTATATTAGTGGTAAGGTAAAAGTAAGGTTCCTACTGTGATACCCTGTAATCTTATTATTTACTTAAAGCTATGTAAAAATAAATAAGAAATGGTTAGGTGGATAGGTAATTATAATTAACAGACGTATTAAATAATCGTTAGTTAATTGTAATTTCATAAATATTTTTAGATGTTTGTTTACTGGGGATTATTTTTATCAATACGAATTTCCTATTATACTCTTATTTTGTGGCGATGGTAAGAAATGTCCTCTGCAGACATCCTTGGTGAAGTTCCTGAAATATTCGTAGGTTTCAAACCCAATCTTTTTTAAAAGTAACGCATTACTTCTTTCGCGGTACAACTTTCTTCGCCACCACCGCTTTTTCATACTCTCGTTTACTGAATTAATCAAATATAGATAACTATAACTGGTAACAAAAAATTTTGTATTCACCATATTAAAAAAAAGAACTATTACACAAATCTCTATTAAATGTCTCGTGAGAGTTTAATTCGCTCTGAACACGCCGAAGTTCCACTTCCTGCCGAATATCCGCTGCAAGCATTCGGTTCGTTTGCGCTAATGTGGACGCGCTTTAAATAGAATAGAGGGGGAGGCTTGAAACGCTTCCTTGCGGAACGCCTGTAAGTTGAGGAAAGAATGAAGAAGTAGAAGTATCTACCGAAATACAAAAATATCTATGGAGCAAGAAAGGTTAAATGAAAAGGAACGCATTTTATTTTCCATAATAGTGCCAGACACTATCGAATGCTTTTTCGAAATAAATAAAGCATCGTTCAATATCTGACCGTTCAATATCTGAGTGTTTCTCTGACCGACGTAACACAGAGCTCATCTCAAGATTTCAATTCTTAGATCTGTTATTTAGTTTTAGCTCTGGAATAGATACTAATATAAATCGAACTTTAAGATATTCATTAAACATAAAAAGAAATAACGGTTGAGCTACATCAATATAACGTAGAAGGGAATATTAGTCCCATATTGATTAATAAGAAAGGGAACAATTAAAAAAAAAAAAAAAGGAACTAGAGAGGGGTATGGAAGGAATGAATGGTAAGTAAATCAGAGATAGGGAGCCTTTGAAGGGGGTAAACCCACTTAGCGCTGGGGGGTGGGGTACTTCCTGACGTTGCCATGGCAGCGCGGCTGGAACGGTCTCTTCTCTGACTGGGCCAATCCTCCCGGAGAGCTAAATATTACTCCAGTCGAGGGCCTCCTCCCCGACAGCACTTAGCGCCTCTGTCCCCTCTTGCTTCGAGTGTTCTAACCGATCTATTTACACTCATTTCTGTCTCTAAATGATGATATTAAGCCATCTTGTTTTGGCATACTATCGCTCCTCGCTCTCTCATGAGAGCTATATATAATAAATATGCCATCATATAAGAGAACCTCATCATTATTTTGTCTTATTAGCCATTTAAACAAAAATAATGTCTATTTAAGTCAAAGAAAGGAGGGTGGTAAGTGATGCGAGCGTACCACACCAGATTTTTACTTCCGCTTACCTATATACGAAATATATAGTAAGGGAAAGTATTCCGATCGTGGAAAATTTCGACATCCAGTTTTCAACAGAAATATACGTTTTGGAGTCCTTTGAGTCCAAATAACCAAGTCCCGCGAAATGGTATATGGGTGTGTGAACAGATGAGCTCATTAACTAAACCGTACAAACGTGAAATTGGGTATTTGGTATATATATATACATACCGACGATGTGACAGCAAAAATTTCATCAAAATTGGTCAAATGGAGGGAACACTTTATTTAATAAATTTTGTCTCATTTTTACTTTTTTTCGGTTTTCTCATAAGCGGCTCAAGCGATTTTGATCAATATAGTCATGTTTAATGAGAATCGAGTATTGATATGCCACCATAAATATCATCAAAATTGATTAAACGTAGGGGACACTTTATTTAATAAATTTTGTCTCATTTTTTACTTTTTTTCGGTTTTCTCATAAGCGGCTCTAGCGATTTTGATCAATATAGTCATGTTTAATGAGAATCGAGTATTGATATGCCACCATAAATATCATCAAAATTGATTAAACGTAGGGGACACTTTATTTAATAAATTTTGTCTCATTTTTTACTTTTTTTCGGTTTTCTCATAAGCGGCTCTAGCGATTTTGATCAATATAGTCATGTTTAATGAGAATCGAGTATTGATATGCCACCATAAATATCATCAAAATTGATTAAACGTAGGGGACACTTTATTTAATAAATTTTGTCTCATTTTTTACTTTTTTTCGGTTTTCTCATAAGCGGCTCTAGCGATTTTGATCAATATAGTCATGTTTAATGAGAATCGAGTATTGATATGCCACCATAAATATCATCAAAATTGATTAAACGTAGGGGACACATTATTTAATAAATTTTGTCTCATTTTTTACTTTTTTTCGGTTTTCTCATAAGCGGCTCTAGCGATTTTGATCAATATAGTCATGTTTAATGAGAATCGAGTATTGATATGCCACCATAAATATCATCAAAATTGATTAAACGTAGGGGACACTTTATTTAATAAATTTTGTCTCATGTTTTACTTTTTTTCGGTTTTCTCATAAGCGGCTCTAGCGATTTTGATCAATATAGTCATGTTTAATGAGAATCGAGTATTGATATGCCACCATAAATATCATCAAAATTGATTAAACGTAGGGGACACTTTATTTAATAAATTTTGTCTCATTTTTTACTTTTTTTCGGTTTTCTCATAAGCGGCTCTAGCGATTTTGATCAATATAGTCATGTTTAATGAGAATCGAGTATTGATATGCCACCATAAATATCATCAAAATTGATTAAACGTAGGGGACACTTTATTTAATAAATGTTTTCTCATTTTTTACTTTTTTTCGGTTTTCTCATAAGCGGCTCTAGCGATTTTGATCAATATAGTCATGTTTAATGAGAATCGAGTATTGATATGCCACCATAAATATCATCAAAATTGATTAAACGTAGGGGACACTTTATTTAATAAATGTTTTCTCATTTTACGTTTTTTTTCTCGAATTTCTCAAAAACGGCACTAAAAATTTTGATTAAACTCCTCATGCTTAATGACAATCAAATATTGTTCAATATCAGGTAAGCTTCATCATTATTGAAATGTTCTCGAGGGGCTTATGTGGGAAAGAGGACTTCTTTGTTTTCCTATGAACTACCTTTGTTTTTTTTATTTGGAGAAATTAACTGTCTCTCGTTATGCCTAAAAATAATAAATGACTAAATATGAAATATGAAAAAATCAAACATATACTGCAGAAAAAAGAAAAATATTCCGACACCCTCATGCGCCTTTAATGACACCATTGTTTAAGGAAAGGCGTTCTGTTCATGCGAAAGAGTTGTAAAGGTATTTTGGAACATAGATTTCCAAGGAAACTAATTGAAGTTTGCAACAAGTACATAGAGAAATAAAATTAGACGCGATGGATTATTATGCTTGCATTGCCGAATTATAACAAGTAAAAACTTTTATTTAACCATGAAAAATTTTAGTGTACCTATTATAGAGAACAGATAAAAACAAAAATAAGAGAATGATTCTGGAAAAATGTGTGATTTTGAGATATGGGGTTTACATAATTATCAAAACACGTAATTTTCTAATCTAAGTAAGTTGGTAAGAGAAAGTCGTGTGTAGCGCGCATCGCACCAGATTTTGTAAAAGGCGATAGATAAGAGAGATAGATGGAGAGGTGCTGCCATGGTAACGTATACCGTATCACTTCAAATGAATTATGGAGGAGATCCCTTTTAAGCCACTGAGGTCTAGAAGCTTTTCTCTCTGAGTACTATTGCTAACTTAGGATAATAAAATGACATATATTATATCCCTAACCATGTTTGGGAGGTGCCAATGCATATAGGTGCTATAACAAAAATATTCCTCGTCCTAATTTGGGATGCATAGTAGTTTTTATTTTATCTATCATTATTACAGTCCTGTAAAAAAGAATTGAAAGTTCTGGTACATGTTGATTTTTTTTTTCCATTCAAAGATATTATTAATTTTTTGCCTTGCGGTTAGTTTAAGGGCTCCATCATATACCTCTCGCATCCGATGAATACAATCCGAAACCTTCGCGATATTTTTTATGTTTCTTTCATATCCTTATTTATGGATATCTATCTTTTCACACTATATTAGCTCCAAAAATAATTTTCCCCAATATCTCGCTCTTCTATTGCACGACTGGTCTAAAGAAAAAAATCGACCTTTCAAGAGAGCTGATTAATGTTTCTTCTTTTCTTGTGATTTCCGTTTTCTGCTTTATCCGATTGCTAACATGTTTCACGAATCATCACCACCGAGGTCTTGTGGTCTTGCATAGAGATAGATAAGGAAAATTGGAATTAAAAATAAGCGATTTCGACCGGTCTGCTTAAATGTTGTTGTTTTTTTTTCCTTTATTCAGCCAATTTCCGATTGGATATAGTTTTCACTGACATAGACCCATATTTGCTCCATTTTTTTCGGTGCCGTTCTACTAGACTCAAACAAAAAACCACAAATTCATGGTGAATTCCGTGCTTCGAAATGTCTCATGCAAGGGAGTCCGCGGGATTCCTTCTAGGGTGGCAGGCTAGTAAATTTTCATCAGTGGGGCAGGCTAGTAAAATTCTTATGATCGGGGAAGGGGTTGAGGTATTCTGGCTATTTAAGGCTCAATTAATTTTTAAAATAAAACTTATTGATATTTGAAAATTAAAATATTAGTTTATAAAATATTTAAATAACTAAGGATTTATTTAATTCGTAGTTTTAGTTTCTCATATTTTCTAGGAGGGGAGGGGGGATGGCAGCTGCCGGCTCTCATATAAAGAGATAGAGTTGTAGAAAGTAATTTCCCATATATCTCGGAGAAAAAAATCATTATTTTAGTCCTTTTGATGTTCCTTTGACTGCTTCGTTTAATCCTAAGGGAAACGACGAAAGTAAAAAGATATCCCCTCGATACTCCTACTGAAATCCCCTTCTGTCTTACCTATTGTGAGCAGCAACCGCAATATACTCTCATTTTCCATGGTTTCAATTATTCCTATCAAAAACTTAAAAAAATAAAAATCGAGGTTTAAGTTTTATATCTTAGCTTCTTTCTACACCGCAAATTTGAATCAATGAATCAATGAATTTTATATTTTCAAGTACCATTGTAACATTTACTAGGTAAAATTTGATACAAATTTCAAAGAGCTCTTAAAATTGAGACACTGCTCATTTCAAATCATATCATATAATATATTATTTCTCAAAGCCATTTTTTTTACTTTCACTTACCTATATATGAAATATATATTAAGTGGAAGTATTGCGATCGTGAAAATTTTCGACTTCCGGTTTTCAACGGAAATACACGTTTTGGGACCCCCTGAGTCGAAATAACCAAGTCCCGCGAAATGGTCTGTGTGTGTGTGTGTGTATGTGAACAGACTAGCTCAAAAACTATAAACCGTGGGAACCTGAAATTGGGTATTTAGTGTAGGTATATGCCCGCGATGTGACAGCGAAAATTTCATCAAAATTGCTCAACGGGAGGGGGTACTTTATTTAATAACTTTTTACGTTTTTTTCGATTTTCTCAAAAACGGCTCTAACGATTTTGATTAAACTGAGTATTTGATCTATTTATATGCCCGAAATATGCCTGTAAAAATTTCATCAAAATTGATTAACCGGAGGGGGGACTTTACTTAATAAATTTTGTATCATTTTCACGTGTTTTTTTTATTTACTCAAAAACGGTTTTAACGATTTTGATCAAACTTGGTATTTGATGTATTTATATGCCCGAGATATGACTGTAAAAATTTCATCAAAATTGATCTACGGAAGGGGGGACTTTACTTAATAAATTTTGTATCATTTTCACGTGTTTTTTGTATTTACTCAAAAACGGTTTTAACGATTTTGATCAAACTTGGTATTTGATGTATTTATATGCCCGAGATATGACTGTAAAAATTTCATCAAAATTGATTTACGGGAGGGGGGACTTTACTTAATAAATTTTGTATCATTTTCACGGGTTTTTTTTTATTTACTCAAAAACGGCTTTAACGATTAACAAAAATAAGATATGAATGTAGAAAAATGTGTGACTTTAGGAGATGATAATTAGCAAAACACGTCAATTTCTAATCTAAGTAAGTTGGTAAGTTGAAGTTGTGTGTTGCGCGCACGCACCAGATTTTTTTTTTGTCGGGACGCCATAACTTCCTTAGTACTTCGTCAAATTTCATTAATGGGGCATCATTTTAAAGCTTTCCTTAACCTCTACACCGGGAAATATACAAATCACTCATTTCGCCTTCGATTGTGAGTTATAAGCAAAACCGCGTTATTTGAAAATCAAAATGGTCGTAGAAGTTTCTAAATGGTGCCAATCTGTTCAAATTTTCAAGGAAAACATTTTCGGTCATATCCATTTTTTCGAATTGTAAGCGATAAACTGCAATTCTCAGCAAAAATGGTAGCAGGGCTTTTTCGAAGGTGTCATTTTTTCAGTTTGTCGAGGCGAACATTCTTGGTTATATACACTTTTCCGATTGTTGCCGTCGTTTGCTAGATACAAGCAAAAACATGCGATTTTAGTTAATAGAATCACGACACTCGCTTTCCGCGAAACCGATATGTGTATTTAAGTATGTGGCGTTTTCCAGGGTGCGCTCGTTCAGTGACATCTATGTCTGTGTAAAAAAAAAAAACCACCAACAAACAATCACAGATGACCTTATCGTGACTTCAAACGTAGTTCAAAGAGGTACATAGGTAAATACTATGTAAAAACCTTAATTTTATGTTTCAAAAATAAATAATCTACAATTTTAACACATCTATTCTTTGCTTCAACCCTCACTTGTGCTCATGAATAATCACTATACGATACTAAATATATGATATGTACTTTAATTAAGTGAGATTTTATTTACCCCCCCCCCTTGACTACCACGACCATCTTGTCAATGCGATCTCTTGTTAGTAACCAATAAAAGGCTTGTAACAAGGATACTACCTTATAGTACTACTAGTACTACCAGCTTACTAGTACTAGCAGTAACTTACTACTACTAAGGAATAACTTAGTACTTAGTAGTACTAGTAGTAGTAAAAAATTATATCGCATATTCACTGTTAGAGTACGTTATCCCAGAGTACGTTAGAGTGCGAATGCTTCGCACGGGTCAGCTAGTAACATTATATTGTTAAAATTAACAGAAATATTACTTTCTAGGGTGAGTGAGCTTACTAATAAAATTATGCAAACATCTACAACTTTGATTAATTGATATAAACAATCCAACCTAGAAGAATGTTTTCAAAACTCCTTCGCGCATAACTTTTAGCCTGTTGTAGCTAGGGACGTACTATACCGATCGATATGAGTAAAGTATCGATACTTTCATTTCGATACCGGGTATTTTGGTATCGATACCAAGGATTCAAGTATGAGTACTGGTATCGATACTGAATTTCAGTATCGATTTGATACTGACTGAAAGTCAGTATCGATACCAGGATAGGAATATTAAGAAAGGATATTAAGTGGCGAAAAGTATTTTTATCAAAGTCAGAAGATGTAGGAACTGTCGGATTAGGATACAAGACATCAGTTTACGGTAAGAGTTGAAATCAGAACTAGTACCCAGTTTGGTACAAGTTCTGAAGAGTGACTCTTGGGCGTGGCCTCTTCCAAGATAAGTAAACCCCCAAAAGGGTCCTTTTTAGAGGATCGGGCCTTAGTCTGAAGGGCCCCTAACTGAACGGCGCAGGAGCCACTGTTCAGAACTAGTACCCTGTTTACTGCCACTAAGCGCCAAAATGAAACCATACTTATGCATCTCAAACTTTTGAAACTCCTACATAAGGCCTCAACTTATTGAAAAGTAAGATTGTATGTTAGGAAATTAAAATTCAATGGTGGAAAAAACTTATTTTCTTTTTAATTCAGAACATTTGCGTATTTTTTTCAAAACTTTTTTGTAATGCTTATCGGAACAATACAACGGAATGCATATCGTTAAGTTCAGTTAGATTTCGAGGCGACGAATATAAATTACTTGAATATATTCTAATGTAAAATACTTGAATCAGTACCGATATCAGTTCTGAGTCGACTGTTTTTCTATAAGATTCTCGGAAATGACTGATAGTCATGAAGTTAACAGTGTAAAGTTTTATACTCATATATTTGTTTCGTTTTACCTCTGATGACCCCCATTTTGGATCGAAACTGTTAAATAAAGAAAATGTTTTATGGCTAAAATTCCTGACTATCAATCATCCCCGATTATTTATTAAAATATAAATGTAGTAAGTAAATACAATTTCATTTGACATTAAGTACCATAAAACCAATCTTATAATTAACAACTTATGAAAACACGAAATTTAATTAATAGTATAATGTAGCTAGTGCTATATTTTATATATATATATTTTTATTAAATATATTTTTATTTATAACATTGTTAGTACTTTATATGAGTATCGATACATAAGTATCGATACTTTCCTTTCGATACTTTGGTGGTATCGAATATTTGATCAAAGTACTCAAATGAGTATTGGTATCGATACTTTGTTGGTATCGTATGTCCCTAGTTGTAGCATCAACCGCCAGTCATCTCGTTGCTGTTTCCAGTTCCCGAACTCCCATATTGGGGTCGGCATTCACTGACACTCTATCGGCTCTGACCAGACCTGGCCCACCCCCTTGGGATATTTTTTTCTAGCTGAGGTATCGAAATCCCATCCTAATTCGTTCTAGCAAAGTGTCCCACTCAATGAAGCCCTTCCTTCCTTCTGTATTCCTAAAAAAAATTTACCATTACAACTCATGAAGGTTCTTGAAATGGCTTGACCGTGGCCCCAGAGACGATTTCTAGCAGAATATTAAAGCCTGATTCCCCAACGACCGCAGTAGTTCGGTGCCTTACCATTGAGCTGCCCCGCAATTTAACAATTGCGTTGCCTCAGAAAAGAAGATGGTCTACAGTTGTACCACTGGGTAGTTTCTTAAGAAGTCTTCTCACACATTTATTCCTCTGCTCAGTTCGCATTAACATGTTTTATTTTAATGAAGTTCTAAATTTAAAAAAATATACCTACCAACATAGTAATCAAAATTTAATCAAAAAAACCCAGCATGGAAACCTATATTCGTGGAATAGAATGGAAACCTATACCGAAAACCCTAAGATTTTTCGAAAACCGAAGATTCTTCTACTTGAAATCAGGGAAAGAAGATACTTTGAAGAAGTCGGCTAATTGGATATAAAAACTGATGAACTTAGTTACCCACTATAAACCCTAAACAGTGGAGAAGTTCCATCAGGAATGGTTAGTATTAGGAATTAATACTAGAACAAAATCCGATTATATGGGACTGACGTACGGTTACCTTATTCACAAAAATATACCACCAAAGTGTAATAGATGCAACATACATCGTGAATAGTTTGAAAGATTGACCATTGCAGGAAAGCTATCTTCAAATATGAGAGTGCAAAGAAAATCCAAGGAATGCTGTTAACATAATGTTCGATTTCTTTTAGCTTTTTCACAATAAAATAAATAAATAAATAACCACACCACATCATCTCCCCTTCATTTCTTCTCCATCACAAGTTCTCATAAAATGTTAATACTTGACAAGAACAGTGAATTTTCCTAATTTCACCTTTAAAAAAAGACTAATTAATAATAACCATGCCTACCTGCTAAATTGGAGTCGCATAAGGGAAGTAGAACCCTACCCATTTTCTACCGAAATTTTATTAGAATAGTTTTTTAATCAAATGGTTGTTGGTATTATTAAATTTGAGGCTATTACTGAAAAATCGATACCTTTTCCAATCAGTTGGAGCAGCTTCCCTATAAGGTTAGGATAAGCTCTTTAAAGGAAACTGAATCATCTCATCCAAGGTCTATTTCACTCTAATTTACTCCATAAGAGGCGATTTTATCAATATTACAAGCTATATTTAACAAAATTAATTTTTAGATTATCATCTGAATTTATCCTTTTATTTCTATAAGTTAAATTTGAGCATTTATTTTTCAGCAGAGTGGAAGAGGGAAAAAGAATTTTTTATGGATAAGAGACATTCATAAATAAAAAATTGAAATTCCCACCGTGCTGTTGACAAGATACATAAGTATTGCTTCTTTTTCTGGCATTTATGCTGTCGGATGCGTCTTAAATTTAGCTATGAAACTTTCTAAATTAAAAAAAAAAATATATATACAAATGAATTGACTTAGTTAATAATCAAACAAAAAAACATTGTACTGTCTATAATTTTTTTTACCATTACCAGGTTCCCTGCCAGTAAATATTCAAGTAAACCACTAGGGTCCGACCGTGTCACAATACTTCCACTACACAATCGGCTATTACCTTGACTTCACTCGAATCCTGCCATGATATTTAATTTAAATAGACCTCTCTTCTGCCGTATTTGTTAAGAGTGTTAAGCCTGAATCACCCCTCACATTAATTTATTTTTTTGGCTTTTTATTAATCATTATGTTACAATGAACAAGGAATATGCAATTTATATTAATGTGGGGGGAAAGAAGAAAGTGCACTGAAAGGTTGTCTGGTCTCAAGGAAAAACAGTCTCTGAAAAATGTGAGATGTATAACAGGAAAGCCCTGGATTCTGCTATATTTTTTTTTTTACCATTTAATGATACTATTTTGACTGGGTTGAATGGGGATGAAATATCAATGGCATTTGCCTACACCGCTTTATATAGATTAATATGAATTCTGCAAGGAAACAAATATCTCATAGTAAAGACAAGTTTTAACCTATTTATAGTTAAATTTTGAATCAAATATGGTAAGTTAAATATATATGATGGTTAAAGATACGGTGGTTCTCATCAACTCGTATGAGAGCTAACATTAGCTTACATCTAAAAATAAAGATATTTTATTTATTTTTTTGACCTCGCCATCTAACCATTTGAATGAATGCGTTTATTTGTTTTCGGGTGTTATCCCCCCCGAGCACATTTATAACATACAAAAAGAGTGGGCTGTATACACATTATACACATGTTAATGCAGTAATTATAAATATAAAATTAATTTATTTTTTGAAGAGAAAAGATTCGGCTCCGCCGGGAGTCGAACCCGGGTCTCCTGCGTTACATGCGAGGATGCTAACCACTACACCACAGAGCTCGGCTCAAGGCAGAGCAAATCTTTCCTCTTCACTGATAACTACTCCCCCTATCTCACAAGTTTTGTGAGTAGTAGCGGGAGGTGGACAAATTTTGTCCAATTTATGATATTTATTGACATAAGTCAATTTTTTTTTTTTTTTTTAAATTATTTTAATTAATCTAATCTTAGTTCGTGGCTGACCACCATTTTAAATTATTTTTAAATAATTTATTTTTTGAAGAGAAAAGATTCGGCTCCGCCGGGAGTCGAACCCGGGTCTCCTGCGTTACATGCGAGGATGCTAACCACTACACCACAGAGCTCGGCTCAAGGCAGAGCAAATCTTTCCTCTTCACTGATAACTACTCCCCCTATCTCACAAGTTTTGTGAGTAGTAGCGGGAGGTGGACAAATTTTGTCCAATTTATGATATTTATTGACATAAGTCAATTTTTTTTTTTTTAAATTATTTTAATTAATCTAATCTTAGTTCGTGGCTGACCACCATTTTAAATTATTTTTAAATAATTTATTTTTTGAAGAGAAAAGATTCGGCTCCGCCGGGAGTCGAACCCGGGTCTCCTGCGTTACATGCGAGGATGCTAACCACTACACCACAGAGCTCGGCTCAAGGCAGAGCAAATCTTTCCTCTTCACTGATAACTACTCCCCCTATCTCACAAGTTTTGTGAGTAGTAGCGGGAGGTGGACAAATTTTGTCCAATTTATGATATTTATTGACATAAGTCAATTTTTTTTTTTTAAATTATTTTAATTAATCTAATCTTAGTTCGTGGCTGACCACCATTTTAAATTATTTTTAAATAATTTATTTTTTGAAGAGAAAAGATTCGGCTCCGCCGGGAGTAGTTATCAGTGAAGAGGAAAGATTTGCTCTGCCTTGAGCCGAGCTCTGTGGTGTAGTGGTTAGCATCCTCGCATGTAACGCAGGAGACCCGGGTTCGACTCCCGGCGGAGCCGAATCTTTTCTCTTCAAAAAATAAATTATTTAAAAATAATTTAAAATGGTGGTCAGCCACGAACTAAGATTAGATTAATTAAAATAATTTAAAAAAAAAAAAAATTGACTTATGTCAATAAATATCATAAATTGGACAAAATTTGTCCACCTCCCGCTACTACTCACAAAACTTGTGAGATAGGGGGAGTAGTTATCAGTGAAGAGGAAAGATTTGCTCTGCCTTGAGCCGAGCTCTGTGGTGTAGTGGTTAGCATCCTCGCATGTAACGCAGGAGACCCGGGTTCGACTCCCGGCGGAGCCGAATCTTTTCTCTTCAAAAAATAAATTATTTAAAAATAATTTAAAATGGTGGTCAGCCACGAACTAAGATTAGATTAATTAAAATAATTTAAAAAAAAAAAAAATTGACTTATGTCAATAAATATCATAAATTGGACAAAATTTGTCCACCTCCCGCTACTACTCACAAAACTTGTGAGATAGGGGGAGTAGTTATCAGTGAAGAGGAAAGATTTGCTCTGCCTTGAGCCGAGCTCTGTGGTGTAGTGGTTAGCATCCTCGCATGTAACGCAGGAGACCCGGGTTCGACTCCCGGCGGAGCCGAATCTTTTCTCTTCAAAAAATAAATTATTTAAAAATAATTTAAAATGGTGGTCAGCCACGAACTAAGATTAGATTAATTAAAATAATTTAAAAAAAAAAAAAATTGACTTATGTCAATAAATATCATAAATTGGACAAAATTTGTCCACCTCCCGCTACTACTCACAAAACTTGTGAGATAGGGGGAGTAGTTATCAGTGAAGAGGAAAGATTTGCTCTGCCTTGAGCCGAGCTCTGTGGTGTAGTGGTTAGCATCCTCGCATGTAACGCAGGAGACCCGGGTTCGACTCCCGGCGGAGCCGAATCTTTTCTCTTCAAAAAATAAATTATTTAAAAATAATTTAAAATGGTGGTCAGCCACGAACTAAGATTAGATTAATTAAAATAATTTAAAAAAAAAAAAAAATTGACTTATGTCAATAAATATCATAAATTGGACAAAATTTGTCCACCTCCCGCTACTACTCACAAAACTTGTGAGATAGGGGGAGTAGTTATCAGTGAAGAGGAAAGATTTGCTCTGCCTTGAGCCGAGCTCTGTGGTGTAGTGGTTAGCATCCTCGCATGTAACGCAGGAGACCCGGGTTCGACTCCCGGCGGAGCCGAATCTTTTCTCTTCAAAAAATAAATTATTTAAAAATAATTTAAAATGGTGGTCAGCCACGAACTAAGATTAGATTAATTAAAATAATTTAAAAAAAAAAAAAATTGACTTATGTCAATAAATATCATAAATTGGACAAAATTTGTCCACCTCCCGCTACTACTCACAAAACTTGTGAGATAGGGGGAGTAGTTATCAGTGAAGAGGAAAGATTTGCTCTGCCTTGAGCCGAGCTCTGTGGTGTAGTGGTTAGCATCCTCGCATGTAACGCAGGAGACCCGGGTTCGACTCCCGGCGGAGCCGAATCTTTTCTCTTCAAAAAATAAATTATTTAAAAATAATTTAAAATGGTGGTCAGCCACGAACTAAGATTAGATTAATATAAAATTAAACAATTGGAAATAGAGTATTCAAAGATATATACAATAACATTTAAGCCTTTAAGAGCTTATAGTTTTAGGAGGTCTGCCTCCATCTTGAACAAATTTAAATTAAATATACTTTAAGTCGAATAGAAAAACAGGAAAATAAGTTATAAATAAATATTATTTAATAGATAAAACTTATTAACATATACATAAATCTTAATAGAAAAACAATAAATATACTAACGAATAAGAAAAAAAAAATATCATCTATTTTAAATAATTTATTTTTGAAGAGAAAAGATTTGGCTCCGCCGGGAATCGAACCCGGGTCTTCCGCGTGACCTTGGAAACGACTGGAAACGAACGCTTGGAAGCGACTCCGTGGTGTAATGGATAGCATACCGCGCATGTCACGCGGAAGACCCGGGTTCGATTCCCGGCGGAGCTAAATCTTTTCTCTTCAAAAATAAATTATTTAAAGTAATTTAAAAAATAGGTGGTTACTCCTAAATAATGGTTAAATTAATATAAAATATCATCTACTAACAATAATATCAACATCAATCAAATATCAATTACGTGTGAATGGTTGTCCTAAGTATTTATATTAGTACATTTATTCGTTTATAATAAATGATCTTATTTTTAGACTGCCCTTCTGCCACTGATCTTATTTTTAGAATGTATAATGATATATATCGTTTAATTTTTGTATTGTATCTATTTTAAGTAAATTTCCTAAAATAGAATTATTACCTCGCATGTAACGCAGGAGACCCGGGTTCGACTCCCGGCGGAGCCAAATCTTTTCCTCGCATGTAACGCAGGAGACCCGGGTTCGACTCCCGGCGGAGCCAAATATTTTCTCTTCAAAAAATAAATTATTTAAAAATGGTGGTCAGCCACAAATTAAGATTAGATTAATTAAAATTATTTTCGTGATTAATATATTTAACTATGAAATGTTTTCTCAGTTCATTGTACAATGGGCACTCCATCAAGAAATGGAATAAGTTTTCCTGTTTTTGAAGATTAAATATTGTACAAATTCCTTTTCCTTCTAATTTATGGGCTATTCCATTATAGTAAAATACAGGTTGTGTTAAATTGGCAATTCTAAGCTGACTTACTAATCTTTGTTTTTTTATATTAGTTCTGAAGTTTAGATATTGTTCTCCCTGATTAAAGCTAATAATATTTCTGTATTCTGAGTTATATTTCGAATTTATGGCTGAATTTATGTCGTTACTGAAAAAGTGATTCTCAAATCTATTTATTATGTCTTTAAAATACAGTTGGGCAAGGTCAGAATTAGGTTTATTATGTTCCAAGATTGTTACTTATCCGACTATCATTAGTTTTGTTTTTAGTTGTGAATATACCAGTTATTTATCATGTTGTTGACCCTCTAACCATTTCTACTTCATCAATCGAATAGTTTGTTAAATTTAAATATTTTTTTTATAAACTTTTTTCCTATATTAGCCACTAATAGACCTGTGAGTTAACATACCTAAAAAACAATATCTGATAGAAAAAATGTACTCATGTATTGTTATCAAGCTTATGTTTTGCCCCCTTTTCAAACTTTAACAGGTGGCGCTTTATAAATCTATGGGATCTCGTGGGAACTAGGATTATGTTAGACCCTTGCGTTATCCCGAAAACGATAAATTTTAGAGCCTTAAGATGCAGGCCCCGTTCAATTCCTAAAATGTTTAAACTCGATTCTTCCCATTTTGATCCGTAAAATTCATAGCGTCGGAGTCCTGATACCACTATTTTTTATTTTTTTAAATTAAAACAACATTCATTTGTAAAGTGGCAGGGCAGAATAGCAATCGCCAGAGGCCAAGTGTTCTCGAAACACCCCAAATTATAAATCAATAACACATTATATATTGTATAACATATTTGTATTATTAATGTAAGAATTGAAATCGGGATTTTTCATTTTTTAGTTTTGTCACAAACTAGTTTTTCTAAAATGTATCTCTCCTGAGAGGTGGGAAAGGTAACTAACTACGTTGGTACTAAGGAATTCTAAAATCATTGTATTTTCAAAGAATCGTTTTGGTAACGTTTGTTTCGTTTTTTTAGGTTAACTGATTTCTTTTCTTTTTGAAAATATTTTTGCTTGACCAACCTGCTTTCTTAACACCTCTGTCTAGAATGTTTCGGGGATGATCGTGATACTCTTTTTTCAACAAATTATTTTCTTGTGTATTGTGGTCCTATTTTATTATTAATTAATCTTATTATTACTGTAATATATTTGATGACTACTAATGGCTTCTGTTGTTACAGGACTGATTGCCGAGGCTGGATCGAGTGCCGAGACCCGATGTGACAGAGATACTCTCGAGGGAAGGTTTCCAGATCGATCCACAACCGAACTGCTCCCAGTCCAGCGATGGCAGTCCGACCGGCAACAGGTAATCACCAAGCTCTTAGTCTACCATCTCAAAATATCCCGTCTTTCTCCAGAATATCATCCCTAAGCGGTGTTTGAGTTTGGAATCAGAGTAATTCAGGAAATGATGTAGATGAAAATATGAAAATTTCATCATAAGGCAAAAAATACGTAACTAATAATCCCTTAAGAGAACTCGATCTATCTTAACTAATAATTATTAGTTATCTTACTTTCTATTATCTCCCTGATGTATTTGAATTATACATTACATTAGTGAAATATTTTAATTCCAAGACAAGGTCCTTTAACACAATTGGGTTGGGAATTCATATATTTAATAATAATAATATTGAAGTAAAAGTTTTAGTAATGATCAAAGAGGTCGCCCCAGTGGAACACAGCTAGCCGCTTATCTTTTCATTTAACATCTAAGTTAGGAATCACTACACTTAATCTAAACCAGTATCGGTCTCGCTTACCATCAGTTAGTGAAGAAGAGCAGGATCCTTGGTTTGCACTTATCTCAATAATTATCCGTGGAATATCGGGGCATGATCCGGATTAGACCTTAATGATCACATCAGCAACATTAACAAATAGTTAACAAAAGGTGGTTATTTTTATTTAATAGTTTGTTCCTGTTATAATCAAAGGTACCCAATGGGTCTCACTAGGGTGTACTCCTTTTGTAATTTTTTTATTAGATTTGGAATCTATTATAGTTGTCACCAATAAATATTTATATTTCAATTTTATTTCTGGGACCACGAGAGTGTTCTTAAAAAATAGATTTTTGATTCTGGAAGGCAATATGTCCCGCCTCTATCTGTCGGATCGTACTGATATATACTTTTTCCCCTATAACATTTGTATAAGTTTTAATAGAAAAGTAATTTCTGAATATTCGCCATCTAATCAGAAAATTCTTTTGACTCCCAGAATTCTTGTTCATTAAATGTTTTCGTTTATGAGAACTTTGGATTGGATCTTCGTATGTATCAGTGAACTACATAATGATCTTTCGCTCTTAATGTCCTAATTCTGGAGTTCAGTTCGAAAATCATAAAATGAGAGTTCTGTCCGTTTTTAGAAATTTTTTTTTTCTCCATAATTACAATAAATTTAATACTAATATAATGACCATCATTCTGTATGTCTTCTTGTCTAATTGATGTCAATTCGTATACGCCATTAAAACAAAAAAACACCTTATCTCATTAGAAAAAAGTTACTCTTTCAAAATAACTTGTTAAATCAATAGCTCAGCACTTAAAATAGGGTTTGTTATTTCTGATAAGAAAGTTTATATCTTGAGCTTTTCCTTAGTATATTGTTATATTGCTAAGAGAGAAGAATGGCAGGAAAATGGTGAATGCCTATTAGAAAGTGCAAGCTGATGCTGAATGAAAATAACTTATTAATTTTCTTTCCAACATACAAAAATGTTATTTCTTTTGGTAAACCTTCATTATTCTACATAGTCGTTGCGTTCTCTTTAAATGGATGATTTTCCAGAAATAATTGAAATGTTAGTAAATCTTGAAGTATGTTCACCCATTCCTAGATGAATTTTACCGCAATGTAAGGGGTGGAGGCTTCCCATCATGCATCTCTGGGAGCACCCTTGCTGCTCACCAAAATGTGCTTACTCAGTATATTGTATATCACTCAGTTCAGTCAATGATAAATCACCAAATGTCCACTCTTTAGGTATGAAAACTCAGTATAGGACCATTTTCTCATTTTTGGGAGGAATCCCGATATTTAAAAAAAGTATTGTGAGAAAAAAGTTATGCTATACTACTAATAGCACTGACAAAAATAAATCCTTCATAGAATTTAATGTGTACTTTTATTAATATGATTCAAATCATGGAAGTGCGGGAAATATAAGACACTCAAAATTCAATTGATTAAATGCTTATATTTTCAATTACAAAAGAATGAGTATGAGATAAACCAGTCAATTAAAAGCTATAATGTAATAGTTATCAAATATTCTAACATAAAACCTGAATGAAATTATTAAAATCCATTTAAACATTAAAACTGAAAACTTGATTAAATGTTGACAAACATAACTACAATTCAGAGTTGTAACTTGGTATTCTTCGAGGATTAAACCGTGGAATTGGGTATCTCAAAAAGCATCAAGTCCCAAAATGTTGTAACACTAATACCTTTAATCACGAAAATAATGAGAAAACGAAAATAATATAACTTTACGAAACAGAGAAATTTAACAGTAACTGAAAAGTAACTTCTCTAGTCGTGGCTAGACTCTGTTCCTCTAGTTGATCGCTTTACTACATATGAGCTTTTCAGTTAAAAGAATGAATAACTCGGATTTCAAATTTTTAATAATATTTCTCTTGGGGAAAAATATTACCTTTGCATTTTTTAATAGAAAGACAGAAATGTTAAAACATAATAGTTTACTCAAATATACCTACACAATAAAAAAAGTACGAATTTTCCGAAGAGAAATATTACTTAATATACGTTGGAATAGGAGACTGTCATCCAACTCGAAATTAACCGAAAACATGCCTTGAACAAATTTTGTTCAGCAGAGAAGGGAGGGAAGACAGTTTTCTCAAAGAATATCTTGATAAAGTTAAAAGCCCAACATGAAAACTTGAAAATATTCTAGATATACCAGATTCAGCTTTTCCCCAATTGATACATATCACAATCCATATAGGCAAGTCTTTAGCTAATTGTTAAAAAGGAATAAACTCCAGCTGAAGCCCAACAATTGTTTCTGGAAGCGTTAGTGAAATAGGTGGGAGACAACGTTCTTTATACTCTTACGCACCCAAACCAGAGAACTAAGTAGGTTGTTTTTTTATAATTAGCTTGAACCAGCTATAAAAAAAAAAATAAACCAGGACTTATTCAAGTTGCCAGATTTATGCTCTATATTTACTGCGAAATCATTTGCAATAAGGAAGTACTTAAACAAGTCCAGTCATCGGATACAACGGGAATCGGGTAGTGGAAACTGACTTCTGAATGCTCTGTTAGCCATTGAAAATACCAAGCCCAAAAATGAGTTATAATGGAGATATGAAATATTTATTGGCAATAAGAGAGAAAGGGACTGATATACTTTTCCTTTGGGCCAACTCACACTGCAGGATTTCTGGAAACGAAATAGCGGATAGAGCAGCCCATTCAGCAAGGATTCTTGGAACCAACAATGTAACAATATTAACTAATATTCCTCTCGAATTCACTGTTAAAAAACTGGAAATTTATGGAATGTGGCATGCTGGGAATCATCAAGATGCAAACCTATAGTCCATAAAGAGGAACCCGATCCAATGGACCACCTCTGTCATCGGTGTGGCGAGATGAGCGAATTAACCGCAGATATCCAGTCGGAATTCCGGAGCCAGGGGATATTTAATAATACTTGGTAATAATCCCCCACCCTCTCCTCTGGCCCGGGGTAACACCGTATAGAGTAAACGGCGAGAAAGGGGAAAAGTCCTCTTTCGGATAAGAATACTGAGAGTTCTCGTGCGCATATTTGTTAAAAGGTCTCGTTCCTCCAACATGCGAAATATTCAATGTAGGAATAACAATGCGCCATATTCTATAGACTGCACAGCTCTCAAGATACACAGAAAACATATGGATGGCTTTGGAAGGTGCATTGAAGGAAATTCTTAGGGACGTCGAAAACAAAAAATACTGGAATACTTATAATCGATCAAATATTATTCGAGAATCTAAAATTTAGATGTTGCCACTGACCCCGGAACGACGAAAAAACAACACTGGACTACACATAATCGATCAAATATTATTGAGAATCTAAAATACAGATGTTGCCTTTACTCTGCGGGGTATATAAATGAATTTAGTTTTATGACAATTGCAGTTAGTTGCCTAGGAAACAAGTAGCTTCCGTTAAAAATATGAATTTATTATAAATATAAATTATTATTATTTAGTCGCTCACCTCAATTACTAGGGATGTAGAGGGATAGTTAATTATTCCACATAAACAAAATTAAAAGTGCTTCAGAGAAATAAATTTTTCCCCGGTCAATTAAGCCCTATCAGACCATTTCTATAGACTTAAAACCTACTTGATAATTAAGAATACTTAATTACGAAATCCTTGGGGAAAATCGTAAGCAATTTTAATTTAACTTAATTTATTAAGTTAATTAATTATAACTTAATTTTAATTTAATTTAATTTAATTTAACAATAAAGTGAGCTTAAATAATTTTTATTAGACGAAAATAATAATTCACAATGTCAGACAGACAATAAAAACTCACATAATTAACAATGTTACAAAGTATCAACTTGTAGCGGCACAGTAACACAAAAGTAACCAAATGATTCGATCTTCAGAGCCAGACTAACACTGCCCATTGTTCCTTATATTTAGTCCGAATCCGAACATTCTGGAAGGTTTCCGAATAGCTTAGAAGATTTTTGAACAATCATGAACATGTATGAGAACAGTTTGTAACTGTTGCAACAAAAAGTATTCAACTTTTTTCAGTCATATGGTTTGTGTTTCACTTTACATATTATTAAGTGCCACTTCCGATCACTTTTGATGAAAATCTTACTGTAACACCGAGGATACATTCTAACCTCAAATTTACCTTCGACCTAATTTCAATTTCTTACGACTTATCGTTCTTGTTCGAAACTGTTCACAGCAAAAGGGGGCCCAAAAACCTATATTTCCATTGAAAACCCGAATTCGAAATTCATCACGATTGCAATACTTCTCCTTTATATATGTATCATATAATGGTAGATGAAAATAAAAATCATTGGTCATTAGTAATATTTTCCGTAACCTACTATTTAACATGCTGAATCAGTATAATATGTTGCTGATGCCTAAAATTTAGGCTTCATCCAGTAGTTTTGTTTCCAATTCATTCCTTTATTCCTGGTTCGATGAATGAATCAGAAAGGTCAGTACTTGATAATCAGTTATACAATTTATCTAAATTGAATGCAATGCCATTATGAATGACATAATAATTATGTGAATAAGTATGACTGATTCATAACCTTGTATTTTAGCATAAGACGACGCACAGTGGGAAAATTTTGTGATTTAGCGGCCAAAAATCTAGAATTCCTGACTAAATGACGATAATCGAATAATTCTTTTTTCATTAAAGAGCATGGGATTTTCTTTATCTGTGAGAATAAAAAAAATAAAAATACCATCACTCTAAGTATTTCAAATTAATTGTTAAATGAATCCTTTCTTCACTTAAATTTAAATAAAATAGTTTATAAGTTACAGAGTTATACATGGGGAATGAAATGAGTCAGGATTATTATCTATTAAGCTTTCTGCTCATAAACATGTAGTTTTCAGGCACTTGCTCTATTTGAAAGGAGTTAAAATAATTAATGTCTGATGAAGAAAAAATCAACGATAAGTATGTTTTATGATTTAGTCTAATTCGAGGCCGAAAACATATTGAAAGCTCAAATATAAGGGTTTAAATCTTAAAATCGATATATCGTCGATCGATCGCATTTGATCGATCGAATTCTATTATGGTATTTTAGCACCCTTCACCCTCTACCAGTATGGAAAAAATCAGAACCAACTATTGCCAATAATAGAAGTTATATCAATTTAGATACTTTTTTTTCATAAATTACATAGTTAACGTGGATGAAATAATAAAGCATTTTTTTCCAATAATTTTACAGCCATTCTTCTTATTTATAAATTTGTTTGGTGCATTAATATAAAAAGGCAAGCTCAATAGGAAAAAAATAAAATTTATTTTAAGCAATATCTATGCTCATGTCTCTGATATTATTTTTTTTTTTCCTATTGAGCCTTACATTTTATATTATTGCACCAAACATATTATATAAATAAGGAGAATGGCTCTAAAATTATTGGATAAAAATGCGTTTTTATTTCATCCACGTTGACTATGAAATTTATGTAAAGAAAGTATCTAAATTGATATAACTTCTATTATTGGCAATAGTTGGTTCTGATTTTTTCCATACTGGTAGAGTGTGAAGGGTGCTAAAATACCATAATAGAATAAAAAGGGTGTGCTAAAATACCATAATAGAATTCGATCGATCAAATGCGATCGATCGACGATATATCGATTTTAAGATTTAAACCCCTATATTTGAGCTTTTAATATATTTTCGGCCTCGAATTAGACTAAATCATAAAACATACTTATCGTTGAATTATACGACAATATTTTTTTCGGTTAAAATTCCTAAAAAATAGGGTATTTTTAATTTAATTTTTTGGATTTTTTCTTCATCAGACATTAATTATTTAAACTCCTTTCAAATAGAGCAAATGCCTGAAAACTACATGTATATGAGCAGAAAGCTCAATAGATAATAATCCTGACTCATTTCATTCTCCATGTATAAGCCTGTACCTTATAAACTATTTTATTTAAATTTAAGTGAAGAAAGGATTCATTTAAAAATTAATTTGAAATACTTAGAGTGAGGGTATTTTTATTTTTTTTTATTCTCACTGATAAAGAAAATCCCATGCTCTTTAATGAAAAAAGAATTATTCGATTATCGTCATTTAGTCAGGAGTTATAGATTTTTGGCCGCTAAATCACAAAATTTTCCCACTGTGCGACACTTGGGTTAAGGGTTTCTATAGCAAAGCTTGATGATATGTGTAGTTTATATCTTTTTTAAAAACGTGCTTGAAGGGCAAAGGGAAAAAGCATCTTGTCATAATTTTTTTCGAAGATAAGTTTGATGTGTCATTGAATTCAGAATAATAGTATATCAAAATAAGCAACAAAACTATGTTTTTTTAGGTTGTAATAAAGCTTGAAAGTGTCGGTGTATAGTGAAAAAGACATATATGTCTAGGTTCTTTCACAAGTGGGTCCCTCGCTCCCTGCACAAAGTAGCAGTGGGTCCCTCGCTCAGTTCTCTGTACTGTTACGGTACTCCCATTTCCCCATATGGCGTATATATAAGTCCTCCCTTCTTTTGATTTAATGTTGAAACATGATGATGACAATTTTTTCATCAGCTGCTATTGTCCGACTTTTCATAGATCGTTTGTGTTTCTTTGAGCGTTTTGGTATCAAAAATTTCGATGGAACTTCCGCTTTTATGGTGTTAATTTTGCAACTTGCTGAATTTCTCTAAATGATTAAATTCTATTGATATAAAAAAGTCATTTTAACCTATCCATTAATTCCATAAAACGTTGCCTTGTTCATAGTCGCAACTTTTTCTTTTTAATTTTTCTTTATACTATCGATTTCGAAGGCTAAAAAAGACATACAGGGCCTCCTGAAGTTCTGCGAATGACAGGCACTTTTTTAAACAAGTACAGCATAAATAAATTATTCTTGTAGGAAACCTTGGTTATAAGAACCATATCAAAAATGCACGCGATTTGACTATCAATACTGATCATTAAAATGTCTGTTTCTGATGACATTGATGGTTTTTTCACTCTCCCGAAGTATTTTACGTTACATTAATTCAATTTTATGCTATTTATTAATTAAAATTATTAATTAATTAATTAAAATAAAGTGAAATTCCACTGGGTTATTCCTTTCACCACAGCCAACCCATTATCATAACATAATTGGTGATCTGCCATAGCCTAAACATTAATATTATGTTTTGAAGTTTAGAAATTTTTTTTTTCAAATTATAAAAATAGTGACAAAGATGAGGTTTTTACACTATTACCAATTGAAAAATGTAAAAAGAACAAGTGTGTACATTTGACAATTCGACGTAATAGCGAAGATATGTACTGACGATTAAATATTTATAATGAGATATAAAATTTAAAGAGATGACCACAGAAAGTGTTATTACTGATGTTATTGTTTAATCAGATGTTCGTATTATGATACCTACTAAAAAAAATATAATTAAATATTTTGAAACCTTTAATTGGCCGCCTAATGAAAAAAATGTAGGACATTAATGTGGAGGTTCGAGAATTATCCTTGAGTCGGCCTAAGTTTTTTTATCAAACTTAATAAAAAAAAATCGGTTAAACAACCTCATTAACGCTAAAGGAGCAATTTGTTAATGGCTTTTTAGTGGTTAGATAGATTTATTCAATGCCACAAATAGAAAAAAATTGAAACATCAAATTTTCGTAATAAAAGTCCTCTATTTAAAATAATACAACAAAAAGAATCTCACTTGTTTAGTACTTTTCATTTTACATTTTAGTAATTAAAAATGAGTGTAGAGAACAACCAGTACTAATTTATATTGAGTGAAGTTTTACAATCTTTATTTCTGTATTATATTATTACATAATATATTATATTATATTATGTATTAGTATGGATAAAATATCTCTAAATTTCATTTCTACTACTCTCATAAAAAAAAAAAAAAAAAAAATTAATGGTATCTTAATTATTACTTTGAAAAAAAATTCATATTGCTTTTTTTTAAGTTTTAACTTTGCTTCAATAAAAATTTTCATAAAATGAAATAAGTATGGTTCAGTATCCTGGCAATGGCCAGCTTCCACTGTCTGCCTTTTAATGTCAATGTTGTATAACATCTTACCACAAAGACAAAAACCTTAGTTCTAATTCTCTTAGATATAGAATTTATCATTTATCAACAAACAAGAGGTCACGTTTGAATTTTAGGCTTTAAGAGGTTAAAATGTAAAGAATAAAACTTGAGTAAATACAAATGATCATTATTCCATCCTTATTCGGTTTGAGAAATGAAATACTTCGTCCAGTCACATTCAAGGACAGTGGGCAAAGAGTTAGGAAAGTCGTCACGGCGAAGGTTATTTCCGTCCGTTCTAATACGCGTTGCACTACAGAAATGCCGCATAAGCCATTTGAAATAAATTAATGTCATTATGTCTAAAATAACTGTGATATTTGTACCTAAGATAAGATACCTTAGATAAGAACCAACACTAAACTGATAGCCTTTATGGATCCTCAATTGTATTTTGTCTAGAAAATACTAATAAATTTCGTCTGCGAATATATTCAGTATTTGAAGTCTACTCATGAAAACAATTGAGGAGTCCCCAATAGTTTCATAATTATAACTGAAAAGAAGGAAGTACAATTAAAAATAAAATCGTAATCAAAAGGTTAACAGAAACTTCTATTACTTGCAAGTATGTAGTATGGAAAATTATGAAGAGAGATTAATTAGAATGATAGGTGAAAAAATTGATATACTTATTATCTACAAATCTTTACTGAAATATTTTTTTCTATGTATATTTTTCATTAGGCAATCTATTGTCTTTTATGATTTTTACTTTCACTTACCTATACATATATAGAACACAATACAGACAATACTCTCAGGTACAACAACTAATCTCCTTAAAAGCATTTTAACCGGGGACCGGGATCTAGAAATGGTTGCTATGGTAGTAATTGTCCAAGTGGTCATTTTATTTCTAAATTTTTTTAGATTTTTAGAGGCATTAGAAGCAGGTAAATTTTCATTTACTTGGTTAAATTTAAAGTGAAATGGTTGGGGGTGAGAAAATTTTTTTTCCCTCTGTCACACAGTTGCGAGTTCACTACCTAGCTAGTTTTGTTTATGCCCAACAATCCCACAGAAAAGGAAATTTCGTGCTGAGATAATATGCGGTAACTTTGTTATGAACCCGACTATTCGTCGAATCATATCATTTTCCCTAAATTTACCTCAGTTCCTTGCAGGACGTGGAGGAAGGTGTAAAGCTAAAAAATATTTTTATAGTGAGTCACTCCCTATACCTTATTAACATTATGATAGTAAACTATATATATACTTATTTTATTACAGTTTTATAGACCTTTCGAATCTCTTCACAGACATAACCTCCTTTTAGTAAATTTTGAACTAGTTTTGCCAAAATTGATGATAAATGGCCGATTTGTCCCTCCCTAACCTGTGATTTTGTTTCAGCTAGGGAGTGGCAATGTTGGTCAGGGAGAGACTTGTGATTAAATTTGTAACTTATAATAATCATTGTGAGTTCAGAAAGTTAGTTTTCGATTAAGTATGCATATGTTAAAGCTCCCCCTCCCCCTCAAACCGCCAAATAAACTTTTAAGTTTCAATAGTTAATTTTTAGTTATTTAACTATTTTGATGGTAGTGATGGAACTCATTATACTTATATAAGAACGAGACTGACTTTAGATGAAACGAAACTTTAAAATTTAGAGAATTATTCTTTTAAAGATTTAACTTATTGTAATAATGTCATACGTTACATTTTGCCACTCCCTAAAACATTACTTTCTTTGAAAATCATTATCTCGAAAACTATGAATATAAGTGTGTGCACACTTCACATCATTGGTAAGGAGCAAGTGAACATGCCATCTGGAACTAGAAACATAAGAAAAGATGACTTTGAAATTCCAAAAAAATTAACTGCCAAAGGCCACCAAAATTTTAGAATCACCCATATACTCTTTCAGGTACTTTATACAAATACGTCTACAACACTGCATAACATAAAATACAATACAAGACATAATGTAAATTTTTGGTCGTGTCACTCATAATACATGGATGAACACAATAGATATCAGATAACAATTGCATTGGTAAATATAAAAGTATTAGAATACTAATTTTGAAGTATAGTCATGTAGCCATTCCGCTAGTTGATTATTATATTCTCAGGTTTCGAAATAAATCACTCGAAACGTCCAAGGCTAAAAATTGCTCCAGTATCCACAATTTCAACATTTCAATCAATAACCCACAACCTATTTTCAAGACCTTCGAGGGAATTCATTTTTATACCAAACATTCTATTTTCTGAGCAATATTTTATTTCATTTTTTGTATTTTATAATATAGTCATTTTCTGAAAGTGTTTTTTTGTTTTATTTTCAGCATGTTTTTTTTCTTTTCTTTTTTATCTTGTTTCTCCACAATTAGTTAGTTACCTTTTAATCATAAATACAGGTATAATAACACACGTGCAAACAATCAAAATAATAAATATAATATAAGAAACACTAAAATAAATCCTTAACAAAAGTAATTAGCATATTTTATAAAATCAGAGTGTATGAGTTAAGTCTAAAAGAAATTAGACCGAACTCATATACTAATGGTTTTATATTTTGTCCCACCTGGATTATCACGAGAACAGGTTATCTCACTTGAAAATGGATAAGGTTGATACTGCTAAAGGTCGTTTGTCACAAATTTTCGATTTTGCGATTTTATTAGATTTTTAATCAAAACGAGTACCTCTAGGGTCCTTAAAGAGAAAGTATGTCACCAGTAAAAATAAAAGGAGACCAGTAAAACAATATTCGAATTTCGCTGGGTCATCAATCCTGAGTGACACCGCCCTTAAAGGAAAATTTAAACCCTAACTCAAAAAAGGTTTTACAAATGAATATAATAATAATTTTAATGTTTCTTTCGTTAATCAAACACTAAAAAAATGAATTGCAATTAAAATATTTTTGTCGTTCTCCTGAAAAATCAGCTGTTAATTGACATATGACCTTTTGCAGTATCAACGACGATCTAACAGATTTCTTCAAAATATAAACGATAGATAGATAAAGATAGACACTGGAGATGGTTAGGGTAGATATGTATAAATACACTCTAATGAGAAAAATGGAACCTTTTGGACATTATAGGTATTATTTTCTTCTATTAAATATGTTTATATTTCCTAAAAATGTATAAGTATACATGTGTATATTTATAATTGTTTGCTTATTATATATCTAATATTACGGTTTCATTAATCCGGATCCACGGAGATCTACAGTAAAAAAAAAAAATAAGTCTATATTTTTAAATTTTTCTTTAATTCAAAACGATGTAACGATTTCATCAAACTCGTATCTACATTGGATTTGATAATAAAATAGATTACATGGAAAGATGGTATTTATATTTTTACTAATAATATTGATTTTTTCAAATATCTACGTATGTAATATTAATATAAATGCTTGAACTGTTTTAAGTTAGGTAACAACAATACAATTGATTGTGGCTCTCTCCTTTTTTTTTTTTTTTTTGCAACAAATTGCTGCCCCATCGTTAAGGCTCATCGAAAAAACGGTCTGGTAGATTTCAAGAATAGGGGTAAATGGAAAAGTATCGGGAACGGCGTCTTACAAGCCCCTCCTTTTTTTTCCTTCCCTTTATATTTACCCAAAAGAATTATCAAACAAAAAAGCATTTTCTAAGCCATTACTATGCTCATAACACTAAATCAATTCATTATTTTGTGTGCTTCATAACTAAGTATTTTGTTAATTAATTTTATTTACAAAATATGACTATTTGATTTCAGTTGGCTCCTCCTACTTATTAACTTATTAAATTAACTTATTTTTTTATTTAACCAGTGGGCGTGGATTACAGATAAACCATGTAAGGGGATTCGAAAAAAGTTTTAGAAGTATCGTGTTAACCCATGAATGCATTTATTTGGTTCGTTTAATAACCGAAACAACAATAATACTCTAAAGTTAATAGGAATTTTTAATATTTTATTATATATAATAAAATGAGGAAAAGAACAAAATTAAATTAATAAATCATTAGAAAAACGCGAGTTTATGTGGATATAAACCACTAAATATTACTAGATAAATTCTTGATTAATAGAAAAGAAACCTTGAAACGATGGAACTATATAAATTGAACGAAATATATAATTGAGAAAGAAATTTTCCACAAAGTACCCTATAATTATCGTAAAAATAATAATTAGTCGCACAATAGTTGTGCTTTGCCTATGAGGATAATGAAACATTCAGAGTGACACAGTTAGGTATTAATTAGGAGAGATAACTCTGGCTTACAAGGCCGCAATAGTTGCAACAAACCGAATGTCGAAACATTAACGTTAAGTAAGTGATTGTGTTGTTGAATGGTGTAAGAAAGAGGCAGGTTGGTCGAGCAACTAACACCGTCAACAAAGAAAATATAAGTGATACTAATATAGCAAAACATTGAGTGTATCATATTGATTATATTTTTATAAGATAAAGAATTAGAAGAATGTATCGAATTCGGGGTCACCTTTGGTGTAGTGGTTAGCATAGCAACCTAAAACACTAAAGGTCGCAGGTTAGCGTCCGGCGGTGGCCCGAGGATTATTTAAATGGAATAATAAATCCTCGATTTACTTCAGATAGGACGTAAAAGGGAGATCCCGAGCCTGTACGATTTCAGGTCCTTGTTAAAGATCCCTGTCCTAATTTTATCTGGATATTTTATCTGCCAGCCAAAAAAATTTCGACTTCCGGTTTTTTATATCCTGTGCTTCTACCTTCCAAAATCGGACTTTAATTAATGCTGGGACATCAGAAGAGTTCCAGAACAATATGAAATAGATTCTATTAAATTTTAACTTTACTATATTTATATGTACTTTAATAAGGTGCCTGAGCAAATAAGGCCACCACTCCTTTCATTTAGTTGTTTTTTTTTTCAAATTATTAATGTTATATACCTAAATGTTAAAAAAATAAATTTATCATATTTTAATCATTTATTGTTTTACAAGAATTCAAGACAGGTCATTAGAACTGACGAAGAATGTAAGTTCTGTCGTGAAACTATAATTAATAGTTTAAAGCATGTAATATTGCACTGCCCATTTTCCGATAGTATAAGAAAACGGTACTTGGAAAAATATATGGTTGAGGGTGATGAGGATTTATCAATCCAAAATATACTTACCGTGGATAGCGTGGGGAAATTGAATGATATTTTTTCTATTTGCAATCAATATGCCAATGATAAACCAATATGATGCCAGTTTTTTATTTATCTTTTTTATTTTTAATTTTTATTTTGCTTATTATTTGTGATACCAGCTTTATTTTCTTTCTTTTTTTAAATTTATGATACCAGGTTTTAATTTTGTTAATATATGATACATTTTTTTAAATTCGTCTATAATTTATCTGTAAATACTTGTGTTGTATATTAGTGAGTGGAATATTGAATTGTGATATGGACTTATGGCTAAGTTGTAATTATTGCTTTGTTTTTATTTTTAACTTAATACTAACCATATTAATACGAAATGGGCCAGACTCAATGGCTACATGTGTAACATTAAAGCCAATAAACCTTAGATAAAAAATAAAATAAAAAATCATTTATTTAACTAATACATAATAAAAAAAAACGTTATTAATAGAAACGCTTTGCTTGCTGTAACTGTAAAATCTTATATATATAAATATGCTTGATTTTTTTACCTCGAAAAGTAGAGGATTCATGAATGTGATACTTTGACAGAAAGTTGCTGTTTAGCAAACATTGGCCCTATCTACTTTTTATGTTAATATACCTAAATGAAAAAAAAAAAGTTATAAAGAATAGACATCAATTTCCCATTATTTTAAGCAAAATGGTAGTTTTCTTTCCTACCTACAAAATGGAAAAGAAGTCGCGGAAATAAGGCAATTGTTTAGCGTTATTCTCCCTTTTCCTCAAAAATGGTGTTATTGAAAGAAAATTTAATAGCACAGTAGTTAACTTAATATTAACCTGGGGGCTGTTTCATGTTTTCAGGCTGTATACACACATAACACAGAAGAAATATTCGCCCCTCAGAAAGTGCCCCTCCCCATAAAAATTCTAATCATGCCATGCAATCCCCTTCTTGGCTCCCACAGATTTAATAGCTCAGGAATCCATCAAGGGGTTTGAGACTAAAATAAATAAAAAATTGAATTTCATCAATTCATTGTGTCGATGGCTGATTTATTCCATTTTCCTTGGACATAAAACAAGTACCTACTAGATATCCCAAGGCCGGTACGGCGGAAGTATTTCAATAGATAAAATGCCATATTTACATATCGTATATGCGAACTAGATTGCAACCTTACTGGTTATATCATTGCATATTTAGAAGGTTTATTCCTCGATATGTTGTTTCAAATTAAACTTAAATTTAATGTTAAAATTTAATCAAGTCCCATTGAATGATATGAGTGATTCTAAAATTATGATGTTATTCGTGTTAACAATACTAAAATTATGATAACGTGATAAATAGAGAACGGAATGAAGGATTTTTCAAAACATTTTTGCTGTTAATCGCATTTTCAAGCACCTTAATACAGTATAACATTCACTAAAAACAATAAAAATGCTATTTTCTTCAGTGCCAATCCCGTCACAAAGTAGGAACCAAGTACTTTGAAAAATAATTAAACCCTCTTCCTTTACAATAATTCTAAAAAATCAGGGACCAATCCTATCAACAAACTTTCACGATGCGAAATAAAATTGAGCCGGAACTTCAAATGCATGCTTATTCTTCTTGGGTTTTGAAGCTTCTGGAATGAGATAGAGATAAGGTTTACGCAGAGTCCAGGAGAATGAGAATAACCTGTTGAAAGGTTTGTTCTAAGCTGGTAAAATAAAGTATCAGATGGAGAAATTGGGTATAATCAATCAACAGAGTATGCTGAAATTAAATAATATTTTATATTTATATTTTATTAAATTCCATTGGTTAAACTCGGATAAATTCCTAAAATCGTATATTTATTTAATTTTTTACGTTGGGTGGGACAGTCCCCTCCTTCCAAAATATGGGGGGGGGGGTGTGGCGGTATCGCTGGTGTCTTCAGATAACCAATGTCAACTGAAAAGCCCTTCGATAATTTATTATTATAATTAAAGTATATTATAACTTTAATTAATAATAAATATTAAAAGCAAACTTTAATTAATAATAAAAGCATAACTTATTATTTGATTTTGTTTCCTATTTGAGATATGAAAAATACCTGCAAATACTTAAAGTAACTAGAATGTGTTTCCTCTAATAACTGCCTATTGGAATGATAACCTACCGGACAGTAGTAAGCAATAAAAAGTCGAGGGTTGTTCATTATGATATTGCGAGAACTACAAGAATGAAGGAGTGTACCCTCCGCAATTCCTCTGCAATTACTCATTGGTCCAAACTATTATAACGTGAAAACAAAACATTTGTTTATTTTTGTTACATCGTATAAGTTCTAGAATTGCCTGGAACGGTTTAAGTCATGTACTAGGTTGTTACAAAAGTCCTTGTTCACAAAATTAATTTTATTCAAATGTGAGTAGAAAATTTACAAATCAAATTTATTCTTCAAAATACAGGTCATCATTTTCAACTACTTTAACCCATCTTTCAGCCAAAAGTTGTATTTGATGTTGATACCACTCTGCAGTTTTCGAGGCAAAGAACTCCTCGCATCCAGATTTGACATCATCGAAGTTTTCGAAGCCCCGACCTTTCAAAAAATGCGCCATTGACCTGAAAAGTCCATAGTCAGACGGTGCGACGTCTGGGCTGTAAGGAGGGTGGGGCAAGACGCTAATCCCGTTCATTTCTGAAAATTTTTCTTTAACTAATCGTGAGCGATGAGCAGGGGCGTTGTCTTGCTGAAATAAAGCTTGATTCCTATTAATTTCACTTTTAAAACTTCATATACCCTATCGAGCTGTTCACAGTATAGCTCAGAGTTGATAGCCCTGCCCTCTGGAACCAGCTCGAAGTGCAAAATGCCTTCATATCAATGGTTCATCTTCAAGGCTTGTATTCCCAGAATTAAACCGCCTGAACCAAAATGCGGCCGTGTTTCGATGCACCACACTTTCCCCTTCCACTGCACAAATTTACTCGGCTGAGGCCTTTGCACTAAAACCTTTTTTCCAATAATGCCTAAGAAGGCCGCGGATGACAAATTTTTCTTCCGACATTTCTAGTGAAATTTAATAAACTGAATGAAAGGCAGGGACAGTTGGCGTACATAGATAATTAGAGGATTAGTTAATGTAAACATTGACATAAGAATTGTATTCGTCAGAGATTAAATAAGGATTAAATTAGAGACCTCAATGTAAACAACTTGATATGCTCAAGGACTTTTGTAACAACCTAGTATTAGTATGTGATCATATGTTTATAATATTCCATGCCTCCTGGGTGTCCCCTAGATCAGACTAAAAGAAGCGATCGACCAGTTTCTTAGTATTGCATGCACAGCGATGAAGACAGTTACTTCTGAGTCACTGTCTTCCTAATTTGAGTTTTAACGTATCTCATAGAAATAGAAATTTCGAACCAAAGTCATTGATGTTCTGATTTATAGTAAAAAGAATCTGGTGCGGTGCGCATCAAACAAGTTTCTCTTGCCTTGTCTTTCGACGATATATCGTAAATAAAAATCGATAGAAAGGGTTCATATGAAGGGTCAATAAATTGGAACTAAATTTTCAATTTATAGCACCTTAGTATTTTTCAGAAAACGATCTAGATATTTTATTCTTCTGCCTTATTTGAATCAATAGTTCACGCATGATCCAACAAACTCTTAAAACACGTCGACTCTTTACGCATGCTCAGTACCCCTTCCCTTATTAACAATGTGCAGTTAGTAAAAGTGTACTGCGCATGCGAAAGTTGCCATCGTATTTAAATGCTTGTTTGTAATATACCTTTGTTTCATTAAAAATCGCCATATGTTTTTTTGAACAACACTCACTTCACAATCTCCCGTCTTCTTTTTAAACAGTTCTCTTTGTTTTTCATTGTAAAACAAAATTAAAAAGGTTTTTGTAATTCTTTTTTTAAAAGCTTTTAATTAGTTTTAAGAAAGTTGCGAATTGTGGAAACCAATAGTTTTTGAGGCGTAAAACGTTTAAAGTCACCAATAGTTTTTGTTAAATAATCTGAAAGTAAGGATTATTATTTTCTTGATACTCTAATATTTCATTTCATCGACCTTCTACCATATTGTAACTTAAAATTATTATTTTTTAAATTCTAAGTTTTCCAATGTTATATTATACATATTACCGGAAATTGAAATTTTCGTTTTGGGAATTTTTTTTTGGTCTACTATTTGATTATTAAATTCTTTCGTATTTTATATTTAGCCATTTCTTGTAACAAGGGACAGTTATTTTTGAAATAAACAAATTCAAAGCTACTTTAAAGGAAGATGTTTTTCCTTAGCCATTTAAGCCCACTTAGATCTATTCAATTACAATCAAACCTACTTCATATTAATGAATGCTTCATTAGGATTAAACATGATAAGTTTATGCGAAATCCTTAGTTCCGTTTTTGAGAAATCGTAAATAGAAAAATAGATGTGATAAAGTGCACCGTACGTTTACTCCATTCAGACGAAGTCTTTGCTGTCATACATCTGCGGGCACATACTTACCTCAAACACCTAATTTCAGTTTCGCACGACAAATAGTTTTTGAGCTAGTCTGTTCATACACCCACACATCATTTTGTTGGACTTGGTTATTTGGACTCGAGAGACCACAAAACATGCATTTCCATTGAAAGCCGGAAGTCGAAATTTTTTACGATTGCAATACTTTCCCTTAATATATATTTAATATATAGGTAAGTGAAAGTAAAAATGAAAAATTCCAAACAGCATATTTACAAGAATGTATGCATGTACATATGAACAATGCCTATATGCAACACTAAAAATGATGAAAGAAGTTAATAATGACTAATTATTAAATCATTTAATTCAAATTTTTAATGATATTCCATTTAATGTTTCGAAATATTTGCCTGAAATTTCATTTTTATCATTTAGATAATTTTTAAAGGCATCACTGCAAATTATTAAAGTGAAATGTACAAAAGAAATTGGTTTTAGAATAAAAAAAAGGATAATTTCTTTCTCAAAAAAGAAGAAATGATAAAAGAAAAAAAAATTGAGAAAATACATAAAATATAAAGAAAACTTTTTGAAACATTTATTAAAATGTTATAATGAATTAAAATTATTTTAATGAATGCTTTAATTAAAATGTTCGTACTTGTAATATTTTGATTAAATTCTTATTATTAAATAACATTTGAATAATGATAAGAAGAATGACATTCAATAATATTAATATCGTAAGACTAACGTAGGTTTAAATAATTTTTATTTACGGAAATTATAATTCACAACGTCAAACAATAAAAACTCAAATTATCAACAACGTAACAAAAAGTAACTATGTACTTGTAACGATATAGTGCCACGAGAGCAACCATACGCTTAAATCTTCTGAGCCAGACTCTAGTCCATTGCTTCTTCTTTAGTCCGGAATAGAAGATTCTAGAACGCTGTAGAGGATTGTCGAAAATTCTAGAAGATCCAGAACATGTACTAGAACAAGTAGGTAGCTTTTCCAACAAAAAATCTATAGCTCTTCAATATAATAGGCAAAATCATACGTTGTTTTGGTTTCACGTTAGAATATAATATTTAATAACTAACATTATAATAAACATTATTTTTCTATATTACTTTGTTCCGCAGAATTCGAAACTGGGCGAAAATCATTAAATACTAAGCGGTTATTTCCTACATTCCTGGTAAAACCATCCATTCGGGATGGGAGAACGGAGTTCTCTCTGACGTCATCAGAAGACGCTGAAAACAATTTATGTAGCCTCACCTCTCTACTAAGAGAAGTGATCACAATTTCGGTATGATCGAGGCAAGATTGGATTTTTCGGAGGTCTCAAATTCAATTAATATTTTATAGAGAGGAAAGGATGTAAAAGGAAGAACGTAAAGTTGTTAACACTTTCACGGCTTTAGTCTGCCCACCCTTTCCTTGATTACTTAAAACATATAATATTAAAAGAATAATAAGAATTATTTAAGCAAAATTTCAAACAGTGCCACGAATCTAGACGCGAGAAAAAAAGAAAAAAATTGAAATGTTGCCGTGGAGCCAGAACCAAAGAAGGTTACACAAGCTGGAGAATGTTTAACTGTGAATTTCGAAAGTTTATGCTATTCTTAGTAATATGGACCTTTCGTGCTATTCCAACTTCGCTGGATAAAAAAAAAAAAAAAAAAAAAAATAAAAATACAGTCGACTCCGTTTTATTAGGCCATAAAGAAAAAATTTGTTTTGTCCCAATTAGGCGGAGGACCCAATAAAGCGGAGATCTTGAATCCATAAGTAAATGCAAAGAAAAAAATGCCTAAGTGGGCCTAATTACTGGGCTACTGTACAAGTATGGTAATTCAGGCCATAAATTGGAAAAATGTATGGGTGGACCTAGTTATACGGCTTAGGCGTATGTATTCTCGTCCATTAATTTAATTTAATACGATACGGGTCAAAATAATACGATTGATTTGACTGTTGAAATGTATTTTTATTAACTAGATGTTTTATAATATGACAAAATATAAGAAACATACAAAATGACTCAATTAAAATAACTATGTGTGTATAATATAAATTATACTTTTATAGACAAAATTTCGAAATAAGAAATGAAACAGTACATGTTTTTATGTTAGTATTTTTAACAGGAAAGAATCAACTGTGCATTGTCACACTTTAATTGTAAACTTACGACCCACATAATTAACTCACTTTTTAGGGAGTCTAATGGACTTCCCTCATTTACTTTTTGTAAAAAAAAAGCGACATTACTTTTCGATGCAATTTCTTGCAGAGAAGCAGGCTCAGACTCTCTCCCATATACTCAGTAAGTACGAAGTTCCATTCATCACAACGAGGGCATAATGTACATTAGATGTTTCCTTCGTATAGTGTCCCATTAATCAAAGGCACATTTTTTCCCTTTGAGTAAAAAAATCTCGTATTATCTGGTATTAATGAAAAGATAAATGGAAATATCAATAATAAAGTAACGAGATAAAAATAATTTGTAGTTAATTTATTATATTTTGCAACACTGATTTATTTTTACTAACAATTTTTTATAATATAATGAATGATATGATCTGAAATAATTTAAAGCAAGTATTTATGATTATTATATGTGAAAATAGATTTTTGTAAAATCTGTTCGACTTATTAGTAATGTTTAACACAAGTGGAACATATAGTACTGACAATACTTATTGCGGCAGGATTCTGGAGAAATTGGGACAGATTATTCTGGAAGCGGAAGTAGTACTACTTCGATTATCTGAGTTCGAAGTTAAAGGACAAGCGAGTCACAATTAAGCTCAACAATAGAGCTCATCAGTCACAATCCTAATGTTATCAATTATCTCATAGCTATCTTGTTTGAACGTAGATCATACTCAAACCTCCGTGTTTCACTATGTGGTAGCAATGGACATTCCTTAAAAATTAAATCAAGCATGGATTCATCGGATAGACACAGATCCAAATTCGTTTCTTGTTTTTAAATCGTAAAAAATTCCAAATACATGGATGAAAATTTTCAATTATAAGAAATAAAGAATCCTTTTTTTCCTCCGACTTTCATAGCTCCTCAGGTACTAGAATATTGAAGAATGAAACAGGCTCAGAAATCAATACAAAAAGTTATAACTGCTTAGCAACTCGTCAGATTTTACTAGTTGGAAGTCACGACTAGAGTAGCCTCTCTGGTCTAGGCTACTTAGAAGGAAAATGATTGTTCAAATTTACATAAACTACTAAGTTCCTAACAATACCTGGAAATATCTTGTGTAGAATCATTGACAGAATAACCAATCTTAAATGTACTTACGTAACCGAAGACGCCAGCACGTTAATTTTTGTTATTTAGTTATTTATGTTAGGTTGCACCTAAGGACTGACTCCTTTGGCCAATCCAATTCTTTTGAGTTATTATTTTATAATTAGCTCGTTACGCTGATGAAAATATTCCCAAAGGACTCTGGATCGTGAAATAGATCCCAAAAGCCCACTCCCCCTGAATTCTGTTAGTTTATAGCATTATTTTTAACAGTATCATTAAAAAAATATCTATGATTTCAAAATCCGCATGAAACTAAATTATATCTCTTAACAAAACTCTTTGTAAAAACGTAGACGTGCCAAAAAAATGGCAGTGATAACTTTGATTCATATCAAATATAATGGCGGTTTCAGAGGATCAATCAGAAATGCGCACTTATATTAAACATATTTTAAAACGGCTTCTTATTGGAGAAGGATTCATATATATCATCATATTAATACTTCATCAAATTTCTTGAATGGGGCATCATTTTAAAGCTTTCCTTAACCGCTACATCCATTGCGAGTTATAAGCGCAAAACCGCGGTTTTTGGGAGAAAAATGGTCGTAGAAGTTTCAAAATGGTGTCAATCATTTCAGGTTTTCAAAGAGAACATTTTCGGTCATAGACATTTTTTCGATTAGCAACTCCGTTTGCGAATTGTAAGCGAAAAACTGGACTCATATGGTCGCATGGGTTTTTCGACGGTGTCATTATTTTCAGTTTGTCGAGACGAACATTTTTGGTTTTAAACACTTTTACGATTGTCGCCTTCGTTTGCGAGTTACAAGCAAAAACATGCGATTTCAGTCAATAGAATCAGCGCACTCGCTTTCTGCGAAACCAATGTGTGTATTTAAGTATCTGGCGTTTTCCAGGATGCGCTTTTTCTCAGTGACATCTATGTCTGTGTTAAACAAACCAACCAAAAAACAATCACCGATGACCATATCGTGACTTGAAACATAGTGTTAAAAGATGTCCTATAAACACGTAAATACTATGTAAATATGTAAATACCTTAAACTTATGTGTAAAAAAATAAATAAGCTACAATTTAAATACATCTATTCTTTACTTCAACCCTCACCTATACCCATGAAGCACTATACGATACCTACTAAATATACGGTGTGTAGGTACTTTAATGAAGTGGGATTTAAGTAGGCTCGAGTGCGAATGCTTCGCAGCTAGTATAATGTATTTATATATGTATATATATATGGTATTTTTTTTTTTTTTTTTTTTTTTTTTTTTTTTTTTTTTTTTTTTTTTTTTTTTTTTTTTTTTTTTTTTTTTTTTTTTTTTTTGGGGGACTTCAAGGCTTCCAATGAAGCCCTATACTGCCCAAATGTATTTATATTTTGGTACATATTATGTACCATATACTTATTTTTTTTTTTTTTTTTTTTATGTAATGTTTTTATTTCATATTTATACATGAGTACAAAGTATAACAAACATTATTAGGGCTTGGTTTCTTGACCGTTAGCCCGGTTTTGGTTACTGAATTAAATACATAATATTAGTATAAAACAAAAAATAAAATTACATATATAAACCCATATATATATATATATATATATATATATATATATATATATATATACATATATACAATTAATACAAATATATACACATACAAATCCTCAGTGCCCCTATATCATAATAATACTTATCACTAATGGCTTAAAATTGTTATTGTTGTTTGTTTTTTTTTCCCTATTGTTACTCAATTTAAATAAGGAAACAAATGTAACCAGAAGCAAAGACAACATAGAATGGCTAACATGTTGGTTCCATAACATGTAAGATATATAATGACTAGTGGGTACAATACTAATACTTGCAAATAATACCTGTGGTTATAATATCTGAAAATAATGGCATAATTATTTAAATTAGAGACTAATTAAAACAAAAATTAAACTTTTAAGATGGTGGAAGGTCCCAACGTTACTGGGATGTGTATGAATATATACCTCGAGATATACACGAAATATACGTATATGAAATGTGCGTAAGAGTCAAACTTCATAAAACAAATAAAACACCATAGCGATACATATTACAAGTAAAAAAACTATAATTAATCTTTTTTTAGTTTATTATTATTATTATTATTTATTTAACAATGTAGGTGCACATATACCCCTCTCTTCCCTCTCCATCCCAAATACTCCCTTGCCTTTTTTTTTTTTTTTATTATTTTTTTTTTTTATTTATTAAAAATGTTCAATTTTTAGTCATCAGTTTTTTTTCCTTTTTTTTTTTTTTTTTCTTTTTCTTTGGTTTATTCATTTACAAATAAAGGACCAAAAGGAATACCATGACTATTGATAAACAACAACTGCAAAAGGGTGTTATGACAAGGACCTATTGTTATAAAATTAATACCATTAATACAGCAAACTACCATTTTTTTTTTTTTTTTTTTTTTTTTTTTTTTTCAAAAGTTAAACTCAGTTATTAAAGTTCTTCTGTAGGCCCACGCTATTTTACAGTATGTTATTAGGTTGTTCCACTTTTTACCATTTAAGTATTCAATAAGTTCGTTATTGTTTAATCGGTTCTTATTGAAACATTTTCTTCGGAATTCCGCTAAAACAGGGCATATGGCCAGAAAGTGCTGCGTATTTTCTCTCTCCTTTATTGCAGAGTGAACATATTTCCTGTACATCTTCTTCAATATAAATTTTATGATTTAGATTTAGCAGTTCCCCTCTTGCTTTAAAAATCCATTTTATATCGTTTATTTTTTTATCTAAAAGGAGGTAATTATTTGTTCCTAGATTTACGCATAACTGTTTATATAGATTAAATCTCTTAGATTTGTTTATCCTATCTATGTTCCTTCTATAGTAATTTTCTTCCACCTTGTTTACAATTTCTTTCAAAACATTTTCCAGTGTATCAATATGCTCTATGTTGATTTCCTGCTCCATGTTATATTGTCTTGCGATTTGTTTCAACTCCGAGAACCAAAAAAACTCATTTTTTATGACCTCTGTGGCTAAATAATTCCGTAATCTATTGTCTTTCATTTTTAAAACCTTTATTAAATAATTATAATGGATCTTTAATGTGTAGCAAAAAAGAGGTTTTAGGCCTGTTTCTAAGTGAAGCATAAATCTCGGTGTGTATTGTGGCAAGCCAAATAACTTTCTTACGAAGAAGTATAATAGTTTCTCTACTTCATTATATTCTTTAAAACCCCATACCTGTGCACCATAACATAAAATAGATCTAAATACTGAGTTAAATACTTCTATTTTTGATGCATATGGTATTTGATTATTCGTCATAAAAACTTTCCATCCAACATTTAAACCTGTTTTCGCTTTTTCCAATTTCTGTTGGAAGTGTGTTTTTAATGACAGTGTATTGCTTAAAGTGATTCCTAAATATTTATAGTTTTTAACCACTTCGATTATTTCCTTGTTCAAATGCCATTTTTCCTTTCTCCCAACTTTACCTCCATTTCTAAACACCATAACCTTCGATTTATTTAGGTTAATTTGTAGACCCCATTTTGTACAGTATTGTTCAATATTATTTATCATATATTGTAAGCTACAAGGATCGGATGCTACGGCCACTATATCGTCCGCATATGCTAAAATTTTAATTTTTTTATTCTTGACCCATAGACCTCCACCAATTTCCTCTTCTAAATCGTTTATATAACATGAGGACAAAAAAGGACTCATAAGGCAACCCTGTTTAAGGCCCATGGAAGTTTCGAAAAAGTTTGTTATCCCTTCCTTACACCAAACGGCTGCTTCAGTATTCTCGTATAAAAGTTTTATTACATTGATAATTTTAGATGATACTTTTAATTTATGCAATTTATATATCAATGCCCCTCTGTGTATTCTGTCAAATGCCGCTGAAAAATCGATAAAAAATGCATACACCTTCCCCCGTTTTTTACTTAGTTTTAACTTTATTATACTCATCAGGTTAAAGATGTTATCAATTGTCGAATAATCTTTCCTGAATCCTGCCAGAAATTCTCCAATAATAACATTATTTTCAGCCCATTCAGTTAATCTTAGCTGTATCAAGCCTGTAAACAACTTCCCTACTGTATTGATAAACGAGATTCCTCTGTAATTATTTAGTTCTCTTTTGTCGCCGTTCTTATATATTGGGTAGATTATTGATTGTTTAAAACATTTCGGTATTTTTCCTGTCTCGAAAATTTGATTAAATGTTTCTAGCAATTTTTCTAAAAAATTATTTGTTGCATGTTTAAAGAACTCGTATGGAATGCGGTCCTCTCCCGGCGCCTTATCCTTCCTAGCTCTATTGAGTACAATTCGTAATACTTCTATTTTAAACGGTTCATCTAAGCTACTATTTACGATGACTTGTCCCATGTAATTTATGTCTGCTATTGTTGAGGGTTGGTTATACATGTTATAAAAATTTTGAATCCATTTATCTTCAGATAAATTTTCATCTATTGTAAAAGGTTTTTTCCTAAATTTATTTACAGTTTCCCAAAAATCTTTTACATTTATTACTTTTTTAAGTCTATCTATTAATGTCATTTAGTACTGTTTTTTATTATCCTGGCATATTATCTTTTTATATTTTTGATTGTGTAACATGTACAGCTCTTTATCTTCTTCCCTATTTGATTTTCTGTATTTTCTTAGAAAAAGAAAAGATAGTGCTCTTGCTTTTCGACATTCTCCATTATACCAGTCTTGCTTTTTTTTTTTGATTTTCCATTATTATTAATAATAGCTGATTTTTTAATTATATTTAGCAATTGATTTAACATAAAACTAGGATCTTCAATCTTATCACTATTATTATTTAGCCTTGACAGTATTGCCAACTTAGTATCTATCTTGTTCTGGTACCTGTTTTCATCCTGCAAATTCCAATTTAATTTTGGTAATAATGGTAATATGTTTTGTTTTTCACTTTCCAGGCTCACAACAATAGGCAAATGATCCGAGAACATTTGGAGATCTACATAAAAATATGTTATCGTATTGAGTATTTCACGAGTAACGCAGCAGTAATCTATAATCGAGGACCCGTTCTTTCCAATATATGTCATTTCCCCCTTCCGATCATTTTTTGTCCTACCATTCAAAATTACAAAATCATAAGAGTCAAGGAATTCAATTAATTTGGTTCCCCTGTAATCTTTAATTTTATCTTTTGAGTTTCTTTGTAGATTTTCAATCACCATGCTATTGTATATTACATTTTTTGCGCAGGGGCCATGCTAATCTTCTCTGTATCGTTCCAATTTTAGTATATGTACCGCCGAAGCGAGTATTATTACTCCCATGTTAGCTCCCATATTAGCTCCCATAAGATCCCAATTTCTAACATTTTATATAAATCTAGATCTCAGTCCCGATTTAATGTTTGAGGATTTGTTCACTATTGACAATATAAAGAAAATTAATAATATTTTCATTTATATTAAACAAAGTACAAAAATAAGAAGCTTCATCATGTACGAATAACTTTTATTTTTAGGGTTTTTGAAATTAATTCAATGGAAATTATTTGATTTATTTTTCTTACATATGTATATATATGTGTGTGTGTGTGTATATATGTATGTATGTGTGTGTATGTGTATATATATGTGTGTGTGTGTGTGTGTATGTATATGTATATATATATATATATATATATATATATATATATATATATATAGCTTCTGATGGGCAAATACTTGTGTAAGATGTACATACACTTTTTAAATACATGTCTGCTTGTTCTTATCTTTATAAATGTAATATTAGTTATATATAATTATGGAAGGAGAGGAGCAATTTCCTGAAGAAGATGAATGTTTATTTCATTACCTAGTTATGTATAATTCTGTTTTTTTCGCCCTCTGTATTATTCTTTTATTCCGATACGAATCAGTGTAAAGTTAATTTTTGCTCATTTATATATATTTTTTGTATGTAAAACTGATTAATTTATTTGTATGTACAATTTATGCCTGGAGAACTCCTTGCTACAAGATGTAAAATCTTAAAAGCAATAAAGAAAAAAAAAATATTACATTTTTTGGTATAATTTGTAGTTCGGCTGTCCTTGCATTCATATCTCCTAATAATATAAAGTTTAGGTTACTATTTTCTTCTATTACGTTTTCCAAGGTTTTAAAATCGTTCATCCAATCGTTTAGATATACCGGTATAACGTAAACATAACTGCCTGCCACTGTTAATCGTATTACCTCAAATCCTGATAACTGAACGAACTTTACTCCCTGATCTACTACTTTTTTTTTAATTCCATATAAACTACCTCCACTTGCCCTACCATAAATTGAATTTCTTATAGCCGGGATCCATTTTAATTCATAATCTGGAAAAAATTTATCATAATCAATAATATATTTCTCTTTTATAAAAGTTTCAAACAATAAGAATATTTCAAATGATTTTATATAACTAAAAAAAGCCTCTTCATGCTTATTACGCAAGCCAAATATATTATATGATAGTATTCTAACGTTCTTTGTTAATATAACTTTGTCCGTTTTATTCTCAGATATATGTTTATAAATTTTACTTCCCTTATAGCTAAAGTTATTACCTAGTTTACATGAATTCCTATTAACTGTTCTACTGTGTTGAAGTTCTCGGGCGAAAACGATACTGCTCCATCTTTTTCCTCAGTTCACTTGCCGTTTCTTCTGCTTTCCTTTTATTTATAGTCGTCTCCTCCCTAATTTTGTCTTCTTTTTGAGGACCTTTAATAAGTTCTTCTGCTTCAGTTAGGGCATATATTTTATCCTGGAAATAGATTTTACCCCTAACTACTCTAGCCTGAGAATCAAAATTCTTCATTTCTCTTAAGCAGTTATAGATACGCTTTCCGTATTCTCTCTCTTCTCGGCTTCTATCATGAGCTACTGGCGTTTTCATATTTCTGAATATTTCTTTCTTTCTCACGATTTTCTGCTTTTCTAAATTTGATGTAAAGCAGACCTTTATTGGTCGAATACCAGTGCCTTTCCCTAGTCGAAAACAGTCATTTATTGCATCTTTGTTAATTTCTACTTCACATTTTTTGCACACTTTTTCCACTGTGTCTACAATATTTTCCGTTCCTCTGTCCTCTTGCTCTTCGACATTATATATTACAATATTATTTCTATTAATTTGCCGTTTTAGTAAACTAATTTCTTTCTCCTGTCTATCAATTACCTTTTCCAAATCCGCACACTTTTTCTTTGTTATTTCCATCTCAGTTAGTGCTGCCTCCAATAAATCTGTCATTTTCATCATCCCAGCACTAATCTCACCCATTCCTTTATTATTTTCCTTTATCTCCTTTAAAATCTCTTCATATTTATCCGTCATGTACCATATATGTATAATATTATATATACTATAATATATTATGTACATATTATATGTATATATATATATATATATATATATATATATATATATATGTGTGTGTGTATGGTATAATATATCGAAGGTAATTGATATCTAATAAACGGAAAAAAAAGTTCAGCTACATTAACAAAACTTGGCAATGAGAAGATTTTAAATGAGGACGAAGTTTCATTAATGTTTCTTTACAAAACCAGATGTTAATGAATTATCTCCTCGTGGAATATTCTTTGTAAATAAATTCTTATATTCTTTGAAAATAAATCTGTAATGGAATATAATAAATCTACATTGAGAACTTCTGAAGACAGAGTACTATCTACTGCTAATGATAAGTATCCGCATTGTCAGTCAGTTAAGCAAGAAGCTTAATTCATCAACAATTTATATCATATCAACAAATATTATATCACAACATATAATCTATACCTATCTGACACGTTAGCTTGTGTTGGAAAAATAATATGTATAGAACGTGAAAATGAAGTCACTTGCAAGAATTTCCTGGTAAGATAAGTGAGAAAATAACAAAGCTGCTCATAACTTGTAGTGTCTTATTATCAGTAGAAAAGCAGTTCTGAATCTAAGATCAACATTGTCAACAGCTATGATAAGAAACAAGGCTACATTCGCAAAGTGGAATCATTTTCCCCTATTGTTTGTTTGCTTATGCTCTTACTAGGCATAAGTCTCTAGGTGCTACTCTAGATGCAGCTTCAATATGTTGCCTTGAAATGAGTTATAAATATTAGCGGATTTTTCATTGTAACTGAACCCAATGGCAAAATATTTTATCATGAAAGTAAGCAACCTGCTGGAATAGAAGAAGATTTGCAAACTGAGTTCCAAAGACGTGAAAATTCTCGACTGATAAAAAACCAGTATGAGTATGTGGAACTTGCAAATCAGAGTGATTCACACTGTCCCCGTTGAATTGTTAAAGTTTAATAGCTCATTTTTGCGATCTTAATGATAAATTGTTGCAAATATCTACCATTTCACTCCTTTTAGAAACCTGGGTGAAAAATGAAGAAAATGTTGATCTTGATAATTTCTACTGCGTTGCTCAAGAGCTGGTGGTGTAGTTGTCTATCACTTATCTATTGATTGGGTTATTGGGTCTTGTTGTATCTCTTGTTGTACCATCAGAGATTCTTCAATAGGAATAATTACACTATTACCAAACAGTTGAGTGTCATTAATAGTCCTGTTTGACCCAGAAAAAACTATTCATCAGTTGTTATATGTTTTAGCCAGGTCTTATTCTTTAATCTTTTAATCTGTATAAAACACAATCTATGTGAAATGAGTCTTTCGGACACAATTTGTAATTTGGGCAGATTTTTCGGAACTGAAGTTAAAAATAAATCCATTAAATTCAAACATAGTAGGAAGAATCCTTAAATTAAATTAATTCCGTCAAATATTACAGCAAACTTTTTGCTCCTTCACTTGGACATTCTTGTGTTTGTATTTAAATAAATCAATAACCAAATGCTTCATTTTCAAATATTACATGCTATTTGATCATTACAGTTGATATTTGGAAAACAATTATGAATGACTTGTTTTTAGTGGCATTTAAGATTTTTAAATTACTTTTGAACCAAAGTTGATGACATACATAGCCAAAACTATCATTTTTAAATTGCTTTTCACATATTACACTGTTCTTGAGAAAATTGAATTGTTTATAATGTATTTAAAATATCACTTTATTATCATTAAAATTTCATATTTATAGCAATTTTAAAACATTAATCAACATCTCAAGTGTTTATTTAAAAACTACTTTCAATATCAAATCTAACTTCATAATTGATGAAAAGCAGTTAAAAAAAAGTGATTCAAGAAATTCTAAACCAAAACTTTTTGCTCCTTCACTTGGACATTCTTGTGTTTGTATTTAAATAAATCAATAACCAAATGCTTAAGTGTTAGAGAAGAATCATTGTCAGTATTTGATTCAATGACTTCATCTCCTTGTTGACCCTGATGATATAAAATGATTTCTTGAATTATCTTTCTTAACTATTTATTTCCCGATTATGAAATTTCAATTTCAGAACATTATTGTATTGAGAAACAGTGATCAAGAAGTCAGAGGGTGACCAGTATCATTATTTTATATAATGCAAAATAACTTTACTATAATATCAAATATTTTAGTGAAGAAGAACTTGCGTTTTTTAAGTGGCAAAATAAATTATTAGGTTCATTTGTTCGTTTATTTTTATTAATATATGAAATATCATCAAAACGTAATATTATGCAGTAAATTTTTAAAAAAATATTTTTTTTAAATCAAAATTTAAAGGAACGTTTTTTGGGAATACCGAAAATAGACCTAAAAATTGTGTACACTTTTTGATAATTAAGAGAACCGGAGCGGATAACGATGGAAATCCCTTAGATTTCACAAAGGTTTCGCCGTTCCTTATACCTATAAAAGTAGGTTTTATATACCTTTTATTATATATAAAATATTTTATATATATAATATATAATTTATTATATATAATATATTTTATATTTATGCTTTTATATACCTATAAAAGGTATATAAAAGCATAAAAAATCTAATTGGAGATTTTACGAGTTAAGTAAAAATTACGAGATGGGACCCTTTTAGTTGAAGTTCTCTCAGATATCCAATCAGAAAAGCTGCTAAAATGTGAAAATCTACTTAATAACTTTCCGGTTAAAGTAGAAGCACATGGGAAACTAAATCAAAGTAAAGGGATTATTTGGTGCCCCGAACTAAATTATTGTACAATTGAGGAAATATGAGATAGATGAAAGAAAGATGAATTAAAACCACAAAATATAGCCGATGTTAAAAGATTAACTTACTATAAAAATAATGAAAAACACCGCGAGCCGCGACCGTCATTTATCACCAATAGCGAAATGTCCTATAAATAGTTTTATAGTTTTACGATTTGTTTATGTCCTTATATGTTAAAAAATGAAAATTATTTGCATTGTCTCCGTAGCAGAGCCCTCGAGTTTGAAGACAAATTTTAAATGGCTCCGCTCCGGAGACCTCGAGTGCAAAGGGTTAATTTCAATACAGCACTTTAAAAGCAATAGCACATCTTTATTCAAAACTGGTTGGTGGACTTATCAGACAGCAGCTGTCGGAAGTCACAATGGCGGGCCGAAACAGACCAGTTGAGCATATCCATTGATAAACACTTAAGCATGTGTACTTATGTTTTTTCTTCTTATCTAATAAGGGCAAATCATATTCCACTGAAAACAATAGATTTATTAAAATATAAAATAAATGCATTGTTAACTTTCCCGATTTAGCTCACCTGAAAACAATAGAAACGATTTTGAAGTCCGTAATTAAATGATGAAAAAAATATAATTCAATTATTTAAATTTCCAATGATAAAGAATTTTAAGAATGGTGATTTGAATCAAAACAGATGATTACATATATTTATATTCAGAGTATTTATAATTTAATTGATATTACGAATATTTAAATCACGAAAAATAGTGCAGTTACCTACATATTCTTATTATATTTTGAATACGAAACATTATCAAAGTAATATTACTTTCACTTACCTATATATGAAATATATAGTAAGTGGAAGTATTGCGATCGTGAAAAAATTCGACTTCCGGTTTTCAACGGAAATACACGTTTTGGGGTCCCCTGAGTCGAAATGACCAAGTCCCGCGTAATGGTCTGTGTGTGTGTGTGTCTGTGTGTGTGTGTGTGTGTGTGTGTGTGTGAACAGACTAGCTCAAAAACTATAAGCCGTGCGATCCTGAAATTGGGTATTTAGTGTAGGTATATGCCCGCGATGTGACAGCATAAATTTCATCAAAATTACTTAAAGGGAGGGGGTACTTTACTTAATAACTTTTTAGGTTTTTTTCGATTTTCTCAAAAACGGCTCTAACGATTTTGATTAAACTGAGTATTTCATCTATTTATATGCCCGAGATATGACTGTAAAAATTTCATCAATATTGATTAACCGGAGGGGGGACTTTACTTAATAAATTTTGTTACATTTTCACGTGTTTTTTTTATTTACTCTAAATCGGCTTTAACGATTTTGATCAAAGTGGGTATTTGATGTATTTATATGCCCGAGATATGACTGTAAAAATTTCATTAAAATTGATTAACCGGAGGGGGGACTTTACTTAATAAATTTTGTAACATTTTCACGTGTTTTTTTGATTTTCTCAAAAACGGCTTTAACGATTTTGATTAAACTTAGTATTTGATCTATTTATATGCTCGAGATATGTCTGTAAAAATTTCATCAAAATTGATCAACCCCAGGGGGCACTTTACTTAATAAATTTTGTATCATTTTTACATGCTTTTTTTATTTACTCAAAAACGGCTTTCACGATTGTGACCAAACTGGGTATTTGATGTATGTATATGCCAAATATGTGATAGCCAACATTTCATCAAAATTGATCAACCGAAGGGGGGACTTTACTTAATAAATTTTGTTTCATTTTCACGGGGTTTTTTATTTACTCAAAAACGGCTTTAACGATTAATAAAAATAAGATATGAATGTAGAAAAATGTGTCTGAAAAAACTTATCTAAGTAAGTTGGTAAGTGAAAGTTGTGTGTTGCGCGCACGCACCAGATTTTTTTATGTTTGGGATAAGCTTTGCGAACGGAACCCAAGCTCATAACGCTTCTGTGGAAGTATGAACTTCCGAATGAAAGTTTCACTTAAAAAAAAATAAATTCTTTTTTATTATTTAACAGTATTTATATTGCATATATTTAAGAATTTAATAATAAAAAAAAAAAAAGGAGAAAATATGAGTTTGAAATAGATTTTTATGAATGAAATATAAGATAACCCTACTACAACAGTAAGCGTGGTCGGTTTCTGGAAAATTCCAAGATTAGGTTTCAACAAATATTTTCCTCAACAATAGAACCAAAAAGTTAGTTTTGGATTTACAATTAATTTGTTCATCAACTGTACCGCTATAAATCCATTCTTTGGGTTCTTGGTTTTATTTCCAAATCATTTTTCGAACATTTGGACTTGTTTTTCCCTGTAACGAGTGTCCACCAATAAAAGAAGCCATGAAGAGTTACGACAATGAAGTTAGTTGACCTTTTTTCCCTTGTACTCTTCATACACCTCACTAGAGCAAACAAGTCTACGTTATTTAATGTATCATGTAAATTTTAAAAGAGCAACGTCTATAATGGGTAAACCATAAGGTCTATGAGCCATGATTGAGTTCAACGACCATCTTCCGGTGGCACTATAGTAGACAGTAGATCACTATGTATTTACACGTTACGTAGACTGCAGTAAATATGATAGAAGTGCGTTGGCTAAGCATCATGGGGATTTCCCTTGGAGTTCTGCTAGCCAGTGAAAGGTCCATGGAGTGGGGCCCACTGTTCCCTCCAGTAGTCGCTCCTCCATCGCAGTTACCGGACCATCTGCATCTCCTCCTCTTCCCCGACATAAAGGATACTAAGGTGAGTCGTGAAGCTCGTTTTATCATCAGATTATGTGTTTTATCTCTGGGAAACGTGAGGCGATTAGATATGATTATTGAACAACATATTAATCAGCGTTATCTCTTAGTGGCTCCTTCTCCGTTTGACAGTTCGCCTAGCCAATTTTTTTTTCTGATATCAGATGGAAATCGCTGGTAAAATAATTTATCACTATGTTCATTAATTGCTGTAATAATCATTATGGTGTTGTCAATTCTTCATTTAATTATTTCTTTATTTAGCATCGCTATGTACATTTGCCTATATTAATAGTATCACATGCATTGCTAACATTTATTTTCATTCTCTATTTATAAGTAATAGTTGATCTTGACCATGATTTTTTTATAAACCCTTCACATTATTGTCTTTGAAAGTTTAGAATAAGATTATATTTTTCATTGAACTCAGCATTCTGATATTTATTTGTTTGTTTTGGTTTAACACCCCTTTATGCTACTATGGCTAATCTGACGGCATTGTGATGTTTAAATAATAAAAAAAGATTTTTAGTTTCAACATCTACCTACTCTGTGAGTTAAAATTCTTTATCAAGATCACGTTCTCCGTGGGCAATCCTGAAATTCTAAAAATACTTTAATCGTTTACGTTTCGGCCTCAGTAGTCTCATTTAAAATGCCTTAAGTATCAATTTTCGCATAATGAGAATTCACACATCAGTCAATCACATGATTAATTTAATATGGATACGAAAGATTTGAACAAATATTTCGCCGAAATTATTAAAATCTTAAACGTTGGTAATTAATGAGTTTTTTTCTCTCACGGTCTGTGACATTAAATCGTTTTTGATGAAATATTATGATGGTATAAATTAATGTTTATACCCTTTCTTTTAGGATTATATTGGATCTATTTTTTATATTTTATATTTATTTTTATATATATTTTTTTATATAAGTTTAATGTTGCCACCTTTACGAAGTAATTACAAATGACAAGGTTATCAGTGACAAATGTATAATATTAGGAAACGAGTTTTATGAATAACTACTTGTTATTACCCAAAAGAGGCGTAATAACATTAAATCACTAATTACTTAATTAAAAAGGTTTTTATATCACTGATGACAATGAAGATAAAAATATATATATTGAAGTAATATTTAGCTAAGGTAGTTACAATACTTGAAATGTTTCCCTCATTTTTTTTTAAAACGGTATTCACCGAAAGGGGGATAAACCCCCCTCAAAAAAGTGATTAGTGGAATATATTTATGCTCTTACGATTCTTACAAAGTTCTTTACCTCTGGTGTAGTAGCATTTATGTATATGAATTTAATTTAGTTCCTATTCCTTTTGTAAATAAATAACTGTGCTGCGTCCTTTATGTATATTTGTTTTCTGTCGTCTAAGGGGGCTGGTAAAATTTTTGTCTACGGGGCTTGCTGCTAAAATTTTAGTAAAGGCTGTCAAAATCTTATGAACGGGGGAGGGGATCGAGGTATTCTAACTATGTAAGGCTCAATTAATGTTTGAAATAAAACTTCTTGATATAAATATAGTAAATAAATACGAATTTTTTTAATTTATGGTTTTTATTCCTCATATTTTCATGGTGGGGCAGCTGCCTCCCCCCCCCCCATGATAGTATGCGTGTGGACAGACTAGCTCAAAAATGATAAATCTAACAAAATTGAAAATTAGTATTTGAGGCAAGTTTATGGCCATGTTGTGACTGCAAAATTTCGTCGAAATTGAGTTAACGGAAGGGGCATTTTTTTGCATGTTTACGATTTTCTCAAACACAGCTCCACCGATTTTGTTTAAAGTCTCTATATTTAATGACATGCCGCATATGTATTATATAATATCATATTGGTTTTATCACTATAGAAATGGTGTGATGGGGCTTAAATGGCGAATGAAAAGTTGTTTCCTATGGAGAAAAAAAAATCGTCTATTGATCGCATTAGGATTTATTTTTAGGACCCCTTAAAAATTAATAAATTACTGTTAATCGTAAAGTACTATTAATGAGTTTTGCAACAATTATAATACCGTATGCGTTATAGAGATTAACAAACTAAACGAATTAAAAATAGATTTGGAAAAAAAAAAGTATTAAAAATAGATTTGGAAAAGCTGTTACTTGAAGTTGCTAAATGACGTCTACACATTTAACGAAATCTCTAAGTTGCGCACATCGCACCAGATTTTTTAAATTAGCCAATACTAAACTATCTTATAGTGTTCAATTTGTTAATTAAATTAAATTAAAGGAATGCCGAAATCTTTAAATAAATTGTAAATTCTCTAAGAATGTGGCCTTGAAATCTTTTCCATAATTAAGAAAGATTTGGACAAGGATTTCGTCAATGATCTACATTCACTTTGGACAAAATTTTTTTTAGATCAGGGTTATAAGGAAATGCCCACACTGCGTTCACTAACGCTTTTATCCTAATGTCGGTCATTAGCTCTCGTGTGTTATTCTGGCGTTACATTAAGGATTTTTATTACTAAAATACGTACCATATATATAAATCGAAGTTCAGTAAATATCTTCATTTAATCGTTTGAGACAATCGCTCGATTAGATTAATTAAGACTAAACAATAATTAAAATTCAGTAGGTCAGTGCCGTGCAGCAGTAGAGACGCAAGGTCAAATTCCCGGAGAACAGGTTTCTTTTTTCCTCAAAACATAAGAGTTGCATTTCAACGGTAAATAATAGGGATTTCTCACCCATTCCTGCGTTAAGCAACGAGCATGTCTACAAAATGTTGAAATCACCAATATAAAAACACCTTTTCTTCAAAAAATAATTTCTTGAAAGCGATTGGTTTCTAATCAATAATTTATTATTCTTTATTTGCCCGGTTTATTATTAAGTAACCGATACAAAAAATGTTAATTAATTTTTTTAATTAACATTTCTACATTTTTACATTAACCTTTCTACAAAAGAAAAAAAAAATATACTTCTCTAATCTATTCGACCCGTCTATTCGTTTGTAACTGATATTAAATTAATAGCTAAATCGCAAAAATTGTGCCATTATATCGGGCTGAACTTGGTCTCATTTAAAAATGTAATTACCTTGACTAAAAAGCATTAAGGTCTGGCCACACATGTCCGCACCGGATCCGCACCGTAGCAATAATACAGGTTATGTTCAGAATATTTTTAATTTAACTTACATATTACCTTTAGTTATGCCTAAAGTTCAAGCCACACATATCCTACACAGGCCACTTTAGGCATAACTAAAGGTAATATGTAAGTTAAATTAAAAATATTCTAAACATAACCTGTATTATTGCTACGGTGCGGATCCGGTGCGGACATGTGTGGCCAGACCCTTATTGGAAAGTAAATCGTAATTAGAGTCACTATAAGAAGTTCCTACCTTCTCTGAAGATGTAAATTCTACTATAGCAATACTACTGTAACTATTATTTATTTAAAAAAAAACTACTATAACTATTATTTATTTTAAAACCACTACTATAACTATTATTGTAGCAACTGAAAGTTGTGGTTACCATCAGCTGCACCTTTTTCTTACATTGGAAAGTGGCTTCCGTTTTCCGGCCGTCTTCCCTGTCCTGACCTCTTCTTCGCGCGACTGAATTCAAGTATGCTGAACCCACCGCCATCTTCCAACCACTAGTGAATTCTCTTAACAGCGGGAATTTCTCTTGCAGAATTTAAGTTATCCTTTATACCTCTATAACAAAAAAAATTAATGCCATTCAAATTAAATGCCACTAAAGCCAGAAGTCGAAATTTTTCACAACAGCTGTATAATTCGAAAATCGTGAAAAATTGAAAATTTTCGCTTACAAAAGTAAGAGAAAGTAAAAATATAAAGGTATTCACTAGATACCATAGATTGTTTTAATTGAAATTATAAAATCAAATGTTCTATTATAAGTGTTTTATTAGTATTTCATCAAAGAGAAATATTTATTCCTCTTGTAACAGTGAAAGCTATACTGCGGTAAATGGCCTAAATGAGAATCAAATATATCGCCTCTCAGCAAGTATAGAGGCACTATTCAAGATTTTAGAAGTTCTAGGATTTTTCGATTTATGCGACAATATAACTGAAATATTTAAACTCATTGAATCAATTTTTTTATGGATATCTTTTAAGTTTTAAATATTTAAACCTTAAACACACTACGCCACACCAAATTGGGTTTCCCATCCAATTTTCACCAACCTGATCAGCATCCTGGGTATAGCCAGCCTTGACAATTAGCAGATAAGGTGGTGTTGAGTCCCTGTTGGTCGACACTATCATCCGCCCCCCATCAAGTCGACGAAAAGTTAATGCGGGACGATTTTACACTCCAATATTCTACAAAAGAAAATTTAGTCTATAGTGGAGCGGTCACTTCTAAACCCCTACTGGGATTTATTCACGATGGGGTTTATGGTATTTACTTATGATAGTATATTATTTATTGAGCGATCTCACAGCATAAGGTGAAATATTCTTAAAAACTATTCCTGATAAAAACTTGTAGGCAATTCATATAATGAAAATTCATCTCTGATATTTATACTCCGCCATTTAATTTTTTAAATATTAGGATAGTAAGGGTTTAATTCCTTTAGTTTTAACATCCAGTTACCATATCTTTTGCTATGACATTTTTATGTCGACTAAACCATTATCTTAGAAATTCCATTGCTTCCATTCCCTGAGAATATTGCGAGGAAACGCTGTTAGAATTTCTGGTTTAGTTTCATACTGATATTACCTATTGTCAAAAAAATGAGTAGAGTAAAATATTTAACAATATGTGGAAAGAGTTTTAAGCTTAAAGCAGTATTCGTAGATTATATGGAGTGTCATCCACGTTCTTATCATTCATTGAAAACATAACGTTTTTAATATAAAGTATACCTTCATATTCGTATTTTATAGACCTTGAAATTGAGTATATTAAGTAACTTTGGCAAAATAGGATTTTTGGTGGCGTCTTGGACCCAAAAAAAGAGGACATTAAATAAAGAAAGAAATAAGATGACTCTATGTCTTAAACATCGCCTCGAAATAAACCTCTTCACCTAATAAGATACGTATCAATATAATGAAATATACCACAAATTACTAAAAAATTCCGTGAAATGGAGGACCCGAGCCTGTATGATGTCAGGTAATCGTTAAAGAATCCTACCCTAATTATACCTGGATGGGCAAAATTTAGGACTCCCACTGTAGCATTAGCCTTAGTAGCATAAATAGACGTTAACCAAACAAACTAAACAAATCATTTTTCGAAGGTGCTTGCATATGTAATTTGTTTTTATTGTATTTTTTTTCTTTTTTTGAAATGCTATAAATGTTTCGGAAAAATATACACATAGCTGCTTTTGATAAGTACGCTTATCAGAAAATTGTGATACGATGAATTTAGTGAACTTATAAACTGCACTATATATTATTGTTGCTGAAGGTTACTGAAGTTAAACCCCTCTCATTCCAAACTAGATCTGTTCCGTAATACTATATCCACCAACTCGCTGATAGAGTTATGAAGGTTAGTTCCCCTGATCACCTTGTTCTGGCGCTAGAAAGGTGACCTGTAAAGTTACTAAAACAGTTATCCCTTTATTTTTATATTGAACATTATGAACCATGATATAGACTAACAAGAAACCTCACTATCCACTTTTAAGTATCTCCTCTTCCAACTTCTATTTAAAATTAGTTAGATGCCCTGGGTTTTTTTATTATTATCATCTATCTATTGTTAATAATTTTATTATTTGATTTTATGATCACTTTTTTCATTAGTTTCTCTCTTTCTTGCAAGATCATTTTCATTTTTTTTTTTTATGTTAGTTATTTAAGTAATGAATTCCTTATACCCCATTTTGTATTATCTTGATTTTGTAGAACTATTTCTTTTTCTTTAACTTTCCTTTGTAAATGTAAACTGTTACATACTGTACATCCCACATTTCTTTAATTGTTTGTCCAGATGTATTTTCTTTGTTCCATTCTGTAATTTTTAAGTCTTCATCACAGAAAAAAAAGTTTAATTTCTATCTATACCTAATCAAATGCTACTTTGCTTTCTGGGTATGAGATTGAGTAAAATCTAAAACTGATAGATCGTGGAAAGTCCATCAATTTAAATTATTAAGCAACAGGATATAAATTTTCGCACATTCGTTCATCGAGTTATCATTTTTTCAAGAATAAAATTTAATTAATGAAATCCTGAAAAACCATTTGAAGCTTATCGGCCCGTGGTGAGGGGTGGAGTCGATGTCATTGACAGGTCCATCGAGGAGGTAACATCCCCCTGCACATTATATTGAAATATACGGTATATTTCAGAAGCATTTTCTATCTTTAGATACCATCATAATCTGTATAAATATTTATTTTATTTTCAAATTCAAGAAAGAAAATAAACTCCTCTGAATTGTGCTAAGTGGTGGGTTACATGTGGTATTAATGGCTTGTAAAAAAAAGACTTGTTTTTGCCGTTGTACGTTCATATCTCGTTAATTACTTACAATACCGAAAACCTGTTCCCGTTAAGAGTTATAGGAAATTAAATTATGCATTGAATGAAGCCTAGGGTATGTTTTTGGTCCACCAGTTCGTTTGAACATCAAGTCTCAAGTCCAGTAGAATACAACCAAAAATTTCGATGAATCGGCTACATTTGCTACAAAGTTTTATTGGTTAAATTTCTTCATTAGAGTTTACTCCCAGTGCGACTAGCCGAGGTTTTCCTCCTCAGTATGGTTGTGCTAAGGGAGGCTGGGAACTGTATCACACCAAAGAGAAGTTTTAGCAGTTGAAGGTTATATCTCGTTAATACACGCTAACACAATATCGAAAAAATGTTCCTATCGATGGGCGTCCGCAGGTAGGGGGCAGGGGAGGGCATCACCCCCTTGAAATTTTGAGAAACAATAACGACCAATTAAAGAAATTATATAAACATGTATTTTAACTTTTATATATCACTAAGTTTTATTTTAACCATCAATTGAGCCTTAAAAGTTCAGAATACCTCGACAATTTCACGCCGGGACTGTAATTAATGCTCCCCGCTCATTGGTAGCTGAACTTAATGATTTTCGCTCTATCGGACGGGAGTTATTCAAGGGCATAATGCAGTATTGACAATCCAACAATAATAAAATAAATAAACAATCCTACCTCGTTATACATCGTCGTGGAAAGTTTTGTGATTGACTAGAGTGTCCGATGCGGTAGTCTAGTGCGGGCCACCGCTGGTACACGACGTCGTGAACGTGTTAAATTTTGAATTGAATGAGATCAGAAGCATGTTTTTTTACCGCCCTTTTCAATTTTAGATCTCATAAAAATTAGACAAATCTTACATATTTTTGAAAAAGTTTAATTTTTCTTCTTTTTGGTAAAGTAAGCCAAACTAACCCACATATCATTAATAAAGTAGTCCATAAAAAATGTATACAGATGACAGAAAAAAATTGAATTTTTCAACCAACTTATCAGCATTACAGAGTTCTTGTTCAAACTTAATTCATCAATGAATGTTATTTGCACTATATTAAACATTCATGAACATGTTCTTGATATTGTGAGTCAAGGGCATCCCAGGATTTAATCTAAGTGGGGGCAGGCTGATAAAATGTGGGGAGGGGGTAGAGGTATTCTGACTACTTAAGGCTAAATTATGGCTTCAAATGTAGCTTATTATTATTTAAATATTAAAATATTTATTTATATAATACCTAATAACTATGTAAAATGAATACGAATTTATTGAATTCGTATTAATAATTAATAGTAATTTATTTATTTAATAGTTTTTGTTTCCCATATATTCTATGGGGGGCTGCTGCCCCCCCTTCGGACGTACTTTAGGAGATATTAACGTGCAAAGGTAACAGTCCCCAACTTCCTTTTCCTGCCACCCCCACCACATTTACACCAAGGAGTAAAACCTAGAATGATCATATTGGGATACAAATAAACCCTTGGTAACAATTGATGTCGCTTTGTTTTCTTATTGCACTAGACTATTATTGATGTCAAAATGGATCATTTTTATAACGTATCTTAATTTTATCTTTTTCAAAAATTAATTATAAAATTTCATTCAAAAAGTTTTTTCTCTGCACAGTGACTTCCTCCTAACATTTTCTTAAGTAATTGATTCTTATAACTAAGTATGAATAAATTAAGAAATGGATCAAAAGAACATTTATTATTTAAGATATGTTATATATTTGAAAATGCGAGAATCTTGTATAGAAATATTTCTCCTTCCCCCTACGTAGTAATTCACTTTATGTTATTATTTTCAGATCCTGTTATGGACCACAAATCATTCAAAGAATTCTCTCAGGCAATGTCTGAGTACATTGCCAACTATTTGGAAAATATAAGGGAGAGGTAATTAACCATTTTTTTATTTAGTTTTATTCAGACCATATTAATATTTACACATTTTGAAACAGAAAACATCTATACAGATTAGCTAGAAAAAATGCAAATTTAAATTTTTCATGGACCATTTCCACGACTGATAACACCAAGAATCCTTCTTCATCTGAATCACAGGATTCTGTACCCATGTTAAAATTTTGTTTCTATATCATTTTGTTAGCTGTAATTCAACAAATGTATCATGAGAAATGTAAATTATGTTTTGTACGACTGGAAAAGAAAAAAAGAAAGTAAAGAGCTGCCGAAGTGTTTTTAAGACATTTTTGCTAAAGGCTGTAGTTGAGATTTCTGGAAAATTGTGTTTGCTTCGATCATGAGGTGTCAGAGTCAAGGAGATCTCGCCCAGAGATATAGATCATCCAGTATGATGGTAATGAAGGAAACATGAGCCCCTTCTACATATTTACTTGTTATACTGAATATTATTTTTCGGATGAAGAAGAGGTTGTGGTGTTATACCAAAAATTTATTTTCTGGTCCCCTTTTGTTAATTGCTTACTTATTTATAAAGACTTCTTATTTGATTATTTTTAAATATATAGTAAATTAAGAAAATTATTTTTATTAAAGGCCAGTCTTACCTACAGTCCAACCAGGTTACCTTAGGCCATTAGTACCAGCCAGTGCTCCTGAAACACCTGAAAAGTGGCAGGATATTATGGAAGATCTAGAAAGGGTTATCATGCCAGGGGTGAGGTTCTCTATGTTTCTAATATTGTACTAGATTTCTAGATGGTTTTTTTTCTATGTAACTGAGTTTATATTAATGTAATTATTTTTTTAGGTAACCCATTGGCACTCACCTAGATTCCATGCTTACTTCCCTACTGCCAACTCTTACCCTGCTATTGTGGCTGACATGCTCAGTGATGCTATAGCTTGCATAGGCTTTACATGGGTAATTTTGTTATCTGATATTGAAATCCTATTCTGAAGCAACAAGATATTTAATAACAAAATGTTTACTTATATATAAAAATAATATATTTTTTTAAATTCTATGGTTAAAAAAACAAGACAAATAGGTAGTTTCTTTAAGTTTTTGAAAAATATTACTTTTCCATTAGTGCATCATTTATAACAGTGAGGATGTCTTACTCTTTCTCTTGTTCCTTACTTCCATATCGCAACAGAAGGGTCTGCAGGGTATTTAGAAATAATAGAACGGGTCCGATAGTTAAAACAATATACAAATTATAAATGTAGGGTAACACAATGAACAAAGTTTAACATCAAATTTTACTTCACATAGAAATAGAAGACATTATATTTTTACTATGAATAAAATTAAAAAAAAAAAATAATTTAATTTAATTATTAATTATAAAACAACAAAATACAAGTTGGACAGTGTCTGCGGTATATTTACAGCTGAGATTATTGCAATTTCAAAAGCGCTGCAGTTAGCCGCCTCATCAACCGAACAATCAATACTAATATGCGCTGACTCACTAAGTGCCCTCAAAGCTCTCCACAATGTTTTCACGTAACCCTCTTGTTCAGGATATCCATCATACCTTTTTAACAACTGGAAGAAGCATCTAAAAAAAATCACATTCTTCTGGGTCCCTAGTCACTCAGGGAATACAGGAAACGAGGAAGTAGATAGAACAGTGACAGACGCTCACGTACTAGAAGAAATAACGAGGTGCTATATGTCTCCAACAGATTTATTCAAGCCAATATATAGAAAGATCCAAAGCGAATGGCAACAATCCTGGACCACGCTGGAAAATAATAAACTGAGAAAGATAAAACCGACCGTCAGTTGCTGGAACTCATCCTCCAGACAGTGCAGAAGGGAAGAGGTAGTTGTCACACGCCTCAGAATTGGACATTGCCAGCTGACCCATGGCTACCTGATGGCAAGGGATGATCCACCTCAGTGCCAGCTCTGCAAAGCTCTGACTCTCACTGTAAGCCATACCTTCGAGGAATACCCCCTCTAAAGGAGAGAGATGGAAAGATTTTGTGTCCCCCGTCAGCTCTCTGAGGCCTTAGGCCTTAGGTGCTCGGAACCAGCGAGTGCTCCACATCCACCCATAACATGCTGGATTCATTCTAACGATATAAGTTAATAAATTATATAAGCTCTACAGTCGTTGAGAAACTTCGGAAATATCAGATATTGGTGATGGAGCTGAAACAACTATACCATCTGGAAAGTGGTTCCTAAGTCCATGGTAGTGGGCACAGAAAACTTTATATTGCCTCTTGATATACTGAGGGAGGCTCAACAATAGATTTTCTTGGACATGGAAAGGATCGTCCGTAAAATTATTAAATATTTAAAAACTGTCTGAAGATGGTTGAAACTTCCCCCCCCCCCTCAGTTAATCAATCCTCAACTGCAAGAAAATCCTCAAGGAGAAATCATAATTAAAATAATAATAAATATAAATAATAATACTAAATAAAAATTAATACTAAATATAAATAATAATAATAAATAAAAATAAAATGAAAATATAAGTATTGTCGTCACCATGCTAAAGTAACGAATGTGCTACTAAAAACCTATGCATATTCATTACTTTAGTATGGTGATGACGATATGCTCCCTCAGACTTGAAAAAAATTATAATTTTTCTACTGCATAATATCAGCAATTTTCGCCTCCTTATACTTACCTTTTTTAGTATCTTCATATTCATATTTTTTAATATCTATTGTGGTTTCATACAATTTACTCTTATGCCTTATATTTCAATCATGCATTATCTATTCTGACAATATGATTTTTAGCCATAAAACGTTATGTTTAGATTTTCATGATGATTCAATGTAAATTCTGTAATATTACTATAAATTTTAATATAATATTTTTAAATTGTCTTTATGAGTAATTTTTATAATTTCTAGATTGCATCACCTGCTTGCACTGAGTTGGAAGTTGTTATGCTCGACTGGCTGGGCAAATTACTTGATCTACCCAAAGAATTCCTTGCTAGTTCTGGTGGAAAAGCTGGTGGTGTAATTCAGGTGAGGTGCTTCTAGATATACGCATGTACAGACAAAAATTTCTATATTTCTAAATTATATCTTTTTATATACAAAAAATATAAAAATTTGATTAAAAATGTTTCCAATAAAGGGTTTACCTGGAGCATTTGTTTTTGTTTTTTTTTCAAATTGGACTATTTGTAGTTTCTTGAATTGTTTAAAAAGCCAAACAAAGTTACTGTCTTTACAGATCAGCATAAATGATAAAAGGCTTTAATATTACTTATACTCAGTTATAGAAATATTCTTTTTATTTCATTTATAAAAAGAATATTGTGCCTACTAACTTTATTTTATACTCAATTGTACTCTTAAATCTTTTCTTTAGGGAACAGCCAGTGAAGCAACACTTGTAGCATTACTTGGTGCCAAAGCAAAAGCTATAAGAAAGGCGAAAGAAGAAAATCCAGAATTGACAGATTATGAAATAATTTCAAAACTAGTAGGATATTGTTCGCGTAAGTGTGCCTGATTTTTTGTGTAATGTTATAAAAATATTAAAAGAAGAATATGCAATTGTTATTGAATAATTTGTGATTCCTTTTGAAAAATAAGATATTTAAAATATCAAAGGACCTAAGCTTTGGTTAGCAAGAGCATTATATTTCTTTATTAATATACACTATAATAAGAAAATGTTGTATTATATCTCCTTAATGTATGAATTGGTGAATAATCAAATAACTTCCTTTTTTAATGTTTATTTAAAAATCAGTCTACTACATTATATCATCGGAACATTTTGGAGTTTCCTCTATCCTCTAGGTTTATTCCATTTTTTTGTATCCCCTTTACATACTTTTTATTATTCCTAGACTTATACTTATACAATACATCATCATTATTATAAATAATTCATCATTATTTAGTTGAAATAAAAATATTGATAACAAATAAATGTTCACTGTACAGTTGGAAACATTTGCACACACTCTATTGATTATTCAACATTGAAGCATGGAAAAGCAAAAGGGTACAAGTGCCTTAACTAAAGAAAATTTTCCAGAAACCATATTGCTTATACCCACTAGGTGAACTAAGTTCGGCACTTACACCTTTGATATCTTTCAAATGTTGGAGTATATCCAATTATGAAGAATGGTTTTGACACACATAACAGTTTGGAAAAAAAAATCTTTATATATTTTTTTGGCACTTATACCCTTATGCATTTCCACGCTTCAATTAATACATTAATTGGTTTTATTTATGTTAAATTTTATTCAACTTTTTCTTTATAAAGCATCATAATCTGTTATCTTGGATATCGTCTCACTATTAGTATTAAATATAAATTAGTTATATAAGCAGAAATATTTTTTCAAATTAAATATTCATGAATTTAAAAAAAATCTTATTCATAGAACAAGCACATTCATCAGTGGAGCGTGCAGGGTTACTAGGAGGGGTTAAATTAAGGCTACTAGATACAGATGAGAAGCACAGACTCAGAGGTGATACTCTCAAAGCTGCCATTGAAGAAGATAAAAAAGCTGGTCTGATTCCATTTTATGTAAGTATCTCTGAAAGGTTTATATTAAGGTTAAATTCACCATAAAGTCAATTATTTCTGACACGAAACAGTGGTATAACAATTATAAAAAGGAAAAGGAAATTGAACTGTTGGCTAACAACTTTAGGGAGATTCATTTGCTGGCGTCTTAGGCCATTAAGTTATGAAGTTTGACCCAAACATTCTCTCCCTAAATAACTTCCGTCAGCCTGCCCCAAAACTGTCATGATTTTTTTTAATTTATCATATCTTTTATTAACTTTTTGATTGGTTTTACTTTAGCGAAGGTTGTTGTTTGGGGCATTTGTACCAAAGGGTTGTCCCTGAAGTTTTTGCCTATAAACGTTGTGGTGTTTTCTCTAGAATAAAAATTACTAGTCATCATAATGGTTCTTGATTCGAAAATATAATAAAATCCTAAACTTATTAAAGTCCTCATAAATCTATTTTTCATTTAAGGTTGTGGCTACTCTTGGAACTACCAGTTGCTGTTCTTTTGATGCATTGGAAGAGATAGGGGACGTGTGTAATGCCAGCGATGTTTGGCTCCATGTAGATGCTGCTTATGCTGGTTCTGCTTTCATTTGCCCTGAGTTCAGGTACCTCAATGCAGGTGTTGAGAAAGCTGACTCCTTCAACTTCAACCCTCACAAATGGATGTTGGTCACTTTTGACTGCTCAGCCATGTGGTTGGTTTTTATTATATAAATATATATTTATATTATCACAGTATTATAAATACTACTTCTATGATATCTTTTTGATATGATTTTATTTTTTCTAGAGATATTTTATTCTTAACTTATTGATTTCAAGTAACTGTATTACACAGAGAGATTCCCTATAAATTATTGCCAAGTCAATTCCAGCTCATAAATAGCATATTTAGTAAATAAAGATTTAAAATAAAGATAAGAAAATACAAGAATTTGTATTTCATTGGTTCTAGTGATTTGAAATGACATTTAGTAATCCTGTAAATAGAAAGAACATTAAGTATTTTAAATATATGTATATATATTACAAATAAAGTCACCATATAATTCTTACCTCACCTCTTATTAATGATGTACATAAAGTGATTGAAGAAAAAAGGAGTTCTCATTCTTAAAGCATAAATAAAAATCTGGTGCGTGCGCGCAACACACAACTTTCACTTACCAACTTACTTAGATTAGAAATTAATGCGTTTTGTAAATTGCCACTTCTCAAATGAACAGAACGGCTTTAATTATGAACAATGGTCTGTAGTTAAAGGCGTACTCCGCATGTGTGGGCTCAACGAGTTTTATGAATTGACTGAATATTTTTCTGTTTTTCTCCTCTTTATGTTTTCTTTATTTTTATCATATCTCATATTTAGCCATTTCTTATTTTTAGGCGTAACGAGAGACAGTTAATTTCTCCATAAAAAAAAAAGAAAGGTACTTTGTAGGAAACAAACAAACAAAAAAGCCCCCCCCCCCCAGAGCATTTAAATAATGATAAAGCTTACCTGATATTAAAGAACACCTAATTTTCATTAAACATGAGTAATTTGATAAAAATCGTTAAAGCCGTTTTTGAGATCATCGAAAAAAGGTAAAAATAGGAAAAAAAATTATGAAAAAAAGTGCCCGCTCCGTTGGACCAATTTTGATGAAATGTAGGCTATCACATCTTTGGCATATATATACCAATATATATTGAATATATATATTGTACCAATGTATATATATTGGCATACATATACATTAAATACCCAGTTTGATCAAAATCGTTAAAGCCTTTTTTGAGTAAATAAAAAAAAACACGTGAAAATGATACAAAATTTATTGAGTAAAATCCCCCCTCCGGTTGATCAATTTTGATGTAATGTTGGCTATCGCATCTTTGGCATATACATACATCAAATACCCAGTTTGGTCAAAATCGTTAAAACCGTTATTGAGTAAATAAAAAAAACACGTGAAATTGATACAAAATTTATTAAGTAAAGTCCCCCCTCCGGTTGATCGATTTTGATGAAATTTGAACTTGAAATTTTTACAGTCATACCTCGGGCATATAAATAGATCAAATACTCAGTTTAATCAAAATCGTTAGAGCCGTTTTTGAGAAAATCGAAAAAGACGTAAAAAGTTATTAAATAAAGTACCCCCTCCCTTTGAGCAATTTTGATGAAATTTTTGCTGTCACATCGCGGGCATATACATACACTAAATACCCAATTTCAGGTTCGCACGGTTTATAGTTTTTGAGCTAGTCTGTTCACACACACACAGACCATTTCGCGGGACTTGGTTAATTGGACTCAGGGGACCCCAAACCGTGTATTTCCGTTGAAAACCGGAAGTCGAAATTTTTCACGATCGCAATACTTCCACTTACCATATATTTTATATATAGGTAAGTGAAAGTAAAAATAGTCTGGTGACTTGGGAATTTCCTCTGAGGCCTTTGAAATTAATCTTAGCTGCTTTTCCTAGTTGTTGCATTGAGTATATATATGTTATCTGTTCATTTTATATTAAAAAAGCACTTCACAAAAAGAGGGCCTGTAAGTTTTTATTTTTTTAACGTCACTTAAACCAATAAAAAATATAAATATCTTGCTATACTACTACTGCATAAGATTCATTGAATCCATACACATCTTCATTTCAATTGGCAACTGTGTGAATCGTGTAAAATTATAGATATTTGGATAGGATTTTTGGACAGTTATATTTCTGATGAAAAGGTGTATTATATGTGTATATTGTAACAATATGAATTGAACAAAAGAATTGACTAAGAAGGTTTAGTTTTATACTCTAGATCTAAATCATGGCAGAAAAATTCTTAAAACTGAAACTTAAAGGGCAAGGGCTATTAGGTCTCTATAATATAATAAGTATTTTAAGTTTATGTATCATATATAACATAAAGTAAATATATAAATTAGAAATACAATATTCATTATATTTGAAATTATTAATTCTTTTAGGTTAAAGGACCCAACATATGTCATCGATGCCTTTAATGTAGATCCCTTGTATCTCAAACATGACATGCAAGGATCAGCTCCAGACTATAGAGTAAGCAATGGATAAATAAAACACAGTTTATTATGTCTTTCGCTATATATATATATTATTATTGTTATTTGCAGCATTGGCAAATTCCTTTGGGTCGTCGATTTAGAGCTCTGAAACTCTGGTTTGTCATGCGTCTTTATGGTGCTGAAAATCTCCGAGCACATATAAGAAAACAGGTTGGGCTAGCACATCTGTTTGAATCACTTCTCTTGGAAGACAACCGCTTTGAGATATTCACAGATGTAACCATGGGGCTAGTTTGTTTCAGACTTAAGGTTCGTCAGCTCCCTAAGTACAAATATAAATGTTTAGACTATATGTACAGTTTAAAAATCAAATTTTCGTTGAAAGCACTAACCAATCGATAATTCTGGCTTGTCAACACAGTCACAGCTAGTTAAATTAAAAATTATATTGCTAAAATTTTATTTATAAAACAGACGTAATAATAAAAAATCCAGGTAAATAAAGATCTAACATTTATTTATTTATTTCAATAGTCCATTTGATGGTTTGCTTTATTTAAATGTTTTTATTATTTCAGGGTACAAATGAATTAAACGAACAGTTGTTGAAAATGATTAATGGCCACGGAAAAATCCATTTGGTACCATCAAAGATAAAGGGGACATACTTCCTTCGTTTGGCAATTTGCTCAAGGTACACAGAAGAAGAAGACATAAGGGAATCGTGGAAAGAAATTTCCACCTTAGCAAGCAACCTTACCAACTGAGGAGTGGATAACAAAAACTGCATCTTCATTTGAATGCTGGACATGACAAGGAGCAACTTTATAACAGTATCTCAGCAGTCATCATTACCTTAAGGTTTTAGTAATATCCAAATAATTGTTAGGGAGTCATTACTCACTTCAAGAGAGACATGACAATTTGTAAAGAAATTGAGTGACATAAATGATTTTATTTAAAATTTCCGGCTGAAGTAATTTTAAAGATACAAATAATAACTAATAAAAAATCAACATCCTAGAATTGTGGGTACATCATCTTTTTTTTTTTTTGTTTGAAATAGTAAGGACTTTGATGACAAAAATAATGATCACCGTAAAAAAAAATTTTTCTCAGAACATAATTTTTAGGTAATCATCATGGAAAATTGACCTAGAATTAATGTAAAAAGCCTCATATTAAATTAATTACATAAATGGAATTTTAGAGTTTGCATTTACCACATAATTCAAGATCCATCCCATTTGAAATTCAATTTAATTGAATTTTAAATGTAGTACAATATGCATTTATTTTTCAAATATATATAATCATAAGTGCTTTTATTTTATATCTAAGGTTTGCAAACTTAATATTCCTCATACTCATATATAAAAGATTTTTTTATATAACTTTTAGGAACAAATTTAATTTAAACTTAGTATTGGTTTAGTTACCACAAGAGATTTGTTACTTATTGTAATTGTAATGTAAAAGTGGAGTTTAAAAATGTTTATTTCTGTTTGAGTTCTATGATCAACTAATTAGTAAGGAAACTAAATTTTGAAGAAATTGTTATATTATTTCTACCAGAGTTAGCATTTATTTTTAGCATAATTTTTGGCAGTTAGTGTGGCAAAATTTTTGGCAGTTTTAATGATAAAATAAATTAGGCATAGCAAATTATTAATAAAAAACTGTTAAATTTTTTTCACTTTGATTTATTGAAAAACATAAAATTGTGCTTTAGCCGGACAGTATATCAACCTTTAGTAAACAGTTTTAATATACTTTTGATGTTTTTATACCACAATATTTTATAAGTCAACATATATAATTATACGCTCCGTATAGCTACCTAAACTAAATATTATTCAACTCCATATATATATATATATATATATATATATATATATATATATATATATATATATATATATAAAAATATTGTTATGATAATCAATGATACATTATATGTTCATAAATATATAAATATTAAATGCTTTTTGTGGACCAAACATAAATATAACTATTTTTAATGACATTTTTGTGCTCACTCTGTTCCTAATTTTATAATAATATGGAGCTTTTCTTAATGTATATTTGTATCTATATAAGAGGTAAAACTATGTAATGCAGAAAAAATGAAAAGTACTAAGATTATGATTTTAATTTGTTGTTTATTTATTTGATTTTTTCAATATAATTAAAAAAAATTAAAAAATAAGTTAAGATATTAAAATATATCTGTATATGTCTATGAAATACGTCTACTTCTGAAACAACGAAATTATTTATAAATGCCAATCATTATTCTCAAACAAATAAGTAAAAGTTTTTTTTTTATTTTAGAAATTATTATTTGATGGCCATTAAATGTTTGACAATAATGTAAATGTATGTTATAACCCAAGTAAATTATTTGTCCTAATTTATTTATAAATTTGAATATGTAAAATATTTAATAATTTATTGAATATTAAGTTTATAAATATTACAAAATATATTTCAATATCGTATATTAATCTAAATAAATAAAGTACTTATAAATGTAAAATTAATTTTAGTATAAATTTGATACCCTTTTCAACACCTGTTTTTTAGATTGCAAAATTACTTAGCTCTCGCCTCAGTCCCGATATTAAAAATTAGAATTTACAAAACTAGAATTCTTTCGACGGTTCTATCACCGCTTACAGTAAGAGATGAGCAAGGCCTTAAGGTTTTTGAAAATAACGTATCGCGTAGAACATTTGGACTGAAGAACAGGAGAATTCATATGCTACACAATGCAGAATTGCGTGAACTTGTACCTTCTCCACTTCACGCAAGGATACGATTTATGGAGTGTATACATATATCTTATAGACTGGGTTCCCAAAAAAGGAGTGTGACAAATCCGAAGGAAATGAAGAAATCGTCGAAAACCAGAATACAGGCAATGCTCAAAGCAAAGCTTAGGATAATTAGTAGACGTGTCTTGATATGGAAGTGAACGGATCCTCTAACGACGGGAAAAATTTCCGCAATTGGGATTCAGTGGGAGAGACCACGGGCGTTAATAAAAGTTTAATACATAAATTCTATATAATCCTGCAGTTTCTGGCTTCAGGAGAAGAAATAGACTCATTGAAGTTTTTTTACTAAAACCGCTTATTTATACGTGAAACTTTATGAATGGTTTTCATGCCTTTATCTGTGCATAAAGTTCTTATACATGCCAACACTGTACTCGATTCCAGTTCCTTTCCAATCAGACATCTATCCAAAGAAGCAGAGGAATCGAGTATACAAATATCTCAGGCGGTTTAGAGAACTTGATTCACAACTTAATTGTATCTTCTGATCCTCTCAACTCAAATCTGAGGTCAAAATGGAGTACACCCCACTTTGAACCTCACTCGTTAGAAGACGAGGCAAAAAAAATCTTCTGTTACATTCGGGAAATGAAGTAAGTGCAGAAGATATGAACCAACCGAAGATGAAAATTATGATATGGACAAATCCTAAAAAGTATCTGTTGTCTGTCAATTTCATCTATGTTATTTCAGTAATTATTGATTTCGTTTTTAAAAGACAGATCCTGCACTATGCTTTTTGTGGACTAAACATAAATATAACTATTTTTAATAACATTTTTGTGCTCCCTCTGTTTCCTAGTTTATAATATGGATTTTTTTTTTACTTTCACTTACCTGTACATGCAATCAGGGGCGGATCCAGCAAGAAATTTGGGAATCATTACCCTCTTGTCCCATAATCACGTTGATGACAGCACCGTTTTTTAATGAGATTATTATAACTTAAGTGTTAAGTAAAGTAAATATTAAGAAGGACTGCAATATAAACAACCTAAAGTGTTATGTTTAGGGCATAGTAACTACCTAATTGCATCATACGTTTAAAAATACAAAAAAATTGAAAATATTTGGGGGGTCAAGACCCCAGTGACCCCCCCTGGATCAGCCCTTGTATGATATTATAGTAAGGGAAAGTATTGCGATCGTGTAAAATTTTGACTTCCGGTTCTCAACGGAAATACACATATTGGGATCGAATTTTCATGGTATCATACACAACTCATTAAAATTTTAGTAATAAGAGAAGAAAAAATGGATAAATCTATATGCTTAAACCAGGAGAGGGGCCTCCTTTATTTATGTTACACAAGAGGATCCCTGGGAACATATTACCCCCACACTGTGTGTTGTTGGAGCCAGGGGCGTTTCGCAATTGAAACGCCAACCTTCCCCGGTGAGATTTTAAGTCTTCCCCTCTTAGCGGGAAAAGACGAGTAAGTGGACTGTATGAAATTTGTGGTGGGTAAGGTGGGTGTCTATATACCTATAGGAATAAATTCAATAAAGGTAAAAGGAAAGTAAAAGGCCCTTCCAAATGTTAACAAATATATATATATATTGAGGAAGAATAAAACTTAAAAATAACATTAAACCCATAAAATTATAATATAACTTAATTATGAAAGTAAAGAAAAAAGTAAATTAAATAAACTTAAATTTCTAGGAATTAAAATTAAAAAGGGATAAACAAACTTCAAAAAAATCTTACGTTAGGTATATACAGAAAAATAAATAAAATAATTGTTCATCAGTGAAAGAAAAAAAAGATGAGGTTCTTCTGTCCTTGTAGACTCAGATGGTGAAAGTATATATATAAGGTACCTTATATCAGTGTGTAGCTGAAAATCCGCCTTTTTTATATATCATGAGATGCATCGAAATAATTGTATTTTCCAGGCTATGGTGTTATAGTTGAGACGAGGTGGGTGAGGGAACGGTTGGTAACAGTGGTGAGTCGTTCCCCGAGCAGCTACCAAACACTAATGACCCCGGCCTATCGCCGTGTTCGTTGTTCACTTGTTTTTTATTTACAGCTGATATAAATATTATATGATTCTTGTAACCATATTTAAAAATAAAAATATGATATTTAGAATTTAATTTACATTATACATAAGTAAAAAACGTCTTAACCTATAAAAATTATACATAAAGAATATAATGATAATACAAATTAAAGAAGAAAAAATACAATTAAAAACAAATAAAAGGGCCTGGTTTAAACGATGGAAAAATGACATAAGATAAAAAAATAATAATACACTAGGGCTTTAACACTGTGATTTACATCACTATTTCTTTTTTATTTTAACTTACAATTATTTAGCACTCAGTGTAAAGGATTTTATCCAAGTTCTCCTTCTGATTCTGATCCCACTTATTACATTGCTTTCCATTAACTTCCATAAGATTCATCAAATTGATGGAAAGTAGGATAAAGCTGCTAGGTTTAAAAAAGAAATGGAGATCATTTCTGGAAATCCAACTTAGTTACAGAATTCAGTTCGAACTAAAATAAAAATGATATAACTCATCAAATATAGAATAAGCCTGACGGTGCTTATAAAAAAGCGACACCGCTACTATTTGAGAAAATAAAGAAACAGGTGTAGAAATTGGGTATAATTAATCAATAGAGTATGCTGCAATTAACTAATATTTTATTAAATTTGATTGGTTAAACTCGGATAAATTCGTAAAATCGTATTTTTATTTAATTTTTTTACATTGGGTGGTGACAGTCCCCTCTTGCTAAAATATTGGGTGGGGGTCGCGTCTCTCCTGCCCCCCCCCGGTTGTGACGCCCGTGGTGGTGAGGGAAAGTATTGCGATCGTATAAAATTTTGACTTCCGGTTCTCAACGGAAATACACATACACAACTCATTAAAATTTTAGTAATAAGAGAAGAAAAAATGGAGAAATCAATAGGCTTAAACCAGGAGAGGGGCCTCCTTTATTTATGTTACACAAGAGGATCCCTGTGAACATATTACCCCCACATTGTGATTTACATCACTATTTCTTTTTTATTTTAACTTATAATTATTTTGCACTCAGTGTAAAGGAATAAATAATATATAATACAACATAATAATTTGAAAAATACAAAATAAAATATAATTATGATCAAATTTCACACTTTAATAAAAAAAAGATATTTTTTTTAATAGTGATTTTGATATCACGAAGGAAATTGGTTATTCTTAGAATGGGGAGAGGAGAATTTTTTGTTAAAAATAAGAAAATGATATTGAGAATGAACTGTAGTATTTAGGCATCTTTGGAGAGGTTATTTAAGAATTCATGAAGCTAACGATCTCTTGAGTCAGAAAGATTTATGATGGCTATTACTTGGTCTTGTGTAGAAGTTGAGGGTGTTATGAAACTCAAAACAAGGCCTTAATAATAATTGTAGGGACATCGTCCCTACTCTTAAAGGTAAAGAAAACGTCAATAGATGGAGAGCGTTTTTGGAAGATATAAACAATTGGCGAACACCTTTTTTTTCTCGTGTAATAATACATTATTGTTTTCTGTATTGACCGTGCTCTATTTTGAAGTTTGCGTCCATTTTAAAGTTTTTATTTCTAATTTATTTGATTTTTTGCTTGAAATAAGAAAATAATATTTCAGACTTTATTCGATTAGTTGAAATGTATGAAAGTAACAAACAAAATGCATAACAACAACCATTAGACGCTTAGTACCTACGCCACGTACATTTTGCGAAAAAAATATATCGTCAGATACCTTTTAGCGTCCTTTAAAGCCCATAAATTAGAATTTTATAAATACCAGGAAAATTCTGAACCTGGAAGATTTTTATTCCTACCATTACAAAAAAAGCATTTAAGGATTCCTCAGAATTTCTTCAAGTTCCACGTTAACACATCCAATGGAAACCTGATTCATTACTGCTTGCTCCAAAATCAACTAATAACTTTTAAATAAAGCTTATAAGAGGCAAATAAAGAACAATTCCTTTAAAGTTTACATATTCTTTAACATCATACAGCTATAAAATAAATCTTGACATTGTCAAGAATCGTTATAGGTTTCATTTTTCGATAATCAAGATAAGAATTTCTCACCTTAGATATGAAAAGTTAAAATTATGTTTAATTGGTGACATTCATCTTTCCAAGTTCATCTACCTGACGACGTATTAATTGTGTTGAAATCGAGGCTCTTCAATCTCTCCCACGGCTCTCTCGAGTCTGGGAATGTTACGAAATTGTCCCTGACCAGTTCTCCTTCAATGGAATTTTTTCAAGAATATATGGTAAATCGATATAACTTCCTTTTCAAATAAAATTTAAGTAAATTAGAGGGGCCTTAAATTGGCGGCCGTGTGGTGTAGATACGCCATGCACACGTTGTATAAATCACTTGGTCCTGATACCAGAACAAGAAGAAGCCTTTGATTCGCTGCTTCTGTTCAACCTAGCACTGAGGAAGATGATTAGACGGATGTTGCTTGAAGAAGGGGTACTCCTCGGAATGAATACTGATCTGAGAAAGTAGGCCTACAAGTAAATGAAAAATTCGAGAAAAAGCTCACCGAACGTTAACCTGAGCTATACTGGTGAGAACTAATGAATCTAGGAGAATGGCCTTACGGAACTCCTCAAATAATTTAGTCAATCTGCAGGCAACGGGGAAGTTTCTTCACAACAATACTATAATATTGTTTAAAGGTAAGAGATCATGTCGGAGTCCAAAAAGTAGTTGGATAGAGAAGTAACAAAGATATTGCAGAGCTGCGTACAGTGAACCAGAAAGTAGTACCCCAGGAAATGAAGAGGTGGAGAAGGCTGGTTCAGGTTGTAAAAAAGAACTAAATGTTACAACCGTGATCCAAAATAATCCAAAACGAAGATTATAAATTTCTTTTATTTCAAACGGAAGTATTAAGGAGATTTTACAACTTAACCACCTTTTTTTTTCTACGGCCTACATTTCAACTGATATTGTATTAAAAGTTTTTGAAATCGTTATAATTTCTTATTCTTGATCCCTAATTTAAAAATATGCGAAAAAGTACAGTTGAGGCAAACAATTATTTGTTGAAAAAATTGAAGAACTTCATTGGCAATGTTACCCTAGAAACGGGGCAACTTTGTCAACTGTGTTAAAGCGAGTAGGAGCAAAGCTTTAGCCAGGATCAAACTTTAAACTAGATCCAAGCCATTGACGTTCAGATTGTCACATTTTTAAAAATTTATTTTAAATTTTAAGAAAATTATATATAATTATATTAGTGCTTTATTAGTTATTACAATTATTTGCTTGGAAAAAAAAATATTTCAGTTTTTATTTTTTTTCTACTAGAAGAGGGTGCAGCTGGGTACGCTCATTAGTTTCAATCACAATATGAAAATCATACTTTTACTTTTCTCCGTGTTCCAACGAAAGGGATACCGTTTCAGATCAGAGCTGAGCTTCACACCTCTCCTTCAGCACTGTCTCCCTCCTGTGTCCCTCGGCCCTGTCATGCCATCTCTTCACGGACTCCTTCCATCCAGGTGGTTCTCAGTCAGAGTTAGGCAAAATGTAGTTACAATTACCAACTACTAACTAGCGAAATAGGATTTGTCAACAAATCTTGGTGCCAAAAAAAAAAAAAAAAAAAAAAAAAAACTACTTACTACCAGCAGACCTGGGCATTATTTTAAATAAAAGTATTTTAAATACAAATGAAAATACTTTTTTTTTATTTTAGTATTTTAGAATTAAAATAAAATAAATCACATGTTTATTTTCATTTTAATTTTAAAATACTCAAATAAAAAAAAAGTATTTTCATTTTAATTCTAAAATACTAAAATAAAAAAAAAAAGTATTTTCATTTGTATTTTAAATAATAAAATAAAATAAATCTTAAGTAGGTTGTTTGAAGTTGAACAATTTTCGTAATAGTATAGTGTAGTCCTTTGCACTAGAGCTGTCACTCCTAAATATTGAGCAAGTATATTTATTTCAGTTTGATGTTGCTGTTTTTTTTTTGTTTTTTATGGGGGGGGGGGCGCAATTATTAAGATTGTACCGCTTCATCCGATTTCAACAAATTTTGTCACATTGGTGGTTTTTGATTATCTAAGTAGGCGTCTAATGAATTCATTTCACATAAATGGTTTTATGCATAGTTTTTGAGGTGGAGGGTAAAATATTAACTTTTGACTCCCATATCCGATTATCACGAAATATGTAACAAAGATTGTTCATAAGTCAAATAACAAGGCCAATTCCTCATCATTTTTATAAATAATAATAATTTTATAAATAAATAGGTTTTTTATAGGGGGGGGAGGGGGAGTTAATTGTAGACTTTTTACCGGTTTATTCGAAATTGAAAAAATCGAAAATTATGTTAGAGCCATAAACGAAGGCATAAACAGGATCCCAATTTGGAAACAACACCAAAAGATCAAAAGAAAGTAAACTTAGTAAAAATGTGTATGACTGATACATTCAACAAAGTCGATGATTATTTTTCCGGTTGAGGTTCGTTCGAAATCGGAGAGGAAATTCAGGCAAGATTTGGGGTAAGAAATTCTAGCGATTAACGAAATTACTTAGCTCACGGCTTCTTCCTTAAAACTTAAGAATTCGGGTTTACAAAAATATTATTACTCCTGCGGTTCTTTAAGAATGCAAAACGTGCACGCTAACATTGAATGATGAGCAAGTGAGATGATAGCAGACAGATGAATAAAATCGAAGTGTGAAATTGCAAAACAGTGGTGAAAGAATTCCATAGAAATTAATGGCAGTGACTAATGTAAAACGTCCGGAAGAAGTAAGGGCTGAGAAGCAGTAGTACGCGTTAGGGCTGATTTGCTGAAATTCGTATTTCACGGAGGTCGTTGGATGGTATATGGGTAGCGAATAGTCTAAGGGGTAGCCCAATTAGTTTAAATAGGTTCCGAATCAGATTGGTTCTGTAGAAAAAGAAATTTAATTTAATAATTTCAACAAAATGAAAGCCAAGATGATCTGAGTATCACATACATTACACCAAGCAAAGACTACCCAAAAAAAAAAAAGAATAAAAACTGTCGATTTATTAATCAATTCCAATATTGAAAAAAAAAAATGTATTTATTAATCAATCGCAATGGACTAGCTAATAGGTTTTAAAAGTATTTTGTATTTTCATTTTAATTTTTTTTATTTAAAATACAAAATACTTTTTTTATTTTGCATTTAAAATAATTTTATCGAAAAGTATTTTAAATGATTTGAGGTTAAAATCCATTTTATTCAAATTTATTTTAAATACTTGCTATTTAAAATAAAGTATTTTAAAATAAAAATTAAAATACTTTTTGCCCAGCTGTGCTAACTACAACTACTTTGGTTTGATTGTAATTATAATTACTAACTAAATTTTGTAGATAAAAGTGGAATAAAGTGCCCCCTCGGGTTGATCAATTTTTATGAAATTTTTGTAGTCATAACTCGGGCACATAAATACATCAAATACCAAATTTTATCAAAATCGTTAGAGCCGTTTTTTAAAAAATCGAAAAAAAAAACGTAAAAAGTTATCAAACGAAGTACCACCTCTGTTTGACCAATTTTGATGAAACTTCTGCTGTCACATCACGGGCATATACCAAATACCCAATTTCAGGTTCGTACGGTTTATAGTTTTTGAGCTAGTCTGTTAACGAACACACACACACACACACACACACACACACACACACACACACACACACACACACACACACACACACACACACACACACACACACACACACACACACACACACACACACACACACACACACACACACACACACACACACACACGGTTCTTGGTTATTTGGACTCAGGGAACCCAAAACGTTTCAGTGTAAAAAAACAGTTTTTTGAGTTGTAACCTACTTCTTGCCAAAGTGCGATATTTAATTCATTATACACGGTGGGCCAGACCCCCCTACCGTGCACCCCCCCCACATCCCTATAAATTGCATATCGTTGTGTTCCTTGTGATAAAAGATTAAGAAAAAGCCAATGTTCCCAGAAAAAAAAGTGGCCGCACTAACCGAAAATGGCGTTCAAACATGGCGGAATGACGACTTTGATTTTAGTTAGTTTTTTTATTACTGACATTCACCATTATGCTTAATTTCGCCATAACTGGTATTTTATTAAAGCTAGATAGTTCTAGATTCAGAATAAATAAACAAACGTTCTAAAATAATTAGTCTTGACAACATAAAATACATTTAAAGTCAATTTTTTCAAGTATCTCGCGCAAAAGTTAAAATTCCAAGTTAATTTGTGATTAAACGGCCATCGTTAACGAAAAACACCCTGAAATAAAACATCTGGAGCAATTGTTCTTCTTTAAAAATCAGTGGTCGAATTTCAAACAATATCAACTAGTTTCATAGAAAACGGACCTACAAGGCGAAAAGGCGCCGGTGACTCGGGCGCATCCTGTCCTCTGCCACATCGTTCAGTTCTTATACATCATATAATTACAGCGGGTTTAGGATATTATTTTGAATGTATAATCAAGCCTATGTAACTGCAAGTTTTTAATTTACAGAAATAATTAAAATAACCTTTATTTTTTTTATTATTTTTTAAATCTGATAAATAAAGGATATATATCTGATCAATAATAATGAATTAGTCGCAGATTGCACATTATCTAAACCTCACTTATATTGACATAAACTGGTTATCTTGAAATTAAATAATAATGTTCTCATGGTAGTAGTTGGGTTACTGACACTGGCTTCTGATCATTCGTGAAATTTGAAATAAATGCATTTTTGCAAAGTATTGATTATTTACAGATTTAAAAACAACCCAAATAAAAAAGATAAATAAAAAGTTCTGTTTGTTCGTTGATATGTAGAAATTATTCGTAATACAATTTAGGAAGTATATACATAACACAATTTAATAGCTCACAACAATTAATGAATTAATAGTTACACGATGTGTGTTTGTGTGTATATATATATATATATATATATATATATATATATATATATATATATATATATATATACATACATACATACATATTATGATTAATTTAAAATTAAACCACAACTGGAGAGGAAAACCAATTAAAACATGTAAGTATTCATGCATCTAATGATCTATAATCCACGAAGTTGTGGCCTTTTTCGGTTTCTGGTATATAACTACACATCAAAAAGTTTACTTTCTCTTTTTTTCTAAAAAGGGGTATACTAATACAAATAAAATGAAATATTTGGAGTGGTAATCGGATTAGTTATTTAACCAAATTCGAACATGAAAGATCGGTAATTTTTATCATTTTGATGGAAACTCATGTTCCAACGCCTATAACTCGACTATATGTGCTCTAAATGAAAAATGTCACAGACAAAAGTTTTAGGACATTAAATTTAGCATAAAATAAGCCCATCATTTTAAAATTAATTTATTCCTGCGTAGAGATACAAATGAAAAAGTGAAAGTATTTGTAGCGCTTACTTCATACTTTTAACTACATCTTCATTCCTTCCTATATCTACATGTCAAAAAGTTTACTTTCTCCTTTTTTCGAAAAAAGGGTATACTAATACAAATAAAATAAAATATTTGGAGTGGAAATCGGATTAGTTATTTAGCCGAATCCGGACATCAAAGATCGGTAATTTTTACCATTTTGGTAAAAACTCATGTTCCAACGCCTATAACTCGATAATATGAACTCTAAATGAAAAATGTTACAGATAAAAGTTTTAGAACATTAAATTTAGTATAAAACATGCCAATTTATTTTTAAATTAACTTATTACTAAGTAGAGATACAAATGGAAACGTGAAAGTATTCGTAGCGCTTGATTCCTTCTTTTTGTGAAAACTAAGGGGATATGATATAATATTGACAGAACTAACTATTTCGGTGGGCTTATTTTATGCTAAATTTAATGTTCTAAAACTTTTATCTGTAACATTTTTCATTTAGAATACATATTGTCAAGTTGTAGGCGTTGGAACATGAGTTTCTACCAAATGGTAAAAATTACTTATCTTTCAAGTTCAAATTTGGCTAAATAACTAATCCGATTTCCACTCCAAATATTTCAATTTTTTTGTATTAGTATACACTTTTTTCGAAAAAAGGAGAAAGTACACTTTTTGACATGTAGATGTATGAAGGAATGAAGATGTAGTTAAAAGAATGAAGAAAGCGCTACAAATACTTTCAATTTTTCATTTGTACCTCTACGTAGGAATAAATTAATTTTAAAATGATGGGCTTATTTTATGCTAAATTTAATGTCCTAAAACTTTTGTCTGTGACATTTTTCATTTAGAGCACATATTGTCGAGTTATAGGCGTTGGAACATGAGTTTCCATCAAAATGATAAAAATTACCGATCTTTCATGTTCGAATTTGGTTAAATAACTAATCCGATTACCACTCCAAATATTTCATTTTATTTGTATTAGTATACCCCTTTTTAGAAAAAAAGAGAAAGTAAACTTTTTGATGTGTAGTTATATGCCAGAAACCGAAAAAGGCCACATAGATATCACAACTTCGTGGATTATAGATCATTAGATGCATGAATACTTACATGTTTTAATTGGTTTTCCTCTCCAGTAGTGGTTTAATTTTAAATTAATCATAATATGTATGTATGTATGTATATATATATATATATATATATATATATATATATATACACACAAACACACATCGTGTAACTATTAATTCATTAATTGTTGTGAGCTATTAAATTGTGTTATGTATATACTTCCTAAATTGTATTACGAATAATTTCTACATATCAACGAACAAACAGAACTTTTTATTTATCTTTTTTATTTGGGTTGTTTTTAAATCTGTAAATAATCAATACTTTGCAAAAATGCATTTATTTCAAATTTCACGAATGATCAGAAGCCAGTGTCAGTAACCCAACTACTACCATGAGAACATTATTATTTAATTTCAAGATAACCAGTTTATGTCAATATAAGTGAGGTTTAGATAATGTGCAATCTGCGACTAATTCATTATTATTGATCAGATATATATCCTTTATTTATCAGATTTAAAAAATAATAAAAAAAATAAAGATTATTTTAATTATTTCTGTAAATTAAAAACTTGCAGTTACATAGGCTTGATTATACATTCAAAATAATATCCTAAACCCGCTGTAATTATATGATGTATAAGAACTGAACGATGTGGCAGAGGACAGGATGCGCCCGAGTCACCGGCGCCTTTTCGCCTTGTAGGTCCGTTTTCTATGAAACTAGTTGATATTGTTTGAAATTCGACCACTGATTTTTAAAGAAGAACAATTGCTCCAGATGTTTTATTTCAGGGAGTTTTTTGTTAACGATGGCCGTTTAATCACAAATTAACTTGGAATTTTAACTTTTACGCGAGAGACTTGAAAAAATTGACTTTAAATGTATTTTATGTTGTCAAGACTAATTATTTTAGAACGTTTGTTTATTTATTCTGAATCTAGAACTATCTAGCTTTAATAAAATACCAGTTATGGCGAAATTAAGCATAATGGTGAATGTCAGTAATAAAAAAACTAACTAAAATCAAAGTCGTCATTCCGCCATGTTTGAACGCCATTTTCGGTTAGTGCTGCCACTTTTTTTTCTGGGAACATTGGCTTTTTCTTAATCTTTTTTCACAAGGAACCCAACGATATGCAATTTATAGGGATGTGGGGGGGGGGGGGTGCACGGTAAGGGGGTCTGGCCCACGTACTATTAGGTCTATAATATATTTCTTTATGAAATATAAGGTGGTTTTACTGGAAAATTAATCGTTGTCGGTTTCTCAAATGACGGAAATTCGTAAATTGGATTTCAATTTACGAGCTGTCAATACCACTTCTATCAATTCCCATATACAATATTTGTACAAAAAAAGTTAAAAACAAACTCGACTATTAATGAAATTAGGATTTATTGTTGACTTTAAAAAAAGAAGTAAATAATAATTAATCGGAAAGTACTTTCAAGTTTATCTATAATTATAAGTTGTTTTTGTGAATCTGTTGCAAAAGGCGTTTACAGAGGTATCAGAACATTTCTATATTTTTTATTTTATTTTATTAATTTTTCTTTTAGATTTCTACTCTAAGTAGGCTGAGAAGTGAATTTCACTTAGGGAAAGTTGTGTGTGGAGTGCATCGCACCAAATTGTTTGTTTTTTTATAATATAAACTTCAAAGAATTAAAGGACACTTTCATAATAAAATAAAGGGCAGTCGTTTATGTAAAGGCATAGTTGTGAAATTAATGCTCTCTTCGAGGTCAGTGGCTCGAAGATACATTATTTGAACTCTCCATCTCCGTGATACTGAGTGGAGTCTGATACTTTTTGCGTCTCAGTAAAGTTGCCCAAAACTTTACTGCGGCAAATGTGGCATATTTTCCTGTCCGATTAGTGATGTGCCTATAAGTCTCCTAATAAGTGACGTTGAGATTTATAATTTTTAAAATTTGCTCTATAGTTGAAACCCGTCTATCTTTAGACAAGCAGCTTGAGCAACTATTTTCTGCTTCCGTTAGTTTACTAATTAAAAAAGCAATAACTTTTAAAAGTATCTGACATTAATCTGAGATTAAGGTAAGGCGCACATTGAACTGTGCCACGCAGGCGACTCAGAGCAGAGCAGACCAGGCGGCACGAAAAAAAAACTGCGTCACACAGTTGCCCGCGTACATTGGAGAGCAGTTTCGGGAAGGCAAGGGGCTTTTTTAGTTAAAGTATTTTAGATTTCTTGGATATAACATCAGAATCTGATTCATATATAGAGTTGAACACAAAAAATTGCATTATCTAAAGTCAAGGTAAAAAAGATTGTGATAAAATCAGAAAATGAAGAAAAGACCAGCTCACGAAAGAATTTGTAAACAGAATACTCTTAACAATCTATTTCCGTCTGAGTCTGGTGAATTACATAATTACATTGAAGTTACTATTTAGTCTGAAGGATCCAAAGCTTAAAACCATTACTTATCATCAATATGTATTATAAAGCAAAGTGTACAATGTGCGTGCCGAAAAGGCTCAGAAACGACTCCACATACGATTAAGAGATTTATGTCAGCGTGTAACTGTAGGTCCCCTAACGGAGAAGGTTTCCGTTTTTCTCTTAAGGGTGTGAAATTGAAGAGAAAAGGACTGGAATTTTAAGGCTCTCGCAACATGTAATTAGTCTCTCTGAGAATGACATACGAGTTTATGAATGAAAAATTTAGTTCGAGATGCAGACCACCAGGAAGCGCTAGGGTGTGTTTCACTCAATATTTATTATTCATTCATTCCGTTATATTTGTAAAGGTTATATATTTTGTCAGCTGTTCTTTTTAAATTACTAAAAAATCAAGCGAAAATAATTAGTTTCACCTTTTCTTTTAAAATAAATTAATGATTTTACATATCTGCAATCAATGAGAAAACCGACTGGATACTTTACAAAATTAATTTTCTCATAAGAAGGTTAATTGATTAACACATTACATTTAATCAATATCTAACATATACTTAAATAAATTTAATGCAATATGAGTGAGCGAATAAAAACAGACATAAAACAAAAAAGAAGAGCTGAATAGACTGATTATAAACCGAAAATAACAAGTTTGAGGTGTTCTTATTGTATGTAGTTATGAAAAATAGTTTTATTACTATGTATGATGAGCATTCCAGTTGACAAAATGATGAATTGACTCCAAATATACATGTTTTCAATAAGATTTTATCACCGCTCATAGTTCAGGATAAAAAGAAATATGATGAAAAAATTGTGCCCTCATGATATTTTGGTTTTCACTTAGTAACAGTAGTTAGATTAGAGAAGTGCAGAGTTCGGCCAAATTAGGGTGTGGTGGGGGGGGGGGGGGGCAAATTAAGGGAGGTTGAACTGGAAGAAAGGTCTCACAAAAAAAGTTTCTATGAATCTTCGGTATTTTCTAAACTTCTGGATCTAATGGGACCATCACAGTAGTCGGCGCTTAAGTTGTACTCCAAATATAGTTTTTTTAACTAATAATCTAATAACTTATAATCTACTGACAGTTTGGAATGGGCTTATAGGATTCATAATCACAGAAACCATCAAAAACGATGCATGACTCGATAAAGTTGCAGCAAAATTAATTGTTCATTCACCATTTTCAACACCCTATAAAGTATATAGGGTTCCTTATTTGGGCGGACACTGCAGATCTCGAATCTTAATATTAATACAATGTTAAAATTTTCAAGAAAGTGTTAATTTTGTTCTATATTTCCTTTAATTTTAAAGTTTTTCTGTTATTGAAACTGCCACAAAACTACCGGAGCGAAGCCGGGCACCCTAGCTAGTGATGTTATAAAATCAGATAATGAGAGGTCTGGTTAAGCTCTAATTTTGTAAAATTATATTAGGCACAAATCTCTTAAAATCCTTGGATACGATTTTAACAGCATAATATCATTATGGACATTTCTTTTTTTCATTAATTTCTTATTTTTTTTCCTTGGAAATTTATTAATTTTCTTATATTATTCACTACTTTGTATACTTTGAATTTTTTGTAACTATTTATTACGGGTTTTTAATGTAAATATTTCTATAAATCTTTAATTATCCACTATTACTTTAATTATTTGACCAATTGTAGTTTTATTTTTTGTACAAGTCTGCTATTCTTGTGGGACCTTGTCCCAGAACAAAATTTATTTTCCCATCTGTATGAGGATATAATTAAATTAAGTAGATAATATAACAGAGAAGAGTTATATTTACATCAAATATCTTATTAAAAAAGTTCCTATCGACACATGGTCCATTCTCCACTCTTTTCGATTAATTGCGGTTTTCGATTTTATAAATAGCATTTTTTTTTTTATTCAAACATATTTTTAAAAAAGAAATATACATTATTTGTTTTTTCAATCAACGTTTCCATAAACTAAATTTCCATAAAGCCTATGTTTTTTTCGGTGAAATAATATCAGTCAAATTTTCCTGAGATCATAACTTGTTGAATCGTTTAATTAACTTCTAGTATCTATTAGAGGAAAACTTGTTTTTCTATTTCATTAACGTGTCATAGTAAGACGAATAAAAACTAACAAAAACCGGAATAAGTTATTACAAATAAAATAACAATATTAAAAATATTTAAGCAAAATTATCTACTTTTAGAACTTCAGAAAGGCCCTTACCTAAATTTTAAAATATGTATATATTTCTTTAAAAATAATTTTACAACTACATTTTTCATCCTGAAATTGTTTAGTTTTAGTAATTCAAAACACTCGTATCATGCACTTTTGGAATAGCGAGTTATATTATGATTTTGGAATTTTAAATAACAGAATATATATATATATATATATATATATTTTTTTTTTTGTACGTGTTGTACTTATCTAGAACACCCTATATATACAGAAGAACAACATAGTTTCATTAACCTGCTAAAGAAAGAAGTAGAATTTCAAAAACAATAATAAAATATTAAAATTAGAAATTAGAATTAAAATAATCAAATATCGAAAACTGCGTCGCATCGGCACAGTTTTCGGTGGCAGATCCACGAGTGCCACATCGGCCTGCTCTGCTCTGCGTCCCAATGTGCGCGGTTCCTATCTAATTCACTATCCACAAAAACTGCTCTGCTCTGCTCTGCGTCGCGAGTGTCTCAATGTGCGCTCCGCCTAAACTACAGATTGGAAAAGTTGCCGCGTTCCATAACTTCCTGTTGTAACTTTGCCAACTTATTATACTAAAAAAAAAAATAGATAAACTTTACATTTTAAATCTTTGCCCGAGCGGAGTAATGCGCATCGCCCCTGACAACCTGTTAACCTCACCATTTCCCCCCTCCAACACCTGATAGATAATGACAATAATTAAATACTACAACTACTGAAGGAAGGTTCAAAACCTCTCTCACTCTTTTGAACCTTCCTTCATTCTATTAGTGGTCTATTTAGACTTATGTCGTAATATGTTGTCTTCAAAATTGAAAATGGATTTTATTTAAATATTTAATTGTGATTTACAATGTTGTTATGTAAGTACTAATCTTTTAAATAAAGCCCTTCATGGGCTATCTCCCCCAGATATTTTTAGGAAATTATTTTAAGTAATATAAATATATTCGCTGGAAACATTCATACATTACTGAATGTATGAAGTAGAGGGAGTGAGAAAATGTGGGTCAGTACGATACCTCAGTCGGTGTAAACCATGCCGTGTGATAACAAGGCAGTTCTCAAGGCTCTGCAAGTTGTAAGTTCGTTTTCACTAATTATATCGATTTCAGCTTAAAAATGATCTTTTTTATATTTTATGATAATTCTTCTTCAGTGATAAATAACTGATGTTTTGATTCGGGTTGGCATATAAAACCTTTAAATGTTTTAGTACAACTACTAGAAATGTATAAACGGAATTAATAAATTAATTTTTAAATAAGGGATATTAAAACATTCTTCAATTTTTAATAGATAAATAAACTCATGATGATACGCTTTAATTGGACTAATAATATTTCTTTAAAAATTTGTAATAAGAAATGTTATTTATTATATTTAATATGGGCTTCGTTCCAACACCCAATGGAAAATAGTAATTATGATTAGTTAATGATCATAAAATCCATGAGCATAAATATATATTAGAACGCGGTTAATTATTTTTAGTTTTATTTAAATAATCATTTTTTAATTTAAATTAAGCCGCTCTAGGAGCACAATAAATTTTAAAGCAGTTTGTAAGTGAGAGATCAATTCTCCAACAATAATAGATAGTAATTTATAAATTAAAGAATGTCTCTAAAAATCTGATGAGGGTGAAAAATGTAAGGAGACATTAATTTACTGCAATGATGTTTATATGTTATGATGATCAAATCAATCAAATAGAACATAAAACAATTTCTTTAATTTAGTCATGATTAGGAATAATATACAAAAGAATTACAACTGAACAATTTCATTTTCGTTATTCAAATTACTTTTGCTGGAAATTCCAATAGGTTGTTAACGAACGTTTAGTATAATAAATTAAGTATTATAAAGAAAATATATAGTATTATAAATAAATTATAAAATAAAGACATTCTTGTTATCCCGAACAAGCCTTTAAAATTTTGATACTTTTTAGAAATGCTTAAAATTTTCTCGTCGTTAATGAAAATATTTATATATTATTTTACGGCATAAATTAAAACAAAAATATCATTATAATAATTGTAACAAACTTATTAAAAATCATATTTAAAAATTGTAGTTAAGAAAATATATTTCAATTTATATCTCCTTTTTCATTTATTGTTTTATGTATTCATCATTTCTTATAGTTATTATTGTTTATTGTTTTTTTTTCTTAAATAAAACAAATATTTTTATCAATCTATCAATTTATTCCCGTTTCAATTTTATTAGCAAACTTTAGATGCTAACATTGTATGAAACAGTGAGTTAAGTAATGAATGCTGAGGGTGAAGCAAAGATTAATAGATATTTTTGTTTGGAGGAAAAAAAAATAATAAAATAAAGCCAAACACTTTTTTAATTAATTATATCCAATAGAAAAACCGTTTATTATCTATTTTTTGTTTATGGAGTCCTTAAAACTTAATTGCGTGAGTGAAAAGTCAATGCGTATTATTTATAAATGCATCATTTATAATTTAGTTATTTTTTTTCTATATTTTACTTCATTGGGTACTGCTCATACTTTTATAAATCCATATTGAATCAGATTTCACATCTTTAATAATTGTAAACATTCTTAGTTTGATCATTCGATAAATACAGACGCGTTGAAGGTTACGCTCTTTTTCGTTATTTGATGATGGTCAGAGACCTAGATTATATGGTACGTTAACCCAGACTTTTTCGGATTCCGGCGCCCTTTACACATCAGATATTTTACTCTGCACCCCATATCCAATTTCAGGACAGAACTTACGTTACTAATAGTTTTACGAATTCAGACACGCATTGTTTATGTTCGCAATTTTTTTTTATTAAAAAATAAAATTCCTGATATTGATTTTTTGACTAATAGTGGAAAATCAAAGGTGAGTATTATGTTTTTCCAATAATATAAAATACATTTCTGTTGTCTCAGTGACATCTATACTGCGACTACACGCCCGCTGGTTGAAATGACTATCCGTGTGTTTTAAATGCATTCAATGCACCCACGACAGGCAATTAAACAACACATTTGGTGTAATTTCTTTAATTTAAAAATAAATTAAACATATATACAAAAATTCAAAAATAACGTATTGTAACATTAATATGGTTTTAAATAATTTTTATTAGAAGAAAATTATAGTCCACAACGTCAGACAAACAATATAAGCTCAAATTATAAACGTTACAAAAAGTAACTACTAGTGACGATACAGAGACACAAGAGTAACCTTCTGGTTTAATAAAACTTTAATGATTAATTATTGTTTAATTAGTTGTTGATAAAGATAATTTTGTACATAAAACTAAATAAATCCAAATCATAATTGAAACAAAAATGTTGGAAGTTATTCAAAGTAATTTATAGTTATTTTATGGGTAGGAATGTTATTTAAGGAAGCAAATTTAATACACTACTCTTTAAAATAAATCAGTTGAGGATTTAATATCGCTCATCGGAAACTTTCTATTCATATTGGTCAAATAAACTTATTATTATCACTATCATAATTTATACTATCATCCCTGATGTGAAGCTATTATTTTTCTATAAACAGTCCTATATTTAAAAAGATACTCAAAAAAGTCAAATGTGGTGCCCTGACCACGGTCTCCCATATACTAGTGGACTGCGAACACTACCAGCCTACAAGAACAAAACTAAAACTGGACACATCATTGAAAGAAGTGCTACGGGATACCGAAGATAGTGTTGAAAAACTAATGAATTTTTTGAAGCTTACCAGATTTTACAATAGAATTTAAAAAAAAATGCCAATGACCCCTTCGGGTAGAGGCAAATCAAAACAAATAAATAAATAAAAAGTTACAAGATTTAGGTTTTTTTTTTTTTTTACAGTCGTTAATCTTTCCTATAAGATTTCACTAACTCTCCCTCTCGAAGCCCTCTCGCAGCCTTACTCTCCTCAACATCATGGACAGATGAACAAAGGGTCGTCCTGTTTTTCACCTTTCTGTCATTTCGCTTATTATACTGGGTGTCCCAGACCTAGTGTAAAAAAAAAATGGGTAACACTGCATGTTAAACGGGGTAGAATGGCGCAGAAACGAGTTTCCCATCTCAATCTGTTGAGGAGATATAATTTTTTTTGTTTTTATTTTTAAAATCTTACTTTTTTCTGAAAAATTAGTTTTCTCTACTTTGGTTTAGCGTAGAAACAAAAACGATGATATTTTCTTAATCAGCATTAAATTTTCTAAAAGATGAAATGGGTCTAGTTATTTTAAATCCACTTTCATTGGGACTTTTAACTCGCTAAACACAAAACATTAATTAAAACTTAAATTTTTAATAGTTTTTGAAAATTCCTCACTCCCCACTGGAGCACCCTAGAAGCTGTCAAATTTCCTAAAAACTGCGGAATTCAGTTAGCTTTTTAGTGGTGTAACCCATGATACAAATGTCTTTTATCTTTTGAGTCTAAAAGTATTTTTTCTGATGAAAAACACGCTAGAGATGTCACGGCTGGGGCAATGAGGAAGGGCGCTAGAGCCTGCATCCAAAGTAATGGATGCCGAACTTCCCATGAGTTAGAGTTAGTTTTACTTTTTTAAGACTAGAAAGAACAATATTTGAATTCTAAATAATATAAAAAGGGTAATTTTTAGTGGGAGAGAAGAAAAAAGTTTAATTTATTTTAAAGGAAGTATTTTTTTAATTATTACCCTTTTTATATTATTTAGAATTCATACATTGTTCTTTCTAGTCTTAAAAAAGTAAAACTAACTCTTTAGATTTAAAATAACTAGACCCATTTCATCTTTTAGAAAATTTAATGCTGATTAAGAAAATATCATCATTTTTGTTTCTACGCTAAACCAAAGTAGAGAAAACTAATTTTTCAGAAAAAAGTAAGATTTTAAAAATAAAAACAAAAAAAAATTATATCTCCTCAACAGATTGAGATGGGAAACTCGTTTCTGCGCCATTCTACCCCGTTTAACATGCAGTGTTACCCAATTATTATTTTTACACTAGGTCTGGGACCCCCAGTATGTATCATATCTGTTATTTTGCCTCTCTGTCTTTGATATTTATAGCTTGCATTTGATGCATCGCTTCTATATTATTATTCGTTAATAAAATTTAAGCCTGTTTGTTTCTATATTATAAAACATCGTTTTTTCTTGTTTTATGTACCGTCTGGTGACACTGATGAAGGCTTTGTGGAGATATCATTCTCCTACTCTCATTCATTGAGGGGAATAGGGGTAAAGAAAGATAAAATCAATAAAATATTAGATAGACAAAGCAATACAGTAAACTAATGAGGAAAATGGTAAAAATGAACTTTTTGCCCAGAGGTATGCAAGAAGTATGATTACATACAGCTTCTTCAGCACGAGACTTGTCTAACCCGAAAAAAGCGATTTTATCAGGAGAGCCGATCAAGGTTTCTTCTTTTCCCTTCCTTTGATGTTCGTTGCCTGATTTATGCTTGTTAAAATGTTTCACGAAGCGGTCAGTGGTATAATTGCATCTAGTATTGGCAATCTCTACTTATTTAACGAGTTTGTTTTTCTTTCGACACAGTGACGGGTATGAACGAATACAATGAAGGCCTATTTCGAAAAAAACTACTATAGGGTCATTCTATATCAAGTGCTCCAAAGTGGTTGTTCGATCATTTAAGAAAAAAATTATAAGTTTACCAACAATTACATATGGAATCAGTAGTTCAAATCAATTTTTTAAAAAATTTTAGGATCAACCGTTTCAAAAGGGCAGCCATTTTTGTTTCACATTTCAGGCCGATTTTTGAGTTTTTAATCTCTCACAGAAAACTCATTTTCTCAAGACTGGTAAGTCATAGACTAATAATTCACACACAATTGTTTTCCTTAAAGTCTGTTCTATATTTCGTGTTCTCTTTATTATTTGAATATTTTGCAGTCCAATACTTGAAAAGTGCTATTGAAAACAACTGCTTTAAATTCTCAAAACACCGTTTTTGAGGGAAAGTTTTGGTTATAAGGGCATGTACGCCAAAGCTGATTTTTGGCATGATAATAAACCTAACTAAGTAGCTTTCATGAAAAGTACTCTTAACCCATATATTCTTTACATTATTTTTTTATGAATTTTTAAAGTTCAGATTTTTTCATTTTTTGTTAACTTTAGGCTCTAATATCTCTGGTGGGCCAGTTAATAAACATCTATTTTTTTTTCATATTATGCTCAAATATTGGGTTTAATTATAATTAAAATCTACTTTTAAAATTTTTATTATTTTTTTTTTAAGAAAAAGTGACTACAAATATTTTCCGTTGGACATAGATAACATTAAAAAAAGGGTAGGTTTTAATTGCATGTAACCATAACATGAAAAAAAATAGATGTTTATTAACTGGCCCGCCAGAGATATTGGAGCCTAAAGTTAACAAATAATTAAAAAATGTGAAGTTTAAACATTCATAAAAAAATATGGTAAAGAATATACGGTTAAGAGTACTTTTCATGAATGCTACTTAGTTAGATTTATTTTCATGCCAAAAATCAGCTTTGATGTACATGCCCTTGTAACCAAAACTTACCCTCAAAAACGGTATTTTGCGAATTTAAAGCAGTTTTTTTTATAACACTTTTTAAGTATTAGACTTCAAAATATTCAAATAATAAAGAGAACACGAAATATAGAACAGACTTTAAGAAAAACAGTTCTGTTTGAATTATTAGTCTATGACTTACCAGTCTTGAGAAAATAAGTTTTTCTTCATTGTTAAATAAGCACGAAAATGACTTTTTTCAAAAATTCGTAGCTACCAATGTACTCAAATATACAGGTTGAAATTTCTTGCAGTAGGTTTATATTGCATGTAAGCATAACATGAAAAAAATAGATGTTTATTAACTGGCCCACCAGAGATATTAGAGCCTAAAGTTAACAAAAAATGAAAAAATCTGAACTTTAAAAATTCATAAAAAAATAATGTAAAGAATATATGGGTTAAGAGTACTTTTCATGAAAGCTACCTAGTTAGGTTTATTTTCATGCCAAAAATCAGCTTTGGCGTACATGCCCTTATAACCAAACCTTTCCCTCAAAAACGGTGTTTTGAGAATTTAAAACAGTTGTTTTCAATAGCACTTTTCAAGTATTGGACTGCAAAATATTCAAATAATAAAGAGAACACGAAATATAGAACAGACTTTAAGGAAAACAATTGAGTGTGAATTATTAGTCTATGACTTACCAGTCTTGAGAAAATGAGTTTTTCTTCATTGTTAAATAAGCACGAAAATGACTTTTTTCAAAAATTCGTAGCTACCAATGTACTCAAATATACAGGTTGAAATTTCTTGCAGTAGGTTTATATTGCATGTAAGCATAACATGAAAAAAAATATATGTTCATTAACTGGCCCACCAGAGATATTAGAGCCTAAAGTTAACAAAAAATAAAAAAATCTGAACTTTAAAAATTCTTAAAAAAATAATGTGAAGAATATATAGGTTAAGAGTACTTTTCATGAATGCTACTTAGTTAGGTTTATTTTCATGCCAAAAATCAGCTTTGATGTACATGCCCTTGTAACCAAAACTTACCCTCAAAATCGGTATTTTGCGAATTTAAAGCAGTTTTTTTTATAACACTTTTTAAGTATTAGACTTCAAAATATTCAAATAATAAAGAGAACACGAAATATAGAACAGACTTTAAGGAAAACAATTGTGTGTGAATTATTAGTCAATGACTTACCAGTCTTGAGAAAATAAGTTTTTCTTCATTGTTAAATAAGCACGAAAATGACTTTTTTCAAAAATTCGTAGCTACCAATGTACTCAAATATACAGGTTGAAATTTCTTGCAGTGGGTTTATATTGCATGTAAGCATAACATGAAAAAAATAGATGTTTATTAACTGGCCCACCAGAGATATTAGAGCCTAAAGTTAACAAAAAATGAAAAAATCTGAACTTTAAAAATTCATAAAAAAATAATGTAAAGAATATATGGGTTAAGAGTACTTTTCATGAAAGCTACTTAGTTACGTTTATTATCGTGCCAAAAATCAGCTTTGGCGTACATGCCCTTATAACCAAAACTTTCCCTCAAAAACGGTGTTTTGAGAATTTAAAGCAGTTTTTTTCAATAGCACTTTTCAAGTATTGGACTGCAAAATATTCAAATAATAAAGAGAACACGAAATATAGAACAGACTTTAAGGAAAACAATTGTGTGTGAATTATTAGTCTATGACTTACCAGTCTTGAGAAAATGAGTTTTCTGTGAGAGATTAAAAACTCAAAAATCGGCCTGAAATGTGAAACAAAAATGGCTGCCCTTTTGAAACGGTTGATCCTAAATTTTTTTAAAAAATTGATTTGAACTACTGATTCCGTACGTAATTAGTGGTAAAATTATAAAAAAAAATTATAAAATGATCGAGCAACCACTTTGGACCACTTGATATGGAATGACCTTATACCGATTTTAACTACAAATATGTCATTTGACGGGCAGTTTAATGTTCTCTTAAAGAAAAAATAAAAAAAAATACAGTTTTCTTTGCTATACATGGTTTTCGAGTTATTAGGAAGAAGCTGACAAAGGTAGTGGGGTTTTCTCGCTCCCCCGAACCCGTAAGGAAATTTTGTTGTAAAAATTTACCAAAGCTTCTCTTGGTACACTTACACGATATCCCTGATTTTTATGGGATTTAGTTAAATGGGAATATTACCTAAGTCTAAAGTACATAATGACTGGGCTAATAACCCACCAGATTCTTACAATTTTTTAGCAGATTTTATATTTTAATAGGACTTGATATTTTAATTTAAACTTTTTCCACTTTAGTAGAGGGGTTGCTCCTATATATATATACACACATAATACCCTCCAATTATAAATCATTTTCTTCATGACATGATATTATTTATTACTATTATTTTTTATATTCTTAATCTGTAATTATATTTTTTTAATGAATGTTTCTTTTCCCTCAGTTATTTTTATAAAGTATCCATTACATTCTGTTCTCGATCAAATATTTTTCTCGGTACTCATAGATACCTAATATTTAACTCATATATTTGTTTCATTTTATCCCTCATAACGACCTACATCTTTGGATCGAATTTTTGTCAATTTATATTTAAATATTTTGATGCGGTGCGCACAACACACAACTTTCACTTACCAAACTACTTACAGTAGGAATCAACGCGTTTTGATAAATAAACGCCATTTAGCAACTTCACAGAAAATAGCTTTTTCCACTTTGTTTGTTATTCTCCATAAGTTAGAGAGTTTAAATTCCTCTATACTTGTCGATTTATTATTAGGTTTATTTTTATTTTTTAGGGGCCTAAAAAAATCCTGATTTCATTAATAGTGGAGGTTTTTACTGCTTTGCTGCTTTTAAACTCCTGAATATTTACTACCCCAGATGGATTATTAAAATCTGGTGCGATACGCGCAATACACAACTTTCACTGACCAACCTATTTAGATTAGAAATCGACGTGTTTTATACATATGTAATCGCCATTAACTTCACTGATTTTTCCACATTTATTTACTTATTTTTGTTTGCCTCCATATGTTGTGTAGTACTGAATTAAATAAATTTAAGATACTGAATAAGAATAACTTTAAAATATAATAATACAGAAAAATAGACCACAATTAATCATGATTAGAACAAAATTTGTACCATCCTGGAAATTCAGTTTCCGTATTAGTGGTACGTTTCGAGACCTCTGAGTCCGTCCAAATAAGGTTTAGGCACTATATGGGTTCTCTTAAAACGTTTTCTTCCCTATTCTCCCAATAAATCGGGTGCTGAAACAAAAAGAGTGCTGAATATTATTTTGGCAGCAAATAGTCGACGTATGTACCGTTTATTATTATTATTGTTATTTTTTGTTATGCTTTCTATGCTCTGATTCCAATGAAACCATTCTCATGACGATGCAGTTAACAGATAAAAATTTATATCAGATTATAGTTGAAAAAAATACGAGTATTTTGCGGCTGTACGGTGTCACATATTAAAAAAAAAAATATTAGACCACATATATAATCAGAAATAAGTGAAAATCGGATTTTCACTTTAAATAAGGGCCAAATAAATATGTAGGTACGCTTACGTTAGGTGAATTAAGTATATTTTAAAAAATCAGGAAAACACAGCAACTTACAATGTACGCTATTCAAATAATGAAACATTCTGACTGGAACACCTATCTATCAACCTAGGAGGATTCATACAAATTTACCTCATTTCAGTGTCTTAAACTCCACTAAGTATTAAACGATTTTTTGGTCTCATTTTATATTCAATAACCTGTCCTAGTAAACTCACGATTTCCTTTATAGTCTCTTACTTTCTCTTTACTTTGCCATCAATATTACGTTGTCCTTAACAGGGACAGAATTTAATACAATTCTAACTTAGATTCCGTAAAAATATGCCATTCAGAAGTATTCAGAGATTGGGAAGTTTCAGTGGTTCCTAACGATCCCCAGCCGATTTAGAGAACCATGTTCACAAGTTAGCAATGGAGGCCGAAGCTTATTTATTCTCACGTCCTTGGTTCTGACTCACCAGGGCAACCACAGTTACGAAACACTAAGTAATTTCCTCTTCACTACTTATCCAGAAGATACTTTTGTCGCGATGTGAATATTAGAGAAATTGCCCCTGAGGTTATGAGAATAAGCAGTAAAAAGGATTAGGGTTGAGCCCAAGCCTTAAACATTGTTCTCCTTATTTTGTCATTTTCCTGTTCCCACAGGTGAAGGTATCATAACTGTTTTTCTTTTATGATTATTCGTATATTATTTTACAAAGCATCAAAAGGTCCTGTAATTCTCAAATGAATCCGGTGTAGTTGGGGTCACCTACAGTGTAGTGGTTAGCATGGCAACCTAAAATGCTATAGGTCCGATTCCCGCGGTGGTCCTAGGATTTTCTAATGGGGGTAAGAAATCCTTGGCTATGCCGTCCCTCGGATAGGACGTTAGGATCCCTATCCTAATTATACCTGGATAGTCAAAATTTAGAACCTCATGTTTATTGAGAATATTCGATTCTCAATAAAGATGACAAGTTTAGTAGAAATCGTCAGAGCCGTTTTTGAGGAAACCGAAAAAAAAGTAAAAATGAGACAAAATTTATTCAATAAAGCACCCCTTCAGTCTGATCAATTTCGACGAAATGTTTGCAGTCACATCGCGCGCATATGCATACATCAAATACCCAATTTCAGGTTCGTACGATTTATCGTTCTTGGGCTAGTCAGTTCACATACACCCGCACGCATACACACACCCACGCGCGCACATACACACATGAACACACACAGACCATTTTGCGGGACTTGGATATTTGGACTCAGGGGACCACAAAACATGTATTTCGTTGAAAACCGGAAGTCGACATTTTTCACGATTGAAATACTTTCCCTCACCGGGGGAGGGGTGGGGGGGGGGTAGGAGAGATGCGACCCCCACCCAATATTTTAGCAAGAGGGGACTGTCACCACCCAATGTAAAAAAAAATAAATAAAAATACGATTTTACGAATTTATCCGAGTTTAACCAATAAAATATAAATATAAAATATTAGTTAATTACAGCATACTCTATTGATTAATTATACCCAATTTCTCCACCTGTTTCTTTATTTTCACAAATAGGAGCGGAGTCGCTTTTTTATAAGCACCGTCAGGCTTATGCTACATTTGATGAGTTATATCATTTTTATTTTAGTTCGAACTGTATTGTTTTATGTTCTGAATTCTGTAACAAAGTTGGATTTCCGGAAATTATCTCCATTTCTTTTTTAAACATAGCAGCTTGATCCTACGTTCCATCAATTGGATGAATCTTATGGAAGTTAATGGAAAACAATGTAATAAGTGGGATCAGAATCAGAAGGAGAACTTGGATAAAATCCAATCAAGAAATTTTGCTCACATCCTTCAACATGCAGCCTTAGCAACTCCATACTTTATAACTGAGGCATAAATTGACAAGTTTTAAGAGACTGTAAATATCTTTAAAACGCATAGTTGGAGGATGAATTCAATCTCCCAACAGATTTTTTTAGGCGTTACTATTTAATTTTTTAGCCTTTCGAATTTCTACGTACCTTATATAGGAGAAAATTAGCCCCCCCCCTCCGCAATAATTTGTTGACGGTGATGCCCATGCTTTCCCTTACTATCATATCTAGGCAAGTGAAAGTTAAAAGAGTCCTCCACTAGTTGGGATTCCATTGAAGGAAACTTAAATTTTATTATTTAAGTAAATTTTTATTATTTTAGGGTCAAATTTTAATTCAAGATTTATGAAAATTTATGTTTCTTAAATTCTTATCCTTACAATTACAATATGATTATTTTTGGTAGTATAAAAAATTAATGCTGGGATCTCTCAGTCTATATGTACATTCATGTATTTGGTGTTAATTTACGCCCTCACCCCAATAAAAAAAAAAGAATCGATTGGTCCCTTTAAGGCATACTAAATTAATTTCTACAAATGTAAGATGCTTCGGAGATCTGTAGAAATGTTGATGGTAATTTACATTTATCTTCTCTTGATCAATTATTATCAAACATAGGAGTTTCATTAGCCAAATTTTACTTGTTGTGATTTGGTTTTACAAATTGAAGGTATCGGATCATTAAAAATCAATAGCTACTAATTGTTATATCTAACTCTCATCATTTATATTGTAATTGAGCAGCAATGCCAAAAACATGCATAAGATTAGATGCTGCAAGCAGGAGTAACAAAAACTAGGATAGTTACATAAGCTTTAAATATAAATATAAATATAAAGGACAAAATAGGAACGGGGTAGCTCATTGGTAAGGCATTGAGTTGTTGAGCTCGAATCTAGGTTGAGAGGGTTTCTTTAATATTCTGCCACAGTTCGTCTCGTGGGCTAATAGACTCTCCTGTGGCTAACCCAGCCTCTGAAAAGTGGGTACCCTTATTTCCTAAACCTGTCAATTGAGCGTGATCACAGTCAAATCACCTCCTTGCACAGTACTTCCTTTCACATTACTGCACCCAAGACCCTCCATGGGTTGTGGTGGTACAGGTTTTTTAGTAAAGAAAAAAACCTACTACTAAAATAAAAGGATGATTTTGTGTCCAGTACATTGTAATGAAGTACTGAATTTTAGGTCAGATGCAGTGACAAGAGGTGATCCCATCATGATAAACCAACTAATTTACTCCCCTAATTAATTATTTAATAATGTTTTTGAAAAAATTATAAATGATATGGTATATCTAAAATTCAAGTGCACAAATTGTTAAAGGACGACCATATTTGTTATTATTTATCAGTTATTAGAGAACTTATATAATTTTATTTGTTAATAGATAGTATGTGGAGGCGGATATATATACATGGTACTCACTCTTTGGGAATCCCAAAGGGTCACTCGATATCTTGAGAAGCAATCTAGGGAATGGAAATGGGCAAGGTTCACCGATCCACAATCTTTTGCAGCTCTTTTCATGCAGTTGTCATTTGGATCTTTCTTCATTATCACATTTTGTCTCTTAATTGGACACATAGCAGGAGACAAACGAGGAATAGGAGTAAGTAGTCCTGTTCAAATGAATGTTTATTTTGTATTATCAGAGATAAATAAATAATGATCTGTTGAAATTATACTTTGAAAGGAAATTGTATCCTTATATTTCTATATACACTTTAAGTTACATTATAATTTTTAAAAAACTAAAGATGTTGATAGTAGTCTAATTTACCATCTAGAGAAACAGTGATTTAATATCATTGAGTAATAATGTTAAAAGTAATTATTTTTACTTATTTATTTTTAACTCAATGCAATGACGGCCACTAAAAAAAAAGCTTTAAAAATGCAATGAAAACTAGATATTTAAGTAAAACCAGAGAAATTTATCAAGACTTAGAAGAAAAAATTAAAAAAGTGTTCTCAGGAAAAGAAACAAAAAAAAAAAAAAAAAATCTTATAGAGTCTGTAAGAAATTAGTGTGAAAAGATTTCTCAAGATAAAAAAACTTCTTTAAACATAGAAACAATTACTTATTTATTATTTGTTATAAAGCTTATAAAATGACATTTTTTTTTTAAGTATTATTTGCTAGATAGCCTGTAAAATATTATTTTTCTTTGCATCATGTTATTTCAAAATAACATATTTTTTCTTCCGTTTTCAGGAACGACTCATGATGATCATAGGATTCATAATGATGGTAGGAGTCGGAGGCATTCTGATACTTTCTGTAGATGAAGTTCCGTACATCCTATACGATAATGCAATTATTCTTGGGGTCCTTGCTTTTATTGCAGGAGTCTTATTTATAGCTGATGCTGGAACCAAGTGTATAGGCAAAAAGCCGAAGCCAAAACCAGTAATTACACCAAAACGTGAAATTGAAATTGTTCCTAAGGAGCAACAATCAGCAGAGGTAAAAGTTGAGGAAACCAGTGAGGAGCCTAGAACAAGCAATGGAATCAAAAGTGTAGAAATACGAATAAAGGATCCAACAAAGAATTGGCCTGTTTATGGGCAGAGGTCAAAAACAATGCCAGAGCTAGAGCTGGCCGAGGCAGAGCGAGTAGATCGGATGCTGCAACCAGAGCAGGAACCAGTGCTGCTGCAGAGCAGAAAGGGCACAGCGGCCATCCAGCCATCTCCCATTAAACACACCTCTTCATTCTATATCGGTGGGCCATTCTCTTGGAGGCGGCTTAATGACCAGGACAAGTGACATTAAAAACTGTCATACTTTTTCATGTATTTTTGTGTAAATAATTAATTATACTTATATTTTCTATAAGTACTGTTGAAAGTACACTGTTCAATTTTTTATAAAAATACAAGTCAATAGGATAAAACTCAAGCTAAAAATAAGTAATATTTGCTTTTTTTATCAATGCTCTTTGTAAAATATTATTTTATCTAAAAGATTGTGTCTGAAAAGATAAAAATTATATATATTTTTATAGTTAAAACAAATGGATATAAATAATGTGACTGCAAACTAATGTATCTCCAACTCTGCCTATTTTGGGCAACTGCTTTCCAGTCTGCTGCATATGGCTCTGCACCACCTTTGTTAGTTCTACCTAACCATTTACTTTTTAGGTGTCAACATTATATCTTTCCTAATATTGAAGCATTTATAGTTGTATATGGGCTTCAACATACACCTCTCCTCAATCCCCACCTCCTTTTCTTTATATCGTGAGATTTAGACTGACTAGTTTTTATAAGCTGCTATTTATTGAGTTTTTTTCATCCATTTGTTATTATTCTGATCACATCTCCTTTAGTAATTGTTCAGAGGGCATTTCTCAAAAATTCAATTCAATACTTCTTGTCAAGGGCACTTATTAGATTCTAGGTCGTTGTAATTAATTTACAACCATAATTTGAGATTCATATAGATTTTGCAGAAGTAAATTTCTAAGGAAGAAGAAAACTTTATTTGTGCTTGCGATATTCTTTTTTATATGTGTAGATAATTGAAATGAATTCAGACAACTATTGTTACAAAATAATTATTCCAAAGCCAAAATAAAATAAAATTTCATTGTTGCAATGGTTTTTTTATTATGAACTAAATAAATAAACTTATACACAAAAATAAATAAGATTATATTGTATAAAAAATAATTCAATGTAAGATAAAGCATGGATAGTGGGGGAGGCACCACATTGACAAAAATTTCCCCCTCTAACCAATCTTAATGATTGGATATCCTCTAAATAGATTCTTCTAGGCCTGCCTTGCGATCTCCCGCTAGTTGGTCTTGCTTGTCACTTCTTATGCTAAAAATCTTTATTTGTTTTTTTCTCTTCAAATTTAATTCACACCTGTCAGCAATTGTGACAATCAGCGAATGTGTTGAAAAAATTAAAACATAAGGCATTTTGAGCATGATGAAAGGAAAGTGCCTGGGTTTGATACCTTAGGTGAGCAGGTCTCTCACATAGCTTCTTTTTAGCCGCCTTGCGACAGGCAAAGCAGCCATGGCCAATCTGTTGATTAGTCTGTTATTATGCCCGTATAAATTTACAAAAAACCGTGTAAAGAGTTTGTATGTGTTCTTCGATAGTTGGTTGTTGTAAGTCTGTATGTAGAGTTTTGTTATTAATGTACGAGGGAGCGTTCGCTATTAGTCCAAAAATTGTTTACACCGTTACACCGACCATATATCCTTGTGATTAGTAAAGTCCGTAATACAATACTTTACAATACGCAACAAAATACTTTTTTTTTTTTTTTTTTTTTTTATGAAAACTGTAAAGGAACATTGAAAAGTATTTTATGTCCTTTCAATTAATTAGTAAAGTCCACAAAATGAAATTTTGACGATTCAATCTTCTAACCAAGAACTAACTCTGAGCCAAATTTTTATTTTCATGCCCAGCAGAGATATTGAATATAAAACCTTAAAAATTTTGGTAATTTCTAGATTTTAATTATATATTAAAGTTAAAACTTAATATCTCTGTTGGGCATGAAAGTAAAAATTTGAAATTTGGCTCAGATTTAGTCCTTTGTTAGAAGATTGATCTTTAAAAATTTCATTTTACGGACTTTACTAATTGCAAGGACTATATCTGAGCCAATTTTTTATTATGGACCGTTATACTTAGTTTTAAGTTCATACTTGTAATCACCTTTATTGAAGTTCAGATCTTTCTAAAGAGATTGGCCTTTATTTAAATGTTATAGAATAAGAAAAAGAGGAGATATTCGATTTGAAGCAGAGCACAAAAATCGTGTTTGATTGACAATAAAATTGCCGCCATTGGCACAATAAAAATTAAAGAAAATAAACTAATTGGATTTTTGCACTTCTAATGTATTTAAATGTACTTTCTATGGCAAATATATTTAAAAAAATAAAAGTTTTGAAGCCACCAATTAATTAATTTTTTGACCACTTGACCGACTGACCCAATAGTCAAAAATAATTTGGAAATTAATGTAACTAGTTAATTGAACAAAACAATAGCTAATTGAGGCATAATATGAACATAAGCATAATTATTTTGAACATAAATTTTATTCCTTTAGATCTCCCAACTAACGATATACAATGCTACTCGTGCGACAAACTTCACCAGTAGATTCTCCACCATAAAATGAATAAAAAATTTCATATTGACCATGGTCCGATTCTCAACCATTTCGGAATAATTTCGCTTTTTATCGATTTTGAAAGATATCACGACCTGGCATCGGAAAACCGTGATATCTGTAAATCTTAAAATTTCTCCGAAAAGCTGATAGCACCGTTGAAATCTACATTAATTGTTCAATAATAAAATGGCCATTTCAAAATTTTTGGTCCAACTTTTTTGTGTTTTATTTCAGCCAGAACTATAAAATAAGTGAAAAATTTTATAAATCAGAAGGTGTTTAACGTAATCCAGAGTTTCTAATTTTAGTTTCAGAAGGCTGCAAATTTGAGGGAAAATACCTCATTTAATAACGCTTCTAACGCACCCTTCATTTTATAATTATGTCTTTCTAAGACCAAGATATGGATGACAGAAAGAGAAAAAATGATGGTTCAAGGATTGTTAATCTTTGAGAATTTACATTTTAAATTTGAAAAAAAAAAACTAATACCACTCACTAATATCTTTAAAATAAATTTATTATGATTCATTTTATTTATGTTCAAATTGGAAGCCGTTCTCTGCAATACACAAACGTGCCCGTTTTCTTATACTCCCAACTGTCACACCAAAAATGAGAAAACGTCGAAGTTTTACGGACCTTCTTTAACAATTGAGGAGAAACATAGATCTCCTGATCTCAGCCCCATGGAATATTTCGTCTGTGGATATCTCAAGGAACTGGTCTATCGCACTGAAGTGACAAACATAGACAGTTTGAGAGCAAGGATCTTCGCCGCTGCTGAAAAACTTCGATGTTTTCTCACTTTTGGTGTTACAATTGGGAATATGAGAAAACGGGCACGTTTGTGTATTGCAGAGAACGGCTTCCAATTTGAACATAAATAAAATGATTGAAAATAAATTTATTTTAAAGATATTAGTGAGTGGTATTAGTTTTTTCAAATTTAAAATGTAAATTCTCAAACATTAACAATCCTCGAACCATCATTTTTTCTCTTTTTGTCATCCATATCTTGGTCTTAGAAAGACCTAATTAAAAAATGAAGGGTGCGTTAGAAGCGTTATTAAATGAGGTATTTTCCCTCAAATTTGCTGCCTTCTGAAACTAAAATTAGAAACTCTGGATTATGTTAAACACTTTCCGATTTATAAAAATTTTCACTTATTTTATTGTTCTGGCTGAAATAAAACACAAAAAAGTTGGACCAAAAATTTTGAAATGGCCATTTTATTATTGAACAATTAATGTAGATTTCAACGATGCTATCAGCTTTTCGGAGAAATTTTCAGATTTAAAGATATCACGGTTTTCCGATGCCAGGTCGTGATATCTTTCAAAATCGATAAAAAGCGAAACTATTCCGAAATGGTTGAGAATCGGACCATGGTCAATATGAACTTTTGTATTTATTTTATGGTGGAGAATCTACTGGTGAAGTTTGTCGCACGAGTAGCATGCCACCCTGTATAAGAAGTAGTATGGGTGTCCGCAGGATAGAGCAGCTGTCAATCCTCCACCCCCCCCCCTTAGAAAATATAATAACAAAAGCTATAATTTAAATAAATTCTCATTCATTTACTAGATTTATTAAGTATTATATAAAAAAAATATATATTTTAATTTTGAAATATCAAGAAGGTTTATTTGAAAAAAATTGAGCCTTACATACTTAGAATACCCTCCTCCCCCCACCCCCTCCCCACATCATAAGAATTTTATGAGCCCTGCCTTCCTGCCCTCCTCTAGAGGAAATTCAATGAACACCCTTAAGGAGTTGCAGATTAAATTATTTGGAAATGAAATGGCAATAGATAAGCTTCTGGGTCATAGGCTTCTAAACCTAAATGAAGAATATAATGTTGGCAGAAACAGTATATATAATTATTCTACTTATAGAATAACTCATATAATAGTTCTATTTTAGAAACGTAGCAAGCCTTGGCAAGTGAAGTGCAAAATGTCATTTATCAAATATCAAAAATCAACCAATGTTTAAAGAAGCAAAAGGGGCTTATCCTTATAAATATCATTTCCCAAATGTTATTGCTTATTGTTTGAATAGAATACTAAGTGGAAATATATATTTCCTTTGTTTTTCAAAACAAGTTTACAAATCTTCCACATGAATAGAACGTTTTTAATCATAACCGACGGTCTGTCATTAAAGGCTTACTGCATGTGTGGGTTCAAGGAAGTTTATGATTGGTCGGAATATTTTTGTTTTTTCTCTGGTAAATGTTTATTTTAGCATTTCTTATTTTTAGGGATAAAGAGAGACAAATAATTTCTCCATATAAACAAAATCAAAGGTACTTTATAGGAAAACAAAAAAATTTCCTTCCCCATTTAAGCCTCCTCAGAACATTTCTATGATGATAAAACCTACTTGATATTAAAAAACTTATTCTCATCAAGCATGACTAGCTTAATCCAGGGACAGATTTAGCAGGAAATTGGGGCTGACAGCACCGGTTTTTAATGAGATTATTACCTTGTATTAAGAAGGCCTGTGATCTAAACAACCAAAAGTGTTATTTTTAGGGCATAGTAACTACTTGCATTATTCGTTTAAAAATACAAAACAAAATTTAAAAGCCAAAATATTTGGGGGGGTCATAACCTCTGTGACCCCATCCTAGATCCGCCCTTGGTTTAACCAAAATCTTTAGAGCCGTTTTTAAAACGTAAAAATGAGACAAACTTTATGAAATAAAACGCCCCCTCCGTTTGATCAATGTTGATGAAATTTTGGCTGAGACATCGCTGGCATATGCATTCATTAAATCTCCTCTTTCGAAGTCGGTTAAAAAATCTCAATGGATTAAATATATTGATGTTTTATATAAGTTCCGAAGAAGCATTGAGGCGTCATCTGATTATAAAAGAAAACAACCAAGTATTGTTTGGCTGCCTTCTGAATAAATAATGATATTTGCACAACTGTGCAAAAAGGGTGACTATCCATTTACCTTTATAAAAGCTTATGATGAAAGTTGTTCTAAGCTGCGTTTGAATTTCTCCCTCGCCAACTGATCGGTCGGATTCTCTCTCTACCTAAGTCTCGTCAGCTTAAATATCCTTTCGTTTTTTCCTTCCTATAAAAATGTCTAAAATATTATGATATATTTATTATATTACATATGTGCAATAAATGGTGTGGGACTAATATGCCCTATCCACAAGAAAATAAAAGAAAAACCTTCTGGATTGCTCCAATTATACATGCATGAATCTGTTACCAAAAAGGTATTATCTAATATTCTATATAAAGCAATGCTTGCTATGTATGTCGAAGGAGAATCAGGACGGATTCAGGTTAACAACAGATCAGCGGTAAATAAACCATAAGACTAATTCTCGAAAATACATGGGAACGGACATGAAAAGCCAGTTGCGGATACAGGGGAGGGACGCGGGGGGCGCCCCCCCCCCCCCCTGAGACGTGAGGATATATATAAAAGTTTACTATTTCTATATAAAATGTGCTCTATTTAGTCATTTTTAAGTCCTCAAATTGAAAATGGAGTGTATTTAAACACTTAATAGTAATTTACAACGTCAATTAATACTAATACATATTTTAAATTAGGTCCTTTATTACTCGTGACATTAAAAAAAAAAAAAGTGCGCACCCCCTCAGAAAATTTCTGGATCCGCTACTGTGAAAAGCCACCATCTATTCATAGATTTCAAAGATGCTTATGATACCGTGAATAGTGAAGAGTTGTATAAGGCTAAGGCAAAGCAGAGATCTAAACTCACAAGGCTGACAAGAGGAACAACAATGACGGATATAACCTGTCACGTGAGAATGCATAACTTGAGCGCCGAATAAAGGCCTGGGACAAAGTGATTACCACCGTAAAATTCCAATTTTGAGTCGAAAAAATTAGGGGCAAGCTATATTTCACATTTGCTTTAGAGGCTATTAAAACGTGCATTTCCTAAAAGAACTATAAAAAAAAAATCTAGTTCTTTACATCGTTTTTTGTAAATATATCATGAATGGAAATCGACAGAGAGGGTATTAATGGCTCATAGTAAATTGAATCATAATTTTCGAATTTCTGTTTCTGATACCTTTCCAGAAACTGAAAACGATTATTGTTCCAGTAAAAACCACCTTACATTTCATTCAGAATTATATTATGGAACTAAAGTTTGTACGATAAAATATCATCATTAATGATCTTCTACCATATGTAGCTTTAAATATTAAGAGCATCACTTGTTTTCCTACATATACACTCACTAAAGATGTATAAGCAGTTTTTACGTAAAATTAAAGGTGCGTTGCTTTTTTTAACCCCGTGTTTGTCATACTGAGTTAAATTAATTTTATTAAATTTATTTCGCTTTGTATGCGCTACTTTTAATTTTAATGCATTGGATTTAAATCTAAATAAAACTCTTATAACCCAAAAAACCCATTCATATTATTCATCCCCATTCATCATTAGATAAATAATTTCATCCTCTTTCTATTGATATATGACTATACAGGCTGGTTGGAGAGAGATTTTTGCTCAATGCATTTTTCGACGTTTTACAACTTGGAAAAATGTATGTATTTATATGTATTTAAGAAATTTGTTTTCCATGATGGAACATTATCTCTCAAATATTTATGGTATCATCTAACTCTGTGTGGAATTTAGAATAAATCAATGAATTTCGAAAGCTCCTGTTCAATAAATACTCATTCTACAAAGGAAAGTCTTACCACATACCTAGTTTTAAACTCGAATTGTCATTGGAACTTAAAATACTCGTATCTTAAAAGTTCAAATGGCATTTTTTCATAGTTCTGTATATACTATATGACAAATTTTAATCCAAACCTGAGGGGGGGGGGGGAGGACTGTCAAATTGAACTTCGCCTTGATAATTTGGCGTGGAATGACCCATATTCAGGGTTTTATTTTGTTGGTTTTTTTGATGGTTTCTTTTTTCGTGCTGTCCTTACCTGTTCTGCTCTGCGTGGCACAGCCACGTAAGGCGCACATTGGGACGCAGAGCAGAGCTGAGCAGTTTTTATAATACAGGAGGTACGATATTGCGCTGCTATGCCCTGCCTACCGATGTGGGCGGTTCCTATCTAATACTTGTATCACGAAAACTGCTCTGATTTGCGTCGACTGCGCACAGTGGGACGAATCGCCAATCAAGGTGGAAATAGTTAACATCAACTAAATGAAAAAATAATGTCGGTCTCATGAAAACAACAACCTAGCTAGGTCATTTACTAATTATTAATTGCTTGAAGCAAATATTAACAGAATAAGGGGGGGTTGAACACGGTAGTTCCCACATAATGCTCAGGCAGTTTATTTCCAAATTATATTATATTATAAATAAATAAAATCGATGAGTGGATTGTGTTTTTTTGAAAACAATTTATAATAGGCAATGGAAGACGATTCAGTAATTAAGTTTATATAAGTTCTTGGCTCTTTAAATATGGATATAGTACAGGATACCCTCCTTAATTTTCAATATTCGGTAATCAAATCTACATCCAGATATTTTAAGAGAATATAGTCCACACTATATAGAAATAAATTATTCATTATGAATTGCTAATATCTGGTAATAAAGGTGTGAGGTTTTTTTAAAGGTGTAAATCTCTCTTTGTTGAGAGCCTGTATTTTTCTTATTCGGAGACAGTACGGAGGTACAAGTGAAATTTATAATAAAATATTGATCCAGTACCATTAGAATACTTTACGGAAATCTCCAAATGTATAGTAAAACGAGATTCGCAGACCTTAAGTACCTACAAGAATTAAAAGCAAATGGCAATTTTTTTTCTGAAAGTGATTTATTTTATTTTCAGGAACAAAGAATAGATGAAAATGAAAAAAATCATGCCGGTTTCATAAAATCATCAGCCGACCCGAGTTATTCAAATACCATAAATTCCTTGAAATAAATGCCAAAATAATAAAATAAAAAAAACACCGAAAATCTGTCATGATATTAAGTCAGTTAAATTTCACATCTTATTGCAAGTGTGCCAAAATAGATGAGTGTAGTTTGTTTTAGGTGAAATGATTAACAGTTGACTATCTCTTACCTCTGTAGTATATTTTGTTTTGGAAACTAATTTGTACCAAGCTACGAAAGGTTATTTGGTAAGGAAGTTAATATCTGTTAGGATTTTAAAATGAGAAGTAGACTCATTTATTTCCAGTAGTCGATAAGTAGCTTTATTGTTTATTTAAAAAAATGGGGTTACTAAAAATCTACTCTGACCTACACCCAGATATTTTCATAGAGTATAAATAAATAAAAAATAAATTTTTCTTTTAAGAATTGCTATCACCTGTTTATGTGGGTGTGCGATTTATTTCAGGTGTAACTTTGTCATTGTGTGCCTTATACAAGTTATGGACAAGTGCCTTATACAAGTTATGGAACAATACAAATTTAGCCTGGTTCAACCAGGTAACTTTATCTACTCGATATTGTAGACCTTTAGTTATTTTATTTCCAAAAGGTATAGACTGCTGGCGTTGCCGTAATGATTTGTGAAGAAGAATGTAACCTGAATTAAGATATTTCATTTCTATTCTATTTGAATGAAATACAACGATGAAACATTCGGTTATTTGTTTTTGAGAATTGGTTATTACACTTTAATACAAATTTAATTTAAACATTTATTTTATGATTTATATTTTACTAGCTGTACATACTGGTTTCACCCAGAGAATTTCATTTTTTTAATCTATAAAATCTATAAACTGAGACTTTTTTCGATTCAAACGGTCGATTTCGTAAAAACCAATGTAAAGCGAGATCAAAACGATTTTTATAACAGTAAAGAATATACCCAGAGATTGGCTGAAGTTATGCAATTTTAATATGGACTGGTGTTCGCACCTAGTATGAAAGAACCACTGAGCGAAATTTGGAGAATTTAGGACAAACGGTATGGATTTCTATAAAGAACAAACAGAATTCCATCTTTATATACATAGATTATAGCTGTATATCCCAGTTTCACACGGAGAATATCATTTTTCTAAAGAAACGGTCGATTTCTTAAAAAAAACATTGTAAAGCGAGATCATTATGATTTTTATAACAATAAAGAATATCAGCTGAAGATCGGCTGAAATTATGCAATTTTAATATGGACAGGTGTTCGCGCCTGATATGAAAGATCCACTGAGCGAAATTTGGAGACTTGGAGGATTTAAGACAAACGGTATGAATTTCTATAAAGAATAAACAAACAAACAAATAAATAAACACAATTTCATCTTTATTTATATAGATTTTAATTATAATTTTGGTATAATACAAAATTTTAAAAATAATTATTCCGTTACATACAATTTTCTTGAATAATTATATTTAATTTTTTCTGTTTTAATTATAAATTTGATATTATAAATCCTTAGTCAGAAACATTGTTTTGACTTTTATTTATTAATTCATGCTTAAATTTAATCGTTTAGAAAAATTAAAATTAAATAAGGAGCTTCCAGAATTATTTCCACCTAGATTCGCCCCACTGTGCTGCGGCTCAATGTGCGCCGAGCCTCAATGTGCGCCTTAACTAAACTTCGATAATTTCACCAATATAAAACCTACTACAAAAACCAACCATAATTTGGTGTGAGATTATCGGAAGAGATATAGCTAGCTAAATTTATTATTATGCGCATCATTTAATTTTACTGTATTTCGTTGTTTTTCGTAAAGTGTCATTTTAAAGCATTCGTAATAATTGTGCCATTAGTAAATTTATAGAAAACTAAAAGAAACTTAAAGAAATATATAGAAAACTATCAGTCTCATTAAGGCTGTGAGAGATTGCCAGTAGCGGATCAAGAAAATTTCAGAGGGAGGCGCTATTTTTTATTTTTTAATTTTCTGCGGTTCATGAAGGACCTAATTTAAAATATCAGTACATATTTACGATGGAATGATTATTTATGTAGAATTTAATGAAATCTCCTAAAATGTAGAAAACAGCAAAAGAAAAGCGAAAACTATAGATTGCAATTTTAAGTATAACCAGTACAGAAAAATTCAGTCTAGCATCAATCAATATTGATATCTTACCTATCAGCTGAAAAAATAATTAATGGTAGAGGTATTGTATATCATGTTTACATAGCGTCAACGTTGAGCTGCGTATAAAAGGCAGGTGTTTGACTAGTTGGCTAGTGCAAAGATGAAGGTGCTGCTGGCTGTTACATTACTTATCACCTTGTTTTCTCTAATCTGCGGTAAGCAACTTTCTGATTATAAAATTGTGAATATATTTATTTTTATTTATTTAATATATCTAAGATTAAGGATGTATTTGTGATCAATTTATGGTTTTCCTTACTTGGATAATTAATATATTAATAGTTATTAATTACAGTTATTTACTAATTATTTTTATAATTTTTTTTGAACAATATATATCAAAAAGATAGAATATGATGAAGGTTTTGTTGCAATCGGAAATTTTGTAATTCAATGAGATCGCCGAAAACGAATGTTGTTTCTGGCAGGTATTATGCAAACAATTTTTTTTATTAATAAAAAATGCAACATTTTAGTTAGTAAAATTATTTTCCTTCAGATCTTTTTAATTTATTCACGTGATCAACCGTAATTTTCAATCATAACAAGCCTCACGATTATAGCAGTAGCCGAATAGCTGTAAGACATATGTCCATCCAACCAATAACTTCGTCTTTGAATTACGTGAATGAAGGAAAAATAAAAATGAAATTTACTTCAATTAATTTATTATAGCAGTTTAAAAACAATCTAAATCTATTTCATTTCGATTGTTAGGTATTTATTATCGGCATTCATGGGAAATTGTTAGCAGCTAAATTGTAACGTCGAAAACTATGGAGGACATAAATATAAACGGGTTTTCCTACTCGGAATTTTCCCAACATGCGGTATTAAACCTGTTTCCTGTTTCAGTGAGTGCTTCTTTTCTGGTCTTGCAACTATTCAACATGATTTTTTTTTAAAGTTCTTCGATTTACTCGATGTAAAGAAAAGAAGTAAGGATTTACAATAATAAGGAAAGAAGTAATAGATGATTCTTTCTTACAATTGATTGCGAAAACTGTGAGACTTACATCAGTATACCACATAGCAATGAAATTTTCATCTATTTAATGTGATAATGAAAATTCAAAGAAATTTTAATCGCGGTAGTGCCTCTTTTTGTAATTTGGTGCCTTTTCCAAATTTAAGAAAAACCGGCCTGGTATGTAAAAAATATGTCTACATTTATTATGCGTATTCAGGTAAAACTAGTTTTAAAAAATATTTTTCGAGGTATACTCGGGGGGGGGGGGATAAAAAAGAATGTCAACATTTTGATGTTCATTTAAACCCGAAAAAACAGTTATAAAAATTTAGGAAAATAACAAACCCTTATCCGCTATTGCCGAAATTCGAAACTAGGTTAATAGTTCCTTACTAATATTAGGCGGTATAGTTAAATTATTTATTTATTAAGTCCCCCATGAGGCATAGTCACGGTAATATTTACATCAATTTTTTTTAAATTTATGTAATCAAAGCAACGTTATAGCCAAGGATGATAATTATTGTTTACTATGTAAAGTGTTGTTTACGATTGAGCATTTTTTTTTTTTTTTTTAAGATGATATTAACTTAGTACAGTTAGTTATAATTTTGTTTTGTTTTACAGGAGGAGACGCTATTAGGAGAAAGCGTAAGTATTATTTTAAAATCATTTGTTACCATATTTGATTGGTTGGTTTTCATCCATTAGTTCGATTCATCGAGAAGTTGTAAACAGTACGAGCATTGTTTCTGAAACCAACCAATCAAATTTAAAATCAAAAGAGTGGAATAACTTGGGCAGTCTCTTAGTTACCAATTTTTTATAATTGGTGTAGTATAATTTTATAATGCTTATTGGAACATACCTTAATTAAGTTTATTCGTACTAATTAAAAATTAATATAAATATTCACGTTAATCTCAATTGTACTCGTTGAATTACTGAATACGCTGAAAAAATATCGCAGCCAGTGTTGTTTTTAGAAGTAACCCTTCAAATGCCTAGATAATATTTACCTTTCGGCTGATTTGACGGCTGATTTAGACTGCCTTAAGTTATTAACATTCTGATTGAGCAGGGAATAGCTAAGAATTTAGTTCAGTTTTTCTGAAGAATGTAGTTCAGAACCTTAACAGTCCCACCTTTTGGTTTAATAAGCGCTGGACTGTACCATTTTAAAGAGGTTTGGTTTGAATGTGGGTGGAAAACTATTCTTTATAGGGTACTCCAACGATTTGGGATTGCTATTTTAAAATGTGGAAACTATAAAATTAAATATTGTAAAATTTTTGAGATCCACTAATGAACTACGAATAGAATTAAAAAAATCTGATGTGATGCACGCAGCACATAACTTTCAATTACCAACCTACTTAAAGTAGAAATCGACGTGTTTTGATAGATGTGTAAACGGCATTTAGCAACTTCATAGCTTTTTTTTACACATTTATTTACTCCTCTGGTTTGTTATCTCCCAAAAGGTGTAGAGTATCATAATTACTGTAAAACTTGGACATCCTCAGTAATATCCGATTCGTTATGATTTTTTTTTTTTTTTTTTTAAGTATTCCTATGTATTTCATCAATAATTGAGTTTTTTAATCGTTTTTTGTAACTTTATCATGAACGGAAGACAGAAAGGGTATTTATGGTTATTGCTGGAGATTTGTATTGGCTATTTATGGTGACTGTTTTAAAAAAATATGTAATTGAGGAATTACCATTATTTTACAGGCTGCTATCCAGGAGAAAGATGGAAAGAGAGTTGTCATACATGCATATGTGATAATTATGGTATTCCGATGTGTACCCGAGAACTGTGTAAAGGGGAAGGGTTAAAGATTGTATTGCCACCAATAAGAGAATAACGAGAGGCAAATGGTGAGTTAATCTAGGAAGTCAACCATATTGATACTTGATGAATAAGCAAGCTGCGTTTTAAGACAACTAGAAAATGTGGGAGACCACATTATGGTAGGAGGATTGGCATTAATTCTTATTGAACGGATAATAGGAGAGAACAGCGACACTGGAGCAAGGGTTAAGATTCTACTGGATAGCGGGATACCGGGGATCAATAACCTTCCCCCGAAAATTCTGGAAGAAAACTTATATGGAACAAATTTGAACATCTCATTTTTTAGTATAGCAGTATTTTTGTATAATAATTTCATAAAGTTCCTAGTCCTTTTGTAAATAAATAAGTGTGCTGTGTTTGCGCTTTATGTACTTTATTTTTCTATAGATAAATATCCCCATGTTAAATTGTTTTTCTGGGATTGCTGCTACCACCAGGGAAATAGGTATGCAATTAGAATTGTATATGTATATAGTATTGTACCATACCATGTTTCATACAATGAGGCTTCAGGAAAGGGAACATCTAAACATTTTCTGGATAACAGAAAATGGGATGATAGTGCATAGCAGAGAATATTAGATTAAAAGGAAAATTATTAATATTCGCAAATTGCTCAATTGGTATTAAGTGGATTGGTAAAAGTAATGAAATAAAGTGATTGATTAAAGTAAAGGGTGAACAATCAACAGGTCTGTCTGTAGGAATTGTGGGTAATAAAAAAAAAATCATACAAGTGTAAATCGGATTTCCACATGAATTGATTTTCTGTAAATCCGGGGCGTAATTATCTTGAAATTTATCGCCCTAAATCCCCTACTACTACTACTACTCTACAAATCTGGCCTAAATCTAAAGGATGGTTTTTGTTAAAAGGTCAAAAATCAGACGTGGCCTCTGTTTGGAGTACCTGACTCGAGTCGTAATAGATTTCCAACGTTATTTGTTTCCAAACCTCTTAAGAAAAACCGGAAACTCATAGTGCTACGTTTCTCTTTTTGGTACACTCATTAATGAGAAAATAATTGCTTACGACGTATTCATGAATAAACCTAAGAGCGAAATGACGAGAATAACTATTGCAAGGCAGCCTTTTTGATATCAATCATTTTTTATGACAACCACTTTTTTTCTATGAGAACCTTTTAAGAACGAAGTTTTTTTTTTTTGGGGGGGGGGGGTTGTAGAGCATTATTATGATTTACTGACCGGTAAATGTATTTTGAATTGTAATTGTTTGTTCTTGTATTTATTTTTTCAGAATGTGTGCCTGGAACTAGCTGGAAAGAGGATTGTAATACTTGTTTTTGCACACCCGATGGATTCAAAGGTTGTACCCGTATGGCGTGCCACCGATAGCTATCTGGAGAATAATAGCTCAAGTCAATCACAAATCTAAATAATAGCAAACTAACTTGTTAAAACACATTAAAATATTTGCACAAATAATGGTTATAAGTAATGTTAAAATAAAATGACTAAGACATATAAATGAGTCTGAGCTTAAAATGTCCACAACTATTTCACTAACTCTAGTTATAGTTTTTTTTTTCAATAAAGATTGAGATATATTAAATAATTGAGATTGTTTTATAATTTTAATATATGTTAACCATTAGTTATATTTAATAGCACAGCATAACCTCTAAAGACGTAAAAGAATATCGTTTGTGAAGCATTTAATATAAATTTCATATCTTACTGAATGTGCCGGTAATGGGGCCCATACCCCCAAGAAAGATTGCGTACTTCCACTCTCTGCACCAGAAATTTTAATGGTTTCTTCTTTTGGTGGGATTAAAAGAGGAATGAATAAAAGTGAAGTTTACATGGAACTAAACTGCGGTCAGTTTAACGTATTTTCTTGCTCCGGGAATGGAAATTTCCCACTAAAAAATTCATTGAATAAAAAAAGAATCCCTCCTCTAAAGTTTATAACCCATTGAAACTGCACTCCATTAAACTTTTAATTGCGCAACCTGCGCCATGCTCTACGTCCGCATCTGCTACTTCGTGACATTTTTAAAATAGTGAGGAGGGGTGCTCAATCAAACAAAGTTGGTCTGCCCTATCTCGATCCATTCTGCAATCTTTAGAGTAGTTTCCCCCCTTGTCTATATTTCCTATTGCGATCCTCGTAGAGATTTCTTAGCCATCCTCCTCGGATTTCAGTTATTCGTCCATGCGACGGACATGATCGAGCCAGTTATTTAGATTTAAAAAGGGGGTCTTTTATTCAAATACTTGCAGCTAATCCGTTTGGAAATGATTTTTTTAAGCTGCCTTTGCTCGTTTTACTGGATATCATGCGCACGCATTATTTTCCACATCAATGACATTAAGAATTTATGTTAAGGATGGCCCATGTTTCACTTCTTTGAGTAAGCGTTGGGAAACAAGCTGTCCTGTAAATGCGATGCTTCGTTTCTTTTTTTATTCCAGTTTTCCGATTCTGTCATTACCGATGTGGTATGCCTTATTAGATCTAGTTCCAATTACGTCATTTACTTCAGAGACATTTTTAATAAAATTCCTAAGAAGGAATGGAAGCCCAAAATTCAAAAAGTTGCTTTGCCACAAAACCTCTGTGCACTCTTGTCGTCACATTAAAATAATGTAGCTTTCTTCTTCTTCCGATTCACCTTTTTATGCCTGTACAACACTACCACTTCTGAATAAAAATCTTACTATTGAACATGGGCGTAACGGACATCGATTGTTAGTTTGCCGTACATAATTAATACCTCAATCATTGAATATGATCTAGTATCAAAAAAGTTATCGCGTAGCGACAAAAAAAAGACCTTTTAGAAATATCAATCTAGAAGATATGGTCATTTTTATTTATTTAATTATACATTTACTAATTTACTAAGCTTTGGATCTTTTTACGATGAATTATTAAATACAGTTATAAATCAACACAGCAATAATTTAAGAGAGATAAAACTTGAAAGAAATATGACCCTTTGTTTGTATTTGATTAATGGGAATATAGTTAATAAAATAATAATATGGAACTCTATTTCTTCACCTTGATTCAATAGTGCCTCAAAATATTTCATCTATTCCTGTATGCTTTATCGACAGTAAAGACTGGATGGATATTCGTGCAGTATAAAACTCAAAATTTGCAAAAACGTGAACTAAAAAACTTATAAAGTGTGGAAAAACGTGGGTTTATGAACTTAAAACGCAACAATCCATTTATTCACTAAAATAAGCAAAACTTGATTAACCTTACATAATCCGAAGTAAATAAACTTCTATAATCTAAGACTATTAATAAAAATAATAATCTGGGTGGTGCACACAATACACAACTTTCACTTACCAACCTACTTGGATTAGAAATCTACGTGGTTTAATAATTATGTAAACGCCAAGTTAAGCAAATTTACACATTTTGCACATTTACTTACTAATTTTTGTTTGTCTCCATAAGTTAAAAGAGTATTATAATTATTGAAATACTTTAAATTCCTCAATACTGGTCGATTTATTATTAGGTACATTTTTATTTTCCTAGTATTTTTTTTTTTTTTTTTTTTTTTTTTTTTTTTTTTTTTTTTTTTTTTTTTTTTTTTACTGCTTGCTTTTGTTTTTACAGCGAGTTGCTTGTTGTAAATATATCGTGAAGGTGAATCGACAGAAGGTGCATATTTACGGCTCGTAGTAAATTAACATTTATTTTATTGATATACATAACTTATGAGATTTTTCTTAAATTTGCTATCCACTAATGTAATAAGCAAATATGCTGACAAGACAAGATAAAAAAACACCAAAAAAAAAGAAGAAAAAAAAACGACTTAACACAAAACGAATTAACCTACAAACAATCGAAAATATAAGAAACTAAAGCAAAACCAAGTGAGAGGATGAAAGGATAAATGAAAAAAAAAAAAAAATATATATATATATATATATATATATATATATATATATATATATATATATATATGTATGAATAACTGTTCAATGCAGAAAATATCGTGGTTAACGTCCCAACAGTCTTCTAGGCGGATTGTAAGGGTTTGTGGGAGTGTGTAGAGCTTGAGTTAGTGGTTTGGAATTTAGAGTAAGTATGTCCTGAAAGTTATGGTAGCTGTCTAGTGAGTAAGGATTCAATTAGAGACATAAAAGGGGCATCTGCAGTCTTCCTACGTTTTTTCGATAGAAATGATTGTATGAGTCTTATATTTGATTTTTTGGCTGTTCCCCATAGTTCAATAACGTGAGTCCAAAGTGGTTTCATTAATACTTTGTATACGGTTAATATTTTGTCAAAGATAATTTTGAGCGTCTGTCAACTAGTCTTGAAAGAAGTCCATATCGCTGATACAGTTCTTTTCTTTTGCGTCTAACATGATCTTTCCAAGTCAGCAGTTTGTACATGTAAAGGTCCAGATAGCGTCCTGAATCAGAGGTGGGTGCCGGACTATTGTTAACAAATACTTGAGGGCAGGAGTCGTGCTTAAGTGTGAATGAAACATATTGGCTCTTGGCTTCATTCAATTTTAGCCTCCAATTTCGAGGCCAACATGCTATCTCGTCAAGGTGTTCCTGGAGCACTACTTGTTAGGCTTTAGCAGTGGCAGATCCAGGGGAGGTGTGGACAGCAATCAATTATTACCAATTCTGTATAAAATGGGCTATCTTTAATATAGATAGCTATATTAAAAATAGATTTTATTTAAACATTTAATAGAAATTTACTACTTAAATGTGCACTAATATTTCAAATTAGGTCCTTTATGACACAAACATTTAAAAAATAAAAAAGTGCGCCCATCTCAGAAAATTTCTGGATCCACTACTGGGCTTTAGTGCCATCTTTGTTTGATGTCAGGATAGCTGAATCGTCAGCAAATATGGCCAATAGGGTTCCCGGATATTGGGGAATGTCCGAACAGTAAATATTAAATAATTTCGGACTCAAGAAACTCCCTGAGGCAATCTTTTAATTTCGGAAAACTCATTACCAGTTTTTATGCAGAACAATCTACCTTTTAGATACAATTGCAGAATTAGAAAGTACGTTGATGATACAAATTGTTTTAATTTACTATGAAATCTATGTTGCCAAAATTCTGTCTAAAGCTTGCCTCGTGTCTAAGAAGACACCCTGACAGTAAAATTTAGATTTCAAGGATAAAGAAATCAACTAAACGGTAACTTTGTTGAATTGTGGAATGCTGTTTAAAACCGTATTGGAAATTTAGAATAACGTCGAGTAGATTAAGAGAATTTAGACGCCGTGAAAGATTTTTTTTCGAATAATTTGGATAAAGAAAGGCTTATTCGGCTTGAGAATCATTATAATAACCGAGTATTTCCATGAGATTGGGAAGGGTGTAGTTCTCGGGATTGAATTATAATTGTTTGCCAAAAAGATGATTGCTTTATTAGGTAAGTTTTTTAAAATACGATTGGAAATAAGATCAAATCCAGGAGACTTTCTATTAGGTAATCTATAAGGCAACTAATTTCGTCAGGATGAAAAGGTTCCCAATGTTTGACTCTTATGCCTCCCGGAAACCGAGAACGATTACTGTTTTTCTAAAACCACTTTATATTTTAGTTTGTAAATTAAAACATGTTTATTAAAGATCATCTTGTTAATTTAATCTAGTATATATTTCACTCCGTAAAATGATTCAATTAATTTGAGCATCTCTCTAACATACAATTAATGTTTACTGTTAAATAAAAGTTTTTATTTTTATTTGTGTATTGATAGTACGAGAATGCGAATGTAATACTCTATCGCGGCTGATTTCATAATCCTCTATTTTGGGGTCCCCAGTGGTGTAGTGGTTAGCATAGAAACTTACAATACTAAAGGTCGCGGGTTTGCGTCCCGAGGTGCCCTAGAATGTTTTAAAGGGAGTAAAAAATCGTTGTCTTTACCGTCCCTCGGATAGGACGTAAAATGGAGGTCCCGAGCCTGTACGATGTCAGGTACTCGTTAAAGATCCCTATCCTAATTATACCTGGATAGGCAAAATTTAGGACTCCGACTGTAGCATCGTCCGATTAGCCTTAGTGGTATAAAGTGACGTTAAACAAACAAACAAACAATCCTCTATTTAGTTGTTGATACCTTCATTTAGTTATCATGGAAACAAATACTTTTCATTAAATATGTATGTTTCAAAACCCGTTGAAAACTCCCATGAACAGAACGCGTTTATTTATAAACAGTGGTCTGTCATTAAAGGCGTACTGCAGTTTAACTCGTTTTAAGAGTTGTCGGATTTAACATTTTTCTTTTTTTATCCTGTTCATATTTCGTAATTATACATTTCTAACTTAATATCTCCGTTTAAAGGCATAATATCTCCGTATAAATATAGTAGGGTTGTGAAACTATGATAGCTGCGGCTATCGATAGTTTCGATACCATCGCGTAAAACTATCGATAGTCGACGAAAAATTGATATTATGGGACAGGGGAAAATCCCGGGCTGGACCTGCTAATAACGCATTAATTTACTATTTATTTTAAAATTAATTCAAAACTTAAAATGATATACCTCATAGTAAAAATTTCATGTTATTTTGGAGGGTTTTATTTTGTGATTATGACTGTTTTTTTTTCATACCTTAAATTGATATTGTCAAGGTGGAATTATGATCTAAACGATTTTAATCCATTATTTATGATTTTGCGGTTTGTTTTAATAGGAAATAACTCAACATTTTAGTTTGTTAATAAATATGGTAAACAAAAAACAGTAGTTTTTAGGATGATTTGCTATTTGGAGGAAGAGGGGGATTAAGCCGCCCTGGGAATCGATATATTTAAACATGACAAGATCAACTTAGTTTCTAATCATTCATAATATTAGTTAAAGTTTATATTTTCTAATTGCTATTTGAATAACTTGAATTCTCAATGGATACTGGCGGTATTCCACTCAAACTATTACATGAATACATTTACTTTAATGCCACCTTTGGATAACATAAATCACTTAATATCTCCTTTCGCTTCTATTAATGAGAACTGCCTTCGATTTGAAATTGTTCTATGTTGTATATGAGTATACTGATTTCGAAACTTAGGTTCAAAGATTTTTTTGTGCTTTGGAGATTTTAGAACTTAGAGGTTTTAATGTTCTAGACCTTCCCAATAAATCTCATTAGCAATAACTTCGGTCTCAGACCATAACTGGTATATCCATTGTAGTTCAAATCTGAAATCTAGTTCTAAATCGATATATTGTACAACTCTTCCTCTATAATTAGGTTGGTAATACTGCACTACCAAAATGAAGAGTCATTGTCAATAATAAATATTATATTTGTTATTTTTTTTTCCTTCATAACCCAAACGTCTTTAATATCTTTCGGTAGTGGATTTTCAGTATCATTGACTTTTTCAATTTTTATAAACGTCTAAATAAGCTTTAAATGGATTGAAAAATAAAAACTTAATTTTATGAAAGCCTTTTAAATAATACAAATAATTAAATAGCATGTAATAATATTATTTAAGTATCACTTAGTTTATGATAAAGAGTAGTATTACCATTATTTATTTATGTTAAAAAAAGGATGAGAAGCAACTTTCAACATGTTTCAAAACACCTTGGGCATTACCAACTAATGATACAAACCTTTTTTCAAAACTAAAATGGCAGCAATTAATGAGCAACACCTAGTACAACACAAGAAGAATAAACCACTTAACAGAAAACAGGTTATAGTAAAAATTGGGACAGGTGCAGACATCACTGAGGAAAGGTATTATGAGTGAAGAATATGGATGATATAAAACAATAATTTCTTCATTTACTGTTGTTTTTTTTCTAGCAACATTATTTCAAATATACAGGAAATAATTTTGAATATTGTCAAATCTATCGCAGAAGGTAAAGTTCCATCCATCATTAATAGGAATCAAAAATTGTGGAATAACTGCAATGTAAATGATGACAGGTAAATAAAATTATCTTAGTGCTTTTTTGAAATTAAAACAAATATTTGCCTTCCTTTCTATTTGATTATCAACTAATATTTAATATAAATTTTTCTATTTTTTTTTTCAGAATTGATTGTTTTCCTTTTTTCAGATTAGAGCTTAAGCTACTTCATCAAGCTGCATCTTTAGAAATAAAATATGATCACAAGCTCTCCAAGGAATTTACTCACATGATTTATCTACTGGCAAGGGTGTACAAATTGCTTATGACCAAATCCATCTGCACAAAAAGGTATTTCTATTTAGTAATTGTTGACATCATTATAATTAAAGTGAATATAATAAATTAAAAATTATTTCTATTATTATAGTACACTCTTTAATTACATTTCATTGCAAGTTTAATTTCAATTTGAAATCTGTACTGTCTGTTCTTCCTTTTCAAATATCCTCATACATGTCCTTTTTCTATGTCAGATGACTTATCAGTTAATCTTCCTACTAACAGATTAGTCTTTGTCTTAACCTTCCTCGATGATAATTTATCTTCAAGAATAAATTATGCTGTCAATATCCTACCAGGTATGGAAAATACATCAATTTTATATGATGACTTCTAAAATAAAAAGTAAAACAAAACAGCATTGATTTCCTGCTCTCATCCTAGCTTTTATTTCCTCTATGATACCCTAATTTTCAGTTATGGGCAAGTCATGATATTTAAAATGTTTTGACCAATTTTCAGTGTGCCCATCTATTGTGATATTTTCTCTGTTCCAGTCTATTAAGTATATACATTAATTTTCTTGATGTCAGCATGTAGACTATACTTTTTTCTGCTCATTGATATTATATCTTATTGATAATAAAGCTCGGGTATCTTGTAGCTGCTTCAAATTCTTCTTGCCCTTGTTAATGCTGAAATATTTTTTGCTGCTATTTGAACTTCTTCAGCCTATGCCAGATGTTGCATTCTATTGAAAATGGTGCCCGCTGGATATGTGTGTACTGTTCTGACTTCATATTCCTATGCTAAATCAATCAGAGTTGGTAATACGGGATTACCTTGCTTAACCCTGTCTCTGACCTCAAACAGTGGCGGATCCAGAAATTTTCTGAGGGGGGCGCACTTTTTTTTTTTACATTTCATGAGTAATGAAGGCACTAATTTAAAATGCATATTAGAACATAATGATGCTTTAATTTACTGTAAATGTTTAAATACAATTCATTTTCAATATGTTGCCTTGAAAAATGACTAAATATGGCTCATTTTATATAGTAATAGTAATACTTTATGAGTGCCCTCACCTCTCAGGGGGGGCGCGCGCCCCTCCCCTGGATCTGCTACTGACCTCAAAATCCTCTGATTTTGGTCCAAAATGGACTGCCATTTTGGAGAAACTAGCCAACTTTTTTGGGACACTCAATTTTGTTTGATTTTCATTAATTCTTTCCTGCTTATACTATTACTATTTACTAGGGAAAGAAAAAAAAATCTATTCTACACCAGAAAAAGTTTTAGGAACAATGCTGAAATTATGGAAGATGGAATGTACTCTGAAGAATTTTATTTTGAAAACAACTTTAAAGTGGACCAAACGTCTTCTGATTCCGAAGGAAGTTAACTGTGAGGAAAATTCGAAAAAAGAGAAATATAATTATTTTAACAATATTGTAATTTTTTTACAACTGTTCTTAGTTTTTAGGTTTAATTTGTATAATTTTTTTACATGTGTAAGTGGATAGTTCTTAATATTTTTAATCAGGGATCGAATTAAACAGTTAACTCTTTTCATTTAAAAGTAAAAGTTTAACTTTTATTAACATGTGTTGATCGATAAAAGTATATTTTTAACTTTTACTTTTATTATCATATGGTCTTTCAAAACAGTTATTTCATAACTTTTATTTTCAAACATAATAATAAAAGTTTTCATTTAACAGTTTTAATAAACCACTTACTTAAATAAGTTTCAATAAAAAAAGTTTCACGTTTTTACATTATTTCTTTGTTACAATCATTTCTGTCTATTATTTTGTTGTCAAAGGCGTTGATTTAAAAAAAAATGTCCAATTTGAATTTTCATGAGGGGAAGGGGTTCCCTAATATTAAAAAATCATACCTTCCGTATTCTTTAATGAGGGGGGGGGGGGTCTGTCTTTATATAATAGATAGTGTTGTCTCGAAAAAAGATCTGTATCAAATTTTGGGGGGAGGTGGTAAAATTTACATTTTCATTCCAAAATTCAATGGCGGAAGGGGAGGGCGGCTCGCCTTACCTGTAACTTAACATTTCCGATATCATTGAAATGACGGTACATTCTCATGTTTTAAATTTTAAATTTCAGAGGTAGGTTGTGGCGCGGGAATTCCAGTAATGCATGATTTACCGATTTAATTGAAATGAGGGTGCATCCTTATGTTTTCGGATCCTTAGAATTTGAAACATTATAAGTTTAAAATTTTGGTAATGGGGGGGTTGCATTACCAGTAATTTAACATTCACCGATTTCATTGAAATGAGGGTTAATCCTTATGTTTTCAGATACGTAGAATTCGTAAATATCAGTTTTTAATTTCGGTGGTGTGGGGGGGGGGCACGGGCATTACCTGTAATGCATGATAATACCGATTTAATTGAAATGAGAGTGTATCCTTATATTTCCAGACTCTTAGAATTTGAAACATTATAAGTTTAAAGTTTTGGTTGTGGGGGGAATGTGGGGGGAGGGGGGGGGCGCTAACATTAATTTAAATATTTACTGATTTCATTGAAATGAGGAGTATTAACATGTTTTCAGATACGTGAAATTTGAAAATATTTTCAAATTTAAATTTCAGCGGGAGGGGGGGGGGCGCCTCAAAAAGTGCGCCATACTGGCTATACTAGAATAGAACAATAGCGATACTAGTATAGTTTTTTTTCTTTCAAACTGGTCTTAAATCAATTGAAATACCCATATTACCAAGTTTCATAGTTGAAGCATAAAAAAATTACAAATTAGGAATTATCCAAAATAGTTAATTCCCCCTCCAAGGAATTCATGGCAGATATTTATTTCAAAAGCGCCACCCAGGATAACATGATTAAATTCATTATTATCAAACATATCCGAAACTTATAGTTTTTAAATATTATTCAATCCTCCCCCCAAGAAATTCATAGTGGACATTTCTTTCAAAAACACCCCCCAGGGTATCATGATTAAATTCCTTAATGTCAAAGATATTAGAAAAGTATAATTGTTTGATATTTTTGAATTTCCCCCCCCCCCCCCCAAGAAATTCATAGTGGATATGTCTCTCAAAAGCACCAGAATATCACGATTTAATTCATTATTATCAAAAATATCCGAAACTTGTAATTTTTGGATATTTTTTTTATATGAAAGTACTGCCTTTGTAAATTTTGAAGTAGATATTTTTTTTATAATTTTTTAAGTTTTGTGTTAGAGGTAATAAGTAAAGGTTTAACTTTTACTTTTTTATTAGATTTATAAAAGTTTTAAAACAGTTAAAACTTTTTTGAGCCAGAACTTTTATTTAACAGTTTTGAAAAAACTTTTATCGCTCAGAGGTTATAATTAAAAGTTTTTTTATAACAGTTATTTTTATACTTTTTCTCAATAAGTTATAACTGTTTCAATCCCTGTTTTTAATATTCTCACAATAAGCAGTTAAATTTATCTTTATTTGTAATTATTGTTTCCTTTAATACTCTTTAAATTGAATTTTGGTTCTGGAAGTCAAAATTAAGAAGGTTTAGTAATAAGGTATATAGTATTCTAGGGTTGATGGAAAGATTCTAGATAGCATCCAGTCTCATAATATATACGTCTACATGTTTAAATTTTGGATTAGTGTGTCCATGTTCATCACCTTTTCTTTCTTGTGAATATTAAATTATCAGGCATTCTAAGAAACGACAGATTCTTTATTAGAATACCTAATAATTTAATATTGACAAGAAAGAAAAGGTGGTGAACATGGACACACTGGTCCGAAACGTCCACCGAAATGTAAACATGTAGACATATACATTATGAGACTGCAATAGGATGCTATCAATTCAATAAGGTAAATAAATGAAACAGTCTATCAAGATAATATGATTCTAGAATATTTGCATCTCTATGAAAACTTTGGCACATTGTGATATTTCATTTCAAAAGGAGTTTTATAATGTATATTGACATTACAAACAATTTTTTATTTTTATTTTACAAAAAACAGATGCTTAATATTTTAAAGGCCGATTGCTTGTTTTTTTTAATCCGGGTTGTACAGCCCAAACTATTTCACTGAAATAATTGCTTCAGATCAATAATCTTTTATTAATAATAATAAGCCTGAATTTATTTATTTAAATTTCTATATTTCTTTGCCAGATAATAACTAACATGTTACCAAAGCCCACCTCTAACACCAACGTCTTTTATTATTTTCAGAGAATTATACTATGAAAATACTAGCTTGTTTGATGATCAATCTCAGCTAGATGCAGTGGCTGATAAGGTTTGTTGCCTCCTTGATGTAGCGCGATGGGATGTTGGATTGTCTGCGACATCAAAGGGCATTGTGGCAGGTAATTTATTAATTACCACTTCTTCAGGCGACATTATTGACTGCTCATCTTCAGAGGGTGTGTATTCGAGATATATTTGTTTTACTTAATGTTAAAATTAAGTTATAATACAGATCATTCAATACAAACTTTATTCAAAACAGGGATTTCAATTCCTCAATTTATATCATCTGGCATTCAATTACAATCAGATGCAAAATTTGTGCTGGTTGTTGAAAAAGATTCAGCTTTTCAAAAATTACTTGAAGAAGATTTTTTAAAGTGTCTTAAGCCATGCATAATGGTGACTGTAAGTATTTTAAGCTTTTTAGTTTTTCATTAATCTAATCTTAATTTGTGGCTGACCACCATTTTTAAATTATTTTCAAATAATTTATTTTTTGAAGAGAAAAGATTTGACTCCCGGCGGAGCCAAATCTTTTCTCTTCAAAAAATAAATTTTTAGTTTTTCTATACCAAAACTTTCCTGATTTTTCGTCCATTATGAATAAGAATAAGCATTCCTTAATTTATCACTAAAATTAGTTATGGTAATATTTTCGAAATAATTTGGCAGGAATCTTATTATTTTTAGCATTGTTGCTGTAATAAGATTAATAACATCTTCAATGTCTACTTTTGTTTAATGTAAATGTTTCAAGTATTACAAATCTGAATTTCTACATTAATCAATGAAGATTTGAAGAAGGAGAATTTAAAGTGATTAAAAGATATCACGTCATTAGAAAATAATTAATGTAAAAATTTTAAACAATTTTATTAGAAGAGAAAAGATAATATTTTTTTTTACAAAAATAATAAAATAATAAATAATAAAATTGTTTAAAAATTATGAAGTAATTATTTAAAAATAAAAAATGGTGAAATTTCTACAAACATTAAAAAAATAATTATATTGAAAGAAATTTTAATATATAGGGAAAAGGGTTTCCAGATTTATACACAAGACTATTGGTAAAGTTTATTTGGGAACAGTTGAAGCTGCCCATCTATGCTCTTGTAGACGCTGATGTGTATGGAATTGATATTATGTGTGTTTATAGATTCGGATCACTGGTGAGTTATAAGTTATTTTTATTACCTTATAATACTATTTTAGAATAAGAAGCTGATTATTTTATATGTTGATTCAAGGTGAAATAGAGTATTCTATAAGCACTTTTTTCGAAAGCGGTAGAGCATCTATAGAAGTAGAAATGATTTTTTCAATAACAATTTCTCTCAAAACAATTGTCTTATTGCCTTTATAAGTATTTTTCACTCATTCTGATACTATTAAATATCTAATATGTTATAAGAATTTTTAATTTATAGCCTCCCGTAAGAAATTGGTCATATAAGTATTTAAAAAAATTTATGAAGCTATTACTAAAATTAAAGAAAACTTTATTAATTAAACAAAAGTTTTATTTTCATATCATGTTAAATATAAAAAAATCTGGTGCGGGCGCGCAACACACAACTTTCACTTACCAACTTACTTAGATTAGAAATTGGCGCGTTTTGCTAAAAATCATTTCACAAAGTCACACATTCATATCTTATTTTTGTTAATCATTAAAGCCGTTTTTGAGTAAATAAAAAAACACCGTGAAAATGATACAAAATTTATTAAGTAAAGTCCCCCCTCCCATAGATCAATTTCGATGAAATTTTTACAGTCACATCTCGGGCATATAAATACATCAAATACCAAGTTTGATCAAAATCGTTAAAACCGTTTTTGAGTAAATAAAAAAAAAAACATGTGAAAATGATACAAAATTTATTAAGTAAAGTCCCCCCTCCGGTTGATCAATTTTGATGAAATTTTTACAGTCATATTTCAGGCATATAAATAGATCAAATACTCAGTTTAATCAAAATCGTTAGAGCCGTTTTTGAGAAAATCGAAAAAAACTTAAAAAGTTATTAAATAAAGTACCCCCTCCCTTTGAGCAAATTTGATGAAATTTTTGCTGTCACATCGCGGGCTTATACATACTCTAAATACCCAATTTCAGGTTCGCACGGTTTATAGTTTTTGAGCTAGTCTGTTCACACACACACACACACACACACAGACACACACACACACACACACACACACAGAGACCATTTCGCGGGACTTGGTTATTTTGACTCAGGGGACCCCAAAACGTGTATTTCCGTTGAAAACCGGAAGTCGAAAATTTTCACGATCGCAATACTTCCACTTACTATATATTTCATATATAGGTAAGTGAAAGTAAAAAATCTTTGAAATCAGAGATGGTTATTGATTTTACATGATTGGATTTGTCTGCTAGACGACAAAAGGGTCAATTAGCTTGCTTAAGCAAGAAGTATTTACAAAGTCTATTCTTTTTGATATTAGTGCCAAGTTGTTCCCATCTAATCAGAAATCTTTAAAAAATGATTTTCTTAGAAATGATAAATAATTTCTTCATTGGGCCTGTACATTTTTGTAATAATTTAGTAACAATAAATTTAAACCTAATGTTGTACTGTTGTAAATTTCATTAAATTAAAAAAAAAAAACATAATATAAGAACATATAATACCTAATATACCTCTTATTATATAATAATACTTAATGTAATATCAACACTTTTAGAAAAAATAAGTACTTAGAACAAACAATGTAATTTTTACAAGTATTAATCAATGTCCTGACAGAAACAGGCTCATATAGGAGAAAGATTAGCCGTGCCAGCTCTGAAATGGCTTGGTGTTCATCCATCAGACATAACTGAGCTCAACATCAACTGCAGTCCGCTATCTGATGCTGACAGGAGAAGGAGTAAACATTTAACTTCCAGGCCTTATTTTTCTGAGGGCAGCCTTATCAAGAAAGAGGTAAATCATTTGAATAGTTACATTCAGTTTCATGAAGGTCCCTTATGCAACAAACACTTATGTAGTTATGTCCAAGAAAGCAAAGATTGTAATAAATTCCTAATAACCATCCTAATATTATCAGTATATTTAATGAGGATATCTAATGTAAATATGCCCAGTTCTCCCAAGATTACTATATTGAGTATAATGTTTTCTAGTATTTCAATTAAAGTCCATTATCCTAAAAGAACTAAATAGAGGAGCTGTTATGTGTTGAACATACCATTCCTCAAGAGATATCTCTGTACCTAATCAGTTTTTAAAATTTTCTTAGAGTAATAAAATCTATAACTGTAGTATTAAATATGAAATATTTTTTATGTTTGAACATTTAATTTTTCAAATCTTTGAAACTTTTTATCCATTTTAAAAAAAATCTGGTGCGTGCGCGCAACACACAACTTTCACTTACCAACTTACTTAGGTTAGAAATTAATGTGTTTTGTTAATTTCCACTTCTCAAAGTTACACATTTTTCCACATTCATTTCTTATTTTTGTTTTTATTTGCTCTCTAATGTACACTAATTTTTTTTATTACTAAACAAAAGTTTTTTTTGCATAATTCGGCAATGCAAGCATGATACTCCAAGTCGTCTGATTTTATAATTCTGTACTTAGTTGTTGAAAGCTTCATTTAGTTACCATGAAACAAATAATCTCCATTGACTGAACAGAAAGGCTTTAATAAACAAAAACAAAGGTATTTTATAGGAAACAAAAAACAAACAAAAAGGCCCCTTCCCCATTTAAGCCCCATCAGAACATTTTAATAATGAAAGAGCTTACACGATTTTATAAGAACACCTAATTTCCAATAAACATGACAAATTTTGATGAAAATCTGTAAAGCCGTTTTTGAGATAATCGAAAAAAAGGTAAATATTGGAAAAAAAAATATGAAATAAAGTGTCCCCTCTGTTTGACCTATTTTGATGAAATGTTGGCTATCATATCTTTGGCATATACATACATAAAATACCCAGTTTGATCAAAATCGTTGAAGCCGGTTTTGAGTAAATAAAAAAAACACGTGAAAATGATACAAAATTTATTAAGTAAAGTCCCCCCTCCGGTTGATCAATTTTGATGAAATTTTTAGTCATATCTCGGGCATATAAATAGATCAAGTACTCTGTTTAATCAAAATCGTTAGAGCCGTTTTTGAGAAAATCGAAAGAAACGTAAGAAGTTATTAAATAAAGTACCCCCCCCCCCTTTGACCAATTTTGATGAAATTTTTGTTGTCACATATACATACACTGAATACCGAATTTCGGGTTCGCACGGTTTATAGTTTTTGAGCTAGTCTGTTCACACGCACGCACAATTTCGCGGGACTTGGTTATTTCATATATTAAATACTATATATTTCATATATAGGTAAGTGAAAGTAAAAAGTACATGTATCTGGCTTGAGAACCAAAATAAAAGCAGGCTGCTGATTAACTTCAGGTGAGTGATAGATTATTTTAATACCGTTTTAGGGGTAATTTGAAAAGATGGGAGGGGAGGGATAACAATTTTTGAAGTGTGTCTAATATTTTGACGCTGGGTGTAGTAAGGAAAAGTATTAAGATCGTAAAAAATGTCGACATCCGGTTTTCAAAGGAAATGCGCGTTTTAGGGTCCCCTGAGTCCAAATTTTTGAGATAATCGAAAAAAAGGTACCTAAATATTGGAAAAAAAGTTGCGATCGTGAAAAATTTTGACTTCCAGTTTTCAACGGAAATACACGTTTTGGGGTCCCCTGAGTCAAAATAACCAAGTCCCGCGAAATGGTCTCTGTGTGTGTGTGTGTGTGTGTCTGTGTGTGTGTGTGTGTGTGTTTGTTTGTGTGTTTGTGTGTGTGTGTGTGTGTGTGTGTACGAACCTGAAATTGGGTATTTAGTTTAGGTATATGCCCGCGATGTGACAGCAAAAATTTCATCAAAATTGCTCAAAGGGAGGGGGTACTTTATTTAATAACTTTTTAAGTTTTTTTCGATTTTCTCAAAAACGGCTCTAACGATTTTGATTAAACTGAGTATTTAATGTATTAATGTGCCCGAGATATGACTGTAAAAATTTCATCAAAATTGATTAACCAGAGGGGGGACTTACCTTAATAAATGTTGTCACATTTTAACGAGTTTTTTTTTTTACTCAAAAACGGCTTTAACAATTTTGATCAAACTTGGTATTTGATGTATATATATGACCGGGATGCGACAGCCGAAATTTCATTAAAATTGGTTAAACGGAGGGGGCACTTTACTTAATAAATGTTGTCTCATTTTCACGTGTTTTTTTTACTTACTCAAAAACGGCTTTAACGATTTTGACCAAACTCGGTATTTGGTTCATTTATATGCCCGCGATGTGGCAGTCAAAATTTCATGGAAATTAATCAATTGGAGGGGGCACTTTATTTCATAACTTGTTTTCCAATTTATACCTTTCTTTCGACTATCTCAAAAACGGCATTGATGATTTCGATCAAATTCACCATGTTTAATGAAAATAAGGTGTTCTTTAATATCAGGTAACCTTTATTGTTATTAAAATGTTCTGAGGGGGCTTAAATGGGGAAGGGGTCTTTTTTGTTTTCCTGTAAAGTACACTTGTTTTTGTTTATATGGAAAAATTGACTGTCTCTTATTACACCTAATAATAAGAAATGGCTCAATATGAGATATGATAAAAATAAAGAAAACATAAAGAGGAGAAAAAAAGAAAAATATTCAGTCAACTCATAAAACTCATAGAGCCCGCGCATGCGGAGTACCCCTTTAATGACAGACCATTGTTCATAATTTAAGCCGTTCTGTTCATTTGAGAAGTGGCAATTAACAAAACGCATTAATTTCTAATCTAAGTAAGTTGGTAAGTGAAAGTTGTGTGTTGCGTGCACGCACCAGATTTTTTTTTAGTTGGTCCTCTCCTTCCTCGCCTCTCAGGCGATACGGGGTTTCCCGGGCCAGAGGTGGGGGATTAATGCCGAGTATTATTAAATGTCCCCTGGCTCCGGGTTTTGAACTTACTATCTTCAGGTTCCTAATCATACGTTGCCATGGGCTAAGCGTATTTCCTAAAGCGTTTGCCCACTTAGCCATCCCGCCACTAAGGGCATAATAACTACCTAATTGCAATATTCGCTTAAAAATACAAAAAAATTGAAAAGCCGAAATATTTGGGGGGTCTTGACCCCTGTATCTACCCTTGCTGCCAAAAAATAAAATTTGGCCTGGTTTGGTGAGGATCATACCAGTTTCAATACTATTAACTACTATCGAACTAAACTATCGATACTCTCACTTCTTCATTTAATTTATTTTAATATTAGAGCTTCGAAACCATGCTGTTAATTACAAAGAGTAATATAGATGGCTGAATAATAATTAAGTCTTGGTTATGAATTTCAAGTTTGGTTTTATTTAATGTTATTGATGGAGTTAAAATTTAAGAGAGAATAGGCAAGAAACCCTGTCATCTTTTATGAATTCTAAGGAAAATCGCTTTTATCAAGAAGCTCATAAAAATATTTCAACATACTTCAAACAACTAAAGTGCATTTATACTAACAGGGCACTTTAAGGCAGATTAAATTTCCTTTAAATTGAAACTGGCTTTAAATTATGAATGTAAACAAATCACTTTGTTTATAAAGCATCAATGTGAACACATTTTTTATGCTTTATTTAATAAACTCCTGATAAAAAAATCTTACTTTTATAAATTTATGTTGCAGCTAAAAATACTTATGGAGATTGGTATGAAGAGTGAAATCGAAGATATAGCAAAACTTTCTAATGGATATCTCACCAATGTTTACATACCAATGAAAATATCTTCTCACCAGTTAATATAATGAATTATTCAATATCTTTTTTTATTTATCTGATCATCAGTTGTAAATATATTTGATAAATCTTGTATTCAAAACTTTAATATTAATATATCAAAGTAATTATATCTTAAGATAATATTCTAATTGTTGTATATAATTATACATATATTTTTAATGTAATCAAGTAGTCATTAAAAATTTTAAGAATAAATAAAAACTATTTAAATATATTGAAAATAATACTGTGCAGATAAGGAAACTTAAATTAGTACAAAAATTATTAATGTAAACAGTTACAATCTTCTATATAGTTTCTGCATTGATTTCTTAATGTGTTAACAATTATAGGTTAAAAAGATTTAACACAAATTCATAACAAGATCTTGTGCGGGAGTATTTTCTCGTTTCCATTCTTACTATAAAAAAAAAAAAAAAAAAAAAAAAAAAAAATTGTTAGAAATCAATTAGTGGAATAAAATTATTAAAGATATAAAGGCTAAATTTATATTTACCTTGCTTAAGCTAAAGCAATGAAGTTAATCTCTAAAATCAAGACTGGATATCAACAAGGCTAAGTGCCAAAAATAAAAAATATAGATAGAACTGAAAACGTGATCTTGGAGGCCATGCCAACAATCGACAAAGCGGGGCTAAACACAACAATCATTAATGGTTGTAGAAAATAATTTCTACAATCATTAATGGTTGTAGAAAATAATTTCAAATATGGAAATCCCAGCTGTGTGTTTGGGCTAAAACGGACAAATTGCCTCTAGGATTCCAGCCTACTATTTTGATTAAAACCTGTTTATTGTGCCTTCGTTAGTGGTTGTGTTAGTCTGACACATTTTTGCCTGGAGGAAGAGCATTTGCTCAGATTAAGGAATAACATTTGAAGTAAGAAGTAAAATGGTTAAAAGCGACAAGTTCTTAAGAGCCTGGTTAAACTTATATAGAATGAACCCCAAACAATCCCTTAATGGTTATGATTTATTCCATGGACTTCACTTGCAATCATTCGAAAATAACACTTCAAAACTTTAGATAATATAATGTAGTAATAATTAGAAATAACAAAGACATTATCCCCATGAATAGGACCTGAACTAGGTAAGGGAAAAGGAGGACTCTTTGAAACTAGACAAAGGCTGCAGAATTTAGAGGATGGTAAATTTATTGATATCTTTTTTCTTAATATTTATAATTTGATTATAGTTTTTTTTTTTTTTTTTTTTTTTATTTAACCATTTCAAATACAATATTTACAATCATTGAAATATGTACAAGTAAAAAAATAAAACATTTCATGGTGTTCCAAAACATTTCCTTTTATTTGGGAAGGCTTCAGAAGCGTCTGTCAACCCTTTGAGAATGTGTTTAATGAACCATAAGCCTGGTGATCAGGTAAATTTATCAATAAATATTTATTACCCGAATGCACCAGTTCCCAACATTCCTCTAGTAACCTATCAAGCTACTAATTATCTGCCTACTATTTAAAACGTTACAAAAGATTTTTGATATCAGATAATTAATTTTGAATTAGTAGCAATCAAGGGGTGGATTGAATACACTATTTTTCCAAAAGAAAACTACAGCTGAATGGCATATAATTATTTTAGTAACTTATGGAAACCATACTATATCAAATAAAAAGATGCAGAGCATGGTTTAGATGCTTTGAAAGCAATTATTCATGGGCCCAAGCTTATGCTTTGCATGTGGTGGGATCAGCTTGGTGTAGTTTATAACAAACTACTTCAGGCCAATGAAACTATCACAGATCACTCAATAGCCAAAACCTAAAGAATGCAGCTGCAATACATTTAAGGCCACAATAATATCATTTTACTGCATAACACTTGAACTTTTCCTCTACACCGCCTTACATATTCACCATAACTCATAGCTTTAATAATTATAAAAAAATTAAAATATGGATCGTTGACATGTTTTCTGCAAATGTAATGCCTTTTTTTTTTAATGCACAATCCCTATGTTACCTGAAAGATGGGAGTAAGTAAAGTTTTTTTTATAAAAAAGTTTTAATTTTTATCAAAAAGCAATGTGAACTTATTCACCCTGATGAAGACCTGAATCTCAGATCGAAAGTCGGCACAATATATGTTATCACACATATAGTGTTGTTTTATTTGACTGCACTCCCAACCATTTCCTTCACATACCCAAGTGATTTTTAGAAATTCTGTTTTTGAATCGCTATTCTGTTTTACGAGGGTCATTCAATAAGTAAAGAGACAAATTCTATAATTTTAAAACTATTCAATGAAATTGTACAATCTTTTCAGGGGTGTTAGTTGGCAACCTTGGGATATGCTGTGATCAGCTGTTTCATCATTTTATGTCAACATAACTTCAAAATTTTTAATTCACCCTGGAAAGTCCATTAGAAGAGCAGCGCTCAGTCATTAGATTTTTAGTCGCAGAAGGTGTAAAACCAAATGAATTTTTTTCTAGAATACATTACGGTAAAAGTTGTATGAACCGTGCGAATTTTTACAAGTTCAGGAAGGTTCAACCTTCCGCTGGTAAAGTGATGATTACCATCTTTTGGGACTCACAGGGTCCAGTCTATTGCGATTTCCTTAAAGATCAGCGAACTATCAATAGACAATAATACTGTGAGATGCTAGAACACAAAGTTAGACCAGCTATCAGGAGTAAATGCCGTGGACTGTAGTCAAAAGGAGTCATTCTTCAGCACGATAACGCCCGCCCTCATACAGCCCAGCTGACCCGTGATAAGCTTCAAGAATTGGGTTGGGAGGTCTTACCTCATCCTGCCTACAGTCCCAACCTCGCCCCATCTGATTTTTACCTGTTTGGACCACTCAAAGACGCCCTACGTGGAAAAAGATTTGCTAACAATGAGGAAATTAAGGAAGAGGTGCAAAAGTGGCTTTGGGGTAAATCGAAAGAATTCTTCGCCAAGGGAATTAGGAAGCTGCAAGAAAGATGGGACAAGTGCATAACTGTGGGGGGTGATTATGTTGAAAAATAGCCTTAATTTTGAAAGATTGAAATATACCGTTTTTGAGCTATAACCATTTGTCTCTTTACTTATTGAATGAACCTCGTACTTGCTAATTTTCCTCAAACAGTGGTAGAATAATGTTTTAAATAAAATAAATTATGAGCTTCAGCTTTACCGAACTAGTGTATTTTCCTTATTAATATCAAAACTATGTGGTTACTGTAATAGAAGAACATAATTATAAATATTAATCATACCTTATATTTAATTTAAAACCAGTATGTAATCTTCATACTGCCTGAAGAGTCTAGGGGAGTTTCTAGGATAGATGCTTGCCGCACAAGGCGAGGTTTAACATTCAGTGTAGAAAGTTCAGGTACAGTATCCATTTCTACATTATCCAAATCTTCATATGAACTAGCACTGCTTATTCTGAAATAATATTACAATATGTGGAAAATATTCTACGTTTAATGTTTGCATCTTTCTATGATATGAAACCATCAGTAAGTTTATCAGTTTACACTAAAACTTAAATAAATTGCTAAACTTACATTTGACTCCAAAAATTATTAGTTTTTAAAAAACATTTTAAATTAATTATGATTTTCTTCATAATTATTGAATCGATATTGGGAATATATAAGAGTAACAAAACTAAAAAATCAAAAACATTTAGACTGGACTTTGAATACTATTATAAAAATTAATAAATGGGCCTTGCATTTTTGAAATGCCAAGTTATTGATTTGAACATTTATTCATTAATTACCTTGGTTGAGGCATACACTGAAGACAGTCTTGCATATTCCATTCTTTACCAAATTCTTCTCCCTCTTCCACAGTCTGAGGCAGGCTGGAATTAAGAGTCTCAGGTAACCTCAGGCTGCTAAGCCCACCAATTATAGATATCACTCCAAGAATTGCCAATGGCAGAGCCAATAGCTCACGCCCCTAAGTCAATATTTAATCAAGTCAGTAGAAATCATTTGTGGTTCATTAATTTAGTCTATAATAATTTTTACAAATTCTAGTATGCCTTTTTTTTTTTTTTTTTTTTTTTGGGGGGGGACTTTAAGGCTTCTACTGAAGCCCTATACTGCCCATACTAACACCCATGGCACTGGGTGATACTTCTCCTACGAAAGAAAAGCACCACCCAGGGCGGGACTCGAACCCGCAGCTCCGGCATGGGAGTACGGCGCTTTGCCGCACAGCCACACCGGGCCCCTAGTATGCCCTTGGAGTCAATGAAAAAAAAAAAAAATGCTTTCTTAATATCTATTACATTAAAGGTAATAAATATTAAGAAAGCATATATAAGTCATAGGCCTTATAAAGCTTTTCTGGTTACATTGACATATTCCATTTGTTCTGTTCTGTTTTTTTTTTCATTAAAACGCAGGAAAATTAAAAGTGATTATACCAGATAATACACAAAGGTGCTTGACAATTTCCCAGTGAAATAGATTGAATTCTTCTATCCTGGATCTTAACTTGAACATGCCTTCCACGATAGCTTGAAAAGAATGGTTGTCTCCATAAATATGAAGAGTGATGCTATCCAATGTAATAATATTTTCATGAGGTATATGCACTTTTAAATATTTTAAAGTTCTGAAAGAGCTTAGAGGTTGGTTTTTGCAGGAACTGCATTCTTGCCCTCAGAAAAAACACTAAATATAGAAATGTTTAGCCAATAGTGTATCAGGGCAGGGTCAGGACGAATAGTCTGATCTAGGAGGGCCCTCAACAGGGGTCTTATTGATTTTTTTAAATAAATGATAGACTTTGAAATAAATCTGTCATTCCAAAGAATAAGCTGTTAAGTAGAATTTAGCCCATTGGTTAAATGGCTAAATGAATCATGGAGGCTGTTTTTTCATATCATGTAAGTATTTAAGTAAGGCAATTATTTGAAATATAGTCACGGGCATCCGAAGCGGGGGGGGGGGGAGGGGGGACATGATTTAATTTTAAGAAACAAAAACTTCAAATTAAATAAATTCCTATTCATTAAGCATTACATGAACAAATATTTTCTTTTAAATATCAATAAGTTTTGTTTAAAAGCTTAATTGAGCCTTACAAGGCCAGAATACCTCCAAACCTTCCCCCAGATATAAGAATTTTACAAGCCTCCCCCTCTAGACAAAATTTTTAAAACCCTGCTCCCTAGACAAAATCCTGCGGAAGCCCTTGAATATAGTTATCATAATTTGCGTTAAATCTGAAGTAATCGGTCGATGAACTTTAATATTTCATTTTTGATAAAATCTTTCTATTGGTTTCATGGGAGTAATTATTAGCCAATATTTTTCAAAAAATTTCAAAGCTTGACAATTAATAATTGATTTTATAGCAATACTGTTCAAACTTTATAAGTCGTGTCCTGAAATGTAAGGCACTTAGACTTCGCCACTTATTCATTTGGATGACAGAAATATAAACCCACAGATATTATTGGCGCAGAGATAGGGTGATGGGCCTCACTGGGACGGATATGGCTAGTCTACACCAGGTATAGGTATTTTTTTTTCTTTGTATTTTTATAAAAATTGTTTCTAAATGTTTTCAATTTTTTTCTAATTTACGAGTACATCAGAAATATTTATTGTTTCCTCACAATAATATTCCTAATGCTTTTTTTCTGGTATCATACTAAGAGCTACAGCCTGCAAAGCGGAGCTCTAATGGCTTTAGAGTATATCCAGATAGGAGAACTAAATATAGGCATTTAATGAAGATATTTGGTATATCCCATAAGCTTAAGGATGAATATTCAATGCTTGAATTAATTAATTCGTCTAAGCTTGTAAAAGTGACTGACATATGGACATTAGGTCGCCTTAATTTTAGAGTAAAAAGAGTTTCAAGCAGGTTTAAAAGAAGACCACGACTTCTACAGCTATATGGATAGAGCGGGGAATTTGAGCCCAATTACGAGGCTCACAAAGTTATGGGACACTTTAAACAAAGACACCATAGATGTCGATTTTTCAAATAATTTGAGTATGATTAAAAACAAGTTATGGAAACATTTCTCAATTTTAAACAAATAATAACATCAGTCTTATTTTTTTTTTCAATAAACAACAGCTTTCAATAATTGTATAATTATCATTGAATGAGATTTTGAGAATTATTAATAAACTAATGAAGGTAATTAGTTGACTGTAGAGGTATATGTGATGAAAATGGTTGGGGGTGTGGTCAAACGAAACACTATATGTGCAATAACATATATTTTTTGCCTGTAAAATATATGTTATAGAACATATAGTGTATCATTTGACCGCACCCCCAACCATTTTCATCACATATTAATAAACTATAATTAGTGGTCACATACATGGTTAATTGGCCATAATTACAAGTGTAAATAAGTATTATGATTAATTTGTTTCAGCACTATTTAATGTATAATTAGGGTTTAATTATATATGATTAGTATTACAACTCTGATGAAGGAGACATAACAGGGGAAACAAAAAGGAGACAAAATAATTTTTTTAAATTTTATTCCCTTTTTATTACTTACTAGCTGCGGTATCCGGCTTCGCTCAGGGAGTTGTGAAATAGGTGGAATGAAAGAATAACTTTATAAATAATAAAGAAAAATAGACCAAACTTAATCATGATTAGAACAAAATTTATACGTTCCTAAAACTTCAGTTTTAGTATTAGTGGTAAGTTTCGAAAACTCAGAGTTCATCCAAATAAGGTTTAGGTATAGCAGATAGACCCTATATGGTTTCTCTTAATGCCTTTTCTTCTCTATGCTCTTCCTGAATTAGGTGCTTACAAATTATTTCCGCAGCAAATATGTTGAGCTATGTACCGTTTTTATGGTTTCTATGTTCTGATTCCAATAAGACCATTCTCTCGACAATGCAGTTAATAGATAAAAAGTTATATCAGATTAAAGTTAAAAAAATGTATCGCGGCTGAACGATGTCACATTAAAAAAATTTCAAGATCATTATAAGATTACATATATAATCAGAAATTAGTGGCAATAGGGTTTTCATTTTCAATAAGGGGCAAATAAATAGCCTATTAAGTAAATTTGAATTAAGTAGATTTCAAAATATTAGGAACTAAATATGAAAAATATTTAACATAATAAATAGAAGACTAACATTACTAAATACGAGGTGTGTACAGAAAGTTCTAAGCCTGGTGTACTTATGATAGCTTTCAGATCAAACAGATAAGCTGAGCGGGGTTAAAGGTCATTTTTTACTTATTCGCGGGCGCAATCGACTATAGGGTGCGCTAGTAGTTTTGCGAAATGTCGGAAGGAACGGGGATACTCATAGTTGATGTGATAGAGATAATTGGTAATTTTAAAAGACCATTAATTGAAGGGCAGGCTATCCTTGATGCAAACCACATAATTACATGTGGAATAATATCTAGAAGTAAAAAAACAGTTATTTTACAAGCCTTGTGCCTTCAAACAAGCGATCTTAAAGGACTGCCCCATCAAATAAAAGTGGATATCAAATTTATTAATAATAATAAGCAATTTTCGTGTAAAGCTGGTAGTTCTGGTAAATGCAAAGACATCCTTATAACTTTTCTCTACGCTTTTCGGTTAGTAATAACATTAATTACCTATTCATACAATTATTGTTATGGCAGCTGTCATTTTCATGATAGCTTATTTTCTTTGTCATATTATTTATTTATTTGTCAAAACTTTCAGGCATCGCATTGAAAACTTGGAACAATTAAGCACAACGGATGTAATACAGAAATAATATGAAAAATAAATAATATGAATGAATGAATGAATGAAAATATACTGTATTTTGTAAATTAGATTACATTACAGGGTGTTTGGCCCTTAGAGAAAATATATATACAAAAATGTATTTACTCGGATTACAAGTTTTTTTCTTTTTTTCTTCTTTTTTCGCAAATACCTCTTATATGATAAAATTAATAATGCATTAAAAGTAAAAGAACAAATGATACAATAAGTAAATAAAAATAAAATCCATGAATGAAACAGCTAAACAAATCTAATTAAATTAAAAAAAAATTAAATAAATAAAAATAATCCTCTAATTGAAAATATATACAATACTTAATATATACACAATACAATATATACACAATACAATATATGAATAGGTTACCTATACTAAACAAAATTGTCTGAACAAAGCTTAAAAATTACGAACTTCAACAATATGGAAATAAACATAATAATAAATAAATCAATATCAATAATCTTACTGTAGATGTCTTAAGAATTAAACACATTTTCCATAATTATTGAACACCCATGATCAGCTTTAGAGATGAAACTGTAAATAGGTAGATATCTCTGAGTTTATTGTTGTTTTCGACAGATAATAAATCGGCTATTAACTGGGGGGTGGAGGGTGTATTAATATATTTGCTCAAATACTTTTCCCTATTTTCAACAAATTTCGGACATAATAAGAGGAAATGGGTAATGTCGTTCATAACGGCCTGGCAATGTTGACATGGCTCTCTACTGTTAAATTTCCTGTACATACCATTTACAATTATTCGAGTTACCGTTTTGGTAGCTGCAACAGTTGTTTGTAAAATTTTAAACATCCCCTTTCTATTAAATTGTAATAAGGCGCTCCCCATATTTCTGTCATGTGTAGTAGGACACTTTCTGATATTGCCTCAAATAATTTTTCTTTTGAATCCCAACAGTCGGATTTGCATGACTTTAAAATTTTTATTACTATTGAATTGGCAGCAGTGTTTTTTGATAAAGCCAGAGTGGGAGCATCTGTGAACATACCGGAGCTATTGATTGGAATACCTAAATATGTGAAACTATTTTTTGTCCCCCTCAATAATATGGAATGGAGCTATAAATAATTTCTGTCAACCTTGAATAACAAATTTTCGGTAAGGATTGCTCTGGCATCATGAGAAGTTTAATCCACCAATTGTACATTCTTGAGAATATTTTTTTTAATACATGACACCTACCAGTTTCCAGTCTCACGTACGAATTAGGCGTGTTTTTTGGTAGCTGCAACAGTTGTTTGTAAAATTTTAAACATCCCCTTTCTATTAAATTGTAATAAGGCGCTCCCCATATTTCTGTCATGTGTAGTAGGACACTTTCTGATATTGCCTCAAATAATTTTTCTTTTGAATCCCAACAGTCGGATTTGCATGACTTTAAAATTTTTATTACTATTGAATTGGCAGCAGTGTTTTTTGATAAAGCCAGAGTGGGGGCATCTGTGAACATACCGGAGCTATTGATTGGAATACCTAAATATGTGAAACTATTTTTTGTTTGTAATTCGCGTGAATTATAAATAAATTTATTCAATTTTCCCAAGCGGCCCCCTTTGTGGAATACTACAATTTTGGTTTTGTCGGTGTTAACTACTAATTTGTTTTCGTTACAGTATTCGCTTAAAATTCGCAGGTTTTTTTGGGTTTCCATCCAGGAATGAGTGAGCATGACAATATCATCTGCATACAACAGAAAAAGAAGGTCAAATTTAAAAAAGAGAAACCAACGGGTAAGGCTAATTATTTCAATATCCGAAAATATATTTTTTTTTAGACATATAAGTAAACCCCCACTAGCTCTACCTCTACTGTGTTCTTTTTTTTCTGCGTAGGCTATGTAGTGATCATAAGTGTTCAAAAAATTAGGTAGTTCAGTTTTTTTACACCAGATCCATGTTTCATTAAAGCACAGAATTTGAAAATTTAACAGAAAACCTATTTCATTATTTGATAAATTCAATAAAGTTTTTAGGCCTTTAATGTTCCAAAATCCTATATTTAACCTATTATTTTCAATTTTAACCTCTTTTCCTATTTTTTTCTGTTTATTGTGACTCAGCTCGCGGACGAAACCGAAATTCCTTTAACTTCTGCATCACTTTCGATTCGTTTTTATTTTCCTCAGCTTCCGATTTCAATAGTGAATCTATAAATTCTTCAGCTTCCTCTAAAGAATAAAGTACTCCTCTTATCTTGAATTTTCGGTAACTGTAACTGGCATTCTTATCGATTTTTTTTACTTGATTTAGGCACTTGAAAATCCTTTTACCTAGTTCTCTATCTTCTGGAATTTTATCATGAGAAATAGGAGTGTTATTTTTATAAAAAAGATCTTTTCTTTTCATTATTTTAGCTACTTTTAGGGTGTCGGTTAATTTTTGGATCGACGTTTGTGTTTCTATTGTTCCCTGCTTTATTGCAGTCATTATATCCTCATTTGTATAAGCCATTTTTATTTTACTATTATTACTAATTAGAAAAAAATAGAAAAAGAAATAAGTCACAGCAATAACAATAATATTCGAGAAAGCGAGAGTTGTGTATATCGCGTAGAATAAACACTGTTGATCCTCGCAGATGAGACAACACTGGCCCCCACTACTCTGGTATAGAATGATAAGGACACCTACCTCAGGAAATTGTTCCAATAATTATTCTTCTGTATTAGAATAACTGCTTGTCCTTTTTCTTTGAAACTTCGTGAACTTAACTACAGTAAATATAAAAAAAATGTCAAATACTAATATTTACCTGGATAAATATAGCCACTTTCTTTAAAATGAAGACTACATATCGTCATATGTTTCAAAACAGGCTTATCTATTCTTAATTTTACAATCCACTCTTTAAGAAGCTTTTAATTTTTAGGAAATAAATGGAATGACACGTCTTCTGATTTTCTAATTGAACTCTGAGGGACCGAGCAATACCTATTAGACATTTTTCAAATAATTTTTTGCACAATCGGGTTTTAATTATGGAAAAATAAATTAAAAAACCCTATGAATCCCAGGTAATGGCCGACCGTCGCTTGCGCCCGCCTATAATAAGTTCTTATCTCCCAAATTCCACCTTACAATTCAGGTCAGTTTCTTTCAGACTGTTTCAGTTACAGGTCGATTGAAAAATGTCTAATTTTGAGCACCATGCAGTGATAAAATATTTGTGAGTAAAGTGCTTTTTAGGTTAAAAAATTTTTATTTAATTTTAGGTTAAAAAAATTCATATTTTGCGGGCGATAATTACTTTGCAAACCACGGGACAAATAATGCTAGTTATTTTATATAACATTTCCTATGTATATATATTTAATTTTTTATAATATTTATATATAGGAATTTTAATCATTTTAAAAATAAATAAAAAGATTATAGATAATTTTTCCTATAACTTTATTTATTTATTGAAAAATTAATAGATTGGCATAACTAAAGTTTTTTGATGAAGTGTACACCTGTCTATTAACTTTCTTGACCTAATTTTCTTTCTCGTTGTTTTGTGATTAATTATAAAATATTACATTTATAAATAGATTTTTTAAATAATATTCATGAAAATCCGAACTCCACTTATTTCTAATTATATATGAACTTAAATAATCATTTTTTAAGCCGGAGTATCGTTCGGCTGTAACATGTGGTTTTTCAAATTTTAAACGTGTTGAATCATTCATCATGGAAATGGAACATTAGATTCAGAACCATATAAACTATAAAAAACGAAGCATCCCTTAACTTACTTGCACCAATATTAATTTTTTGAGTCGGTGTCCTCCTTAATTTTGGTGGACTTTACAGATCTCGAATCTTACTACTAATATTAAGTCTTAATCGTAGTCTCATGAAGGTTCAAATTTTGTACCAATTTCGTTTATTTTTCCTGTTCAATAAAAGTTAAAAAAATATTATAGGCCGTTTAATATTAAACGGCCAATAATTAAAATTTAATATCATCGACTGACACAAAAGGAGGCCATCCTTTGCATTGTCAGAGTATTTGGCGAAGAATGGACAATTGAATCAATCCGAGATTGAAAATAAAGCAAACCTGTGTTTAGAATGTGGGCAATGGTCATCAGACCTGGCAAGACGCGTCATTCTCACCTATTTTGAAGGCATAATATACACAATGGAACTAGTAATGCAGGAAGACTTGTTAAAGAGTGTGGTTGAGAACGCTAATGGCAGTTAATTCAGGAATAAGCTTCTGATACAAAGGGCTTGCGTGACGGAGGTACTTTGTCAGCCTTAAGATGAAGCCTCAAAAAATAGGAGTACTTGGGTGTGACGTAAACGCTTCAGAAAGTACGAGAGAGGTTCTACTAGATGGACTGCTCTGATGATGTTAAAGATTGGTTCCTTAAATGTAACAACTGCTCAGCAAGCAAGGAACTGCAAACGCCACGCATGGAAGCGCAGATTGTTGCGGAGAGTCTCTTCGGTAGAGAAGCCCTGGAAAAACACGCTGGAAAAAAGTACGTTTTTGTCGTTGTGGACTACTTTTCCAAATGGGTGGAAGCATGTGCCATCCCCAACCAAGAGGCTGCAACCTGGTAAAGGAGCTCATCACTCGTTTCGAAGTACCACTTGAACTCAATACAGATCAGGAGAGAAATTTCGAAATGGCTGAAAGCATGAACCAAACCCTCATCACAAAAATAAGGAACACAAAAATGTTATAATTTTACGTCATTAAAATATTTAAACCAATATCAGTTTCAAAAGTGCTAAAATGGTAACATTGATATTTCCTTTCTCCATGTAACGGAAATCTAACCAAATTAGTAATTGAATTTTATCAATTCAAAAATTTCTTCACTCTCAATTTATTTAAAATTATATTAACGTTTTTATGGCAAAATAGAAAAAAGAAAAAAAAATCAGAGCTCACCAGATAGTTTACGAATGGTATAATGATGAGACCTAAGCCAGCAATGTAAGCTGATAAGCCAATGCCTAGACCTCGAACTTCAGTGGGATACAGCTCACCAGCAAATGGATAAATGATGAGAAACGATGCAGATATACTAGCCTTTGAAACCAGGTATAATATGAGAGTAAGAGTAACTGCATCTGTAAGAAATTGAAAGGAAACAACATAATATGGAGAAAAATTATGAATAATTAAAAATCATTAATTAATTCTTAAAATTGGCATTAAGGGTTATTCTTTTTGTTTTGTTTACTACGTAGGAAAATTCTAGTTTATTATCTTCAAAAATGTATTAATATTTATAAAAATATAAAATTAAAATTATAAGCCATTACTTATTATATTTTTAATTTTGAAGCACTTAATCTGTCTATATCTGAAAGAATACGACTTCTACGCCATCTAATTTTCAAACAAGTCTGAGAAATATCGTATTACTGCTGGATGAATCAAATGGGAAAACCAACCAATCAAATTCAGAATCAAAAGGGGGGGGGGGAGAACATGAGCAGTATGTTAGTTATCGATGTGTTTTACGTGCTCGTTGGAACAAACCTATACATAACCTTACAAGGGCGTACCCAGGATCAAAACTAGGGGGGGGGGCAAGCTAAAAACTAGGGGGGGGGGCAAGCTATGGTCGTTCAGGTTGTAACACCTTACAGCGGAAAAGGTGAATGAAACCAAAATTATGTATAATTATAGTAGTGCTTTATTAACTAAGTTATTACAATTATTTGCTTGAAAAAAATGTATTCTATTATTGCTTCCAGTCTTAAAAGCCCAAAACATAGTTGCTTCCAGCCTTCCAGGTTACCAGCTCCCCCGCTGGGTGCGCCCATGTAACCTTAACTAATTTTTCAACATTAGATTTAAATGGAGATATAAATATCAGCAGAATATAATATCGCTGTCGTTTTCTGTAGCGATATTAGCATAAATAATAGATAGATGTATATTCACCGATAACAGTAAACCTTCTTAATTTAGATCTAATTAACGGTTGGACACCATAATCATAAGACAACAAAATTCGTGGAATTCCAAGAAAGACTGAGTATTGGTAATCGTTTTAAAGCAGAATTTAAGAATTCTTCAAGTTCCCGAAGGATCGTTTAAATTTAAAATCGTAGCTATTATTGATTTAAATTAGATTTTGATTTCTATCTTTTATTGACTATGCACATTAAAAAAGAATAAAATAATTCCTGGAAAAGCTAATTTTCAGTTGACTTAATAAAGGATTCAGATACCTCTGTCTTCTTCCGGATACACTCGGTTACTGTTGAATATCTTGCCGGAGGTCTTGTGCCGATCCTTTATGGGTGAAACTTCTGTTATGTTATCCGGATTACTAGTTTCGGTTTTTAATTTTGTTTCTACAACTATCGAGGCTTTTGCTGATGTTCATCCATCAATAAAAACTACAAAATAAAACTTGATAACTACCCGAAAACAACCTCATTGTATGAAAGTCCCCTCAGCAAAAATTTGGCGGTCATGGAAATGATTGTTAAAAATGATGATAAATGCTACGCCACTAGAATTGAAGCAACATTGTTTAGCAATTTATATTCAAAATTCAAAGCAATTTAAAAAATTTCACACTAGACATTATGAAAATCTTCTAAATGGATCTTCTCTTCCCAGCTATTGATTTCAATGCCTACTAATGGAATTGTATCAGTAATATGTTATTTCTATTTTGCGCCGCCTCCGGAAAGATTGCGTTGTATTGAACATAGTATTTAATATTTAAATTTCATAATCTTTGTTAACAATTAGTGTGTATTTGTACAAATCAAAATAAAATTATTTGTCTTATTGCATTTTTCCACTTTTTATACCATTTTCAATTTTGCTGTGTATTTATAAAAATCAGAAGGTAATTATTTCATACTTTTCAGTGAATTTATTTTTACTTGTTCCTAGATTTCGAAGTCGGTTAAATATTTTTTTATAAAAAAAATTTTTAACGAAAAATTATAACTCACAAACTCAGAAAAACAATAAAAATTCAAATAATTAACAGTGTTAACCGTCTTATTACCGAACGAGTCTTAAATTAAGTATTTGAGTTAGATACATGCCTTTCATGGAACAGCAAAAGTTTCGTAAAAATTGAGAAAACGGAGGGGCACTTTATTTAAAAAAATGATCACATTTTAAAGTTTATTGCGATTTTCATTAAAACGGCTTTAACGTTGGAATAAACTCGTTATATTTAATGAATCCTTTATCGTCAGGTAGGTTTTATCGTCACAGAAATGTTCTATGATTGGGCTTAAATGGTGAAGGAAAATTATTTTCTTTCTATAAAGTACCTTTGAGTTTGTTTAAATAGATAAATTAATTGTCTCTCATTATTCCTAGTAATAAGAAATGGCTAAATATGAAATATAAAATAATCGATAAATATTTACAGGAGAAAAAAAGAAATATGTTTAGTAAAAATTGAAATTTCTATTTCGCTTAAAAATTGCGGTAATAAATGGATAATATATCGTTGGAAAGCTGAGAACTTCAAGAAATATAATATTTAGTTTATCAAGTATATATGTATGTATCAATGCATACATGCACGAAACTTACTTATATATTAGGTATATATATTCCGACGTCCAACACGTTGACGACTGTATGGGCTATAGCCCCCTTGGGGGAGGGGTGCGCGCAACACACGACCTTCACTTACCAACCCACTTAGAGAAGAAAACCACGTATTTGGATAATTTTGAATGAGCAACCCCCCTTTGCAACTGGCTGGATCCGCCCTTGCTATGGTGGTGCCTACCTAATTTATAAAGTAAAAATTCCAAAAATTCGTTTTGTTCTTCATAAAAAGTTCTGTTTAATAAAAATCATCTCTGTTCATTTCTATCAAACAATTAAGGAGAACTCCGCCTGCAGTCTCCTTCAGAGTTTAAAGGAGGAGATAAAGGAGGAGAGTTGGTTCGGTGGGCTAAGTACCCACCAAACAGCAAAAAAAACTGCTAAGTTCAGAAAACAACACAAAGCCTCGGATATAGGCGGGCGCAATCGAATATAGGGTGCGCTAGTAGTTTTGCAAAATGTCGGAAAGAACGGTGTTAGACTTAGTTGATGTGATAGAGATAATTGGTAATTTTAAAAGACCATTAATTGAAGGACAGGCTATTCTTGATGCAAACAACATATTTACATGTGGAATAACATCTAAAAATAAAAAAACAGTTATTTCACAAGCCTCGTGCCTTTAAACTAGCAATCTTGAAGGACTGCCCCATCAAATAAAAGTGGAAATCAAATTTATTAATAATAATAAGCAATTTTCTTGTCATTGTACGTGTTAAGCTGGTAGTTCTGGTAAATGCAAACACATCATTGTAACTTTACTCGACGATTTTCGGTTAGTAATAACATTAATTACCTATTCACACAATCATTGTTATGACAGCTTAGATTCTTTGTCATATTATTTATTTATTTGTCAAAACTTTCAGGCTTCGCATTGAAAACATGGAACAATTAAGCACAACGGATGTAATAGAAAAATGGGGAAAATTAAAAAAGAAAAACAAATCTATGACACTATGGTCTCAATGTTATTTGCATAAAACTAGCATTTTGGAATAATAAAATGTCAAATACTAATATTTACCTGGATAAATATAGTCTCTTTCTTTAAAATAAAGACTACATATCGTCATATGTTTCGAAACAGGCTTATCTATTCTTAATTTTACAATCCACTCTTTAAGAAGCTTTTTTTTTTTTGGAAATAAAAGGGAATGACACGTCTTTTGATTTTCTAATTGAGCACTGAGGGACCGAGCAATACCTATTAGATATTTTTCAAATGATTTTTTGCTCAATCGGGTTTTAATTATGGAAAAATAAATTAAAAACGCCAAAAAAACCTATGAATCCCAGGTAATGGCCCCGCTTTTATCCCCGTTTCTCTAGTTCCTGCAGTGCCGTCGCAGAAGCAGCACCGTCGCTTGCGCCCGCCTATATGGACTGTCACAATGGCTATACGACCTTAACATAGACTTAAGATAGCTTCTTGGAATGTAAGAGGATTGAACCGACCTGGATTGAGTAAAACTTTGGAGAGGGAACTTGATAAATATCAGATTGATATCGCAGCCCTGCAGGAGATACGTTGGAGGAATGTGGAAATCATTGACTTGGAGAACTATCTACTTATCAACAGTGGACACCATGCAAACATAAGAAGGACTGGGTTCATTATCAGGAAATCAATCAAGCACTCAATGATACAGTATAAACTTATCAATGAAAGAATTTGCACTGTACGACTCAGAGGAAGATTTTTCAAAATTACTATTATAAGCGTACATGCCCCCACAGAAGATAGTGAATAAGAAGAAAAAGACATTTTCTATGAAAATTTGGAAAGAGAATACGATTTGATCCCGAAAAATGATGTGAAAGTAATCATCTGAATGCAAAAATAGGGAAAGAAGAGACATTTAGACCCACAATAGGCAAGGAAAGCAAACACGACTTCTCTAATGATAATGGCCACCGTATAATTCATTTCGCAATGGAAAAGGGACTGGTTGTCAGTAGCACTAAATTCCCGCATAAAGTAATGCACAAAGAGACCTAGATAGATATCGCCAGATGGCCTAACGAGGAATCAAATAGACCACGTCCTTATTGAATCAAGACATGCGTCGGATATCAGAGATGTCAGGGCATTTAGAGGAGCAGACTGTGATACAGACCACCATATGGTAAAAGTTTACTACCAACAAAAGCTAGCTGTAAAAAGATGCACTAAAGGAGGTAGGACAAACAAATATGGCTCAGAAAAGCTAATGAAAAATGAAGTAGCGGAAGCCTTCAAAAATAAAGTAAGGGAAGTTCTCTTAGGAAAACAGACACATCATGACACAAACGTGAATGATAAATGGGAAAAGGTGAAAGAGGCACTGATAGAAAGTGCAAAGCAAGTGCTTAGAGAGAAAGAGATAAATCGTAGAAATGACTGGTTTGACGAAGACTGTGTGAGAGTAATAAAAGAGAGAAACCAGGTAAGACAACATGTTACAAAGAAAGACCAGAGGAAGCCTACAGAATTACATAATGAAAAGAAAAGAAGCCAAAAGAGTGTGCAGGCAGAAGAAGAGAGCACAAGAAAGAGAAAGATTAGAGAAGTTGCAAGAATCCTGGGATAGCAAAGAATCAAGAAAATTTTATAAAGGTGTGAAAAAAATAAGAAAAGTATTCCAAGTTACGCCTGAATTGTGCAGAGGGAAAGAAGGAGAACTGATTGGAGAAAAGTCAGCCATTCTTGAAAGATGGAACCAGTATTTCAGAGAATTACTGAGCACAAGAACTGCCGAAAAAGTATCAGAAGAGACCAGTAATCTCAATGAATACCTGGGAAACGCGCACGAAGGAGCAGAAGAAGTGGAAACTCCTGAGAAAGAAGAAATAATTGACATAATAATGTCAATGAAGAATCACAAATCGCCAGGCTTGGATGAGATTACTCCAGATATGTTAAAAAATGGTGGAACTGAGCTACGGGAAGAAATTTACGAACTTATTTGGGACATATGGATGGAAGAAAGAATGCCTGAAAATTGGACAAAAGCAACATATTAAGTACGACCTATAATATACTGGCAGTGCTTCTATAGAAAAGGTTGACAGAATTTTCTGAAAATATTATAGGAGATTATCAAGGAGGCTTCAGACCAGGAAGGTCAACAATAGACCAGATATTTACTCTTAGACAGGCAATGGAAAAATGCCGTGAATTTAACATAGAACTGTGAAATGAATAGACCTTTATAATGAGTAATTTAAGGCTATAATGAACACTGAACGATACTATTTCAATAAGTGTTTTGAAATATAAATGACATCATATGAGTAATAATTAAACATTGATTAACAATAACAACAAAATATATCTTGATAAATAAATTTCACGACATTCTTCCCCTCTTCATTTTGGAACACCATCTTAGAAGTATGCCGGTGGACGTCTGATTCGAGAAGATCTGCGAAGCGTTTGAGTCCAGTCTTGATCATCATGGCTAATCGGTGGCGGTTGATCCCCTGATTCAGCTGCCTCAGCGGTAATCGGAGACTCAAGCTGGTGGGAGTTATTCAATTCGTTACCAGCACTAGATTCAGTGGCGTAGTCAAAGTCTTGTCTAGTTCTGGCTTCAGTGTCTCGGATAGGTGCCTCCTCTTTTCTCTGCTGCAATGTATTGTCGCCCGTTGGTGCCAGGTGGCGGAGGTTCACTGTTGTCTCTCTTCCATCTTGGAGCCGGACCACCGCGTAGTACGGATTGGTTTCGATTAATTCTACTTCCTCGACAAGTGGCTCATATTTACTCTGTCGGAGAAGTTTCTTCATGAGGACCTTCCCTGGAGACATGAGCCACGACGGAAGTGAAACTCCTGATGAAGATCTTCTCTTGTGCTGAAACATACGCTCGTGTGGAGTGGCGTTGGTCGAGGTACAGAGAAGTGAGCGGATGGAGCTCAGCGCTTCAGGTAACTGTCAGGAGATATTTGATCCTTGTTTCCGACGGCATTGGGCCCTTAAAATCCAGACTTAAACGTTCAAACGGAGCCGTCGCTTTGATGAGGACGCCTTGTCTATCTCGGTAAAAACGGGGTTTAATTTCAGAACATATTTGACATGACTTTGTGATTTTTCTTACGTCTTCAACGGAGTATGGCAAATTTTGTGATCTTACATAGTGAGTCATTCGAGTAATTCCAGGATGACATAGCTTCTCATGCAAAGATATTAAATTCTCTAAGGTATGTGTTGAACTGCATATTCTTGAAAGTGCGTCAGCTGCTTTATTTTCTTTTCCTGGACGGTATGTAATCTCATAATTATAAGATGCGAGTTCTAGTCGCCATCTTGTGATCTTCTCATTCTTGATTTTCCCGATATGCTTGGTGTCAAAAACAAAAGCAACTGATTTTTGGTCCGTGATTAACTTGAATCGACGTCCTATGAGGAAGTGTCGCCATTTTCTAAGGGCTTCGACAATCGCGTAGGCTTCTTTTTCAACTGATGAGTGATGCTGTTCACTTTTTGATAATGTTCTTGAAAAGAATGCTATTGGTCTATCGTTTTGCGTTAGGATAGCAGCGATTGCGAAATCTGAAGCGTCTGTCTCTACGCAGAACGGTATTTCTTCTACAATACTGACTACCGATGATTTTAGAATAAGGTATTTGAGATTTTCAAAGTCTTCGACTAGATCCTCACTCAAAGGAAATGTTTTAGTATTGTTTAATCGATAGATTTTTTCAGAGAATCTTGGCACCCATTTGGAATAATAAGAGAAAAGTCCTAATGCTCTTTTTAGAGATTTTGAATTCTGTGGAACAGGGAGGTCTATTAGTGGTCTCAGTCGATCTGGATCAGGTCTCAAGGTGTTATCCTGAATACAGTAACCTAGGAGTTTGATTGATGTCAAGCCAAAGTTCGATTTTTCTTTATTTATTGTTAATTTATATTTCTCACAGACTTCTAAAAATCTATTCAACTTTTTGTCGTGATCTTTTTTGTCTTTTCCGCAGATCGTTATGTCGTCTAAGTACACCTCAATGCCTTCTAGATTTTCCTGTTGGATGATGTTGTCTATGGCCCGCTGAAAGGCTGGTACACCATTGGTCACACCCATAGGGATTCTTGTAAGTTGCCATAGTTGCCCACCTGCTTCGAAAGCTGTATATGGCTTGTCTTCTTCTTGAATGGGTATTTGATAGTAGGCACTCTTGAGGTCTATAGTGCTGAATACATTGTTAGCAGCTACTCTAGAGACCAGTTTCTCAATGGAAGGAATCGGGTAGGCGTCTAATAAAGTGTATTTATTAATAGTTTGAGAATAATCTATAACTAAGCGTTTTCTGTGTTTCCCATTAACTACCAAAATTTGAGCCCTCCATGGAGATTGACTAGGTTCAATAATTCCGTTTGCTCTCATTTTTTCTATTTCAGAAAGAATAAACTTTTCGTCCTCTACAGAATGGCGCCTAGATTTTATAGCTATGGGCTTGCAATTTGGGGCTAGATACTGAAATAAAGAGACAGGTCTTACTTTAGCACATGCAAGACTACATATATGAAGTGTAGGTTTTCTTCCACCAAAGTTGATTGATAAGTTTGAATGTTGTTTTAATATGTCATGTCCTAATATAACATCGGCACATGAATTTTCTAATACGCTTAACTTAATATTTCGGTAGTAGTTGTCTGAGATTTTAATTTTAACCTTGCAATAAGCTCTGATTGGAGTTGTTAAAGACGATGAAGCCATAGATACTTCACTATTTGTAGGGTATAGAAATAATTTATTTTTGGCAACAAATCTGTCACTCACAAAGCTTTCTGAACTTCCGGTATCAATGAGACCTTCAGCGTCGAAACCATTTACTTTAATTTTTATAATACTCTTTCCTAAATAGTCGGGTGATGCAGCTAATACTTTCGAAGTGTCATTTTTAATGTCTTCGTTATGGGATTTAGTTCTTATAGAAGCTATAGTTGTCACATTAGGGCGGAATTTAGTTTTAGAGGACTTGCAGACCCTAGCATAGTGACCCTGCTTGCCACATGACTTACATTCAGCCTCCCGTGCAGGACAGGATAGTCGAGGATGTCGGTTGTAACCGCAGAAGTAACACTTGGAGTTGGCCGCGGCGACGGTCGGACGGTCTTCCTGGTCAGAGGAATTACTAGGGACAGTAATTTCAGGTCTAGGAGAGAGAGGTTTAGAGGTTGAGGCTAGTGTCAGCTGACAAGATGGAGAAGAATACGACTCCGAATAAAGAAAAGATGTCTCCAACGCACGAGCTTTTGAAGAAGCTTCTTCTAAATCTAAAGTTGTATTTTCCAGTAGTCTTTGACGTATCACGTTGGAAGATAAGCCGCTAATAAACGCATCACGTACGTATTCATCTCTGTTATCTTGAGCTGAGACGGCCTTAAAATTACAGTCTTTGCTTAGTGTTAGTAAGGATTGTAGGAACTGATCTACTGTTTCCCCCGACTGCTGTCGACGGGTTGCTAGTAGATGTCTAGAGAATATTTCGTTTTTAGGTTTGTTATATACTGAATCTAATTTGTTTAAAGCATCGTCATAAGTTCCACAATCACTTATTAGTTCGAATACATTATAACTAACATAAGAAAATAGCAAAGTTAACTTATCTTCCTTGCTTGCTTTTACTCCCTTTAGGAAGCCCTCGAATGTCTTTTTCCAGTGAAGCCATCGTGGAGTTGCCGTGCTCAAGGTATGTTCAACATCGAATTTTTCAGGTTTAAAGTACTTTTCCATTCCTTTCCCTTTGAATTAAGTGTTCATTAAATTGAAATGAATAGACCTTTGTAATGAGTAATTTAAGGCTATAATGAACACTGAACGATACTATTTCAATAAGTGTTTTGAAATATAAATGACATCATATGAGTAATAATTAAACATTGATTAACAATAACAACAAAATATATCTTGATAAATAAATTTCACGACAAACTGCATCTCCTTTCTGTTGATTTCAAACAAGCATATGACAGTGTAGATAGAGAAAGGCTTTTGAAAGTCATGATAAATTCGGGCATACCCAAGAAATTAGTCAGACTAACAAGAATGACTCTATCTAAGACTGTCAGTCGAGTAAAACTGGGAAATGCGCTATCAGAAGAGTTTGAAATAAATGTTGGTTTGAGACAGGGTGATCCTCTTGCCCATCTCCTTTTCGATCTAACCCTTGAAGCAGCCATTCGAACAGTAAAAACTAATCCTGGAGGAACTATACATAACCGCATGGCCCAACATCTAGCATATGCGGATGACGTCGTCATTACCGCAAGAACCCGAGCAGCATTATCAGGAACTTTCAAAGAATTTGAAGAGGCAGCCATTCAATTAGGTCTTAAGGTGAATGAAGATAAAACTGTATATATGAAAAACTCAAAAGTGGAAATTATGGAATATGATAAAGTGAGTTTAGGAGAGGACAATTATAAAGCAGTAACGCAATTCAAGTACCTAGGAAGTGTGGTCACAGTTGACAATAAAATAGAGAGTGAAATACAAGCAAGATTAGCAGCTGGAAATAGGTGTTACTCCTCACTACAAAGAGTGTTCCAGGTAAAATCATTCTCTAAAAGAATAAAAATTCAACTATACAAAACCATAGAAAGACCGGTAGTTTTGTATGGGTGCGAGACATGGCCCCTGACCAAAAAATCATAAATTATGATCAATGCATGGGAGAGAAAAATATTAAGAAGAATCTGTGGCGGAGTGTCCGAAAATGATACTTGGAGAAGAAGAAAGAATGAGGATCTGATGGAGCTATATGGAGAACCGGACATGGCAGCGTTAATAAAGAAAGCCAGACTGAGATGGCTGGGACATGTGGAAAGAATGCCGGAGCATAGGATAGTAAGAAGAATACTCTATGAGAAACCGGACGGTAAACGAAGCAGAGGGCGCCCTCGAATCAGATTGCTGGATGATGTTGAGGAGGACCTGAAACTGCTGGGTGTACCAAACTGGAGAAGAGTAGCACAGGATCGCAAAGATTGGTCGGCTGTGATGTTGGAGGCCCGGCTTCTTGCAGGACCGTAGTGCCAGAATAATAATAATAATAATTAAGGAGAAGCTAAAGGTAGCTAATCACCTACCTTAAGGCTAAGAATAAATTTATAGGAGCACGTTAGAAACTAAGGCTTCCTTAGGGAAGGAAAGAGTGAAGGAACGTTTATAAAATGAAAATTGTGTTAAGGTAAGCTAAAGGTGTGCAGTTTAAACCAGTGCAGTTTAAGGAAACCTTTAGTAAGGTGTGCAGTTTAAGGAAACCATTAGTAAGGCGTTCCTTAGGAGCGTTCATATTATACTAAAACTCTTTTCAATCATTTGTTTTTCTTTGTTTGTTTTACGTTACAGTATTAAATAACAACACAGTAGCTCTATAAGATATCAGGTGGAGCGGACAACACTACACCTACATTCATACATAATTTGCAATGAAACAACGAAAATTTAATAATAGAATTCTATAAGAAAAAGTAAGCTAGGCTTTGAAACATTTTACGATAGACGAAACTAAAGCGAATATAGTAAGTATACGTGCACTCTAGAGAATGTTTTAAACCATAAAAGATCATAATTGAATTAAATATTTCAGAATCACACCTACCCTCTGGCAACAGGACTGTGAGAAGAGATGTGACTCCAGACAGGCACATAGTAAGAGATAGAGGCCATCTTCTTCCGCAGCGATCCATGAGTAACCAACAAAGGAGGTATGATGGGACTTCAACCAAGCAAGATAAGAGGAAGCTGAGGTACTGGTCATCACCAAGTGCAGGACCATAATAGCTCAATCCTACATACACCATTTCATTCGCAAACCTAAAAAGTTAATTATAAACATCATTATACATCATGGAAACCAAAATCACACTTTTAGTATTTAGTACATTAAAAAAAACGATTAATATTGCACAATGCATGATATATTCCTAGATTTAAGCTAGATATGAAGGTTTAGCATAGAAAGACTAATAAATCCCTATAAGATCTTTGAATTCTATTAATCATGCTCTAAAAAAAGTGCTTGTATTCTTTTGACAAGACATTAACCCTTTATCTTTATAATCCCTTTTTCTTGATAAAAGCTCTGGAGGTATTGGTTATGGCAAATTAGAAAATATGGCTTATTTCAGCTGAGTAATATCCACTTAAGAGCGTTGATAACTACTGCTATCCTTACATGGGCGGATCCAGCCAATCCTAAAGGGGGGGGCTGCAGCCGTAGCCCTTTATTTGGATCTGCTAATCAGCTTTTTTACCTTTATGTTCCTTTCCCACAACTAAAATTCGACTTGTTCTGCACATTATTTGTTCTTTAACTTGCTTCCTTACATTAAGGAAAGTCAATTCTATCTTTAAATGACGAAAAATTTTCCTAAGGGAGGGGCTGCAGCCCCCACAGCCCCCCCCCCCCTGGATCCGCCAATGTATCCTTAATGCCTAACTTATGGCTTATTAAAGCCAAGATAACTTTGTGAAATTTAAATAGGCACCTTCTTCGAGATTAATTATCAATCATTTTCCATTAAGACAAAACTTTTCATTTTATAACAACGATATAAGATGTACTATCCTTCAAATCCGGATAATGTATCCGAATTATGAAACTATTGTACAATCGGCCAACCTGTCGGTTTCAGAAAAGGAAGAATCTCGTTAGACCAGTTCTTCATCCTCAGACACAGGCTCGAAAAATGGTGGCAAATAGCACAAGATATGAACACCTTGTTAGTTAAATTCAAAGCGGCCAATGTTTCCGTGAACAGAAGTCGTCTTTGGAAGATTATGACAGACCTGGGAGTACTAGGGTGCAATTAAATAGAAGAAACTAAGCTTCGCCAACTGACACGTGCGGTGTGTTGTATGTAGAATGATTAAAAATGTTTCAAGAAAAACCAATACGAGACTGGTTTACAGGAAACCACACTTAGTATTTGTTGTAAATAAGATTCAATGAAATCACTTTCGGTCGGATATCTCAGCTCTAAACATTTGCTTTTCCAAGAAATCACATCGGTTTTTCAGCCTACTTTTCGCTTATGAGAGATTTTATGGAAACAAAAAAGGACTAAACTTGTGTCCGTGTCCGTTTATTAGAAGTTGCATTCAATGTAAAGTAAAGGGATCTAATCCGAGGAAATAAAAACTGTCCGCTTATAAGAGATGTCCGTTATGGGAAGTTCTACTGTAGCATCTGCCTTTAAGCTCCCATATGCTATAAGTAATTCATCTGAAAAATATACAAATTGTTACAGTGTAATTTATTTGTTTTTCTAAACCTATCTTTTTTTTTAGATACATCTAATTCCCACATAAAGAAAGAAAATAAAAAAGTACAATTGAAAACGCGCATTTTAGCCCATATCCTTCAAAAATTCTTTGAGGAGAAAACTTTTCTCCTCCCCCCCCCCCCACACCAACGCCTAACTAACTCAAACATATGTACTTTTTTCTCTCTCAAAGGTACAAAAACCCGAAAAATGTGTAGAAATTTTAAACGAAGGGTGTACTATGCGATGATACTCGTAAAACCAGTCCTGTTGTACATCTGTAAGACCTCGACACTAACCAGCGTCCTAGAAAATTCGAGAGAAAAGTCCTTCAAACGAATAAGCAGAATGGCGAACAAAGTAAAAAATTTTTAACAAGATAAAAAAATCTTCCGCCTCACTAGACTGCTTCCTTTGACTCACTTGTATTTTTAAATTTAAATTGGACAAAATTTGTCCACCTCCCGCTACTACTCGCAAAACTTGTGAGATAGGGGGAGTAGGTATCAGTGAAGAGGAAGGATTTGCTCTGCCTTGAGCCGAGCTCTGTGGTGTAGCGGTTAGCATCCTCGCATGTAACGCAGGAGACCCGGGTTCGACTCCCGGCGGAGCCGAATCTTTTCTCTTCAAAAAATAAATTATTTAAAAATAATAACATATAAATTAGCATTAGCATAAACATATAAATTAGGTAATAACATATAAATTTAAAATAGGTATAAAGAAATAATTCAATGTAATTATTGCTTGTGATGTTGGTATTACATTAAAAAAACTTGCATGCTAATGAAACTTGATAACAACTAAATACGAGATTTTTTACCAGTTGAGAGTTATAAGGGTAGTCTTGAGCCTCATATTGGGAGTTCGGCACAGAGAACTCACCCCAGGTCCTTTCTTTAGCTTTCTTTCCTCACTCAGTGTCCTCTGGAGCATCATGCGACACTAAAATAAAAATATTTCATTATGGTACGATTGATTAGTCACACGATAAGGCAAACTTAAAATGTTATGGGTAAAAGGTAAAATGTTAAATGTTCATACTAGTGAACTAAGTGAAAGGCAGGGCAGAGTTGAAATAAATACCAAAGAACAGGGGGAGGAGATGGAACCGACGACAGCAACTGTAACTGTAAATAAACTAAAACTTGTTTGTACAAACAATAAAATTCTGGGATGGGATGGAGGGCTGGAGGCCTTATCTGGAAAAATTTGTTCAGAATACAGCCATTAAGAGTCACAAGGCTCATTCTTTTAAATATATGTATTGAAGCAGTTAATATTTTATAATTATTCAAAAACTTACTTTAAGTTTATGCTTAAATGTTTCTGGAAGTGATTTGCCATTGACTCTTGCAAGAGTTTCTAAAATCGCCAAAGCTTCGGCCAACCTCCCCTTCGCCAGTAACCATCTAGGAGACTCGGGCAGGAACCTGAAACATCGTGCTAACTATTACAGCATTCATCATATCGAGGGGAAAGCACTGGGCTAAACAATGAAGCACTGATAACATACCACCAGTACAAGTAGTAGAGAAGGAAGGGGAGAGAAGTGATGTAAGCGAGTAGCCTCCAATCCCGAACCAGGTAGGTGACCAGAGACAGCAAGATCAAGCCCAGTGTGTAGGACATGCAGGTGAGGACGGTGACGAAGGAGCGATAGTTAGGACCAACTAGTTCCAAAGCTGCAAGTGGTTTGAACTTTGCTTGTAAAACCGTTGCCGTACTTACATCATGGGCGTCACCGTCGGGGGGGTGGGAGGGGGGGAGGGCGCGTCCCATAATATTTTGGCAGGAGGCGAGTATCCCCCCCTCCCAATGTAAAAGATTAAATAAAAATACGATTTTACTAATTTGTCCGAGTCTAACCAATCAAATTTAATAAAATATAAATATAAAATATTAGTTAATTGCAGAATGATTGATTATCCCTATTTCTCCATCTGATACTTTATTTTTACAAATTGGCGCCATGTCGCTTTTTTTAAAGCATTGTCAGGCGTATTGTATATTTAATGATTTTTTTTTCATTTATATTCATTTTAATTAATCAAATGAATGGAACTGTATTGTTTTATGAATTCTTTAAGAAAGTTTGATCTCTGGAATTGGTCTACAGAGATTTGATTTTTTAAACATAACAGGTGATCCTACTTGATTCATTATTTTCCATCAACTCGATGAAGCTAATAGAAGTTAATGGAAAGCAATGAAATTAGTAGGATCAGGATCAGAAGGTGAACTTGGTTAAATTCAATCAAGAAATTTCGGCCCACATCCTTCAACATGAAGCCTTAGCAACTATCTATATTTTTACAGAGACCTACTTTGACAAGTTTTAAGAGAATATAAATACCTTTAAAACACATCGTTGGAGGATGAATTAAATATCCCAACAGGTTTTTTTAGGCGTAATAATTTGACTTTTTAGCTCGGACTTCTACCTACTCTATCTAGGAGAATAATTTGGTGCTGGTGACGCCCAAGTACAACATTAATGTATTTATAAAATATTAATCTTTTACTCATTATAAATATATATTTAAGAAATCAATTAAGAACAAATTATCAATTTTACGTTGTTGAACAAATAGTTTATTGAAGGTACATATATTTTATAAAAGTGTGAAACGGTTTACGGTTCCGGTCACACAACTATTCCAAAACATAAAATGATATTTCGTATTGAACATATGTATAATAAAAATATATGAAGGGTCATGGGAAAAAACCACGGTAGTCCAATCTAGTCCATTTTGAGAAAAATAAAATTTAAAGTTTATGGTCCCCTTGATCCATTTTCCAAAAGTTAAAATAGGTTTCAAATAGTATATTCCTTTAACACAGTATTATTGTTTATCACTATACAAAATTTTCAAAACTAAAATAGTAATTTAAATGCCAACGAAATAACAAAACATCACCAAACTGCTCATTGTTGGCGGGAAAAACCACTGTAGTCCATTGCTTATTTGTTTGTGACCTGTAAATTATTATTACATTTTTGGGTAAACAAACAAAACAATAATACTTTAAATAACAAATTTATTTCTATTTGCTAATATAAATCAATTTGTTTCTCAATTCTGTCGACACATCAGATATCCCTGAACACCCTCGCACCACCATCTTTACCTTTGCTGATGCCACGGATATCCTATTATCTCCTTCGCCCTTCAAAACCATCCATTTGAACTAGAAAAGTGGTTCGAAAAATGGAGAATCAAAATGAATTCTACCAAGTCAAATCACGTCGGTTTTTCTTTACGAAAATCGACTTTTTGTGAGGTCGATAGTTATGTTACGCGTTGATCTTTTGGCCCCATCCCAGTATTAGTCAAACTTTTAATAATGAACCGGACTCGAGTTTCATTAATCCCATGAATTGACAAAAAAGCCTTCGAAAAAACTTGAATACCACTGTATTGATAAATATTGTTCTCATCTTTCACTTCTTTAACTTTATAAACGTAAGATTTATTTAGTATAGATACCTCAGAATTAGTTCTGGGACGACGACTTTGGATTGGTATAGCAGTATAGAGTCCGTATTGGTATAGAGACCGCTAAGGAAGGCGTTTTGCTCATCTCTTGACAACATATTAATAAAATTAGATGATATTTTATTTCTTGCAGATAAAGGAACGTTTTCAAAACACTTAAATCGTTTACAAAAACAGTTTTCACCTGACTCGTGAGTTGAAAGTCTGAGTTTTTTCATGACAACAGACATTGTTTTTTTTATTCATTATGAAAACTTGAATTGATCTTCACTTGAACTAAAGTCACTGTTCATTTACACTTCAACCACAGACAAAAAACACAGTAATGGACTACCGTTAATCTTTCCCCGACACACTGGACTTCAGCTGTTTTTCCCCCTTGTATCGATTTTAAATGATAGATTTTATGTGGACTATCGTTTTTTTCTCGACTGCAACAAGTATGAAAAGAAAGTACACTTCCTATACTATCAGATGGCACCACTTGTTTCAAATCAACAAAAAGTGGACTACAGTGGTTTTTCCCCCTGACCCTTCATTTATTCTCTCCGCATTTAAATAATTAATTTTAATTCTTAGTATAAACATGTGCTAAAGTGTTTGTCACAGAAAACATTAAACTGATCTGTTTCGGACCGACATTGTTTTTCTAGAATTTTCTAAACTGCATTTATAAAATTATCAAACAGGTTGGTAAGTGAAAGTTGCGTGTTTCGCGCGTAGCACAAGATTTTTAAATTAATAACTGTGCTGATTTTTCATTTATGCAAGTTTTTTTTAGTTGTATTTTAAAGTGACCAAACTTCCCCCTGAATTTTTTTTCTGGAACCGCCTCTGCATCAATGAATGAAGGGCCTCTCTTCTTTTTCCATTGCCTCGACAGACCGTTACTGGTCTCTGGTCCCCTCAAATAACTTCCGCCAGTCTACGCTTTGTTGGGCAGCGGTTCTCCAATTTCTGATACCAAGGATCCTCCGCTACACCGTTCATCCACCTAAGTCGGGGTCTTCCTCTGTGTCTGATACAGTTTTATGTCCTCACTCATTATTCTTATATGAGAAAAAATTAGATCGTATATGCTTATTAAGCCCATGATAATATTGATTGCCTGCCATGATCCGATGCTGAATATTATTTGAGTTCAGCTAGGTTCCTAGGTAGATAAATTCTTCTCTACGGTCTAGTTTTCATCTTCCCTCCGCGATTTTAACCTCTTTTAGTATTGTATACTTTGTTTAGCCCTCGTTCATTGTTACTCCAAATTTAGCAGCAGACATTTTAAGATTTAGAATGCACTCTTCACACTAACATAACTGCGTCCGATATCCACATGATCGGAATGAGCAGCCATTTGAATCGTTATATTGAAAATCGTAACTTCAATCTCAATTCCTGACTCTCCGATGACACATTTTAAGGCTAAATTAAACAAGAAACGAGCCGGACAATTACATTGTCTGAGATTCATCACAAGGGATGTCGGATATGCACTGATTCAGTTAGTGTCACGGTATTGTGTGGATATTGAAGCGGTCCCAGAAAAACAAATTGTAGTGGGGGGTAAATAAAGCGTAGACAAAGCATATTTTTTTTTTTTTTAAATATCTTCATTAAACTGCACTAGAAAATTTGTAAGAATGAGATGCGTAAATTCATGCCATTAGTAATGTTTTCGTGAAGTTTCGTTGGGGGGGGGGGGGGGGTCGATACCTCCTCTGGGAACCGCCCTTGGGTTGTTATTGATACTTACAAATGATGAATGGTATTTGGTACACTGCAGGAATCGTGAGACCAGCAATGAAGCGAGCTATCGCCCAAGTCCAGAAGTCGGTGGCCAGAGCTGTAAGCACGTTCCCTCCGATCAAAACGAACAAGCACAAGAAGAAGGACAGCCTCCTCCCCATCCTATCCAGAACAGTTGATTAATAAATCAATCACATTTTAATTTGTTTGATCTCATATAACTTATGTAATTTTATATAAAAATTATATAATGGAGGTATAAGCCCAAATTTATAAAAATGTCCTAAGCCAATAAAAGAAGATAAAAAAAATAAGAGAGAAAGACCCAAAAAAACATATTAGTTTTTTTTTTTTTTTTTTTTTTTTGGGGGGGACTTTAAGGCTTCCACTGAAGCCCTATACTGCCCTTACTAACACCCATGGCACTGGGTGATACTTTTCCTACGAAAGAAAAGCACCACCCAGGGCGGGACTCGAACCCGCAGCTCCGGCATGGGAGTACGGCGCTTTACCGCACAGCCACACCGGGCCCCAAACATATTAGTTATTTCAAACTAAATTACTTAAACGAAATGAATTTCATATAATAATGAAATTACAAGCGCTATCTAAGGGTTCGTTTTTGACATATTAAAAATTAACGTACCTAATTTAGTTAGTTAAATGTAGTTAAAAAATAACTTTTCAACTAATTTTTTTTTTTAATTTTCATCTAGATTACTTTTACAATTTGTTGTAATAGAATAAAATATTAAAGCCCATGTGGAATAGAATTAAATAAATGTGATTTATAAAAGAAATTCATAATAAATACCAATAGCAAAGAGAAGGTATTCTCTAGCACATCAATGTCAGGTAGCCTTTACAGACTTTAGAAACAAAAATTGGGCAATTTTCTGCTAATTGTACCATTTATGTTTTCAAAATATTCTAATCTTCTGGGTATAAACCATTTGAAGGGTTCTCTAAATCTCAGTTTAGGAGATAATTGTTTAAACTTGACCCTTAACGCATTAAACATTTTATACTTAGTCACTATTTAGTAAACGCGGAGTTGTATGTTAATGAAACTCGTTATCTTCATCCAAGGCACTATAAACAACTAGAGCCTCCGCCAGCCCTCTCGGTTGTGTGCTGCAGCCATCCAGCATTGTTTGGCATCATGGCCCAGTTCGTCCTGCCATCGTAATTTTGGTCTTCCAGGAAGACTTGACCCATGTATTTCCCTAAATAGGATCATCTTTGGATTTCTATGTCAGTCATCCTAAAGAAGTGGCCCGCCCATAGGTGCCGTATATTCACTTTTGTATTGTCGGGATGATTGTATAGACAGGGGTTCCCAGATTTTGGGGTTCCGGCGCCCTTTCATTTCATTTCAGAATTTTTCCGCGGCGCGCAGTGGTTGAAAACGGAAAAACATTGTCAAACCTAAACTGTAGGCCACAAAAAAAAAAAAAAAGTTGATATTTACATAACCGCGATTGAATTTCCTGTGAAATGTATAGTTTGGAGCCTCGCTTTTAACCGTCAGTGTAAGGAAAATAGAAAAAATTGATACATCAATTTTCGACTCGATATCGGCTAGTTTAAATACTTTTGCTGTTTTATGCAATTAACATCCTAGACAGTACTCGCAATTTCATTTTATTTCATGAAAACACCTAAGTTAGTTGAAGCAAAAAACAATTATCATACTTACGAGCTATGAATTAATTTTTTCACTATATTTTAATTTTTATGCATACATACCTACTCAAAGGCCTCGAAGCACCCACCTGCCAAATGTGCAACAACACAACTCAGAGTACAAAACACTTGTTACTAGATTGTGTACAACATAATGATGCACGGAAAAAGGTAAAGCTGCCGAAAACTATAAAAGAAATACTGGGAGATGAAGAGTCTTCGGCCCTTAAGTTATTCAAATTCTTAAAACAAACAAATTACTATAATAAAATATAAACAGGTAAAATTAAAGCCAATGACCCTTACGGGTAGAGGCTAAAATGTAAATAAATTTTTAACTATTAAATTTATTATTATATTAAAATGTAAGGTGTTAAGTGCGATTCGGGTTATTCGGCATTTTCGTTGAATCCGGGTGTCTCGCTCAATACAATATATAATTTTGACAGGAGATAGTGGATAGACTGTTCAATGTATGTTTAATAACTGCAACTCTATCTGTAAAAAATTCATTTCTCTAATTCATTCTAAAGAAGTTTTTTTTTTTTTTTTTTTGACTTTCACTTACCTATATATGAAATATATAGTAAGTGGAAGTATTGCGATCGTGAAAAATTTGGACTTCCGGTTTTCAACGGAAATACACGTTTTGGGGTCCCCTGAGTCCAAATAACCAAGTCCCGCGAAATGGTCTCTGTGTGTGTGTGTGTGTGTGTGTGTGTGTGTGTGTGTGTGTGTGTGTGTGTGTGTGTGTGTGTGTGTGTGTGTGAACAGACTAGCTCAAAAACTATAAGCCGTGCGAATCTGAAATTGGATATTTAGTATATGTATATGCCCGCGATGTGACAGCAAAAATTTCATCAAAATTGGTCAAACGGAGGGGGTACTTTATTTAATAACTTTTTACGTTTTTATCGATTTTCTCGAAAACTGCTCTAACGATTTTGATTAAACCGAGTATTTGATGCATTAATATGCCCAAGATTTGACTGCAGAAATTTCATCAAAATTGATCAACCGGAGGGGGTACTTTACTTAATAAATTGTGTCCCACTTTTACGTGTTTTTTTATTTACCCAAAAAAGGCTTTAACGATTTTGATCAAACTTGGTATTTAGTATATGTATCTGCCCGCGATGTAACAGTAATAATTTCATCAAAATTGATCATTTTGAGGGGGCACTTTACTGAATAAATGCTGTCTCATTTTCACGTGTGTTTTTTATTTACTCAAAAACGGGTTTAACGATTTTGATCAAACTTGGTATTTGGTGAATGTATGTGCCCGCGATGTGACAGTAAAAATTTCATCAACATTGATCAAATGGAGGGGGTACTTTACTTAATAAATTTTGTATTATTTTCACGTGTGTTTTTTATTTACTCATAAACGGCAAAAATAAGAAATGAATGTGGAAAAATTTGTGACTTTGTGAAGTGGCAATTTACAAAACACGTCAATTTCTAATCTAAAAAAGTTGGTAAGTGGAAGTTGTGTGTTGCGCGCACGCACCAGATTTTTTACCAACTTTTAATAAGCAAAAGAATTCGAAAAATATCTTGATCTGTTTTTTTGGAACCAAATATGTATAATACAACACACTCACCGAAATATGTAGATGACATGACAACTCCACTACCTCTATCTGATGAACCACCGCCGGTGTTTCACCCCAAAAAAATTCACAAAGCAATCAAGAGACTTCCGAACAGAAATGCCCCCTTATCACCCCTTACCTCGAAAATCTGTTGTGTTTCTTACTTACAACTATAATTCTTACTTACACACATCTATAATTCTATCTAACGCACAACCTATAATCTTCTTCGTTGAAAACTCTCCACACTCAAAATGATTTTAAACCCACTCCTTCATCTTACCGTCGAATCACACTTCTACTTATAATGGGAAAAGAATTTGAAAACCTTTTTAACCGAATTAAGCTTTTACTTTTGAAATTAGTGGGGTGATTCCGAATCATCGGTTTGGTTTTCGTTCATTTAACTCCAATGTATAAGGCATTCTTTATTTTTATTTTTATAGATCTATCTTTTTTTTTTTATGAGTTTCCTGCCACTTTCTGTTATAACGAGGCAAGAAAGTTTTCATGAGAAATCGGTTTATTTCCACCAAGTTATCTGAGGTCATATTAATTCAGACTGACTTTATAAATGAACTAAAGAATTGGTTAGTAAAGCAGGATGTTTTACTTAACGGTCAGTATTATTCTAATTCGAAGTACAATCTCCATAGTAAATAAACTGCATAAAAGGTAATTCAATAAACAAACGTTACACATATGTATACAAACGCAGGTGGCCGCAACTAGAATATGTTTTAATATTTTCTTGGAGGTATCTTCTTCTTTAAAAAGTTCTTTAAACCTGCTATCGGCTGCTCTTACAAAATATGAATAACGTGGGAGGCGATTTTACACTGACGAAGAGTTTCAAGCAGCAGTGGAAGAACATTTTTTTAAACAAAAAAGTAATTTTTTTTTGCTACAGAAATGTTGCAAAAACGTTGTATTCATTGTGTTGAGCTTAGAGGAGAATATACTGAAAAATAATATATAAATACCCAATAAATATATCACAGATATTTAAAATAGTTCAAAGGTATATCAAACAAACTCAACCATTTCTCCTTGTGGTGCCGACTTATGACCTATATTTTGTCTTGGATGCATTTATGACAAGCTTAATTCCCTTTGTTGCCCATTGTAAAGCAAGGAATCCTTCCTCTAGTTTCCTTCCGATTTTATCTAGGTCATCTGCTTTTCCAAGAATTCGGACAGTTGATGCAGTATTGTCAGAAGTCCGTTTTTTTTAGTGTCCCTGACAGCTTTCTTCAGACCAATTTAACATTAAATGAAAGTCATACAAAAGCGTATCCCTGCCATACTCCAACCCGCGGTTCAAATTCTTGGGAATATGCATTTTGTATTCTTACATTTTCCTCCATCCGTAGAAACTCGGCAAAGTCGTAAAAATTTCCTCGGTATACCTACAGATACAAGTTCTACCACTGCCTAGGCTATGAAAAGTAATAGTCCGAATCAACTCTATCACAAAGCTAAACATAAAAATCTAGCATTGGTGAAGTTGACTATTCCAGCTACTGATTAAAATATGGTCAATCTTATTTACAGGTGGCCCATCACGAGAGATCCATGTACCAGTTGGTATCCATTTCAGCGGGAAGAGAGTACTACCAATAATTAGGTTGTGCGAGGCTACAAAATTTACCAGCCTGTCATCAATATTATTACACATTCATGAAAGTTATGCTAACCAATGACTGAGCCACAAACACCCTCTTTTCTTACTTTGGCATTGATGTCTGCAGCAATAACCTTCACATCATATCTATGGCATCTTTCTATATTCTTGTAATAGATTTCATAAAATTGGTCTTTCTCAACTTCTGGGAACGGTTCAGTAGGCTTCTGAAATACACTGAGGATTGAGAAGTCCATAGATTTCCTCTATAGGCGTATATAGCATATCCTTGGCGGCACGGACCTATTCCATTTTCTTCAATTATTTCATTTTAAATAAATGTACAATTCGCAGAAGATTCTATCTAACGATCTATCTAAGAGTAATATTCCTTACGTTAAAAAAGCGGCCACACTTGGTGTGAACAAAAAACAACAGTATTAAAATTAACCAACCAATATCTAGCTCTACATCTGCTCCGGGTCCATTAATCTTATTGCAACCTGCATTACGTAATTCCAACTTCAATGTTAAATTTTTAATTCCATCTCGATCTAATTGCAAATACGGATTTCCGGGACTTCCATTTCAAATGTTAATCTAAAGTACTTCTAACATATTCACAAAAATAAATGTACACTGTATAAATATTATAAAATTCTATAATAAATACTTACCTGTCGTTGATAGTGCCGAAGATATATACACCAATTGGTCCACCAAGATTCAAACCGGCTAATCCAATAGTAGGGTAGATATCCTTGCCGCAGACCAGTTCAAACTAGATTAAAACAATATCCTTTAGAAACTAAATAACTTTAAGTTTAACTTTTAATAATAAATAACTAAAAATACAATTAAATGCTACTATAGGTACCCCGATTACCATTATCACAATTTTTTATTTTTTTCTGGTCCCTCTAAAACATAAAATATAATGAATTATTAAGGGTTACGTTAATACACAATGAGTTCCGCTATTGCCTATGGAACATTGAACTGTCACCAAATAATCGTGGTTGTGAATTTTTTTCTGTGAGAGCTCCCTGTTCAGGGCGTAAGTTTCCTACTATTCTCTTCTTTAACAATGCTGTCGGAATTTAATGGAGTTAAAAGCATAGACGTGCCTCTACGCTTAAATTATTAATCTTACTATTTGAAAAATTCTAAATCAGGGCTCGAAGTGGTAGTTAATTGGCAAACAATAAAAGAGTTGAATATTGAAAAAATAAAATGCCAAACTCTTATTAGCCGTTTGAGAAACCTTACAAAGCTGAAAAAGTCGATTCATTTTTTTTATATTATTTGGGCTCCAGGAATGCCAAGACATTTCCACGTCTACTGTGACCTTTGGTACTACTTCTGAACGAAAGCTCGGATGCCGTTCAGAAGTAGTACCAAATAGAGAGGTTATGTGACCGTGATATTACTGAACACTCAGCCCGTCTTTTTCATATTTATTTAAATCTAGCTTTTCAGAGCTCGGATGCCGTTCAGTAAGGCGCCTTTTACGGGATGGCCCCATCCAAACTGAAAAGGACACTTTTGGCCTTTTTTTTGTCTCTGAAAAGCTAGATTTAAATAAATATGAAAAAGACGGGCTGAGTGTTCAGTAATAACACGGTCACATAACCTCTCAAAATAGGCCACGCCCAAAAGGAGCTTGGGTAGCGATAGTTTTGCATTTTTCACGTCATTTGTAAACTTTAGCAAGTCAATAGTAACCATTTTAAAGACAAATGTAATGATTTTAGTTTAAATAAAACGTTACCATTGATCAAAATCAATGGAAAGTTTTTTCAAGTCAATTGTAAACCTTTTCTGGCTTGAATAAATTCCTAAATATTATAGTTTACTTTTGTTACTTTCACTTACCTATATATGAAATATATAGTAAGTGGAAGTATTGCGATCGTGAAAAATTTCGACTTCCGGTTTTCAACGGAAATACATGTTTTGGGACCCCCTGAGTCCAAATAACCAAGTCCCGCGAAATGGTCTGTGTGTGTGTGTGTGTGTGTGTGTGTGTGTGTGTGTGTGTTTGTGTGAACAGACTAGCTCAAAAACTACAAACCGTGGGAACCTGAAATTAGGTATTTAGTGTAGGTATATGCCCGCGATGTGACAGCAAAAATTTCATCAAAATTTCTCAAAGGGAGGGGGTACTTTATTTGGTAACTTTTTACGTTTTTTTCGATTTTCTCAAAAACGGCTCTAACGATTTTGATTAAACTGAGTATTTGATGTATTAATATGCCCGAGATATGACTGTAAAAATTTCATTAAAATTGATTAACCGGAGGGGGGACTTTACTTAATAAATTTTGTATCATTTTCATGTGTTTTTTTTATTTACTCAAAAACGGTTTTAACGATTTTGATCAAACTGGGTATATGATGTATTTATATGCCCGAGATACGACTGTAAAAATTTCATCAAGATTGATCAACCGGAGGGGGGACTTTACTTAATAAATTTTGTACCAATTTCACGTGTACATATTTTTTATTTACTCTAAAACGGCTTTAACGATTTTGAAGAAACTGGGTATTTGATGTATGTATACACCAAATATGTAAAAGCCAACATTTCATCAAAATTGGTCAAACTGAGGGGGCACTTTATTTCTTGACTTTTTTCCAATGTTTACCTTTTTGTCGATTATCTCAAAAACGGCTTTAACGATTTTTATAAAATTCGTCATGTTTAATGAAAATTAGGTTTTCTTTAATATCAGGTAAGCTTTATCAAGGGGGCTTTTTTTTTGGGGGGGGCCTTTTTTGTTTGTTTCTTTCTTTCTTATAAACTACCTTTGTTTTTGTTTACATGGAGAAATTAACTGTCTCTCGTTACGCCTAAAAATAAGAAATGGCTAAATATGAGATATGATAAAAATAAAGAAAACATAAAGAGGAGAAAAAAAGAAAAATATTCAGTCAACTCATAAAAATCGTTAAGCCCAAGCATGCGGAGTACGCCTTTAATGACAGACCATTGTTCATAATTTAAGCCGTTCTGTTCATTTGAGAGGTGGCAATTAACAAAACGCATTAATTTCTAATCTAAGTAAGTTGGTAAGTGAAAGTTATGTGTTGCGAGCACGCACCAGATTTTTTATATTTAAAACTAATTATTTTAAATTCTGTAATGACTTTTAAAATAATTTTGCCATAATCTTTTGATATTTTTTTCGTTTTTCAAATAACTTATTATTAGATACAGGAATAAATAATTGTAACTTTATAATTCATGTTTTATTTCACAACAGCAAGCTTTATATTAATCGAATAAAACCGTATGATTAATTCAACAATAGCATTATCATTTCGTAATTGAAAATATAATAATCGATACGTCACATCTCCTCCCCTTCCTCTTGAGCTTCAAATATCTCCCTCAGTTGGTCTGGATGCTTTCTCTGTGTCTTCCCATTTACAATCACCTAGTAATAAAATGTGTTTCTTTCTTTCTTCTTTATTAGACCTTTTACGTAACCTTTACAAGATGGGTTTAACACCCAGCTGCGTCTCCCTCTTTAACCTGCTTTCATTCCTTTCCTTTGTCAAACCAGATCTTGTGCTTCGCCAATGCAGGTTTGAGTCAACAAGCTCAATGACACTTTCTGAAATTGACCTTGACTCTTCATTTTCCACGGCTGATTTTAAAGCAAATGGAACTGGGTGTGCTTTAAAGCAATTCGGGAAGACGTTGGTATCCATGTGAATTCTTGCTTCGTGTTTTTTTTTTTTTTTTTAAAGTGGCAAGGCCAGGCATGACAACTGACTTTCTTTGTAAGTCGCTGACTATTTTCCCTATCGAGCATTCTTCCCCCTTTGACCGTGCATAACTTAGCCCCAGGAGGTAAAGGGAGGTTGAACTACCCAATCAAGCCCAAATAATGGAAAATCATTGTTTTTAACCACTGTCACTGGCAATACCTTAGTTTATCCAAAAACTGTGACTTTAACACTTGTTTCGCCGAGTGTATCAATGTTAACCCCTGTATAAACGACCAAGTTATGAGCAGGCTTCAGGGACGGTGAGCCTGTTTTGAACCACTTATTATGGAACTTATTATGAATAAGGACGCTCCTGGATCGTATAACATGTCGAGTTTGATCCCATTAATTTTTAGTTTGATCATTGCCCTCGATGGTCCAGAAATGTTGTAAATCGATCCACTCTTGGAGCTGCAGTTGCGAGAGGATGTACAGTCACTTGTTTCACCTACTCGGTTTGCACGGCGCCGTTGTTTTTCTGCCGTTATTATTGCTTGTTGTATTTTAAACATACGCTCGCAAAATGGTTATTAACCTTGCAAAGGCTACATTGCTTTCCCAACGCAGGACAATGTTCGTGCCGTTCTTCAAGTCTCGCGCCACAGCGAAAAAAATCCCGGCCCCGAACTGTTCCTCTTTTCCATTGAACGATTGTAAGAGCCCTTTTTCCGGTTCTTAGAAAAATAATTTATCTCAATTTCAAAAATATTATTTTTTTTTCTGCTTGACAATTGTTGAGGTGCCTTTGGGTTTCATCCGCCCGTTCAAAAGTGGAAACCAGTGCAATAATGTTTTCCTTGAAATGTAAACTACTATCAACCTCCGGAAACTGACGAAGTAACTCTCTTTGCCAGTTAGGGTTATTAATTCCGACTATAACCTGATCACGGATTCGCTCTTGACAGAGCTTCCAAATTGACACCCTGAAGCTAATCTCTTTAATGTATTGACATATTGAGTGATTTAATAATATTACTCGGCATTAATCCCCAACCCCCTCCCCTGGCCCGGTAAAACCCGGATAGTCTAAGGTGCGAGAAAGGAGAGGAAGAAGAAAAATATATATATGTTGTAAATAAACATGTTTACTATGTTACAAAAAAAAAAAAATTATAATTTTAAAATAATATTCAAATAATCAAAATTTGATAAGACCTTTATTTGACAGATTTGTTCACGAATTACAAAGAAAATTTGTGGATTATGATTTCATCACTGCTCTCATGGCAGTTAGTTTCTTCATTTTCTAAATTTGTATCACAAAGCACACACGTTTCTAAAAACTCAGTCTTCAAAGTAATATTTCATTAAAATCATTTTAATCTATTAATAACTGTTTTTATTTCAGTGATAAAAAGGTGCTTCAATATGGGATATCCCATAACAGGAAGTAATGGGTATCCCATATTAGGGGATGAGGTTTCTTTTTTTTTTTAGAGGTTTTTGTGCTTCAGTATGTAATAAAAAAATCTGGTGCGTGCGCGCAACACACAACTTTCACTTACCACCTTACTTAGATTAGAAATTAATGCGGTTTGTTAATTGCCACTTCTCAAATGAACAGAACGGCTTTAATTAATAACAATGGCCTGTCATTAAATGCGTACTCCGCATGCGTGGGCTCAACGAGTTTTATGAGTTGACTGAATATTTTTCTTTTTTTCTCCTCTTTATGTTTTCTTTATTTTTATCATATCTCATATTTAGCCATATCTTGTTTTTAGGCATAACGAGAGACAGTTAATTTCTCCATGTAAACAAAAACAAAGGTACTTTAAAAAGAAACAAACAAACAAAAAAGCCCCCCCCTAAAAAAAAGCCCCCTCAGAACATTTTAATAATGATAAAGCTTACCTGATATTAAAGAAAACCTAATTTTCATTAAACATGGCGAATTTGATGAAAATCGTTAAAGCCGTTTTTGAGATAATCGAAAAAAAGGTAAAAATCGGAAAAAAAGTTATGAAATAAAGTGCCCCCTCCCTTTGACCAATTTTGATGAAATCTGTGCTGTCACATCGGGGGCATATACCAACACCAAATACTGAGTTTTGTCAAAATCGTTAAAGCCGTTTTTGAGTAAATAAAAAATCACGTGATAATGAGACAAAATTTATTAAGTAAAGTCCCCCCTCCGGTTGATCAATTTTGATGAAATGTTGGCTATCACATCTTTGGCATAAACGTACATCAAATACCCAGTTTGATCAAAATCATTAAAACCGTTTTTGAGTAAATAAAAAAACACGTGATAATGAGACAAAATTTATTAAGTAAAGTCCCCCCTCCGGTTGATCAATTTTGATGAAATTTTGGCTATCACATCTTTGGCATATACATACATCAAATACCCAGTTTGATCAAAATCATTGAAACCGTTTTTGAGTAAATAAAAGAAACACGGGAAAATGATACAAAATTTATTAAGTAAAGTCCTCCCTCCGGTTAATCAATTTCGATGAAATTTTCACAGGCATATCATGGGCATATAAATAGATTAAATACTCAGTTTAATCAAAATCGTTAGAGCCGTTTTTGAGAAAATCGAAAAAAATGTAAAAAGTTATTAAATAAAGTACCCCCTCCCTTTGAGCAATTTTGATGAAATTTTTGCTGTCACATCGCGGGCATATACATACACTAAATACCTAATTTCAGCTTCGTACGGCTTATAGTTTTTGAGCTAGTCTGTTCACATACACACACACACACACACACACACACACACACACACAGACCATTTTGCGGGACTTGGTTATTTGGACTCAGGGGGTCCCAAAACGTGTATTTCCGTTGAAAACCGGAAGTCGAAAATTTTCACGATCGCAATACTTCCACTTACTATATATTTCATATATAGGTAAGTGAAAGTAAAAAGAAAGCAGTTAGCATATATTATAATGAATTGTTTTATCATTACATTAATTAAATATTTTTTCTATTTTTTTTAAAGTAGAAGGGGGATTTAAATGGGAAATTTAATTTAAATGAGGGGCGTATTTAGCCGATTGTTCGGCTATCGATTTAGCCATTGTTCATTGATTTTTCGAAATCATATTTGAAATATGATTAGCTTACGATTACTTCGAATTAATATTATGGTTGACATTCACTTTATGTGTTTGTGTCATGTCTCTATTTTTGGTATTGAAGTTTGTTGCGAAGTAGCGTTTTTTATGTAGTTTTCATCGACGCTGATTTCGAATTGATTATCTGATGTTCGATCGCTCTTGCATAATGTCATTTATTGTTTCTTTGGAAGTATTCTTTGCAAGGGTCATTTATAAGGTTTTTGAATTGGTTATTAGATTTTATATTGTCTATGCGCAATTCGATTCACCGTTACATTTTGTTTTCTTGGTTATGTTGAGTCGTTGATTCGGTTCCTAAAATCCATCTAACTAAAAACCGAAATATGTGTTTAATTATGTATATATGTGAAATAAGTTATTTGAGGAAGGTATATGCCCGCGATGTGACTTAATAACAATTAATTATTATGATAAACAATAATAATAGTAAAATAATAAATTATTATTGAAACAGTTAGTAATACCAACATCCACAACAATGGAAGATGAATTTTGACCTAGCTCAAATTCCCAGCCATCGCCGCAGGGTTCCACCGGCCAAGCCGGATCAGGATGGTCTACAAGACCCACTTCGCTCCAGTTGGCGCGGTACCTAACGCACTCTTCCCAGCTGTTGTTCTGACCAGACTGAAAATCAAAAAAAGAGAGGTAGTCTATTCTGCACTGCCAAGAAGAAAAGCAGTAACCATTGGCGGATCCAGGGGAGGGCTGTGGGGACCTCAGCCTCCCCCCTCCTTTGGAATTATTTTTTCTTTTAAAGATAGAATTTAACTTTACTGAAAGTAAAGAAGCAATGGAAAGGACACATATTATGCAGAATAAGTAGAATTTTAGTTGTGGGAAAGTAATATAAAGGTAAAATAAATCCAGAGGAAGGTTTATAGGGCTGCAGCCCCCTTTATAAATGGCTGGATCCGCCTATGGCAGTAACTGTATTAAGCCGCAGTAAATTGTGAGATAATAGTAGTATTATCATCATGATTAGTTGTGAAATTTTCCATTCGATGCCCCATAGAAAAGCAATCAACTGTTATTTTAGTTCACGCTTTCTTTATTTTCTCTTATTAAGTGATCTTCTATGGAGCATCGAATGGACGAACTAATCCAACGATAATTTCACAATTTTTGATTTACTGCTTTGTTATTGATCTTTACAAACCATTTGATGCTAGTGTTAATAGTTTCTACAAAAATATTTGCAGCTTATAAATTCATTCTGGTCTCAAAGGAAAACATAAAAAATTAAGACCAGTATACCTGATCATTAAGATGTATCGTAAATAAATAGGGGCTTACAAGAAAATCCTAGTACTTCTTATAATAAAATACCTACATTAAATTATAGAAAAGTGAATGAGCCTTAAAATACCTTCAGAGGAATAGACAGGTTGCGCCTAATCTCAGCACTGATGTGGCTCAACTCAGGAACCCAACACCAGTGAGCTACCGGGTCAGCCATGAACAGCTGATTGAAGGCAGAGAAGCCACACGGGATGCACGCAGGAAGGCACACCAACCAGATTAGTAGCTTTTGATATCTTCCAAACTCTCCAACCTCTGGCAGCAGATCATCTAAGTCTACATTTTCCTGTAGGCAACACGTTTGAAGGCTATTTGACTGAAGGTACTGTCATTATACTAAACATGTAATATAACTGAGTTTTGTTCCTTCGGTGCTATGGTCTCTTTAAACCGTCCTCCTCCACTCTATTCCTCAGTACAGTCCTCTACAGCTCACAGACCGGTCCCAGGGGAGCCCAGGAACATTACGGATCGATCCCCTCCTCCCAAAATTGCCAAGAAAAACAAAGTCCCTATCCATCATATAAATAAATAAGTGTGCTGTTTACATGTCGTCACTTAAAAGGGAATAGGGTAAACTCTATTTTTGATACAACTATTTTTATTAATATTCTGAAAAAATCAAGGCTAAGAAAATCCGAATATGACCTCCAATATTCATCATCCAGGAGCTCCTAAAATGCAATGAAAATATTGATTCGTTAAATCACCCAAGGTAAACCTTGTACAGAAATTCTAATATAAATGCAACACGCATGTTACCAAGTATTTACAATATTAATGTGCTAAGAGTGAAAAGAAAAAAATCACTTTCATTCTAAACACCTGAATTGATAGAAATATTGTAACATTCAACATCAATGCAAGTGTAAGCATACTTGATCTTGTTCATAAAAGGTTTTATCTTGGGTATTTAACTGAAGGAAGCTGATTTTCGTATTTTCTAGGTCCGTCGAAATGGAGGATATATTTAATTCCCTCAGTTTACACTTTTATACTTGTTTTTGTCCAACTAGATCGAGCATTGTGTCCACTGTGCGACGGGGAGGGGAACTGGCCCGACCCTGGAAGGTACCCTAAAGATGTGATTACGGTCGGAGCTAAATAAATTTCCTTATGAAGTAAAACAACATTAGTGGAAACAAACGATACTTTAGCGGTGAAATATCTGGGCTATATGCAGGATGAGGCTAAAAGTCGTTATAATTTTTTTTTTTTGTTATAATCCTCGAAGTTGTTATAATTATTCCGGATAAACAAGAAAAATGAGCAGGAGCGGGATCAGATCATCAGATTCCCTACTTTACACGGACTTACCCATTGGTGGATACAGGAATTGGAAAAATTTTTGTTAGTTAAAGATAGTAACTGTACTGTAGGTCGGTGGAAATTTCTTGACAGTTCCTCCTGGCTGACCAACAATTCCGTTGGACACGCTGAACAATGAGATGGATGGTGTGACATAGGTTTGGACACCCTACTCACATATTTTTTAGTTTACCTAAACACTACAGTCATGTATCTCCCTAAGGTAAAAGGCTCATTATCCGGAAGTAAACTAGTCCCCCGTTAGGGTCTCCGGATGGGGACTGCTTAAGAGGATTCATGGCGCAAGTTTAAAAATAAAGGTTTGTGGAATAGTGGGGGGAGGAATAAGGGGATGTGGGGGGTGAAGAGCATTTGAAGAGGTTGATTACAGCGGGTGGGTTAAAGTCGGTCGTGAAAGAGGTTATGGGGGTATAGTTTAGATATCGTGGCGCTGCAAGAGGTCCGCTGGCCAGGATAGGTTTCGTTAAGGGAAGGTAAGTATGTATCAGTACAAAGGTAAGTACTCTTAGCGGTACGGAGGGAGCGGAAACTATTGTTTAGGCAACGCATTTTTTATTAAAAACATCTCTGCGTTGAGGGACATTCAATTTTTCGGCGATAGGTTATCGGTGGCTATATTTCAGGGAAAGTGGTTTAAAATCGCGTTGATAAACAAACATACAAGCACGCACCAAAGATAGTGACGATGAAGTTAAATGCGAATTTTATGAGAAACTAGAATCGCTTTATGATAAACTACCGCGAAGCTAAATGAAAATTATTCAAGGAGATGCAAACGCAAGGGTAGGGAGGGAACAAGTATATTACCCTACGATCGGTAAAATAGTTTACATAAATGTAGCAATGATATCGGAACACGACAAATAAATTTTTCCATCGTAATCAAAATTATATTGATAAATTTGATAATCAAAATTACAACGTTTAAATATAAAGATTTACATAAATATACCAGAGCAGTATAGGTGACTTCCAAACATCCCGGATTCACAAACCCGTAATCGAATCATATAATATTAGTTCTTATCGTGGGGCCGAATGAGGATCTGATCATGAACTAATAAGCGCGAAAATTCGCCAGAGAATCAAAATAAAAAATATGGTGCGGTGCGCGCATCATACAACTTCTCCTTACCACCCTCCTTTTTTTGATTTAATAAAAGAATAAACAATTTCTTTTTAATTAGCATACTTAAGTGCTTTCGGAGAGGGAACACTAAACTTTCTTTCGCAATTAAAATAGTTTTTTATTCTAGGAAAGTGAGGTCAGTAATTCAGACAGTGGTGTACCAAAAAATCTTACCAAAGTACTTCGGGATTCGTTTGATTTTTTTTTAAATATTTGTTTAGGAGATTATAGAAATAATAATCGATTATTAGATTGAATGATCACATTTTTGACGTTATATAGTCGATAAGAATCGATATAAGTAGTTCATAACAATGACAGATAAAAACGATTTCTATTGCAATAATTATAATCTGAAGAGATTAAAAATTCCGAAAATTATAAAGCGATTCGAGCTAGAAGTCAAAAATAGGTTTGAGGCTTTAGAATCTTTAGAGGCTGACGAGGATAACGAACACATCGACAAGTTATGGGAAGGTGTCAGGGAAAATATTAAAGGGGTGAAAGGGGAAAATAAAAGGAACTATGATTTGTCCAATGGAGATTATGTTAACATTTGCGAAAAAAGAAAACTGCTGAATTAGAAGCGTTAAATAATCCAGACGAAACCAATCTCTCTTGCTCAATCTCAGAAGTATGTTCAAGGATTATTATAATACTAGCTAGGGTGCCCGGCTTCGCTCCGGTAATAACAGAAAAATTTTAAAATTAAAGGAAATATAGAACAAAATTAGCACCTTCTTGAAACTTCGGTTTTAACTTGGTATCAATATTAAGATTCGAGAACTGCGGAGTCCGCCCAAATAAGGAACCCTATATACTTTATAGGGGGTTGAAAATGGAAAATGAACAATTAATTTTAATGAAACTTTGTCGAGTTATGCATCGTGTTTCATGGTTTCTGTAATTCTGAATCGAATAAGCCCATTCCAAGCAGTCAGCAGATAATAACTTATTAGATTATAGTTGAAAAATCTAATACCTCAGTTAAAGATATTATGTTTCGAGTATAACTTAAGCGCCGAATACTGTGAAGATCCTATTAGATCCAGAAGAGTAGAAACTACCGAAGATTCTTAGAAACATTTTTTTAAGACTTTTCCTCCATTTCAATCCCCCTTAAGATATCCCCCCGTAATTTGACTCTGCAGAACTCGAATCTTATTACTATTACAAAGTGAAAAGCAAAATTTCATGAAGGCACAATTTTTTCACCATATTTCTTTTTGAAGAACCAAGAGGGATGATAAACTCTTATTGAAAAAATGCTGTATTTGGAGTTAGTCATTTTTCAACCGGAATGCCTATCATACATAGTAATCAAAACAACTTCTTTTTCATAACTACAATAGAACACTTTAAACTTTTTATTTTCGATTTATATTCAGTCAATTTATCTCTTTTTTTTTATGTGTCTTTTTATTCGATCACTGTACTATTCAGAAATGTTCACTCATATTGCATTAAATTTAGTTAAGTACACATTATATACTGATTAAACGTAATCTGTTGATCAATTAGTCTTCTTATGAGAAAATTAATTTTTTTATGAATCCACTTGGTTTTCTAATTGATTGCAGATATGTTGAATCATTATTTTATTTTGAAAGCAAAGGATAAACTAATTATTATCGCTTAATTTTTTAGTAATTTAAAAAGAACAGCTGAAAAAATATATAACCTTTACAACCTCCCTGGATGAATGAACAATAAACATAGAGTGAAACGCACCCTAGCGCTTTCTGGTAGCCTGAAGCTCGAACTAAATCTTTCATTCATAAACTCGTATCTCAATCTAAGAGAGTCTAATTAAATGGTGCGAGAGCCTTAAAATTCCAGTCCTTTTCTCTTCAATTTCACACCCTTAAGAGAAAAACGGAAACCTTCTTCTCCGTTTGGGGGCATACAGTTACCCGCTGACATAAATCTCTTAATCGTCCGTGGAGTCGTTTCTGAGCCTTATCGGCACGCACATTGTACACTTTGCTTTATAATATATATAATTATTAATAATATTTATAAAATAATATTGTAAATATTTTATTTTCTAATACTTCATAATTTATCTTCTGCTTCGGAATACCAGAGTGTTGAACCGAGTAAAATGAAGTTGAAGCAGCCATTGGAAAATTAAAATCGCATAAAACAACGGGAACAGATAATATTACTAGTAAAATAATCAGGGTAAGCGGAAAAGCTGGGATCTCTGATATACATCTTTTGGTTAAGAATGTCTCGGAACAGGAAAAATACCCGAAAAGTGTAAAGAATTTATTCTTATTCCGATTCACAAAAATCTTTTGAACATTTTTATTGTTAAACCAAAGTTTTTCTTGTGATCAGGGTTTGAAATTAACTCTTATTTTCTCGGAAAGAGGGTAAAAGTCAAATCCGGACTTTTACAATTATAATATGTAAGTGTAAATCACATCATGACTGAATTTGAAGCATAGTAGTTTAATAAGATATTTAAGAGGAAGTAGTGAAGTCAACTCTAGGAATAAACTGGTGGCAGTAGTATAGACTTTATTGAAGGAGAAAATAGTGATGCCTGGGCCAAGGTAACAGACAGGAAGAGAAATTAACTCAGGAATCTAGAGACCCACGGAAACAGAAAGCGATGCTCCAGCTATAACTGTAAGTAATTCTTTTGATGTTTTAAATAATATAACCGAAAAAAATCAACCTACATTAACTTCATCAGCCCCATCAAATGAAAATACGATACCGCCCATACACATATATGGTGTACAAGATTTTTAAGTTTGTAAATGTCCATCCTTCTGTAGAAAGCCGATGGACGTACATAACACAAAAATGAACTAGACTTGGGTCGTTTTAAAATTATAGGTTATTTTGATCTATACTTTTTTCAAGAAAAAAATCTCTCATTTTCAGCGGGATTTTTTTATAAAGTGCCTCGATATCGGTCTTTTAACTAGCTCTAAAAGCAAGCACACACTTCAGTAGATATTTTAGAATATATCGATTTTTGAAACTTATGAGAAACCCATCGTTTTAGGGAGTTAGAAATGACAAGTCAAATCAAACTTATAACTTTTATTTCAGTTCACAAAAATAACAAAAAAATAAAACAAAAATAAGTACCTATGCATTAAAGTAAAAAAGAAAAGAAGAAAAACGAGATCTATTTACTAATTAAACAAAATCTTGCGAACCATGCATCATTCCAAACGCGTTATTTTAATCTTCTATAAGTTTGTACCACGTTTTTTTCCTTCTTCTTTTTCTGGGAGATATTTTGGATTTTATTCAGATCATCAAACAGGAATTCGTGGTATCCCAATAAATATATTTCGCATTCGAAACAATTAAAGCAGCTCAATCGTCTCATGGCGAATCTGTGGGTGTCTTCTTTCCTATAGACCACTTGATGAACCTTCATAGTGCCGCCGAAGGAAGGGAGGGTTGGAGGTAAAATTTCCTACATCTGAGTAATATCTTGACCATCAACCAAGCTGATGACGCGTATCTTTTTCAACTCCTTTGGAGTCATATCCTTCACTAAATTCACCTATCTTTTTGCTTTTTTTCACCTGATACTTCTACTTTTCTTTTTTTGCGTCAATGGCGGCCGAAACTGGATCACTCTTGATCCTTTTCCTCCTCTTCCTCGCACACTCTTTCCATTCCTTTTTGGATTCAACCTTCTTGGTCGGAGCCATACACTGCAAGAGAGTATAAAAACGTCCCCTATACACGCAACGGCTAAATGTAGCAGCGGCCATAGAGTAACATATTTATCTGCACCTACAAATATGTATATAGATTTATATCTATTGATAACAGGGTGTTGTGACATATTAACCCTTTAGAACTAGTGTCCCTCAATCATCAAACCTCATCTCACTCCATAAAAATTTGATTTTTTCATTATTTGTAGGGAGTGAGATTGTAGGGAGTGAGGTTTTGAATGTTTTTATGCTTTGCTGGGCAGAGGTTTCAGATTTTCTCATATTATAAAATTCTCATATAATGTGAACATTCATGCTCATATTAACTGCCCATCATTAATAGATGAAACACTTACCTTAATTTACAAAAGTCTTGTAGGGAGTGAGGAAGTATAAAAATACTCTAACGAACTCCGCCACAAACAAATTTCTTCAACGAACATATGTAGTCTAATGAAAACAAAGCTAAGTTAGTGTGGTAGCTATGTAGCAGCTGCGTTACCTTATATTTTTCACGCAGTGAAATATATCTTTTCCTGGTTGTGGAGGGTTAGTTAAGAAAATTTTAGAGTGTGAAGAAAAACTGTGTGACAAGAATAAAACCTATGAGATGTATGGTTAAAGGATTTTATTTTCATAATCTACCCAGATATTATCGTACCGGAGGGTACACTGAGGGCAAAAATATTTTTTTCACTAATATATGCACTCAGTTAGGGTAGCATAAAAATATGAGATGTAAGAAACCTATAATACCTTGTGACAGTTGTAGGGAGTGAGAATTTACGTAATTAACAATCTTTAATTATGAAATATATCAACTTTTTAGCCTCAGATTAGGGGCCATGTTGTTTTATCTCTCCAAAATTTTTTAACTGTCTATGACGAATAGTTTAGGCATAGAGGCCGTGTGACACAAAATAACCCATATTTTTGGAATGACCCACTTCTTTCTTCATAGAAAACGTATTGACATGGCCCTGATTACAGAAACTCACCTTACACTACAAACTAAATTTGGTATTTCTGGATATGTCCTCCACAGAACAGACCACCCCGACAACACTGAAAATGGCGGAACTGCTATACTTGTTAGATCATCTTCATCACACAACTATATACATCTACCTAGTTCACTTGAAATTCAATCTACAGACATTACTTTGTAAACACATCAAAAAACGTTTTGATTTGCATCACTCTAAAAACTATAGACCAGATTAAATTATTGGAAAACTGATTTCGTACATTAATACTACATGGATTAAGGCCAACAAAGGTCATGCATAACATTCTGAACACTCAAGATAGGGGCTCTAAATCCCTCAAAGTTGTAATCCTACTGTAACGTGTGGTTCATAGTGCAACATTTGTGTTGGAGTGATTCAGTTTAGAGCTTTCTTTCGCTTCTGTTGCACTCTAAAAATGAATAGAAGAGTACTCTCTACACAAACGCGGTTCCGCCGCCCTTTGTTGTCCGTTCTACAAATGGAAGGGCAATCAACCCGACAAATTGCTCGTCGGCTCAACATCAGACAAAGTGATGTGAGGTGTTGGAACAGGTTCCTAACCACTGGAAGTGTTGAAGACAGACCTCGCAGTGGTAGGCCACGCTGTACAACACGCAATGAAGACCGTTTTTTAACGTACCAGCCAGAAGAGACCCGCTTTCCACCGCTGGGGACCTTCGGCGACAGCTGCAACGGGGTGATAACACCACTATAAGTGACCAGACTGTCCGTAATCGTCTTCATGAGATGAATCTTCGAGCAAGAAGGAATCTCCGCTGAATAGGAACCGCCGCCGACTTCGAATGCAGTTGTTATCGAATTGGCTATTACCTCAGTGGAGAAACTGTCTGTTCTCTGATGAAACTCGACTTGCCCTCGTCCCTGACAATAACAGAGTTAGGGTATGGATGGTTCCAGGCAGGCCTAGTTGGCTTAGTTACCCATCTCAGAGAGTACAGCAACATGTTTTGTGATCTGTCATGTTTTGGGGAGGAATTATCCACGGTTCCAGAACTGAGCTACTACCCATTCAGGGGACAATGGCCGTGAATATGTACGTGGATGACGTGTTAGAAGCTATAGTGACACCGTTAGCTCAAGGGCACGGTGATAACTTCATCCTAGTGGATGGTAACGCTCGCCCTCATCGAGCCAGGATAGTGGCGGATTACCTAGCGGCTGCTGGAATGGAGAGAATGGAGTGGCCTCCGTTCTCTCCAGACATGAATCCCATCGAGCACGTATGGGACATGCTTCACCGAGCTGTACAGCGCCGGCCGAACGTTCCAACCAATCTTCAGGAGTTGAGGGAGGCAGCGATTGAAGAATGGCGGAACCTTCCACAAGAAGACATTGACCACCTAATTCTGCGCATGCCTGTGCGAGTCCAAGCTCTAATTAGGGCAAGGGGAGGTAATACCGAGTATTAGGTGAGGAAACCATTTTCTGAAAATTCTTATATTTTTTTTTCAAACTTTAATTTTTTATGATCATGTAAATATTCTTTTTTAGGCAAATATATTTTTTTATTCAGTATTAATTGTAGTTTTTCTACCATTAAGTTTTCCTTCAAATTAATCTTTGAAACTTGACAAATACAGGTGATGCAAAACTTTTTTTGATGTGTGTACATGAAACACTATTAAAAAAGATATTTTGCGATTTTTTCCAAAGCCTGGGGCGGTGCTATATAGCAGGAGGTGATTTCACGATCAAGCACAGTAAGAGGTAGGAACCTGAGGGCTGCTATCCACGAGCTTTCATTAGACACGATAAATCCTAACACACCGACATACTAGCCAACATAATTACGTAAATCTCCGGACCTTCTAGATTTTTTTACTACAAAAGGACTGCGGACTGTATTTCACACCATACATACGAGTTCTGATCTTTGCCCAGATCACTCCCGATGTACATCTTATTTTTCTGGATGAGGCAGCCAACGTTGAAAGAAAACCAAAACTTATCAATAGTTCTATAAACTGGAATGCTTACAGGAAGCACTTAGATAGATCGCTGTCCATCCCACTCTCTAGAAAAAACGAAACCAAAATAGAAGAGGCAGTGGAATGTTTCATGAAAAACATTCAAGAGGCTGAATGGTTTTCATCATTACTTAAACCTAAGCAAGCAGGAACTGACCACTTACCGAAATATCCTCAGTACATAAGAGACTTGATCGGAGCAAAGAGAAGAACGCATAAGGAATGGCAGACTGACAAACGGCCCACAGACAAACACATGTATAACCGATTAGCATTCCCCGTCGCGGCTTTGCCCGCGAGCCTTTACAATCAATTCTGTGATCATTATCTTGGTATTGATTATATAGCCGAAACAAAAAATTGCTTACTCGCCGTGAACGTCTCATTTTTCGGCTTTAAAACTTGGTTTTCGACGCCCCATAGGGCTTTCGAGTTAAACTCATGGTATCAAAATCTTTAAATGAGACCAAATTAGATATTTTTTCTCGAAGTGCAAAAATAGGTGTCCGTTAGAGTTAAGCGACAATGTCGCCATTTAAACCCCTTAGAGGTTACATTTTTGAAAATCCTTTCTTAGTGGTAACCTACATCACGTTTAAAATCTAAATTCCAAACTTCAAGTTTCTATCATTAGTAGTTTTTGCTCTGCGTTGATTATGTCAGTCAGGACAAAGTCTCTTATATATATATATATATATATATATATATATATATATATATATATATATATATATATATATATAAAATGCGTTGTGAAATAAAACTATATTGCGTTTCTCTGTAACCAAAGTTTATTTTAATTAATTACAAAACTTTTTATAATTTACATGACAGGTTTATTTTAATATGAAATCTTACCTGTAACCAAAGAAACAACACTATAAGAAACTATTTCACACCTTTTAACGTCAATAACTTATATTCAACTTGAAATTTGATAATCAATAATAATCACGTTTGATCACATTTAATAGTGGTCACAATTAGTCTTATTTTCATATGTTTATAACCTTCCCGCTATCACACCTGTTCTTTCGGGATAAATCAATTACAATTCAAATTATATTAAAAGAAGTTCGGCGAACATCTTTTACATATATATATATATATATATATAGATTTACCAATCAGCTCAAAAGAGTAATCCAAAAAATCAACAGAACAAACTATGAAGCGTACATTACTGGCCTCTCGACTGACGATAGCTTATGGAAGCATAACAAAGTTTTTAAGGCATCGAGAGGTGTCTGCACCACTTCGAAAAGAGGATGGCTCCTGGGATGTGTCGGATAAGGGAAAATCCGAAATCTTCGCCTATCACCCTTCTTCTGTAGGTAAAGGTACTGAAGAGCGACTGATGGGCGTGGCCTGTTTTGAGAGGTTATGTGACCGTGATGTTATCGAACTCCCATCGCCTTTTTTCAGTTAAACTGTGCCTTGATTGGCTTCATTAGATTCTAGCTTTCGACTCCCGCACGCTCTATAGGCGGGCGCAAGCGACGGTGCTGCTTCTGCGACGGCGCTGCAGGAACTAGAGAAACGGGGATAAAAGCGGGGCCATTACCTGGGATTCATAGGGTTTTTTGGCGTTTTTAATTTATTTTTCCATAATTAAAACCCGATTGAGCAAAAAATCATTTGAAAAATATCTAATAGGTATTGCTCGGTCCTCAGTGTTCAATTAGAAAATCAAAAGACGTGTCATTCCCTTTTATTTCCAAAAAATAAAAAGCTTCTTAAAGAGTGGATTGTAAAATTAAGAATAGATAAGCCTCTTTCAAAACATATGACGATATGTAGTCTTTATTTTAAAGAAAGAGACTATATTTATCCAGGTAAATATTAGTATTTGACATTTTATTATTCCAAAATGCTAGTTTTATGCAAATAACATTGAGACCACAGTGTCATAGATTTGTTTTTCTTTTTTAATTTTCCCCATTTTTCTATTACATCCGTTGTGCTTAATTGTTCCATGTTTTCAATGCGAAGCCTGAAAGTTTTGACAAATAAATAAATAATATGACAAAGAATCTAAGCTGTCATAACAATGATTGTGTGAACAGGTAATTAATGTTGTTACTAACCGAAAAACGTCGAGTAAAGTTACAATGATGTGTTTGCATTTACCAGAACTACCAGCTTTACACGTACAATGACAAGAAAATTGCTTATTATTATTAATAAATTTGATTTCCACTTTTATTTGATGGGGCAGTCCTTCAAGATTGCTAGTTTAAAGGCACGAGGCTTGTAAAATAACTGTTTTTTTATTTTTAGATGTTATTCCACATGTAAATATGTGGTTTGCATCAAGAATAGCCTGCCCTTCAATTAATGGTCTTTTAAAATTAACAATTATCTCAATCACATCAACTAAGTCTAACACCGTTCTTTCCGACATTTTGCAAAACTACTAGCGCACCCTATAGTCGATTGCGCCCGCCTATAGAGATAAATAAACCCCCAAAAGGGTCCTTTTCAGTGGAGATTGGGCCTTTTCTTTGAAGGGCACCTTAGTGAACGGCGCATAAGCCGCACTACAGTACTTGTACCCTTCTGTATTTACGCCATTTACTGACTTCATAAATACAGAACAAGATACCATAGTACTTAACACTTAAGACACTAAACTACAGTTGACACTCCCACCACCTCCGTTCACTCCTCAAGTCGCATTGCAAATCAAACAGTAACCAAAAAGGAAAGCCCCTGGTTATGACACAGCTGAGGCACTCCAACAAATGCCTAGAAAAGTGCTTGAATTTCTCACAATTTACAACTGTATATTAAGAACATCTCAATTCCCAATAAAATTGAAATACTTATTTTAGAATGATCCACAAACCAGGTAAAGACATATACAATCCCCCATCCTATAGATCAATTAGCCTCCTGCCAATATGCTCAAAATTATTTGAAAATTTAATATTCAAAAGATTAGTTGACTAACTAACAGATCAAAAACTGTTACCTGACCACCAATTTGGCTTCTGCACTTACCATACTATTTTGACTTTTTAAATAATCCGGCGAATTTTTTTAATTTGCACTCATTGACTCATTTCTTTTAAGAACACAATTTTCTTTGGGATAAATGATTTTCGAGTAATAAGCAAATAACTTAAGAATGCCAAAATTTTCCATTTTAAGAGACCGAATTCCTAAAAACGCAGGCAGAATTTTCATGAGATGACAATTTTCTGATCTAATGCCACTTAGTGCACAGGTGGTGGTTCAAGGAAAATCTTTCTTATTATTACCAGACTGAATCCATTTTTCGGAAGATTGAAACATCTAGTAGATTAATTACAGTAAAAATATTGATTCAGTAGGCTTTAAGATACAGGGCATCTAAAAAATTAAAAGATCACCAAGATGGGTTAAATATATAATGAGAATAAAAACGTATGAATGTTAAGATAACTATTTTTAAAATTAACAGCATTATCTATTTATGAATAAAGGCATTATGTTCTAGTAGTATTCAAAAAATGGTTTATAACCCAGAGAGAGAACTACCAGCACACCACTGGTACAGAAGTTCATACTACAAAGTTGATAATTAGAATCATATGTTGAGCATGAAGGCTTAATACAGTAAACTGAGTCATAAAGAATATTCATTTGCATGATACAAATATCCATTTTTTTTTTTTTTAAGTTTTGAGTTTCTATTAAAAATGAATACCTTCAATACTTGCTTTTTTTTTTTTTATAACCTACAATATAAAACTATGTCTATTGATATATAAAAATATTGTATTTAAATATCAATGGGTTCGTAACTTTAGGAGAAAAGAGGTTTAATATAAAAATTATTATTAAGTTTTGAGTTTCTATTAAAAATGAATACCTTCAATACTTGCTTTTTTTTTTTTTATAACCTACAATATAAAACTATGTCTATTGATATATAAAAATATTGTATTTAAATATCAATGGGTTCGTAACTTTAGGAGAAAAGAGGTTTAATATAAAAAATCTATTTTATTGAAGAGATAAATTTTTTAAGGTAAAAATATAATATGCAATGAATATATATTACAAAATAAAAATTCAAATTCAATTCAATACCTGTTTTGTTTTTTTTGGCTGAGAATGTTCCCTTTCCTCACTAGCCATTGTAGAACTGCCTAGCTAGCAAGTGGTCTGTGAAGACTTTGAAAAGTCTTGATCCAGTTAAGGTTGATCCATAATAATAACAACAGTGTTTTTCACAATTTACTTTTATTTTCAGTTAGGTTTGAATACAATATGCTTATGAAAACCCCAAAAGAAAAGATAAATCATAATTGATTTGAATATAATCAGAATAAAGACAAAAATATATATAAGTCATTTCTACATAGAACAGGTTCTAATACATAAAAATGAGGCAATAATTTTGATTATTACCTTTAAAATGAATTGAAATAAAAAGGAACATTGCTATGGAAAATAAACAAAAAAAAAAAAAAATTAATACTAACATACAAAAACTTTTAAGAGGAATGAATCTGTTGATATATGCCTAATAAATTCAATGTATGAATTTGGGTAATTTAGACAGTAATGGTTACACATTTCAATCCAACTTACTAAAAGGAGGCCATGTAAAGTTGAAACTGGAGGATACTAATGAGGGAGAAAGCAAAATGGCACGATAACCCAACATTCACACACTCATTCACACCGGCAACATTCATACAACACACAACAACAATCTTCAGTCAACAACAAATAACCATAACAGTCGAGACAAAATACATTTGTACATAATCAGTTTGACAGCAAACATACTCAGACTCTCTCATTGATACAATGCAATATTTAATATACATATATAGTACTTCCATACCGTAGGAAGTGTAAAATTTATCAATCTTATATATTTCTAGTAAATTAAAGTCTATAAAATCTGAATAACACTTCGGCAGGTATGACAGAGATTCTCACACGCTGAGACACACACTTAGGGGCGCTAAATATCACACAATCCGGAATTAAAGCGCGCACACACTAGGAAAAACTTTTGTGCACACACTTCACAATCACAGTTAAATGAGTTTCTTAAACGTATATTTTTTTATTGTTTTTTATATTATTAATTATATAAAAACAAAAACCGACAGTCATTGCCCAGATTCGGTGTGCCTTTATTTAAATTTTAACCCTAAACTAGTTTGTTAATTTTATTCCCAAAAATATACATATATTGACAGGTTTACCTTAAAGGAACACTTCAGTAACGAAATTTGTAAATTGTTCCTATTATCACTTACTTTAAAAGTTAGTTTGTGATGAGATATTAACAATAATTTTAGATTGTCATGGCCTAATAACATAGAAGATAGAAACAATATTCTTGAGTTTACAATTTAAAAATTAAAATCTAATTATGCCGTAGACAAAGGAAAGCTTATTGGAGAAATAAAACCTGATCAAAAATGAAATAATTTGACAACGACTAAGAAAAATTCATGATTCGAAGTATGATAGATGAAAACTAAATCAATGTTTTAAAATGAGGCCACAGGTTATTAATATCAAAAGTGAGCCTATGTTGTGGATGAGGCCATGGCAAACAACTAATGGTATATATACAAGCTCTCACTCCCAACAAGTGAGGAAAAAAGAAACCTAGCTAAGAAATAAGTTTAGTATTGTCACAGGCCACAGAGAGAACCTAGCAATGTGCTTACAAAATAACACAACTACAAATAAGTCACTTTTACAGATGCATTACTATAGATATTAAATATACACAACACAGTAATGAAATAGAAACTAAATTAAAATAAGGCTCATAAGACATTAAAATGAGTCCAAATATCACAGGCTTATATTCCAAATGTGGATTTTTAATGAGGTAATAAAAATGAATAAATAAATAAAAAATAATGAGCAATCCTCTTTTATGACTGATATCTCCAAACTATGAATTAATAAATAATAAACAGCATCTAAAAAGGTCCTTTATACACATTTTTATTTCCTGAGTTGATATTGGTATGTTGGAAACAGCCATAATTATACTTTAATTTTAACTGTTGCTAGCCATTGCTAGTATATTCTCTGTTACAATAAGACATTAAATTTATAAATTACAATAGGATAAAATAATTTTGTAGGCAGAGGATGGGCAATCCCCTCAGCTCGTTCCAATTGTAGTAGATAGCTTAAAGGCACTTCATTCTTCTAATACTCTTCTTCCCTAGGACGGGAAATACCAAAAAACGTATGTCTATACAAAATTCTCTTTGGATATGTTATTCAGTTACAATCGCTTGTGAATTTCTTAAGATTTCCTAAATAACTTCAACTAAATATATATTTTTTTAATAAAATAAAACTAAATGAAAAAACTCTTAAAGTGGAGTCGACACATTTGTACAATTCGCCCCTCACATATTTTCCAAAATTATCGTTCATTCACTTCACTCACGTCATTTTTTCGTTGATCTCCAAAGAAAAAAATATACATATATATTTATCTGACAAACGATGATTCGCTGAAATTTGTTTTTAAAAGTAGAAATAACAGTTTACCACTGACACACACCTCATATTTATTCTCTCTTGATACTCACCATTTGTTCTCCATAAAAACTAAGTAACATGATATTTATGATAACAATGAACATGAAAAAATGAAGGTTAAACACTGAGAGAAAGGACAGGCAGGCAGACAGAAATGTTGGAAGTGGCCAAGGAGGCTGCGGTTGAGGGTCTGCTGGCCGCTACGTAGTCTCTCCTCTGTTCTTATAGACAGTGACGGTCCGAAGTCTGTAAGTCAGTGTAACGTACAAGTTTACAAATCTGTTTCACGTTTGTTGGATAATCTGCAAAATTAACAAAAAAAAACTTGTTAATGCCATTTAAGTAATAAATAAAAACTTTTACAAAAATATGAATTTCCATCTATGTAGATAACGAATCATATTTAATGTGATTTAACTTCCTCACTGCAGTCATGACCAACATTAATGGGGATCCAACCTTACAAAAAATGGACAAATAAATGAGAATATAATAAGAATTTGTATGTATACAAATTCGAGAATTAGAAGACACAAGATCTGATTACTAAAGTCCAGTCTAAAGAGATAAGAGGGAAAAATTTCCAAGCTTTCAATTCCTTTATTAGGTAAATGTGGATGATAGTAAATTATATTTAACCACGAAAAACACAAATATTTCACAGAAAATAAAAAGAGAACTATGCAGATAAATTTTATTAAATCATTCTTTGCTTTATTGTAAGTTTTTTTTAAATTGTTAATTACTTATTTTTCATTATTATTTTTCTTAAAATAAATAAAACCTCAAATTAAAAACCCCCCCTTTTTTTAAATAAGAATAGGTGGCTTACAATAAAAGACCCAAATTTCCCATTTGTTGATAATGTTATTACTGCATGTAAAAACATTAGTGGATGCATTTTATTCCCACATCTACGCCTTACAAATGAATACCAGACTCTTCAAATTTGAATCATTATATGGGTATTTAGGTGAAGCTTGTTCTCTTTAGAAACTAGTAAAAATTGCTCCTCACTATAGATTTATACCAAATTATAACCTTCTACCTTTATGAAGAATATTCTATATGTACAGTATGTCTGCCATCAATTTGATTTATTTAAAAATGCCAAATTTCAGTAGCAGTTAGAGAGAGTCAGAGTACAAAAGACGAGTGGTACATATTTAGGAACTGGCACATAATTGCACCATTTGACGGTATGAGTATTTATTTAGCATATATCGTTAAAAGGCATTACATAAAATAATACTGGTTGATTTTAAACTTCTTCAGGTATCAGTTCTTAAACGTAATTTTTAGAGTGACAAAGAAAGTTGAAAATATTTGTTTTTTCTAGATGTCCCACTCTTGCACTGAGTGCACAATATTATAATTTAAGCCCCAGTCCTCTTGGGTAACTCTAGATTACTTGCATCTTGATTTTTATTTATCCATGATGTAGGACTGAAACTAGACCAAAACATCAGCACAAAACAAAATCTCATTTGTTTTGTGTTTCATTTTATTAATGACCAAAACTTATCCACAATTAATGTAAGGTCAAAAGCACCTTTACTATTAAAAAAAAACCTAATGCTTAAATATTACAATAATATTTAATAAGTGGTTTTAATCAAGGAAAGTCCATGACAATTACAATTAAAAATATTTTATGCTAAATAAAAGAACAAAAACAAAAGCATTAAATTAAATTTAATAAGGAATATACAAGCATAGACAGAAGGCAACCGTTTAGGAAGGTAATAGTGCTGGTTAGAGAGACTAGAGGTGCAATAACGGTTGGATAGGATGTAGGTAAAAATCTCATCAAGAGGAGGTTACTTCCTCTAACTGGAGTGAGGCCCAAGTTGGTACCGGATAGACAGTCCCTTCCCTACATTAACAATGCCAATTAGTATCTAGACCACTTACTTATTTAATAATTATTATGACCTAATATAAAGCAAAATTAATAGAAGAGTCCAAAAGCTTCTTAATTTCTATGTTAAACATAAATGAGATGTTATATCTTGATAACATAATTAATGAAAATTGCTGAGAAAAAACATTGCAATTGGCTATTTTACTATAGTTTTATTATCGGTGATGTACTTTTGACATGAAAACGTATATCATTGATCCAGGAATATGTAAAATAAAAAGTCTTTAGTTTTGTCATTTTCTTTTTATTTAATAAATTAATTTTATGATATTATAAGAATATGGGGGGCCGGGATAGCCGAGTAGACAATGACGCTTGCAATAGGTAATCAATGTTAAGCAACATCAAGGCATACTAACATATATGGTTAGTACTTGGATGAGTGACTGCCATCAAGTGCGGACTGCCCACTTGAATTCCAGAGTCCAAGCCTTCCCCCACTCCTGCTATGTGAGGCCCATCAACCTACAGTAGGCGACACACCGGCCGGGTGTAGGAGTGATATACCTTCCCTGTATACCTTACCAAGAATCATGGTATGGTTTTCAAGGATGTCAATAACAGGAGGTTTGGTACAAGGAGGAGATGCTTCAGGAAAAGAAATATAGGTCATTGGGGCCTGCCGACTCTGAGCTGCCATAATCCTTGGACCTAGACCAGCAGTTTTTAAAGAAAAATCTATAAATTTCGTGCGGGTCATTACCTATTTGGAATTATTTATGTTTTGTAATTTTTCTATACGTGGTTCTATTCGTTAACTATGAAATTTGTAAAAGGGGGTAATTCAATTGATATGAACCAAGTTCGAAAATAAAAAAGAAAACGTTTAACTTTATGTTACAAAAAACCTTTTAATATAACCCCTGAGCAATGAAAGTTTTTCAAAACTTTTAAATAAAAGCTCTTGCTCATAAAAGTATTGACTGTATTAAAACATTTATAAATATAACAAAAAAGTAAAAGTTAAATAAGCGATTGGAACATACCGTTAGAGCACGTATTGGGACTAGATTTTTCGAGCTCAATCCAGAACCTTCCATGCCAGGCACGTATTGGGACTAGATTTTTCGAGCTCAATCTAGAACCTTCCATGCCAGTCCTTTTACTATTATATATAAGGAGCGAGTGATTAGACAAGTTAGTCTTAGTCTGTGTCTTGACTGTAAAGCTCAAGTCATATGATTTGTGTGCTGTAAGTTATAATTTTTGTAACCTGCTCGGATATTTAGTAGTTATAATTCGTTGGCATTGATAATTGTATATTTTTGTTGAATAAATATATTTATTAACCCACATAAGTGTTAAAATACTTTCTGGAATTCCTTGACAGTGTTTTGATGGGCAAAAAGTAATATGAGTAAAAATTACGGATGCGGAATAATCTTTATGATCATAATTTCTCAACTTTTTTTTACTGGAGTATTCTGGTCATCAAGTACAGCATTTGAGAAAAATACTGGAGAGTATTTCTTCCCTATTAGAGTAAATCTTTTTTAAGTAAACGTTTTCTGTAGAAATTTTATTTATTTTTATTAAAAAATATTATCAACTTTATATTTCAGTTGTGGAAGGGGGGGGGAGGGGGTCGTTCTCATTACGATTAATTTAACATTTACCGATTTCATTAAAATGAGGGTCCATTTTTATGTTTCCCAATACGTATAATTTGAAAATATTATCAATTTTTAATTTTAATTACCAGTAATTCAACATTTACCGATTTCATTGAAATGAGGGTGTATCCTAATGTTTCCAGATTCTTAGAATTCGAATATATCAATACGACGAAAATTATTAAAACTTATCTAAGTAAATACTTCATTAAAACTGTTAAATAAAAACTTTTATTATTCAGGTTTGAAAATAAAAGTCATGAAATAACTGTTTTGAAAGAGTAAAGTATAAAAGTATAAAAGTAAAAGTTAAAAATATACTTTTATGGATCAACACATGTTAATAAAAGTTAAACTTTAACTTTTAAATGAAAAGAGTTAACTGTTTGACTGTTTCATTCGATCCCTGGAATTATTCATAACAACTAAATACAATTATAAAATTAGACGCCATGGATTATGTTTTGCATTACCAACCACACTATAGAATATAAAAATAAAAACTATTTTATAGTTCTTCTATGAGTGAATATATAAAAAAGCCTGAGATGCTCAATATATAAAGTATCTGCCAGTATAGGATTAGGAAACAAATCTTGAGACAAAAAAAAAATTTAATGCATTTCGAACATATGGTTCACTTTTGATCAATTGAATGTTTATTTTGGAGCTATTTTTATAACTGAAATCGAAGAAAGTTAATACAATTGTTTTTTTCTTGTTAGATTCGAAACAGTCCTCAACAATACACTGTTGGTACCGAATACCTACATATAAAGAACTCATAAAACATAAAAGATATTCCTGCTTTCCAACAACAACTTAATGATGATTAGTTTCTATAGTTAATTTAGGCCATGTTGTCCTGTTTTTGTCAACCTGATAAAAGTAAGAGTAGATCCGGTTGCTATGACTCAGTAGATATAATGCATTAAAATAATTAAATCCTATTCTTCTTAGTACAGTTAAATCAATATTCACTGATAAAGATAAAAACGTTTCAGCTAATCTAAAAACAAACTGGATTTAAAATAGAACTTTACACCAAATTTAAAATTGTTTGGTAAAGAAGGTAGAAGGGTTAAAGTTTTAATTTTTTACATCTCATATTTGACTATAGTTAGTATTAATGATCCATTCATTTAGCACTTAGTGGATTATTTCAGCAGAGGCGAGATTATATATAAATAACACAAATGGAAAAAGAACTAATAAAGAATATAATTAGAATAGGGTTTAGTACAATCACAATAGACAGCAAAAATGCACCAAATTAATCTTTTGCCATAATACATATTATGGCATAAATTCGGAATATAACACATGATATGAGATATCCTATCAGTATGTTCTACCTGGTTTGCCAGTTGTTGGTACTTACTGAAAGCAATATTTTGTCAAAAGTCCCTGCCATGAAGATTCTTTTGAGCATTGTATCGTTTAGGAAAAAATGATGTAGAAAGGCATGTGCAGTTTAAAAAAAAAAAAAATCAATTAATTTTAAGCTAAAATCATTTAATATTTTTTAATTAATAATTGATTGTTTTTTAGCATTTTCATTAGTCTTAATATATTTGTCATGAATGATGGTCTAAGTTGCATCAAGTAGTGGTAGTTTGGGATGGGACTTACATACGGACGCCAAGTTTCCGACCTTAGCAACCCCCTGGATCACTTTTGAATTTCCTAAAAATTGCAAAATGTTGTTGTTAGATAAAAGTTGCACAGCATCAAATTTAGCATGAAACAAGCTCAACATTAGCAAATCCCGGCGTGGTATACAAATGAAAACCTGAAATTATTCGTAGTGCTTACTTCCTGCTAAGACTTCGGTTTTTGAAATATCAGGGGATTTGATACAATATTCATAAAAATATCTACTTAGACATGTAGGTACTTGCTAAATTTATCGTTTATTTTAACACATGGAAGATGGATGTTAGTTCCAAATGGTTAATACTTCAAAAACCGAAGTCTTAGCAGGAAGTAAGCACTACGAATAATTTCACGTTTTGATTTGTATTTCCCCCAGGATTTAGGTAATGTTGTGTGTACGGAGCTGATTTCCTCGTAAATTTGATGCTCAGCAACTTTTATGCAAAACATTTATCATTTAAACTAGGTGGTTTTGTGTTAGAGGCGTTGGAACACGGTTTACACCAAAATACCGAACCAGTAAACTAATTTGACAATCGGTTTTGGCGACTTACCCGATTAAAACTGTGAGAACCCCAGTCAATGCGAAATTTAATGCCCTTTTATTTTAGAAAGAACACAATTTTTTCTGCGATAAATTGTTTTCGAGTTATTAGCGAAAAATTGAAAAAAGTTCTAAAATGTCGATTATGTTCACCTATAAAATTTGATGGCAACCAATCTGAGGTGGCAGACATTCACATTTGTTGTCTATGAAATGAATACTTTCAGCCTATATGATCAACAATTTTCTTCAAATCAGGCACCTTTTTGGCCCTCAGCTCCCGGACTATTAGTTTCTATGAGAGTGAAATATCAAATAAAAACCAGACTTTCTTTAGAGGTATATATTAGAGGAATATAAAATCACAACATAAGTTCATAATTTTTACTTTCAGTTTTCAATGTATGAAATATATAGGTAAGGGAAAGTATTGCGATCATGAAAAATTTCAACTTCCGGTTTTCAACGGCATTACACGTTTTGGGGTCCCCTGAGTCCAAATAACCAAGTCCCGCGAAATGGTCTATGTGTGTGTTAACAGACTAGCTCAAAAACAAAAACCGTACGAACTTGAAATGGGGTGATGTGACAGCAAAAATTTCATCAAAACTGGTCAAACGGAGGGGGTACTTTATTTAATAACATTTTACCTTTTTCTCGATTTTCTCAATAACGGCTCTAACGATTTTGATAAAACTTGGTATTTGATGTATTTATATGCCTGCGATACGACCACAAAAATTTCATCAAAATTGATCAATCGGAGGGAGCACTTTATTTCATAAATTTTTCCCATTTTTACGTTGTTTTTTTTTTTTCGATTTTCTCAAAAATAGCTTTAACGATTTTGATTAAACTCGTCATGTTTAATGAGAATCAAGTATTCTTTAATATCAGGTAAGCTTTATCATTGTTAAAATGTTCTGAGAGGGCATAAATGAGGAAGGGGCCTTTTTTGTTTTCCTATAAAGTACCATTGTTTTTGTGGAGAAATTATCTGTCTCTCGTTTCGCCTAAAAATAAGAAATGGCGAAATATGAAAAAAATCAAGTAAACATATACAGGAGAAAAACATTCCGTCAACTCATAAAACACGTTGAGCTCACGCATGCGCAGTACGCCTTTAATGACAGACCAATGCTTTATAATTAAAGATGTTCTGTTCATTTAATGGAAATTATTTGTTTTATGAGTACTATATGCAGTTTTCAACGACTACATATAGAATTATAAAATCAGATGACTTGGAGTATTATGCTTGTATTGACGAATTATCACAAGTAAAAACTTTTATTTAATCAAAAATAATTTAGTGCACTTTAAAGAGCAAATACAAACACAAACAAGTAATGTGGAAAATTGTGTGACTTTGAGAAATGGAATTTAAAAAAACATGTAAATTTCTAATCACAGTAAGTTGATAAGTGAAAGTTGTGTGTTGCACGCATCGTACCAGATTTTTATATTTACTATCCTTCAATATTTTCACATTTATCCTAAGGCCCGGTGCACATGAGCTGCATAGCCCGCTGGCCACTGGGCGTAATGTCACGCGGATAGTTTGACATAAGACGGGAATATTGGGGCAATGCACATGGGCTGCAGGTGACGACCAGCTGTTCTGGATTAGTCTGATAGGCTCAGGAGCTGATGCTTGTTTCTCCTCGTATCGAGCGGCTTTTCGACAGTTTACCTCGTTTTCAGTGGGGCAGTGCACATGAGCCGCAGCGTCCTTTCCTATCTTCCTCTTTCATACAGGGAAGTTTTAAGTAATATAATTATTGATTTCATTTGTATTACTTATTTAACTTTAAATGTTATTAGATAGCCAATTAAAATTAATCTGAAATTATTATTAATTAGACTGACGTTTTTTTATCAATATCAATGAGGAATTAATATGATATGTAATTTGAGATATTTATCTTTAATATGTTATAACTCATTTTATTTATTTAATTAATTTAGACTTGTTTAATGGTCAACTGTTTTCTGTAGGATGATTGGTAATCAGGATGAAATATTCTTTATTTGGACAGTATCTGGACAACCTACTTTTCGATCCAAACACGAGGATCTTCGACAGGACTAAAATAACGACAAATATAAGAGCAACATGTAAAGTGTCTATGCCAGAAGATGAGGTCAATTACAGATAGTAATAAGAAGTAACAAGCCAAAGATGGTTTGTTAACATGATATGGGTACTTATGAAATCTATTAATGATATAAAAGATAGTAAAAATATATATGAATAATTGAATAATTAGCTGATAAGCATATTAAAATAAAATCTTGATTTTTTCGAGTCGAGAGTAATAAGCACACAGGTTGAGGGAAAAATTATATGGTAAAAGGTGGTAGAGGTTAGTTTGCCGACTTCAAAACCTTTGGGTTTCCCCAAAATAAACCTTTTTAAGTCGCCTTGAAAAATTATAAGGAAAGGGGTGTTAGGGGTTACTTTCCTACAACCTCTTTCCTTACAATTTTTCACTCAGTCTCTGTATTACTGTCGACTAAAATGGTAAATAACAGATTTTATTTTAACATGTTAACCAGCTACTAATTCAAATAGCTGTTATATATTTACATTATATATATTTACTATTGTATACATATTTTTACTATCTTCTATATAAATATTTGATTTCATAAGTAAACATGCCATGTAAACATATTATCAGTGGGATTTTGTTTTCATTATTTTGGTACTTCTTATTGTTACTGTCAGTAATTAATCTCATTTTCTAAAAAAGCAAAAGCACCTTTTAGATACCTCTAATTGTTAAATGGGTGAACCCAATGCCTTCTTTTACATTCAAAGTCACAAATATATTTTTACAAGTATGAATTTTTTTTTTTTTTTTTTATAAGTTTGAACATTTGAACAACACTAAACTAACAATCCTAAGACAAAAGAAAAGGTTCCAGAGAGGTAAAAAAAAAAAAAAAAACGAACAAAAAACTGGGTATCAGAGTGGTAATTTTGAAGTGATGCATCATCCTATCTCCTCATGTGCAGTGAGCCTTTTCCAGGAAGGATTAAGCCTTCCTGGAAAAGCTTCTTAGCATCAAGGGGCCTGTGCAGCTCATGTGCACTGAGCCTAAGGGTTGGTTTCTGGAAATCTGTCTTCATAAAAAGTGTGTGTTAAATCAGGGTTTTGCGGGTGTGTTAAATCAGTTATGTACAAACTCCTTTACCTCTTCATTGTTCTTAAAATACTGCCCTGAGACCCCTCCCATACAATGGCCCAACGAGGTGGCCATTCCATGTGAGGAGAGTCTTAGGGAAATAAATCTGTACTCTAAGAAAGATGTTCTAGAGTCTTCAAGGAAATGACTTTACTGTTTCTTATCATATGTTAAAAACCATGAAATTCACCTTGCAAAAACTTTACAGAAATAATTTGTTTGGAGATGATAGAATACGCACTACCATGACTAATTTGCTCTGCACTAGCCGCCAATCACCTTCAATGAGGTCAGAAACTGCTTCAATGTTTTCAGCTGTCACACTGGTCTATAGCGACATATTTTTTATCACTACATATTTTGCCTCTCTTTGAATTTTTTAGCCCAGCTAAACACCTAAGTGCGTTAAAAGCGTTTTGCCCTAAGCTACGCTTAGTCTTGGTAACATTTTGCTATGCTTCAAATCTTCATTCGTCAGAAATTTGACAATCATGAACTGCACAATACACAATATTCAGTGAAACTTTATGCTAGAACATGGATGTACTGACCGAACAGAGCCGAAGTTCTATTCTGGTCATTGCGAAGTTTTAAGTACTACTCTGGAGCCAAAGTTTCTCCTGTTCACTAAACTTCCCTTCCTCCTTTAACCCTTTAGCTGCAACTCTGAAAATATTAGGACCCATGTTTTTCATAAAATCAGATGGAACAGGCAAAAGAAGCTCCGCAATGAGAGGTAGTGAAGGTGCTTGACCAGTAGCACCCAGACAAGGTCAAGCCTTTCTCGGCTCCGCAGTGAAGGGGTTAACACCTCAATAGTCACCTCAGTACTCTTCTCAGTACCATAGCTATAGAAACAACAATCCAGAATATATTTGACTGACTCTCATAGTTTGACTCTAGGCATGATTTAATTGAATGCATTAGGTTTGGCTTTAATAGAAACAAAAATCATAGCTTTACAACTTTTTTGGTATTTTATACAAATAATAAAAACATACTATCTTTGATTCTTCCTAAAAGGTAAACTAAAACAAACTGCTATCAGCCAGTCTAAAATGTTTCAGTACTGCATTCACATAACAAAAAATTACATATCTATAAAAAAATTTCTTTATGTAAACCAATTGAGTATTTTGAGTAAGATTAAATGAGCTATAGTATCCAGATTCAATCCAAAAATAATAATAACGAAATGTGGCTATCATATAAATTTAAGACAAGCTTTAATAGGAATTTCTATAGAAATATAAAGTACTAAATGAAGTTAAATTCTTTCTTTGGTTTCTCTAAAAATCCATACTTCATGAGTGAATGAAGGCTAAGTATCGATCGAAGATGCCATAGTCCTCTTACATATCTCAAGGAAGCAGGTAACTGAGATGATTTAAGCTTCAATGGACCACAAACTCTAGCAGTAAAGAAATAAGTCCCTCTAGTCACAAGACCTACTAATCATGCTACAAATTCAATAAACAGCTAATACATTGAAACTAAATAACTTAATGCTTCTTTCATATTTAGGGATTACAGAGGGAAATAAAAGGGGTTAGCAACAACAGAATATTGGCTGATAAACTTGTGGCTTCCATAAAGTTAAACCAGATCTGGTTGGTATTGAATCCCTTATTATCAGACCAATCATATAAAATGCCAAAAACACGACCTAAACTACACCCAAGCAAGTTAATTTCTTCCATTCTTTTTAACAAATAAAATCAAGGAAATTTTTCATTTTCTCAAAAATAAAATTATGCAAGGAAAATATAATTTCATAGAGAAGACATAAAATAAAAACAATTTAGATAAAAACTAATCAGGGAAAAATTGGAATTTATTACTCTGATGCACTGCATTAATAATATAGGTATAGTTTCAAGTTTTGAACAAATGTTTATAAATAAAATAAATTTTGATTGTTAAAAAAAAACGTAAACCACGACTGGAGCAGTCTTTCTGAAAGAAACAATGTTTGTAATTTTAAAAATCTCAATTTACTCACCATCTCCATCATCCTAGATCATTTTCGTAATAAGTGTTTTGTTTTTTTAATTTGACTGGGCCTTTAGCCAGATAAATATATATTAAAATTTATTAAATGAGAATTTATTTTTAATTCTCATTTATTTTTTATAATTTATTTCGTTTTCATGCAAGGAATCTAATTTTTTAGTAATTTCCTAATTTATTACATAAGTTGTTTACGTTTTGAGGGAGCTTTGTCCACATCCTTTGAACATTAAAAAAAAAAATTTTATAATTTCAAATTTTATAATCTTATTTTAACTTTTTTTTTCTTTTTATCAATTGGCACTGTACCAATAAAATTGAAAAACTCTTAAACAGGAAGAGAATGAAGGAAATTAAGTGTGTAGATATATTCCCCCTGAGCTATCTTCTCTAACTCAACCTCCCAAACGATGAGACTTAAAAATTTACACCCTTATGAAATTGTATGAATACTACGGTTAATATACACCGTGGTGAATGTTAATTGAGAAAGAATTATTTTTTTTTTTTATGGTTACTACTTATAGAAGCTCTAAAAATATAAGAAAGTATTAAATTTTATTGGTGCGATAAAATGATTATTAAGATTACAAGTTATACGTAGTGAACGTAGCCTTAAAGTAGAATGTATATTATTATTACTATTATAACTTTCTTACTTTAATAAATCAGTTAATTTGAATATTAAAAAAATAAATCAAATGCTCCAGACGTGGCAAAATATGGCTAAGGAAGGAAGAATAGAGAACATACCAGAGATTGTGGGGAGAAAGAGAGATAGCGCTGCGGTCAACTTCTTAGGTACCTCAGGGGTTTACATGGCACCTGGCGGTGACATCATCGCCTGAGCACCATTGGTCACCACTTCACTCCCGCTGCATATTCCACACACATACAATATTAACAATGCCATTTACCATGAACGATAGGCAGGTAATTTTCCACAATAACAAGAGAATCAAAAGAGGAATTCTTGTAAATAATTTTTCCAACCAAAAATGAATTACTTTAACTTTATTTCATGATTTTACTTTGATTTAAATTAATATGACCAAAAGAATATAGATATGGTTAAGTGTTAAAATATGTGAAAAAGCTATCATTTTTCATGATGATAGCAGAAATATGACTTAATAAATAAACAGTTCAGTTAATATCCTGACACAGCAAATCATTCTCCAAAATAAGTAATAATGTGCACGAAATTGCTGTTTTCATTTCTAACCATTCATTGAAACTAATCTCTTACGTATCTCTTTTCCTTATAATAAAAATAGGTGCCAAGATAATTAAATTTGAAAACAACAGTGATAATTATCAACCACCAATTGAGCACCAAGAATATTTAACAGATCAATGACTTTTAACACCCCCTCACAAAAAAATATTCCTGTTGATAATATATCAGATATTGAAATGCTACTATCTATAAAATAAAATAAAAAACATTTCGATAAAGTCATGTAGCACATATTTAATACAATTGAATTAAAATTAACACAAACACTTTAGATGAATTAAATAAGACCAAAGACCGGAATAAATACTTGTCAAAATGGGTGTAGTTGCCTCAATATATTATAAAGTTTGAAATTTAAAAAAAAAAAAAAAGTTATATAAATAACGTAGGTAGTACATACATAAAATTACGGAAAAGAGAGTATACCTTACAACCTATTGTCATGGAATTATAAATCTTTCAAAAATTAAAGTATCTCAGATAAATAAAGAACTGAAATTAATTAAACAGATACACGGAAGGAGAGCCACAAATCCTGCAGCGCACAGTTGTATGATAATTAGGAGGAGCTGGTGCACCTAGCTTCACCCCCAGCAGCAAAGAGGTTAATCTAAATGATAACTGTAAAGGAGATAACTGCTCCTGTCTACAACTTTAACGCAAACAATTTAACAAAATCAAAGCACAAGTGACAAACAATTATCTTGCAACAGTGGTATAAATTAAAAATCATAATTAAGAAGACTGCTCTGGATGCACAAACATTAAAAAACAACACATATTTTGATTCAATTTAATTATGGGAATTGCTATTCACAATCAACAATTTTCCTCTGACTAAGCCTGATTCTGTCTGTAAATTTTTCTTCGGAAAATCAACAAGCCCAACAATGTATTTCATGCGACAGAATTGAAACTTAAACCAGTTACAAAAATATTCAGAAATTCGAAAGCATCACCAAGTTAAAATATGACAGAGATGTTTTAATTTCTTTGCTCTTTTAATTTTATTTTGTATATTAATTATATTTAATTTTAATTTGCTCTTTTAATTTAATACGTTAGGTGCGGTACCGGTCCACGGCGTCCGATGTCTTACATTCCCCTCTTAACAGCCGATTTTTACATGAAAATGTCCGAAAGTCCGAACACTTCAAACACTCAATTTAGTCAATTTTTAATGGGATTATTGCATTTTAGTGCAGAAAATGTCACTAACAGCTGAAATTCTGTTGTATTGTGGATCGGACTCCGAGGTCCAATACCAGCCCTGAGTAATAAAACAAGACTACTGGACGGCATCACCCTTCAGCGTCCGATAATATTGCAATGACTACCTTTAAGGTTATCTTTAATTTTATGTGTTTGATTTTATACTATGTAGTTCTGTTTAATTTCTTTGACATTCTTTAATTATTGCATAAATATGAGAAAGAATACATAATTTTTTTTTATTTTTTTTTTAGTACTTTTACTAAATATGTATTTATAAATAAAACTTACTGATATTTGCTTTATTTATTTTATATAAATTTATTTCTTAAAAAAAACAATTTTTTTTTTATCATTAAATGAGTGGTTTTAAAGCTGTAAAAGACTTCTAAAAATCGTTTTAACATTGCAAAAATTATCAATATGGATGGTAATTGAAAATTCCATCAGTTAAATGCTATTTTCGATAAAAGTATGGCGTAAATCCTGTATCCGATCACGGGGGCCTGTCCTGCGCCTATTATGTCTAGTTCCAATCCTTACCAAGAGATAATGCCTTTGAGACGCTCATTTAATTCACTTTTCAGTCAAAAAATAACACTTTCTTCGGAGCATTCCCATTGGACCCTGATGCCCGATATCGTCTGTGGCTCATCCCAGCAGTAGGACCCCTGGGACCGACACCGTTCAATTAAGGATACCCGTAAAATACGGCGCCGCACCTAACGTGTTAAATTGCTCCCTGTTATAAAATACATGTAGTCTGTTTAGTATTAAAAAAAAATTACTGGTGATTTAACATTGTGATATACAAAAGGGATCAATTCATAATAATAATTACTAATTCATCATTATGAAATGAATGATGATGGGAAAAGTTATGTAATTTAACTGAGCATGAGAGATGAGTGATCAAATACAATAAGAGTTGCTATGGCAAATTAAGCAAATGCAGCTTTGCATCAGATGAAATAAATGGATTATGTAGGAATGCTCCTTCAATCCATTTTCTTTTTTTAAATTCCTAAATATATGTTATGAGATGTAATATGATATGACTCTCAGTAACTGCAGATTAATCAATTCAATAAAACAACCCAGCGAATAGATCAATAAATTCTGATGTTACTACTAGTGAATGTTTTATACTCAATCTACATCATCCCACAAACCTTTAAATGTAAGATGTCTGACAGAAAAATGGACAAAGATACCACATGAGGAGTGATTTAGAAGGTAATCATAGGGTATGTTAGCAGGAATTAGATTAAGTACCAAGGATCAAACATTTTAAGATAAAATAAAATACAAATTAAAAAAAGAAAAAACTCAGCTAGTAAAAAAAAAAATGAATAAATAAATAACAGCAGTAAATTCGCAATAAGAAGTATGCATAAAAGGAAAAACTCAGGAGCTGCGAGGTTACGGTTACTTTACTTACCAAGAGGCTGCATTAGCAATAGTGGCTTTGTATCTCCTCATTTCTTTAGAGGCCCAATTGGAAACAGCTTTCGTTTTGTTGATCCTCGATCTCCTTCCCTGAGTTAGCAGCTCATTGATTGGATCAATGTCCAACAGTGGAATGACCTTAGCACCAAAAGCGGAACAAAGATCCCTATAGGTAAACAAAAGTAATAATGCCAGATTATTAAATTATAAATTATTACAATTAATCCAATCTTAAATTGTGGCTGACCACCAATTTTAAATTATTTTTAAATAATTTATTTTTTTGAAGAGAAAAGATTTGGCTCCGCCGGGAGTCGAACCCGGGTCTCCTGCGTTACATGCGAGGATGCTAACCGCTACACCACAGAGCTCGGCTCAAGGCAGAGCAAATCCTTCCTCTTCACTGATACCTACTCCCCCTATCTCACAAGTTTTGCGAGTAGTAGCGGGAGGTGGACAATTTTTTGTCCAATTTATAATATTTATTGACATAAGTCAATTTTTTAAATTATTTTAATTAATCCAATCTTAAATTGTGGCTGACCACCAATTTTAAATTATTTTTAAATAATTTATTTTTTGAAGAGAAAAGATTTGGCTCCGCCGGGAGTCGAACCCGGGTCTCCTGCGTTACATGCGAGGATGCTAACCGCTACACCACAGAGCTCGGCTCAAGGCAGAGCAAATCCTCCCGCTATATATCACCTCCCGCTACTACTCGCAAAACTTGTGAGATAGGGGGAGTAGGTATCAGTGAAGAGGAAGGATTTGCTCTGCCTTGAGCCGAGCTCTGTGGTGTAGCGGTTAGCATCCTCGCATGTAACGCAGGAGACCCGGGTTCGACTCCCGGCGGAGCCAAATCTTTTCTCTTCAAAAAATAAATTATTTAAAAATATAAATTATTACATAACTAATGTTATAAGTACAGTGAAACCTTGTTTATCTGGATCAGATTTTTAGACATTTATTTTATTAAATGTTTACATAGATAATTTTTAATACTAATAGAAAGAATGTAATTTTATATATTTATTATTATGTCGCCTCTATCCCTAAGGGTCATTGGTGTCTAATGATTATTTACATCATGTTGTATTATTCTGTTATTTTTAGGAATTTATACAAAGTGAAGATATTGTAACTCATTGTCTTCAAGAATTTCTTTTGGTGAAAAAAAGATGGTTAGAAGTTAGTAACCTTAGAAGTTTATGTAATGGGAATGGTTGGAGATGCGATCAAATAAAACAACACTACAGGAGCCAATTATGTTTACATATCACAGTGCAGCCTACACTATTATTCATTTTTGATGCATTGGTAGTGATGTAAAACTATCGATAGTACTATCAAAAACATTGTTTTTAAAGGGATAAAGTGATAGCCTCTGCCTGCTATGTAATTCATGGAAATGAAAAATAAACAAAATGTAACAGGGTGATTTGGGGTGTTTCTAACAATAAATGCTCATACATGCCTCTCTTGCTACATGCCTGCTGCTACTGTTACTAAATAAGTTTCGGTTTCGGCCCAAAACCAGGTTCATTTTTCAGCTAAAAATTTGGTTTTGGTCAGACAATACATCTGAGCTATATAGTCAATTTTGCTCCTTTTTATCACATTATTGGTAATAGGGACAGTCTGTCAGTGCCCCAGCCAGAGTACGATATGCACTTTAGTATCCAAGCCTTTTTGTACAATCTTCCCTCAGTTTCCGAAACATGGTAAGCCCAACATACGTTTCTTGTAGAGTACCATTCCATATATGTTTGTTTTTCAAGATATTCTATTGGAGACCCATCCAATAAGATTCAAGGATTGTTCTGCTGGATCTTAAGTCATCTACAGATGAGAATACATTACGATTTTAAGACAGATAACGTATATCCTGATTTTTTCGACCAGTGTTCTATTATTATTATTTTTAGCCACTTCTTGTAGCTTCCACTGGTTAAAGGAAATTTACTAGCTTCTGGCTGTTATTACTGTGTGGTCAGAAAATAGAAGGCAGTTGGCAGGAGCTAGAATATAGGGCATTATTCCATTTATGGTTACAAGAAAGTGTCACACTAATAGGCAACCCTTACGGGGCGACATTTTCAAAAGAGTGGTTTAACGAAACTGTGATACCTTCTCTTACAGATAATTTCCAATTGGTTAAAAAGATTTTAAATGTAGGTTCACATAAACCCACTAAACATTTTTAACAGTTAAAGGCTTTCACAATGTCCAGGAATATTGCTGTAAGATGTTCCCTTTTCCAGTTGCAAATGATGGCGCTGCTGTTTGACTGGAAGTAACGGAAAAGGGATAGAATCAAGGCGAGTATAAAGGAATCAATGAGATTTTAGGCGTCTTTAATCTATTTGTTTATAGTTAAAGCCCAATGGCACAAAAAAGAAAAAATGTCTAATAGATATTGCTCAGTACCTCATTGTTCAAAACGATTTTCCAGAGAGGTGTCAATTCCTAATTTTCTAAAAAATGGGAAGCTACTTCAACAGTGTCTGCAGGATTTTGTTTAGGAGAGCATATTGGTTAAATTTTTATGAACGGTGTGGGGGGATCAAGGTATTCAGACTATGTTAGGCTCAATTAATGGTTCAAATAAAACTTATGGATATATGAAGATTAAAATATGCTTTTATATAATCCTTAATACACACAATAAATCAGAATTTATTTAATTTGTAGCTTTTATTTTCTCAAATTTTCCAGGGTAAGGCAGCTGCTAATCCCCCCCCCCCTAAGGAAGTCCATGAGCTACTTAAACGAAGGATTGTAAAACTAAGAATAGATAAGTCTTTTTCAAAATATATGAATATATGTAGTCTTCATTTCAAAGAAAGTGACTATTTTTATTACAATTATATATTCATTAATTCTATAATAAGGTTATTCTGAACCTTTCTGCCCCAATACATGTCAGTAATTTTGGTTTTACATATTTGATATCTTACTAGTACCTGTGTCAAAAATAAACAAATTTTTTTCTAAAATCACTACAGACCAATTAAACACATTAATATCAATCTAGACAGAAATTTTAGCTTGAACCACAGTGTACGAGTATAGGATACTCAATGTAAAATAAGGAATCAATGGTTAAATGGTTTGCCCAAAAGCCATATTGGTGAGTAGAAAGACCGTGATTGAAAGATCTAGCACATCATTCAATCTGGTATTTACCATTCTTTTGTGGACCTAATGGACTATGGATATTAGATGAATATAAAATCTATAGTTTCTGCGCGATTTTCTTTTTTGGGAACTGGAATAATTATGTACATCCTCCAAGTAGACAGAAATGTAAGTTTAATTAACCAAAATTTTGCTTATATTGTGTATCACATATTGAAAAAGCTAAAACAGTGTAAAGAAAGACAGGATGCAAACATTATGGCATATTTGGATTGCCAGCATACCAGTTATACAAACTTCATTCAAATGCCTCAGAGGTTGGAACAAACAACAGTGCATTGTACAACACTAAAACAAAATCATTTATAGTATGAAATCGTTTTTGATGGATTAACTTGTCATAATTTTTGGCAATAAAATATAGGGAGGGAATATAATGTAGGGAGCACATATTTTAATACCTATTGGACCTGATAATTATTAATCTTTTAAATCCTGATAAAGTCAATTTTTTACTATGTGATTAAGAGTAGATTTTTAATTTTATAGAAAATGCAATGCATTTCTAATGTTTACTTGTTGATTTTGTCAGAAAATTGATCTTAAAAACTGTCGAATGAATAAATATTTATCAGAGTTGAACATTTTTTCACTTACCACTTAAATAAATGATTTTAGTTTTTAATAGTATACCTAAGCTCAGTAATTATGACATCCTTTTAAATACAAGAATGATACTCAGCTGAAACTAGCAATAAAAATAAGAGGTACAAATCAAAACTGAGCACCCCTATCTTAAATCTCGAAACAAAAAACACGTATATTAAACTGGGAGCAAACTTACCCAACTAGACCAGCTGAACCGGCTAATACTTTATCCTGCTTGGAAGTATCCCTGGAGATACAGGTCAAGAACTGGGCCATCACAGGGATGTGCGGTTCCAGTAACGCAAGATTGGCAGCACTAGCCGCTGTGTTGTTGTCTTCACCTTTCAAACCTTGAATGATACCAGAGTAGGCTTCCACGATCCCTTCTCTTAATTCGTTCAACCAATCAACCATATCGAAGTCACTCTGAAAATAAAAAAAGCAATACTACACACTTAAATAGTATTAATAAAACTTAGAATAATCTTATTTAGGAATGAAAGGCAGGAACTTAAGAAATTAAAAGGTATAATTTTAACAGATTAATTGTTTATTTATTTTAATAGAAAATAGAAATGTTGATAGCAAATATTATTACACAAAGATATAAAATTCAGGTTCGTAGTAAAACAAATGCAGTTATGAAAGCAAAAAAAAATTATGAATCAATAGATAAAAAAATAAAGGATCATCAAAAAGGATCAAAAAAAATAAAGGATCACTAGATGGAATAATTTGAAATTATAAAACAATAAACTTAGTAAATATATATGACCAAATACCGTATCAACTTGTGCTTGTGAAGCCTGCATAAGAGTATGGAGTACAACATCCAAATATTTCTTGAAATCAGGACCAATACTTAATGCAACATCTCCGAAAGTTGAAAGTATTTGCGGCTTTACAGAACGATGAACACTGTTATCCTAAAACAGAAAATCAGCTTTAGAAATTGTTGTTCAATGTATATAATAACTATATACTTGTCATATAATATAATTATATCGCACATCAGCAAGAAGATGGCAACTCAAAATTTTGAATTATGCATATCGTTGGAATCAGAATGACAAAACCTGCAATGCCAGAATATAGTCACAAAAGTTTTAATAGTTCTGTTCAGATAAAGTGCAATTTTCCATATTCTCGGCCTTTATCCCCCACCCTCTCCCCTGGCTCGGGAAACCCCGTATAGCCTAACAGGCGAGGAAGGGGAGGACCAATAAATAAATAAAAAAAATAAAAGAATACAAAATAAAATGCTTACACTGAGATTTTCGAGAAGAAGCCGCATGATATCATCACAATATGGAAGAACTTTGTTTTTCAATGCCCGACAAATATCTCCAGTGAGACCAACAGCAGCACAACAAACCTGAAAAGAAATATTATTACATTATATTGGGAATTATTTTAAATTAGATCCTAAAAATAGAATTTATCTTCGAAAAGTGGAATCGTTAAATATGTCAAACAGAATTTGTGGTCACGAGTTACTTCAAGTGAACTTCAGCTGAATAAGTAGATTTTATGCCAAAAACAGGGGCAATTATGGAAATAAGTTGAACTAAAAATATAGGTCATGATACAGTAATTCAAGGACTTCTACCTCAATGAGAATAACTTTTGGTAATAGAGTACAACTCCATTACTCAAACTCGAATTGCCAATGCAGAGAATTTGATGGTTAAGTTAATTAAGGGGAATTAATACCTCACCTTCTTCCCTGGCCCTGGAAACCCTCAATTACCCTAAAATGCAAGGAAGGGGAGGAATAAAAAAAATTAAGCTAATTAATTTGGTTTCCTGTTTCTCTCAATTTTTGCTATTTTCATTTTATATCCACCAGTCACTTGTTGTTTATTCAGTTAGTTGCTGGAGATCTGGGTCAGTAGGACATACTGTATGAAAATTAGCGATGATTTAATACTGATTAGTGAAAGGAGAAGTCATGAACTTCCAACTATTTAAAAAAAAAATAACGAAAAATAGGTCAATGAAAATGAGAAATAAAAAGAAAAGGAAAAAAAAATGGTCATACAAAATAAATTGAAGAAGTACACTTTTAAATTGATCGTGAATCTTTTCATGGGTAATCTTTAGTGTTAAAAGTCTTATTACACACAATTATGATTGTAATGAATGAATGCAAGTTGATTAGCCTGAAGAAATTCTGTTGAAGTCGAAGACCAGGGTCTTCGTTCTCAGTTGTAAACACCTGTTGATTTGTAACATATGAGCCTTTACCACTTGTAACAGCACTCCCAACTTTAATTTACAAAATGATAATTGAAAATATATTAAAAAGATCAACCAAGATGTATAACATTGTGGCATCCCTAGTATTTTTAAGCTCACATGCACCTGGCCTTAGAAAATATTTTAAAAAAATATCCATATAAAAAATGTTCCACATATTACCTTCTTTTTTAATTTTGAGTATCTAAATCTAATGTAATTTAATGATTTACCTGATATTCAGCATGATTTTTGAGACCCATGCAAAGAAAAGGTTGAAACGCTGGCATATACTTAATAAAGCCATCTCCAAGAACCTCAACAAGTGTTGAAACTGCCATTATCGCATCTTCCTGCACTGAACCTGATTTGCATGAATTGGAATTAAACATTTGAAGAAGGGCATTCATGATTGTATCAGATATTTGGGGTGCATCTTCCGGAGTCATTTTCCTTAAGACACTCTGCAATAATAAATTACAAACTATTGTTATTAGAAATAAAACTTAATTTTCATATAACAACAATGGTTCTTTAGCTGTAATCTGCCTTATAGAGTTTAAAGGCTGATTAGAATTTAGGAACTCGAAAATTCAAAAAACCAAAATTCAGTACTTATAAAATAAGTAGCATTTAACAAATTAATAGAAAAAGAGCTTTAGCATTAATTCCATCAAAAGTAGAACAATTTTCATTACACTATAATCAAATTGAAACCGTCAGCCAAAACAGAAGTGAAATTTTGTCCTTTAATACTTATTTTAAAGGATAAATATTTTAGAATGGAATATGCTATAGTAAGTATAAAGAATATAAATTATAAAGGTATGAAGAACAAGGAGATGGATATTCAATTCACTGATGATATTCAATTTGGCAGGTTAGGTGTTAAGAACAACACAGTGTGAAAATGTAGGGGTGCATGTCATAATGAATCATAAATTTCTAGGATAATATAGCAGTTCTTAGGAACAGTTCTGAGCACATTGAGAGACTCACTAGGATTCTAACAAGAAAAGCAGAAAAAATAGGCCTAAAAGTAAATGAAGATAAAATTAATATTTGATTGTAAGTCAAAACATCCATCCCAACAAGAACTGCGTTGAAGAAAAATCATTTCCTAGAATAGACAAATTTAAATACATCCATAACTTGGGTAATAATAATATATAGTTATCCTAAATAGCTCAGGTAAATGACTTATAGACAAAAATATAACATCTCTCCTTCTCCCACACTCTCCCTCCTCCCCCCCCCCCTTCATGGGATCAGAATACAAATGAATGGAGAACCTGAATGGATACTGGTTAGTCCATAGCTCATGATATGAAGTCAAGGAGATAAAGATGAACTGGACATGTTACTCAAAGAAATTCATTAGAGTCTCTACAAATCAATATATGAATGTTTCTGTAATAGTGGTTGAATAAAAAGCAGAAGAATAAATAGAAAAGGACATTCAGCAGTGCTGCATCTAACAAACCAAAAAGAAGCCCAGGATAGGTGGAGTAAGCTGGTTACGGTTCTACAAGGCTCGTAAAGCTAAAAAACGATTAGTTACTCCTGTACTAGTACATGGAGCATTGCTAGCAACGATGTAAAAAATTTCTAATACATTTTGTTTATAAAACATGGAATGATAAAATAACTTTCTTACTCTAAGTAATATAATAATACTTAAGAGCTTCAAACAACCATAAATATCTATAAATAAATTTATTTAATTTATCATAAAGAATTTTAACTTTTAAATAGAAAAAACTTAACTCTTAAATAGAAAAAGCTATATCACTAAATATTTAAAAGTAAAAAATTAAATTGAATTGCATGAAAACATAGAAATCACTTTACCTGAAGAGTGGCACATAGGAGAGATTGGAGGTCATTGAACTGTGCCCTGTCCGAGTGACTTTGAATCTGTTGCTCCATAGCTAGAACCTGATTCAATCGATCAAGTATAATGAGAGTTGCTCTCTGGACAACGGTGTAGCAGTCTTTGGGTGAGTTCTTCACCATCTCCATGAGTGCCTCGTACGCAGCAGGGCGTAAGTTAGCCTAAAAACACTCAATATTCTTAGATTAAAAATGAATTATAAACTGTAAGTTAGCCTAAAAACACTCAATATTCTTAGATTTAAATTAATTATAAACTGGAGGTTAGCCTAAAAACACTAAATATTCTTAGATTAAAAATGAATTATAAACTAATTATTTAACAAATAATCAATGATTAAATAACATCATACAATGTATAACAACTTAAGACATATGTCAATTAGATCCCGTCGTCTGGACAATTGTTCAGCCCCCTCCTAGTACTCACTAAAATGTGGTAAGAGCTGGTGGGTGGGATCGCAAAAGAGAAAGATTCGAACACGACTGGGAGCGGCCCCAATGTTAGCTTATTCGTAAGAGCGCTGCAATGGTGATGCAAAGGGCCTGGGTTCGATTCCCGGCCGTGGTCAAATTTTTTATCTTCTAATTAAATATTTCAAAAATTATTAATTATTTATTTAAAAAATAATTAATGATTAAATAGCATCATACAATTAATAATAATTAATTATAAGAGGACAATTTTAGTTAATTAAAGTAGATCAAAATCTGCCAACAAATATATTAAGGAATACAATGCAGTATAGTAAAGAGGGGGAGAGAATTAAATTTTAAATAAATACATATTTAACATGATTTATTCATAGTAAAAATATTTTAAATGGAATTATTTTATATTTAAAGAATGATCAGCTTAGATTCTAGAGATAGATAAAATAAAGAAAACAGTTACCTGGGCCCCATCTACCCTATCAGTGGTAGCAAGAAGACTGTGCACGATGTACTCAAAATATCTGGAGAGGATGTATGTCTCAGGCTGGGAACCGTCTTCAACCTGGTTTTCAGCCTGATCATAAGCTGCTTCTGCCAGACCAGTAAAAGCCCAACAGACATTCGCTGCTACCCTTGGTTCGGCCTAGATTAAAAACAGAAAAAAAAAATTCAATCATTTGTTAAATAAAACCTCAACAAATTTAATAAAATAATTTTGTATACATTTTAAATTTCGAAGATATAGAAAATTCAAATAAAAATAATGTACTGGTTATTGGCGAGTAATTAAGTGATTAAAATTAGGATGTAATGTTGAATTATTATTCACTACTTTAAAAAAATTACAATTACAAATTATAATAAACAATTAAAAATTATTACTCACAACATTGAAGGCCTAGTGCTTGTAAGCACCTATGGATAGTGTCACTTATGAACTAATAATCAACAATTAATCAATATCCACTAGGGCCTCGATTAACCGGGGTGCCGAGGAGCCAATTTTTATTTGTTTAATAAGCTTTTCTTAATTTGTATGCCATTTATATTGTATGTATAATATTTAAAAAAAATGTATACGTAAATATTTAACGATTACAAAATGGTTAACTATCTATTATGAAATAAAACAATAAATGGAAAAATACAGAAAGCGAGTATTGTATTATGAGATGTTTCCGGTATCTAATACTCCAATTAATAATCTAGGAACGGTATTGCTTTCAAGTCTTTCCAGGAAACTCCTACTCTGGCCTGTTTGGCTACAAAAAAAATATTGTCAGTTGTGATTTAGTCTCGATTTAAATACATACAAAGTAGCAAAATGTCAGAAAAAAGAAAACGTGTCGTTTTAACGCTTGGAGAGAAATTAACTACAGTGGATATCGTTTATAACGACGTACTACTTATAATGACGGAAATCTTAAGTCCCTGGTACCTAAGGTCATAGTTTAACTAATTTTTATCCGGCTATTACGACCACTGCTATTGCGACTGATCGGCTTTAGCGACCCATTTTGAGTCCCCCGAGGAACAAAAAGATCAGTTATAACGTCTGGCTTTCGGAAAGAACCCTTCAATCCCGGCTTGCGGGATATTTCTTTGGTGACAGGAAGACACATTTTCTAGGAAACTCCGGGTCTTATGCGCAATCTGGGCGCCAGTGATAACAGTTACGTTATAATCACAGGTTTAACAGTTATTTCTTCATGCTTTCAATATTTACTAGGATTTGTGGGCTGTTGCTAAAAGAAGAAATAAAATCCAGTGTGGTACCAGTAGGAGTCACGTCGACTCCTATTTATGTGAGTTTATGTGGAAACAACGTAATAAGAAGGAAGACTTTTTCGAAAAAATATGGATAGACATTGTTGATTTTAAGCCTCTAATTTCAATTTTATAAATATATCTTTTTTTTACTGTTAGAATTGCTTTATTTGATAATAATATAGGTTAAATGAAACAATAATAGCAATAATAGCTTCTGTCGGCAGGAAAATGGGGAGTCAAACAGAAGTCTTGTGGAGGAACTGAATGTAAGTCATTAAACTATTTCAACAATGTGGAAAAATAGGGACACCATTCGGGGACTAGTTGAACGCGGTGAATCGTTCAAGACAAAAAAAATACGGAGAGCTACGGGTGACAAAGTCAACGGTGCTCTAATAACATGGTTTCGACCCCAACGCAGCCGAAATATTCCAATATCAGGGAAAATTTTACTCAAAAAAACCAATAATTTTCTAAAATTGATTAATGTATCCACTTCAGAACCGTCTAGCGACTCGACAAGTAGTATTTCGCGAGGATGGATTCAAAGATTTTGTACTCGCCATAATATTTTTTAAGCGGTGACTGCTAGCGCCCCCCCCCCCAAGAGATATCCAGCGATTGGCTTCCGTCAGTATGGCCATCAATTCCGAGAATTACGATGATTCAGATATTTTTAACGCAGATGAAACTGAACTTTTTTACAAGGTACTGCCTGATCGGACACTACATTTTATGGGGGAGAAATGTTCTAATGGAAAAATGTTCAAGGATAGAATAAATATTGCGGTTTTGGTGGCAGCCAATATGACTGGAATTAAAACATATACTTTTTATAATAGGAAATTTGAAGTTGTAAGAAGGCTATCATAACAATCGGCTCTTAAAAATGGCCTAGACCTGATGTAACGACAGACATCGTTATAAGCGATATGTCGGATGTAACGACGATCGCCTATAACGACAAAGTTTTTACGGTCCCTTCAATGTCGTTATAAACGATATCCACTGTATTATGAAATAAAATTTGAGATTTTAAGTTAAAGATTGAAAAAGAGTGAAAGTGTTAAAAAATTGTCCGCTGAACTAGGAATTGGCGAACAAACTGTATGGGATATTTTGAAGAAGAAAAAAGACATTTTCGACTTTGTATCGTCGTCGGCCCATAATATATAAAAACATACATTTACTTCTTTTGTTATTTTTTTTATATTATAATTTAATGGATATAAAACGTTCGTTTGTTAATAAAAGTGATTAGACCTTACAAGTGATTTTTTAACCTTTTTTTCTATCACATTAAGTCAATAAAATGTTTTAATTCGATTATCCGGGATTTTCGATTATTTGTGGACCCCCATACCCATCGTTACCCCGGATAATGGAGGTTCTACTGTATATTATAAAGCAAAGTGTACAATGTGCCTGCTGTGCCGAAAAGGCTCAAAAACGACTCAATGTACGATCAAGAAATTCATGTCATCGTGTACCCCTATAGCACCTAACGGTCAAAGTTTCCATTTTTATATTCAGGGTGTAAAATTGAAGAGAAAAGGGCGAGAATTTTAAGCCTCTCGCACTATGTAATTAGCCTACCTTTTCGGGTTAGTGAATGAAAAATTTAGTTCGAGCTGCAGACCACAAGGAAGCGCTAAGGTGCGTTTCACTCAATGATTACTGTCCATTCATTCAGTTTGTAATGTTTATATATTTTTTCAGCTGTTCTATTTAAATTACTAAAAACTTAAGCGAAAATAATTAGTTTCTCCTTTGGGTTTCGAAAAAAATGATGACTTTACAACTCTGCAATCAATTAGAAAACCAACTGGATTCCTTAACAAATTAATTTTTACATAAGAAGGCTAATTGATCAACACATTACATTTAATCAATAAATAATATATATATATATATATATATATAATAAAATGTATATGTATGTAAAATATACATATCATGTATAAAATATACATATATATGTATATAAAATAATATATAATAAAATGTGAAGTTTCAAGTGATTTCTCAGTGTTATTATGTACCTACACACAGCGACTAGGAAATAGTCGTTTAGTATCATCGAATCATTACGGCGTTTAGTACCAGTGGTACTAACTGTAACTCAAAAGTAGCCCTCTACTTGCGTTAACATGATCATCCCCACCGTAAAAGAATATGGTAAATTGCGCCTGAAGCTAAAGAAATTATTAATAATATTGTGAATATTATGGCATTGCAGGTTATGTCATTCTGATTCAAGAGGTATTTATAACTCAAAATTGATATTTTTACATTTGTAAAAATCCGATGTGCGATATACAGATATATAGGAGTATAAGTCGATTAATCATAAGTAAGTTGATTGCGGATATCTCTGTTAAATGTGGGTCTGATATCTACTTAACTATTATTTTAAAAATCTTGAGCTAAATATGAGTAAACTTTAATAACATATGAATAAAATTTAATAATCACAAAACCTACAAGAAAGTAAACAAATATTACGAATCAATGGACAGGTTTTAATTTGTTAAAAACTTCATATATACATCATTCAATCAATAAATACTATCATAGATAAATTATCAATTTGAAGTTAATAGCCAGATTGTCTGTCCAGGGATTTTTAAAGTAATCTTTTGAATGAATTTTTTACTCAATATGGTCGTGAAAGGTAAAATGCAGTTATGTACATTGATGTAAAGTTTTTACATCACGAAATCAAATGGAAAATTCACATGGCATTGGAATCTGTAGATTGAAAGTTATCACAGACTGTAACTGCAGCATTAGGGGAGGGGGAGGGTCGAGCGCCCCAGTAGTCGGGACCTAAGATGTACTCGAAATATAATTTATTTAACTGAGATATCAGATTTTTTAACTATAATCTAATAACTTATTATCTGACTGCATGGAACGGGCTTATAGGATTCAGAATCACATAAACCATCAAAAACGATTGTCCATTCATTCAGTTTGTAACTCGACAAAGTTGCAGCCAAATTAATTTTTCATTTACCATTTTCAGCCCCCCATAAAGTACGTAGGGTTCCGTATTTGGGCGGACTCTGCAGATCTCGAGTCTTAATATTAATACCAAGTCAAAACCGAAGTTTCACAAAGGCACTAATTTTGTTCTATATTTCGTTTAATTTTAAAGTTCTTCTGTTATTAAAACTACCACAGTACAGTAGGGTTCCGATTAACCGAGTCGATGGGGACCAAGGTTACCTTGGTTAATCGAAATAATGGGTTAATCGGAACCATACCAATAACAACTGAGATTTTAGGTTATTTTGAAATAAATACTACATATATGCTTAAAAACCTAATAAATATTTAATAATATCAGAAATTATGAAACTATTTTTTTTTAAATAAATTTTTTATTGTAGTTTGTTTGAATGAACTTATTATCATACACATAGCCCCCCCCCCCCTCAGACTTGGCACCTTGGTTAATCGGAAACCTACTGTAGTACAATTTTGAGACATAACAAAAATATTTCTAATAATATAGTTTAATTTTTTTTTTACTATTTTTTTGGGCAAAACAGAAGTAAGGTACTGAACTAATATGCTCAAGGTTCTAGATCCGAATCTGACTACGGCAGGAAATCTTTTCTATTCGGCATACACTAGTATACAGAGATCAGACCTTGGCCAAGTAATCCTTTTGTGGTACACTCAGCCTCTATAAAGTGGGTACTTTTAAATGATACATTAATTAAAAAGGGAAAACATGGCAGTTGAGTATGATCATGGTCAAATCACCTCTTTGCAGGACAGAAGACTAAGAAACAGTACTTATTTATAAAGTACTGAAATCAAGACCCTTTCTGGGTTTTAGTGCTACAGATTTGTATTTTTGTACATTTTCTTGTATGTATTTTTTTACAATCTTTTTTTTTAGATTTTTGAGATTATTTCATGTATTTACATGAAAACCAAAATATCAGCATTTCATCATCAAGAGTTCCAAACTTATTTAGACGCTTCCTTTCAGTCAATACAGAAAGGAGGGAGGGAGCCCAATCTATCAAGGCAATATTATATTACACACAGATAATTAAAAATATTTGTACCTTCAGGCCATTGAGCAGAGATTCAAGAAGAGGTTTAATATAAGTTTCATTGGTAGCTGCTTCAGGTACTATTTCACAAATACGACCGAAAGCCCAAGCAGCTGTATCCCTCACTGCAACTGAACTATCATACATCAACTCAATAAGAGTAGGCATTGCTTGTTCTACCATGGGTTTCAGGGTGCTTGAGTGTAGTCCACTCAGAATAGAACCTAAAAATAAAGTAAATCACTGTAAACTATTACGAATACAGAATTTTTATTATCAATCACATTATCAATTGTTTGTTGTTTTATATTTAATATAACTAACATACTAACACATAATAGGCCAGACTCCATGGCTACATGTTGTAACATATAAGCCAATAAAAAAAAACATTATCAATTGTTCATACTAACCAAATGCCATAACAGCAGCGTCTCTGTACCTCCAGTCTGGTGATTTTATATTTTGTTGAACAAATGGCAATACATGGGGCACAATGTCTTCTTCACAGCAAGTCGCTAATAACATCAAACAAACTCCAGCAGCTTTACTAGGGTTCCAGTCGTCTTCATCATCAAATTCCTCCTAATATTTGAAGTAGATTTCATAAATACCAATAAATAATTTTAGTAAAAATAAACTTAGGAATAGTTAACATTACTTAGGAATGGATGTTTTTATTTTAGAACACTAATTAGCAATTAGAAACAGGCATGTAAAATAGAAAATATATGATAGTTATTAATTATAAATTCATGGGAAAGTTGATAATTTTAACTGTTAAAATAAAATAAAATAATCAAACTTTATTTTCAACCTACAAATCCAAAAAAGATAGTAAGAAAAACTATAGTAACGACCAAAGGTACCTTATTATCAAAATATCTTAAAATGATATAAATAAATCAGTAAAACTTAAAAAGTATAACCTATGAGATGTATGAAATCCAAATTTAATAGAAAAAATAAGTAATAATAATTAAGAAATGGAAGTAGAATAACTAACCTGTTTAGTAAGTTTGGTAAGAACCACGGGGACAAGATACTGAAGAGCTCCCTTAGCATAATAACGGGATGTTCTAGCCGGAGGTTTTCCCATCTCAACTGCTTCTGATTCTTCTATAGCCAAGTCAACTTCTTCATCCGAGACGTTAGACCAAAACTCAATTCCTTGAAGAGCCACTTCTTTTATGTCAGATTTCATTGCTTCTAAAGTAATCTGAAAATATATCATAAATATATGCATAACAGTTCATACAAAAAAAAAAAACTAATAAAAAAAACCTATCAATATTATGTTCCCAAATCAAGACATAAAAATCTAATAATCAATAAAAAATATTCAATTGTAAACTGGATGGCAATGCATAATTATTATTATATAAAGTTTGATTTTTTAAAATTTAAACTATATATCAATAAAATATATTCGATGAGGATATATTACTTGAGTATAAAAATAATTATAAAAGGATTTCTCTCAACATTACAGAAATATTTAATTGATTGGTGAAAAAAAAAAAAAAAATAGTTTGTTATAAGCATATTGTTTGTTTTAAAAAAAAGAAAGTAATATGACGTTTTGGAATAAGTTCAATATTTTAATGTAAACAGATAAATTTTCCGTTCATTGATAAATATGATTAAAAGCTTCGCTTCATCAAAATTATACTTCATTTAGTTTTGCAAATAAAAGCATTAATGAAATTTAAGATAGTACTAAAAAATAACAAATCTAAAATTATTTGCCATACTTACTGGAAACAAAGCTTGGCCCATATAAGTCTCCATATATTGGTAATAAAGAGTCATAATTTTGACGAGACACTGAAGAGCTGCAACACGGACTTGTGTATCAGTTGACTGAGTGGCTTCACAAACTACTTCCATCAAATAGTTACGTTCCATCTAAAAAGAAATTAATTATCTTAGTAATACAAATATTATCAATTTGAGTCTATGAAATTTGTAAGACGATAAAGGCTAAAAGATATTTATCAAAAAACTAAATGACTTCTCAGTTTACTGAATAAATTAGTGAGAAATGGAACTAGAAAGGAGTTCCTAGATCAGTAATATGGCGCTTATGAAAAAAAAATCACAGTCTAAAATTGGAATTTATTTTTTTAAGACTTTTTCATAAACCTACATCACTGAAACTCAAAGGAATATCTATTTGTAAAGGAAGCAATTAAATCTGCGGTAATATAATGCATGTTTACATATAATACACATATAATGCATATTACATATAATTTTAATACTTTTACATAGTTAATGTCTCTTTCCATGAACTAAAAAAACAATTACTGAAAGAAGCACTGAAAGGAATATCAAACTGATGTAATACCTGATATAGGTTTAAGGAGAAAAGAATGCATTTCCTACACATTCAAGCATATGACTAATTAAAAAATTATAATAATCATAATAAATAATTACTTCTTGCTGAAAATTAGCCCTAGTGAATTCAAGTGAATTAAGAAGTGCTGTTGTTGCTGCCAGTCTAACATAATTACTTCTCTCAGCAGACCGCATTCCATGTACTATTGCTGTTAAAATTTGATTAGATTGACTAGCTAAACAATCATGTTCCTGTGGAGAAAATAAGGGTGTGAAACATTTCAAGGTTTCATGAAATAATAATAATTTTATCTATATTTATAAAATGTTAGTAATTATATGAATGATATTATTAATGTACATAACTTTTTTTTAACTTTAAAAAATAAAACAAAGCTTACTATTTCTTGACAAATATAACCAATTGCTTCAAGAGTAGCCTCCTTCATGATTTCAGTCGATGAAGGTCCTGTTACATTTGCGGACAAAGTTGGGATTAAATCGGGCCACTGACCAACAGGGATCTCTGCTACGGCAACGTAGGCAACACATTGAGCAGCTGAGCTAGGTCTTGTGTTTTCTGTTCCCAAAGCGCCTAATATCTGTCAAATAATGAATTCATAAAATAAGAACAAAAAATTAACTTAAGAGCTAATTAAATAATCAACATGAGGCATGCTTACATTTTTCTTAATATACATTCTGGTTTCTTCAGGGAAAGCAAGCCACCTGGCTTGATACTGTGCTTTGATGTTGGGATCTTTGGAAGTGAGGTTATTTTTGAGCTGTAAGCTAGCTGCCATACGTGCAACTGGAGAGTTCCCACCATGTTGAAGAATGTGAGACAGTGTTTGCAAAAACTCAGCCTGTAATTAAATTATTGGTAATATAAAAAGTCTGATTTACTTTCCAACTTAAAGTAGAAATCAGAAAGTTTTGATAAATGTGTAAACACCATTTAGCAAATTCATAGAAAATAGCTTTTCCCACCAATGCTTCCTATTTTCCATAAGTTATAGAGTATTATAATAATTGAAAATTTTGTCTCCAATACTTGTCAATTTATTTTTTACTGTGTGTTTGTTTTTTACTGCTAGTTGCTTTTTGTAAATATATTGTAAAGGTGAGTCGATAGGTGTATTTACGGGTGATGGTATATTAAAACTTAATTTTTAATGTTTGTCACTTATGCCTTTACGGAAACCAAGAAAGATTACTGTTCCTCTAAAACCGCCTTAAATTCGTTCAAAAATCTATTATGAAACTAATGTGTGTAAACTAAACTATAATTATTCAAGATTATTTTGTAGTACAAAATAATACATAGTTAATACAAGACTTGTACAACATTTATTTCACTCCGTAAACTGCTTAAATTGATTTTAGCACCACATATTTACTCTCCAGAGTACAATAAATTTTGTTAATGTTAAATAAAAATTTTGTTTTTATTTGTGATAATACAGGAATACAAGCGTGACACTCCATCGTATCTGAATTTAATATCCTATATTTAGTTGTTAAAAACATTTAGTTACCATGTAAAAAAATAATTTCCATTAAATATTATTTTTTGTTCCTTGTTAAAATAAAAAAAAGGATTGCACAATACAAAGCAGTTTGTAGGGAGAGTGAGTTTAATTATTTAATATTGACTGATATTTCTTGTTAAGTGTATTTCACTGTACATAGGAGGTTTATCAATAAAATCCTATCACACATCAGCAAGATGGTCACAACTCAATAAAAGGTTCTTTTTTATAATCACATGTGAAGTTTGAACTACATTCTCAATTTTACTACGTAACTACAAACAGGGACTAGGAAAAATAGTCTTAGGTCACAAATACCCTTTGGGGCAGTTAGTACCACTGGTAACTCAAAAGTAGCCCTTTACAAGCATTAAAACGATCACCCTCCCCCATCAAAGAATGTGATGTATTCCACCTTACACGGAAGGAACTACCAATACTATTGTGACTATGTTCTGGAATTGTAGGTTCTCTCTTTCTGATTCCAATGGTTTGTTAACTCAAAATTGATATATTTTGAGTTGTGACCATCTTCTTGCAGAGGTGGAATATGAAAAGCTGGAACTGTGCTCTTCCAAAAAAAGTATAATCACTTTTTTAATCAACTATTGAGTGGTGAATCTTAAATTTTCATTTTATATCATGTTTAAAAAAAAAAAGTCAAATATTACAATCTTTCAGATTTACTTTCATCTTCAGGATTTTTTGGACCCTAAAGATGGAAGCCATTCCAAAACATTTGTTTAAAATATTTCAATATTTGACTTGTTTTTACTTTTACTTACCTATATATGGAATATATAATAAGAGAAAGTATTGCGATCGTGAAAAATTTCGACTTCCGGTTTTCTATGGAAATACACGTTTTGGGGTCCCCAGAGATCAGGTAACCAAGTCCCGATCTGCGTGTGTATGCGTGAGCAAGAGACTAGCTCAAAACTATAAACAGTACAAACCTGAAATTGGGTATTTGGTGTATTTATACACCCGCGATGTGACAGTAAAAATTTCATCAAAATTGTTCAAACGGATGGTATACTTTATTTCATAACTTTTTGCCCATTTTTACATTTTCTCGGCTCTAACGGTTTTGATCAATTCCTCATGTTTAAGGAAAATCAAGTCTTTAATATAAGGTAAGCTTTATCATTATTAACATGTTCTGAGGGGGCTTAAATGGGGAAGGGAACTTTTTTATTTTCCTACAAAGTATCTTTGTTTTTGTTTGTAAGGAGAAATTAGCTGTCTCGTTACACCTAAAAATAAGATATGGCTAAATATGAAATATGAAAAAAATCAAGTAAACATATACAGGAGAAAAATATTCCATCAACTCATAAAACACGTTGAGCCCACAAATGCGCAGTACATCTTTAATGACAGACCATTGTTTGTAATTAAAGACATTCTGTTCATTTAATGGAAATTATTCGTTTAATGGTATCGTAAACGCGGGTTACTTGAGCCCAAAAACTGAAAAATGATGTTTGGTTCTCTGGGTATTTTCGACATAGTTCAATGCTAAGCTGGTAGGCATAAGCACAAGATAGACCAAAGTGCGAGTTTAGAAGGTTTGAGAAGCCACCAATAGGAACAGAACTAGTTTTGCAAACTACCCACTTGATCATTTATTTCACCCTGCAAACTTTAGTCTGTATAGACATCAGGAATAGCCTAGACTGAAGCTAAGCTCATACATTTCATAATAACTTTACTGTCAATGCAAATTGAGGTCTTTTTTAAGTCCTAAATACCTCATATGTAGAACAGTATGTTATTAAGTAAAGCTGGGACACATTATCTAAATATACGGGTTACTTGAGCCCAAGGGCTGAAGTGACCGTGACCACATTTAAAATTTTTAAATCCTAATTTTATGTTGGCCGGTACCTGTAAGCCAGACATCTGCTGACGTAACTGCCAAAAAGTAGGAAAAAATGCCTGGAAGCTGTAAGGAGTAAGAGGATGACATAGCGAGAAGCGGTGTGATTTCATAAAATTAGCAAAGCCACTTTCAGAAGGAATGGCAGGCTTCAATAAAGCTAAATTAGTGCCTTTAGATGAAAATCAGATTGTAAGCCCTTTTGCCAAATAATGACAAATCCAATGAAAATGCAGACTTGTCTATGATTAAGGGTGCATTTATTCAAAGAATGCTAGAGAAGAGGGACAATTTGTTACGAATAAAAAGCTATAAGTGTCTCCAGGACAGAGCGTAAGTCTCCGACTTTTGCTCTACCACCGCCTTTGTAAAAAATAGTAATATCCAGGAAAAAGGTCCAAAAGTGATGGCGTCTTAAAAAAAAAAAAAAAAAAAAATACCAGGCCAGGCCGAACATTCGAAAAAGAATAACTATGGATGACATCAAAAGATGGGACAATCAATTTAAGATCAGAAGATGACTGCGACATTAGAATCAACAATAGTTATGAGGAACATATAGTTCAATTGTCTATGTGCTCTCTCAAACCAAAATCATCACAAACACCTGGGCCTGTAACGAAAGATTTCCAAAAAATAGGCAACTTCGTTATGGTAAAATGGAACAAGATGGAGTATCCAGGCGTCATCCTCGCTATAATAAGTTCCCCAAAACTAATAGAAAGAGGTTTGTTTTCATTGACAGGACTCTTAAACATTGTTAGGCTCAATAAATATACGCTAAATAATTATGTATAGACAATATCTTTAAAGTGTTGCTCAAAATATTTTTTAAAACTAGTATTATTAAAATTATGTTTTAAAATATTGGTCTTTAAAATGAACGTTTTAATGTTTACTGGATGTCAGGAATTATTTTTTTTTTTTAGTAACCACCCTCTTACTTGAAACCAAACTGCCTTCAAATGGTATTTTAAATGGAAATCGAGTCTGGCGTCAAGTAACCCAACCTTAAGATTAACTTAATCACAAATAAAAAAATAAATAAAATAAAAAGTATTTACTACATCACAAACAAAGAATATTATATGTTAAAGTATTCATAATAGATTGTAGTTTAACAATATAAGGTGAGTATGTCAAAGAAAACAATATGCTGTGCCAATTTTCAAGAATAATGGTAAAAGTTTTAAAATCTGGGATCAAGTAACCCGCATTTACAGTAACTAAATGAATTTTTCACTAAATAAGTTTTCAAAAACTACATAGAGAATTATTAAATCAGACGCGATGGAGTATTATGCTTGCTTCGACGAATTATCGCAAGTAAAAACTTTTATTTAGTAATAAAAAATGTTGTGTACTTTAGAGAGCAAATATAAACAAAAATAAGTAAATAAATTTGGAAAAATGTGTTACTTTGAGAAATGGCATTTAATAAAACACATCAATTTCTAATGCAATTAAGTAGGTAGGTGAAAGTTGTGTGTTGCTCTCATCACACCAGATTTTTTAATAAACATGATATAAAAGGAATATTTCATATTCACCACTTAATAGTTGGTAACAAACTACTGAAAAATTAATTTATTATTAATCAAAAAAATAGATGGAAAGGCTTTAATTGTCTGATGTGTCATGTAAATTTATCTGAGTTCTATAAGTTTAAAAAAACAATCACTGATTTTTCCAATATTTTCAGTAATGGATATTATTGTTTTCAATATATAACTTTGATTGCTTTAAAAATTGAAAAAAGATGCCAAGTCATTACATCTCATTTATAGATAAATCCAACATGGAATTTGGGAAACATCCTCCACTTCTTTCTTTCTGTTTTGAATATTATAATCACTTGAACTTTTTCTTTTATGGGGGAAGAATTGAATTTAAATTAAACAGAAAAATTGTATTATTATCAGTAAGTGAAGCAATCTTTAGTGGATAGATGCAAAGAAGGTTAAATTTTTAACATAACCTAATTGAAACAAGATAATGACTTTTTTCTTTCTTTGTTCAGAGAACGACTTTTAAGATAAAAAAAAAATTGCTTAACACTGCACACAATTGCTTTATAAATTGAGAATCAAACCTCAACCCTCGAAGGGCACACTGGAGTTCCTAGAAACCCGCCTGTGGTAGCAGATTTCTAGGGCAGGAAAACAAACTTTTTCTCTAAAAACTCTCATGAATTGTTCCATTTGTTCAACGTTTCGGCACTAAGCCATTTTCAAGAAGAAGAGCTGTGACCACAATTTTTCAAATAAATTAGGCTGACTACTAGTTAAAAACTATAGTCACTTTTGGTAAGAATCACAGTCAAATCGAGTGTGATTCTTACCAAAAGCGACTATAGCTTTTAACTAGTAAAAAGATTTTTAATTTTTGAAAAGGGTAGTCAGCCTAATTTATTTGAAAAATTGTGATCACAAGTCTTCTTGAAAATGGCTTGGTGCCGAAAAGTTGAACCAAATATTATAAAAATAGTGTGATGTTAATAAAGGATCAAAATTAAAAAACTGAAGTTCTTTCTTCCTTAATTTTTTCACATAACTTTATATTATGTAAATATCAGAGTAACTTTATTTTTTCAAACCAACAAACAAGTACAATGGGTGGGATTTAATAAATATACACACATCTCTTCTGTTTTTTTTTTTTTTAAAGTTTACATACATTTTACTTTCAGAAAATAAGGATCATTATATTGCAGGATGTAATACACTTATTTATAATTATTCTTTTCCACAAGCGAGTGTTCAATAAAAATGACAAAATATTTAAAAATTTATTTGAAAATAGCTTTTTCTTTTATTTTTATGTGTCGATTGATTAAGAAATACTTTTAAATGGAAAAACAGTACTAGTTCCACAATGTTGCTCCTGGCTTTAGAAAATGTGCTGTTTACCTGATAATGACCTGTTTGAGGGTTTATTTCTCTCTGAACAGGAAGCGTAGCGAGCGGGAGTCGAAAAGTGTGATGTAATAATCATCTAAACCCGATAAAACACGATGGGAGTTCGCTAATATTACCTACTGATAAAACTTCATTGCACTAATTGAAATACAAATTTTAAATAAATAGGTTTCTATTAATATACGTGTGCTGTAATAAATTGTCAAAAAGAAATGCAACCTTCTAGGGTTAAGATTTCTTCAACATAAAAGGTAAATTAAATAATGTCAAATTTCATGACACATCAGTAAGACAATGAACAACTAGGGTATGATTAAGCATACAAGTAGAAAAAAATATTTCATTTTATGTAAAGAATTAATGTATTGGTAAAAATAATAAGTGGAACTTAAATTTCTGGGCTGAACTTAAGAATTTCAAACTAATATCTACAAATTATAATACATTTAAATTATATTACTTACCAAATTGGTTTGTGCAGCATGTTCCAGATAATTTTGAGCAGCCTCAAGTTCATTTTTGTCTAAAATAAACAATATAACTCAAGACAGCTTATAAACATAACCATGCAATCTTAAACAGTTTAACTACAAAGTTAACATTATAACAAGAATCACATAAAAATAAGATTAAACTATTCAAATGATAATTATATATCAATCTTGATGTGAAATAAAGACACTAGATGGCCAATTTAATAGATAATGTGATGGGAAAAAATTGTTTGAAAAACACTATAATTAAACCTTAAAGTGTCTTAAAATTAAAGTAGTTGCTATTCAGAAAAAATTATTTTAGTAGGCAACAAACAAGAAAACAGTTAACATACATAACCCTCAAATTCAGAAGTAAACCTTTCAGACAAAAACAATGATGAATTAAATTATTTCCAGAAATTGTTTTTGAAATTATAATAAAGAATCAAATAAATCAATTCGAATTAAAAAATAATATATAATGAACAATGCAAATCTTTAATTAGTAAACGAATTCATAAAAGGATTTAGCATAACATATTACTTTACAATACTCCTTGAAACGATAGCTAACTTAAAAGACAGAGTTAAAGAAATTAAGCTAAACAAAATTAAATTTTTAATGTTTTAGAATGGAATACATTAAAACACAAGGTCTTAATTGTGCAATAAGCAAATATTTTTCACGGATCGTTACGACTAAGGACATACCTGGAGAAACAGTCTTCTCTAAAATTTGTATAAGCTGTGCTGTAGCTTCGCTATTCATTTTCAACATCATTTTTGACACGAAACACTAATAATTTAATGATTTTACGAACAACTTATTGTCGTCATACAATAACCGGCAATCGCCATATGCTTCAAGGACGGTCTGTATTCCTACGCTTCATTGGATTCAGTACCTCCAGCTAGCGGTGCAATAACCGATAGTTACATTTCTTATTTTAATACTAAAATTACAGGAAAAAATGTCCTATTAGCGTGATCATATGAAAATTTGATAAATTTTAAAAAATGTAAATGCACGTAAAGGTTTTTTTCATAGGTTTGTCCACTAACATCAAAAAAATATAGAAATTATTACATAAACTGTATTTAATAAGAAATGGGCGGTATAATCCAGTAAATAAATTTATTAAAAATATTTTAACCTACGGACTACTTTACTAAAAATTGGCGCCAGTATAATCATTGTGACAAGGGCCGTTAAACGGGCGGGATACCTTCAAACTTTCATTCAAATATGTTTAATCGTTAAAATTATTATTTCACTCTAGGATTTTATTAAATCTTCTCCATTCATGGGCGTATCCAGCTAGGGGCAGCTACCCCCCCCCAACAACAAAAAAATAGAAATAACTAGAATAATTTTTTTTGTTCAAGGAAATAATTGCAATAACAAATATTGCACTGAAAAAATTATATTTAATATTCTTAAAATTTTGTCCCATTCCCTTTTCGTCCGAAAATTACTGGTAAAACCTGAATGACTATAGCTTACACCCCCTGGGACCATGTCATGCACCTGCCTAATTTATATCCTGTGCAAGTCCTCCATTAATCTCCATTAATAATTAACTTTTTATGTATTTCTATTTATATGCAAGGGATTTAAGAAAATACTAAAGTGACTAAATTTGAATATTTTGTAGAAAAAGTAACTGATACCTATGGTATTCTCAGGTAAAAGAATACCATTTTAAGTAAATAAATTTTATTTAATACTTCCTTATTCAACACTTGAATGGATATAGGGGTAACGTTTTACCCCAAATAATATTTCTAGGAAGTAATATTGGAATGAAAACACGGAAAAAATTTTACTTTCACTCAGTGGCGGTCCCAGGGGGGGATATTGGGGATCAACCCCCCCCCCCCGAAATTTCGTCGAAAAAAAATTAGTGGGATGAATTAAAAAAATTAATTACGCATCTAACTTTTACGAGTTTTCATGGGATGTTTAGTTTAATTTTGACTAGAATTTTTTATACAGTATTTTGTATATGAACTTAATGTATAGGCATAAGCAAATAAAGTGTGCTATTTTTTCGCTGGTTTTTTTTTTTTCATTCCGACCAATCCTCCCCCCCGAAATTTTTTTCTGGAACCGCGTCTCCTTTCACTTATATGTATGTATATGATAGAACGTGGGCCAGACCCCTTTACAGTGTACCCCCCCCCCCCCATATCCCTATAAATAGCATAACGTTATGTTCCTTGTGATAAAAGATTAAGAAAAAGCCAATGTTCCGAGAAAAAATTATTGGCCGCAATAACCCAAAATGGCGTTCAAACGTGGCGGAATGAAGAATTTGATATTAGTTCGTTTTTTTTATTACTGACATTCACCATTATGCTTAGTATTGCAATAACTGGTCTTTTATCAAAGATAGGTACTTCTAGATTCAGAATAAATAAATAAACGTACTAAAATAATTAGTCTAGACAACATAAAATACCTTTAAAGTCGATTTTTGCAAGTCATTCGCGTATTAATACCAAGTTAATTTGTCATTAAACGGTCATCATTAACGAAAAACGCCCTGAAATAAAACATCTGGAGCAACTATTCTTCTTTAAAAATCACTGGTCAAATTTCAAAATATATCAACTGGATTCATAGAAAACGGACCTTAGCGGCGAAAAGGTGCCCGTGACTCGGGCGCATCCAGTCCTCTGCCACATCGTTCAATTCGCTTACACGATTTAATTACAGCGGGTTTAGGATATTATGTTGAATGTATAAACGAGCCTATATAACTACTATTTAATTGACAGAAAAGATAATATAACCCTTTTTTTTAATTATTATTATATAAATCTGATAAATAAAGGATACAAATGATAATTAATTAGCCGCAGATTGCACAATATCGAAACCTCACTTATGGTGACATAAACTGGTTATCTTGATATGTAATAATAATGCTCTCATCGTAGTAGTTGGGTAACAGACACTAAGTGTTACCCATAAGTGTCCGTTCCCCCACTACTAAGATGAGAAAATTATTATTACATATCAAGATAACCAGTTTATGTCACCATAAGTGAGGTTTCGATATTGTGCAATCTGTGGCTAATTAATTAACATTTGTATCCTTTATTTATCAGATTTATATAATATTGTAACGATAAATCGATAAGCAAATAAAAAAAAAAATATGACATAAACTTCCGGACCGCTTGTTGGAACAAAATATGCGGTTGGAACGAACTGTTGGGGTCTAGATCTTTCGCGCCTAGTCCAAAAAGGCGTAGATCTGCCTTCATTATTCTAGAACGATCCAGGCCTGACTATTTACGATTATATATAATGAGCAGTGACTGAACGAGTTAGTTGAAGTCTGTGTCTTGACTGTGTTGCTCAAGGCATATGATTGTGTGTGTTATAAAGTTATCATTTTTGTAACCTGCTCAATTGTTTAAGTTGTAATAATTCGTTGTCATTGTGATAACTGTATATTTCTGTTAATAAATATTTGTGTAATGAATATAACCATTATAATCTCATAACAAAGGCTTTATTAGATACATAATAACACTAGAGATTCAATGTAATTTGAATTGAACATGTGGAATAATAATTCAACTAAACTGTGATAACTAAATCTTAAATAGTAAATAATTCATCACATTCTCCCCCCCCCCCTATTCATTTCAGAACATAGTCCTTCAAATAACCTGGAAGTCGATGAGCTCTTGAGGATCTCCGTAACTCGGGCTCATTGCTTAGTTGACGAATGCCTGTAGAAGTTAGTAAATTAACAATCTCCAAATCATTATCGATAACCGTTCTTTCGTCTGAAGGAGCTACGTTGCCAGATTCCAATTCTGTGGCCATAGGTGTTCTTGAATGCGATTCCTTCCGTCCGGTAATATTATTTTCGATCATCTCTTGGCATTTTGGATCATCTCTTGGCGTGGAAGTTTGGCAGTCATCTCTTGTTGCTGAACTTTCTCTTTGACTTTCGCTTCTTAGACCTTCGTTTCCGACTCCTATCGGAGCTAACTGTCTTAGGTTGACAGTTGTTTTGTTACCGTTTGGAAGTTGTACGAGTGCGTAATCTGGATTTACTTCTAGTAAAGAAACTTCTTGCACTAGAGGGTCATATTTGCTTTGTCTAAATTGATTTTTCATTAGCACTTTACCCGGTGTTGTTAACCATGTAGGAAGAGATACTCCTGAGCTAGATCTCCTTTTATGAAAGAACATCCGTTCATGTGGTGTTGAATTGGTATCAGTGCAAAGTAATGAGCGGATAGAGTGTAATGCCTCAGGTAATACCTTCTCCCACTGAGTTACCATCAGTCCTTTTGATTTTAAAGCCAGAGATACGGATTTCCGAATTATACCGTTGTAACGCTCCACTTGACCGTTCCCACAAGGATTATAAGGAGTGGTACGACTTGTGGCTACTCCATTTGAATGAAGAAATGACTGAAGTTCCTTTGAAATGAATGAAGTTCCTCTGTCCGAATGAATAAACGAAGGGTAGCCAAATAGAGTAAAAATCTGATTTAATGCATTAATAACAGTTGTTGATGATAAGTCAGTGCAAGGTATGGCAAAGGGGAACCTCGAAAATTCGCCGACTGCTGTTAACAGGTACTTTCGGGGAGTGTTCGATGGTAGGGGACCTTTGAAGTCAATACTGAGACGTTCGAAAGGAGCGGTAGCTTTGATGAGGTTACTGTGGTTGGAGTAGAAGCGGGGCTTGATCTCAGCACACGTTTTACACGAAGAAGTGACTTTTCGTATTTCATCAATGGAGTAAGGAAGGTTTTGAATTTTGACCCAGTGAGCCATTCTGGTGATACCTGGATGGCAAAGGGAAGTGTGATATTGAACCAAGCGGTCAAGAGTGTAAGAAGAAGCAATTCTGGACAACGCGTCGGCAGCAACATTTTCTTTACCAGGAAGATACACTATATCATAGTTATATGGGGCTAGTTCCAATCTACATATTGTGAATTTTCCATTTTTAATCTTTCCTGGATGTCTCATGTTAAACATGTAGGAAATAGATTTTTGATCTGTTTTCAGCTGAAATTTTCGTCCAATTAAGTAATGCCTCCACTTCCGAAGTGACTCGATTATAGCATATGCTTCTTTTTCTACAGCTGAATGATGTTGTTCACCCTTGGACAAGGTCCTGGAAAAGAAAGCAACGGGACGTTTGTTTTGAGTCAGGGTAGCTGCAATCGCGACATCTGATGCATCAGTTTCTACACAGAAAGGGATATCGTCCTCTACATTTACCACAAAGGAGTTAACGATACAGGATCTTATATTGTTGAAGTCTTCGACCAATTCAGGTTCCATAGGGAATTTCTTGCAATTTACTAATTTGTGTATTTTGTCCGAGAACAAGGGCACCCATTTTGAATAGTAGGAGAACATACCTAGTGCACGCTGTAAAGAAACTTTATTTTCTGTAATTGGAATTTAATCAAAGGCTCTAGCCGGTCAGGGTCAGGTTTCAATGTGTTACCTTCAATATGATAACCCAAAATTTTAATGGATTTCAAGTTGAAACGGGATTTCTCTTGGTTGATAGTAAGATTGTAATCCTTGCATACATTCAAAAATTTGTTCAGATTGGCGTCATGTTCAGATTGGTCTTTGCCACTGACAGTTACATCATCCAAATATATGTTTACACTTTGTAAGTCTTCTTTCGCTTTTATATCGTCCATTACCCTCTGGAATGCAGCAACACCATTGGTCACACCCATAGGAATTCGTTTGAACTGCCAGAGTTTCCCAGCGGCCTCAAAAGCAGTGTAAAGTTTTTCTTCATTCTTTATCGGTATTTGGTAATATGCACTTTTTTTTTTTTTTTTTTTTTTTTTTTTTTTTAATTTATTAATGTTTATTTATTCCAGCTCGGCTTCTTAAAGTCATACATGGGTTTATATAACAATTATATACAAAGTTTAACAATTGCATATGTGAGGGAATGGTCTCACGCAGGAGACACCCTTAACTGAGCAAATTTATAATACATCAATAAGAAATAGTAGTAAAATTCGAAAATTAAACATACTATAACTATAAAATAAATGTATATTACAAAGAAGAAAATAAATAAATAATTATAATAATAAATCAAATATGTAAATGCTATAAAAGAATGTCTTGTAAAAGTCTTGGTTTTAGCCTACGGGACGTTGTTGGTTTCCCAAGGTTGAAGGCAACAGCTCTCTTAACAGATGGCAGCTGGGAGTGAAATTTTTTGAATCTATTATTTATAAACTCATCTGTATGTTCTACCTGAAGTTCTCGGTGGAGTTGTTCATTTCTGATAAACCATCGGGCATCTACTGCGATTCTTAACATCTTGTTTTGAAATGTTTGCAGCTTTTTTTGTTTAGATCATGATGCAGCACCCCATACTTCGCAACCATACATCAATAGTGGACGTAAGATGGTTTTGTACAAGAGTATTGTCACTTGTGGCTTCAATTTCGATTTTCTATTTATAATAGGATACAACATTGCTAACCTTGCATACGCTTGTTGTTGATGTGGTGGTTCCATGTGAGTCTTCGGTCCAGCAGTACGCCTAAATATTTCACTGCACCATCTGCGGGATTCCATGGAATCTTATTCCCGTTGATATTTAATTCTGGAGGGTCGTTAGGTCGTCTAAGGGTGAAGATCTTAGCCACGCATCTTTGAGCATTGATATTAATTTTCCATTTCATGAAATATTTTTCTAAAGTTGAAATGCTTTTCTGTAATTCGTTCCGGGCTATGATGATGTCTTGGTGTTGAGAGAAAATAGCGGTGTCATCGGCAAACATGGCTATGGAAGTTGAGGTGGATTGGACTATGTCGTGGACGTAGAATGTAAACAGCAGGGGAGAGAGAACTGATCCTTGTGGAGTGCCGGCCTCAATCTGTCTTATGGATGAATTGATATTATTTATTTTAACTGTAAATGTCCGATCTTGAAGAATTGAAGCTATGATATTAAAAAGATATTTTGGGGCATCCACTTTTTTCAGTTTATATAAAAGACCAGTATGCCAAACCTTGTCGAAGGCTTGCTGAAAATCCAATAATGCAACCAGTGTGTGTTTTTTCATTTCGAACCCGTTGATCACTGACTCAGAAAGCCTCAATAATTGGTGAGAAGTTGAATGACAGGATTGAAATCCAAACTGAAAGTCTGGAATGATGTTATTGGATTCAAAGAAAGATGACAGCCGCCTTTTTATCACCGTTTCAAGCACTTTCCCAAGAATTGGTAATAGACTAATGGGTCTGTAGCTGTTGATCAATTTGGCGTTTTTACCTGGCTTTTGGATGACCACTAGGTCAGCTTTTTTCCAAAATTCAGGAAAATATCCTATACGCAGACAACTGTTGTAAATTGAGGTTAAAAGAATTTTAGCTTTCCTAGGCAAATTTTTAATAGCAATGGATGGAATCAGATCGTGCCCTGGACATTTTTTTGTTTTTAGCCTATTAATTATCTCCTCAATATCCTTAGGACTTGTAAATTCCAAAGGGAGTTGTACAGTAGGTTTTGGAGTCGTCAAATATTTTTCAACATCTACATTCAACTGACTGCTCCCACACGAAGGGTTGGAGAATGTCGATTCGAAGTAGTCAGCAAATGCCTCTGCTTTGTCTTCGTCTCTAGTGATGACGACATCTTTCTCAGTTAGGCTAGGGACTGGGTCAAATTTTTTTAAAAGTCGCCTAGTAGCCTTCCAGACGGATTGGTCCCTTGGATCTAAGTCGTCCACATACTTCTGATAATTTGTAATCGCCAATTCGTCCAGCTCTCTTTTTACTGCATGTTTGAAGTAGTTCCATTTCTTTTTGTAAACAGGGTCTCTGCTGCGCATCCACTGTCTCCTGGCAAGGTTTTTCTCTTTAATTTTCAGTAAAATTGCTTTTGGGCAACTATTTGAAAATATTTTCTTTCTTAAGGTAAATGGTCTTATAGTTGCTTCAAGTAAGCTAGTTGAGATGATTTCATTAAAATTCTCGATACAATTATCTATTTCTAGAGCCTTGGAATAATCTTTCTTTAAAACAATCTTTACATCAACTGTTGCTTTGTATGTTTCCCAGTCAATCACTCCATTAATTAGGGTTTTCCGCCGGGGCATTTCATGAATTTCAGTTGAAAATTTGATTAATACTGGGACGAGGTCCGAGTTCAGAGCGGTGATTATCTGGGATGATATCGGAAGTCTAATATCTTTCGCTAAAATAATATCTAATATATCGGGTGAACATCCTGGTCTATAAAAAGTAGGTTCGGGAGGTGCATGAATTTGTATATTGTGCCTTGTACAGATATCCAACAAAGCATTTCCTGAAGAATTTGATTTACGGCAACCCCAATATATATTTTTACAGTTTATGTCTCCTAAAAATAATGTATGGTCATCTGGTGGTAAAAGATTTAAAATTTCTTCTTCTTGAAGTTTTTTGTTTGGTGGCCTATAAGCCGCTGTGATGATTATAGGGGGCGATGAGCTTAATCGGATTGATATAGCTGCGATGTTAGAAATATTTGAAATAATATTTTCAGTAAAACTAATATTATTCTTAATTATCAAGGCAACACCTCCGGAAGCAGTCGAACTATCTCTATCATTACGTAAGATTCTATAACCTCGAATTTTGAATTTAACGTTTTGTGATAGATGTGTCTCTGTTATGCAGGCTATATCAATAGAATTCGATTCGAGAAAAATTTGAAATTATTTTCTTTGGGAAGATATGCCATACGCATTCCAATTTAATAGTTTTAATTTCCTTAGTTCACAAACCATGATTTATTTTAAGATATTAAAAAAGGTTTGTTATAAACGTATATCAAATAAAAATAGTTGAATACTGTTGGATTATGGGGTTTTAATTAACACAGTGGAAGTTTAATAAGTCTTTATTTTAATTAGTAAACACTTCACATGTGAGACACATTTTTTAATATATAAGAGATAACAGCATTAATGTTACATGAACATATGCAATTTTCTGATTGGTCGAGGGCTTGCCAATAGGGTGCAAGTAAACTTCCCTCCTAAATACAAAATTAACTTCAACACAACCCTCTTAATTTTGTAAACAAAAAAATAAAATAAAATTTTCAATGAAAGAAAAGAAAAAAACACATTGCGTTTACAATTTTTCAATTTGATTTTTAAAATATGAAAACTTAGTCTTGTCTAGAGGTTTTGTAAGCACATCAGCTATTTGATTTGAACTAGGACAATATTGGATATTTACAGTATTATTTACTACCAAATCTTTAATATAATGGAAACGTACATCGATATGTTTTGTTTTTCTATTAAAACTTCCTTTTTTGATCAAACAAATCGCATTCTGATTGTCTATATTTAAAGTATTTTTTTTTTATTGGTATACCTGTCATCTCTTCATAAAGATTTTTAAGGTAAACAGCTTCCTTACAGCATTCTGCAGCAGCAATATATTCACTTTCTGTGGAGGAAGTGGCAACGATCGGTTGCTTCTTAGAACTCCAACTTATTGGGCCTCCAGCATAGAAGATGATGTATCCTGTTGTACTCTTCCTTGTTTCGGGATCACCGGCGTGGTCCGAGTCACAATAGGCAATTATTTCATCAGTAGAGTCTTTGGAGTATCGAATGCCTTGATTCATCGTACCTTTAATATATTTTAATGTTCTTTTGAGATTTATGAGATCATCATCAGTGGGATTTTCTACTCTTCTGCTGCTCATACCCACAGCGTAGGCTAAATCTGGTCTTGTTTTCGTCGAGATGTACAGAAGGCTTCCTACCGTCTGCCTAAATGGAAAGTTGACTAAATTTTCATTCGTTTTTGGCATTTTTAAGAATGGGGTAGCTACTGGCTTAGCATCATGCATACCATATTTCTTTAGTACTTGTTTAGCATACCCTGTTTGGGAAATCTTCACAGTTCCTGATTGATGAACAACTTCCAATCCTAGGAATGTTGTAGGGTTTTTTACTGCAGTAATTTCAAATTCTTGCGTTAATTGCAACAATAACTTTGATATTTCTTCCTCATTCTCCGAGGCAACAATGCCATCATCCAAGTGGATTGCTAAAAACAAAGTAGAGTTTTTATTTTTAAAAATGCATGGCTCATTCTTTAGAGCTTCTAGTCCGCTTTTTTAGTAGAAATTCTGAAAAGTGTTTGTTCCATCTAAGTGGTGCTTCTCGAAGTCCATATAGGGCCTTTTATACTTTACAAATTTTATTTTTAGGTTTCTCCCATCCTTGTGGTATCTCCATATAAACCGGATGTTCTAACTTTCCATACAGAAATGCTGTTTTAATATCAAATTTTGCCACGTGGTAGTTCCTTTGCGCAATCAAGGCATGTATGAGGCGCAAAGCATCACTGCTCACAACAGGACTGTAAGTTTCATCACCGCAAAGCTGTTGCTCTCAGCCTCGTGCAACTAAACGGGCTTTAGAGTTTTGGTTATCTTTAACACGAAAAACCCATCTGTTGGTTAGAATTTTCTGACCATTAGCAGTTTTTCTGTCAACAAGAGTCCAAGTTTGGTTTTTCTCCAAAGAAAGCATCTCCTCAGCCATCGCCCTCTTCCATTTGTCGGAATCTTTTCCAGCTACAGCTTCCTTGTAGGTGAGCAGGGCCAATTCAGGGTCATTATCTTCACCGAGGATGTAGTCGTTCAATTTTTTTGGTGTTTTCTTCTTTTACCTCTTCCGAGTTCTGCAGTTCCTTCTTCCGATTCCTCATCTCCTTCCTTCATTTTCTTCTTCATGCTGATTTTGTTCTTCCTGCTCATCTTCTTCCAATCCTACAGCTTCCTGATCTTCTTCTTCCAATCCTACAGCTTCCTGATCTTCTTCTTCCAATCCTGCAGCTTCCTGATCTTCTTCTTCCAATCCTGCAGGTTCCTGGTCAGATGAGTCAAAATCATCAAACCATATTGTCTTGGGGTTAGGCTTTTCTACATCATTATCCTGGACAGACTTGGTGAATTGAACATCCCTCGAGTAGATTATTTTCCTCCATTTATCATCCCATAATCTGTAAGAGTTCTTGGCATATCCAACAAATATATATTTTGTTGCCCTGTTATCAAGTTTCTTTAAGTGACCCAAGTTTTTCACATATGCAGGACATCCAAATATTTGCAGTCTGGACATGTCTGGTGGTTTCCCATACCACATTTCTGCTGGAGTAACATCCAAAGTCTCTGTCGGGCTTCTGTTTTGATATATACTGATGTCAATAATGCTTCCCCCCACAGTTCTTTGTTAACATCGGAGTCAAATAATAATGCTCTTGTCCTGTCCATCAATGTTCTTCCGAGTCTTTCTGAATGGGAATTTAGTTGTGGAGTATGTGGTGGCGTATAGTCTAAAACTATTCCTTTCTTTTTGCAAAAAGCAACAAAGTTTTTCTCCATGTACTCTCCTCCCCTATCACATCGGATTTTAGAGACCTTTGATTGCCATTTGTTCTCAATTTCTGCGATATAAGACATAAGCGCACCTGATGCTTCGTATTTTCCTCTTAATAAGAAAGCAGCCGCAAAGTGAGTATAGTCATCCATGCAGGTAACAAAATACTTATATCCATCCCACATTTCTACTTCAAACGGACCAACTACATCTGTGTGTATTATTTCAAGTGGACGGGTCGCTTTAGTTCGATGTCTTCCGAAAGGTTTTCTCGTAAACTTAGCTCGGAGACATGTATCACAAGAATCGTCTACTTTCTGTTTATCTTCCTTGTTTATAAACATTCCCGTTGAAAGAGAAGATAACCTTTTTAGATTTGTAAAGCTTAGGTGCCCAAGTTTCCTATGCCAGGTCAAAGTGTCATCTGTTGTTTTACTAAGAAGAGATTCATTTTTAACGCCAGGTTGTTGTAGCTCATATAAACCTTTGGAATTCTTTTTTCCTACTATAACTGTTTCACCTTTCCTTATAAATACCATGTGATTTTTAAATTCAACACTAGCTCCAGATTTAGTAATTTTATTGACCGATATTAAATTTCTGGACAAATCTTTAATGTACAAGACATCCTTCAATATAAAATTTTCAAAATGAATGTCCCCAATAAAAGTAGCTAGCATTTTCTGACCATCCTTTGCTACACTAACTTCATTATGTATCGGTTTAACATCAACTAACAGGCTAAAATCGTAGGTCATATGCGTGGAGCAGCCTGAGTCTATGACAAATGTATTGTTATTCTCAGTAGAGGATACTAGAAAAGCAACCTTGTTGTTTTGATTTTTGTAACCTTTAGGTCGGAAGAAACACTGATTTGACTCATGATTGGACTTTTTACAATACTGGCAGTTCTTATTGCTACTATTATTTGAACAATGCTTGGCAATGTGTCCAACTCTGTTACACTTAAAACATTTTAAACCTTTAGGTGTGGCTTTAAACGCTACATCACCTTTATCATTCTGGGTTATATCATTATTCTTTTCTGACAACAGCCTAGACGTGAGATTTTCTAAAGTCCGTTCCTCCTTAGAGGTGCTCTGCCAAGCAGTAATAAAATTATTAAAAGAATGGGGCAAAGCGGAAAGTATTCTTTGAATAACCTCTTCATCTTTAATAGGATGTTTTAAACTTTTAAGTTTGAAAACAATATTTTCTATTTTGGGAATATCAGAAGAGACATTTGTTATTTTAAACTTAAAATATTCTTGAAGCAATGAATCCTTTTGTTGATCTGTGTTTCCTTCATACAGTTTTACAAGTTTCTTGAACATTGCCTCTGCATTCTCACAGGACATTATAAGCATTTTATTCCTTTTGTTCAATGACATTAAAAGAAGTTTTTGAGTTTTAGCTTCGTTTTTATCACCTTTTACAGATTCTCTCTTTGAGATGTGATTATACAAATCTAATGATTTAAGGCATACCTCAACTCAAATTTCCATAAGTAAAAGTTCTGTGGCCCTTCTAATTTTTCGATTATTTCCAGAGTCTTGATGTCTTCCATCTTTACAGTTTTAATTTTTTTAAACAATGGTATGTTTTTAAGTTTAACGCACGGATACGTCCGACAAACACCTTCACCCGAATCACTTCCCGACTTCGCGAACTTTATTTTATACAAGTAGAGATGAGAGATGGTCAACTGTTCTTCAATTACGATAGGTTAAATGATGGTCAGGATTTTCAGTTACAATGATTTTATTATGGTAAGCCAACGTTTCGATCCAACTTGTGGATCTTCATCAGGGCTAAAAGAAAACAAATATATGAGTATCTATGCTGGAGGGTGACAATAAATGGATACATTACAGAACTGATAATAATATAAAAGATGGTGTATACATAAATATTAAAATAAGAGGCTGGTTAACAAGATAAAATACAATGCATACAAAATTGGAAAATATACAGAATGAAGCATACAATACAAAAAAAAATAAAAAATGTTGTATGCATTGTTACATTATGTATTATCTCATTTTTATGTTATTATTCAGTCCAGACACAACTATTTGTATACAGTACCATATATTTTGTTAGTTTTTAAATTTTTTGTTCACTCAGTTGTCATGTGCCTTCACTTCAAAAGCGTTGGATTTCCCCGCCATAAACCTTTGAAGTGGGCAAACTAACCCCCTACCACTACCTCTCACCTTATTTTTACCTTTAGTCTTAGTATCCACCTGGACTCAGTAGGTAAATATCAGGTTCTATTTTATCTTGTTAACCAGCCTCTTATTTTAATATTTATGTATACACCATCTTTTATATTATTATCAGTTCTGTAATGTATCCATTTATTGTCACCCTCTAGCATAGATACTCATATATTTGTTTTCTTTTAGCCCTGATGAAGATGCACAAGTTGGATCGAAACGTTGGCTTACCATAATCAAATCATTGTAACTGAAAATCCTGACCATATCTTTATTTTATACACTTTTTATTATGTCCTGTGTGTGCCTGGGCCCATAACCTGTTGGATTATGGGGTTTTAATTAACACAGTGGAAGTTTAATAAGTCTTTATTTTAATTAGTAAACACTTCACATGTGAGACATTTTTACTTTCACTTACCTATATATGAAATATATAGTAAGTGGAAGTAATGCGATCGTGAAAATTTTCGACTTCCGGTTTTCAACGGAAATACACGTTTTGGGGTCCCCTGAGTCAAAATAACCAAGTCCCGCGAAATGGTCTGTGTGTGTGTGTGTGTGTGTGTGTGTGTGTGTGTGTGTGTGTGTGTGTGTGTGTGTGTGTGTGTGTGTGTGTGTGTGTGTGTGTGTGTGTGTGTGTGTATGTGAACAGACTAGCTCCAAAACTATAAACCGTGCGAACCTGAAATTGGGTATTTAGAGTATGTATATGCCCGCGATGTGACAGCAAAAATTTCATCAAATTTGCTCAAAGGGAGGGGGTACTTTATTTAATAATTTTTTAAGTTTTTTCGATTTTCTCAAAAACGGCTCTAACGATTTTGATTAAACTGAGTATTTGATCTATTTATATGCCCGAAATATGACTGTAAAAATTTCATCAAAATTGATCAACCGGAGGGGGGGACTTTACTTAATAAATTTTGTATCATTTTCACATGTTTTTTTTATTTACTCAAAAACGGTTTTAACGATTTTGACCAAACTTGCTATTTGATGTATTTATATGCCCGAGATATGACTGTAAAAATTTCATCAAAATTGATCAACCGGAGGGGGGACTTTACTTAGTAAATTTTTTATCATTTTCATGTGTTTTTTTATTTACTCAATCACGGCTTTAACGATTTTGATCAAACTGGGTATTTGATGAATGTTTATACCAAAGATGTGATAGCCAACATTTCATCAAAATTGATCTACGGGAGGGGGGACTTTACTTAATAAATTTTGTATCATTTTCACGTGTTTTTTTCAAAACAAAAATAAGATGTGAATGTAGAAAAATGTGTGACTTTGGGAAATGATATTTAGCAAAACACGTCAATTTCTAATCTAAGTAAGTTGGTAAGTGAAAGTTTTGTGTTGCGCGCACGCACCAGATTTTTAATATATAAGAGATAACAGCATTAATGTTACATGAACATATGCAATTTTCTGATTGGTCGAGGGCTTGCCAATAGGGTGCAAGTAAACTTCCCTCCTAAATACAAAATTAACTTCAACAAATACTAGTTATGAAAGGATTAATAACAGTAGATAGGTTATTGTTTACTTTAAGGCCCAGTTGTGAAGAACGATGTAACTAGTGAGCTTAAATGTGACATAATTTGTGGTAAATAAGGTTTAATTGCTTCTAAAATTATTTTTGTAATAGTTGATAAGATGTCATTGTTTGATTCAACTGGGTCTGTTTGATGTTGATTTGATTGAGCTGGACTAGCGGCAGAGGCAAATGTGAGATTCGGCGAGAATTTCCTAGCTGCTGGTTTTTTAGTTTCTGTCGTCGTATTGCTATTCTCATTTTTACCAGGTGAGTTTATTTTATTTTTTATTGCTTGATAGTGAGGACAGCCTTTGTAACTAGCCGCGTGAGGTTGTTTACAATTTACGCAGTACGGCTTATCTGTGAATTTTAAAGGGCATTTAGAAAAATGGTGGTTTTCCTTGCATTTAACACATCTAGGCTCCAAATGACAATAATTTTTAGTGTGCCCATACCTTTGACAGTTGGTACACATTGGGATGTTATTATTTTTATGTTTCGGCTCAACAGATACTATTGCGTAAAATAAATTATAAATTTTAAAAATATTGCTAGCCTGGTCATTATTTACGAGTGATACGGAATAAAGGGGAGTAGGCTTTTTATCTTTATTTAAAATTCTAGAAACATGTGTTACTTCGAATTTTTTACTACATAATTCTGCCTTTAGCTCTTCATCAGAAATTGTATAAGGAATACCCCTTATTATGACATTTAGCTGTTTGTTTTGTTCCGTGGAAAACGTATGATATTCTATTTTTTTCTTCATCATAATATTTTGTCATAGTTCTATAATCGTCGATTGATGATAACATTATTTTCGTGCTATTGCCGGTTAATTTAGTTGTGAAAGGTTCAATACATAAAGCCTTTAGGTCATTTAAGAGGAGTTGATAATTGTTTGCTTTGTGTAGGTATATTGGGTAATGATTAAACCTTCTAGTTGTAAAATAAGGCTTTATTGCAATCATAATTACACTAGATGTGAATTGTATAACATTAGATATAACAGTGTATAAAGGTAAAGGAAACATATGTTTACAAGTTATAACAGTGCATAAAAAGGTAATATTTCATCACATTCTCCCCCACTTCATTTACAGACATAGTCCTGAAGGTATCTTGGAGCTCGGATTGTTCTAGATGATCTCCAAACAGGAGGTGGTGGACTAGGCTTAGATTTGGCCGGCGATGTAATAATTTCATTCCCTGGAGTTAGCGATTGCTTTGGAGGAACAGGTAGTGGACTTGGATGAGAGCTGGAAGGGGCTGGGGGACAGCTAGTTCTTAGTTCATCTACAGTGTCAAGAGAACTTCTCAAATACGATTGCCGAGTTGCGTCATGTTCAGGCCTTTCTTGAATAAGAATAAAATCTCCTGATGATATAGGAGTTTCTGTAGGATTTTCTGTTTTTTCTCCTTCGGGTTTATAACCAGCTGGCGCTAGATGCCTTAAATTTACAGTCGTTTCCCTTCCGTCAGGTAGTTCCACCAGCGCGTAGTCAGGATTAGCATGTAGTAGTGTGACTTCTTGAACCAGAGGGTCATATTTGCTCTGACGTACATGATTTTTCATCAGTACTTTTCCTTGAGTTGTCAGCCATGAGGGAAGCGCCACTCCAGAACTAGATTTCCTTTTATGGAAAAACATACGTTCATGGGGAGTTGAGTTGATAGTTGTACACAGCAATGAACGAATGTAAAGCTTCAGGCAGCACTTTCTCCTACTGAGCCACCGCCAGTCCTTTGGATTTTAAGGCCAATGAAATAGTTTTCCATATTACTCCATTGTAGCGTTCCACCTGACCATTACCACACGGGTTGTATGGAGTTGTGAAGCTGGTTGCCACGCCATTAGAATGAAGAAACATTTGGAGTTCTCTTGAAATGAAAGAGGTTCCTCTATCTGAATGAATGTAGGAAGGATATCCAAATATGTAGAAGATTTGGTTTAGTGCCTGAATAACGGTTGTTGATGATAAGTCTGCACAAGGTATAGCGAACGGGAATCTGGAGAATTCATCGACCACTGTTAAACGATATTTACGAGGAGTGTTTGAGGGTAATGGACCTTTAAAATCGATGCTTAGTCGCTCAAAGGGGGATGTTGCTTTGATAAGTGAGCTTTGCCTGTAATGAAAACGAGGCTTCACTTCGGAGCAAGTCCTGCAAGAAGAAGTTACCTTCCGAACTTCATCAATTGAATAAGGTAGATTTTGACTTTTTACCCAATGGGCCATCCGTGTAACGCCAGGATGACAGAGGGCATTATGAAAATACACCAGCCTGTCAAAAGTATGTACTGAGCTGCAAGTCCTCGATAATGCGTCAGCAGCATGATTCTCCTTCCCTGGTCTGTAGACAATGTCGTAGTTGTATGGTGCAAGTTCAAGACGCCATCTAGTAAATTTTTCATTTTTTATTTTTCCAGAATGTAGAATGTCAAACATGTAAGAAATGGATTTTTGATCCGTTATAAGTTGGAACCTCCGACCAATTAAATAGTGGCGCCATTTTCGAAGGGATTCCATGATTGCGTAGGCTTCTTTCTCAACTGCAGGATGGTTCCGCTCACTCTTGGATAATGTTCTTGAAAAAAAGGCAACAGGACGTTTATTCTGAGTGAGTACAGCTGCTATTGCTATATCCGAGGCATCTGTTTAAACGCAAAATGGTATATCTTCCTCGATATTGAAAACGTAGGATTTAGCGATACAGGAACGAATATTATTGAAGTCTTGAACTAATTCTGTATCCATAGGAAATTTTCTGCAGTTAACTAGTCTCCGTATTTTATCTGAAAATTTTGGAACCCATTTCGAGTAATGCGCAAACATTCCAAGTGCCCGCTCCAGTGAAACTCTATTTCTCGGAATAGGGAAATCGATTAAAGGTTTCAGTCTATCGGGATCAGGTTTCAAAGTGTTGTTTTCTATGGGGTATCCCAGGATTTTAATGGATGTTAAATTAAACCGGGATTTTTGTTTGTTTATTGTCAAAGCATATTTTTGACAAACACTCAGAAATTTTTCTAGGTTTAAGTCATGCTCAGCTTGGTCCTTGCCACTGACTGTTATGTCGTCCAAATAAATGTTGACTCCTTTCAAGCTTTCTCTGGTCCTAATCTCGTCCATCTTCCTCTGGAATGCCGCCACACCGTTAGTCACACCCATAGGTATCCGCTTAAATTGCCACAGTTTTCCTGCAGCCTCAAAAGCAGTAAAATGCCTCTCATCCTTTCTGATAGGTATCTGGTAATATGCACTTTTTAGATCTATAGTGCTATGAATACTATACTTGGCGACATTGGAAGCTATTTTTTCAATAGGGGGGACGGGATATGCATCCAACATAGTATATTTATTAATTGTTTGTGAGTAGTCGACAACCATGCGTTTTCTGTGGGTTCCGCTTACTACCAACACCTGTGCTCTCCATGGTGAGTTACTTTCCTCAATTATACCATCGGAAAGTAGTTTTTTAATGTGTGATGAGATAAATTCTTCGTCTTCTACTGAATAACGCCGGGATTTGATGGCGATCGGCCTACAGTTTGGGGCAAAATGCTGAAATAGTGAAGCAGGACTGACTTTGGCACATGTTAGGCTACTACTGATCTGTAAAACAGGTTTTTTACCACCAAATTGTATGGATAATTGGGCATGTTGTTGTAAGATATCATGTCCCAAAATAATATCTGCACAACAATCTTTCAGAACGCTCAACTTTGTGTTAGCATATCGATTATTTGATATTTGTAAATTGACCAAACAATAAGCTTTAATTGACATGGCCAAGGAGGATGAAGCCATGGCAACTTCTGAAGAGGTAGGGTACTGTTGAATATTGTGTTGGGAAGCGAACGCATCGCTGATATAGCTTTCAGAGCTTCCGGTATCAATTAGCCCCTCTGCTGAGAAATCATTTATTTTTATATTAATAATAGATTTGGAAAGATTGAGAGGGGAAGCTGCTGAAATCCCTGAACACCGAGTTACCTGGGATGTAAACGTTTTACCTGGGAGACAAGCCACTGTTCCAAAGCTATCAGTATCTTGCTGCTGAGGCGAATCGGGACGGGAAGATGTGGCTGCAGTCCGGTTTTGAAGTTTGGAAGATCTGCAAACTTTAGCATAATGGCCTTTCTTACTACAGAGCTTACAAATAGCATCACGAGCAGGGCATGATATCCGTGAGTGTCGATTAAGACCACAAAAGAAACATTTAGAATTAACAGCTGCAGTTAATGTCGGAGTTGAAGGCGTCCTTAAAGTATCAGTTGTTGCAACTTGCGTATTATTGCTTAAATATGTCTCAGAGAATGTTTGTGCTGATTCTAACGAGCGAGCTTTCAATAAAGCATCGTCTAGAGTTAAAGTGAAATTCTCAAGTAGCCTTTGTCGAATGTTATGGGAGGAAAGACCGCTTATAAAGGCATCGCGAATGTATTCGTCCCTGTAGACTTCAGCCTGGACCGTTTTGAAGCCACAATCAACACTAAGTTGACGTAAGGATTGTAAAAATTGATCTACAGTTTCACCAGGCTGTTGTTGTCGTGTCATTAATTTGTGCCTAGAATATATCTCATTTTTAGGTTTAATGTAAAGTCCATCTAACCTAGTAATAGCCGCCTCGTAGGACATACATTCACTAATAAGCTCATAAATAGGGTGACTGATATGATTATAAAGTAGTAATAACTTATCTGCTTCAGAGGCCTTGATTGATGCTGTGAAGATTTCGAATGTTCTCTTCCAATGATTCCACTGAGAAGTGCTTGATGCAGATGTGTGTTCAGCTTCAAATCTTTCGGGCTTAAAATACTTGTCCATCTTGATAATAAATGTTATCAAATAACTATTATTGAAATGATTGCAATAAATTGTAATGATTTAACCTTCTAGTTGTAAAATAAGGCTTTATTGCAATCATAATTACACTAGATGTGAATTGTATAACATTAGATATAACAGTGTATAAAGGTAAAGGAAACATATGTTCACAAGTTATAACAGTGCATAAAAAGGTAATATTTCACCACAATTTAGTTGTGAAAGGTTCAATACATAAAGCCTTTAGGTCATTTAAGAGGAGTTGATAATTGTTTGCTTTGTGTAGGTATATTGGGGGAATTTTTGGAGAATTTTGTGAATTTTTATTATCATTGTTATAGGTCTGATTCGAAGCCTCCGGATTATTCGATGAAAGTTCATGTTATATCCCTATGTTAAAATCTCTTTGTATTCTTAATTGACATTAACAGATGTTATTGTGATATATAATATGTTTTACCCTTGTTTAAAAAACGAAATCAATTTCTGTTATCTTAATATAGTTATTATGATATTTGTAACCATTGTTTTTCATTTCAATTATCAAGTTGAGACATAACAGATTGGGGACGAGGACAAACTACGTAAGTTTACCTTTTTTTTTTTTTTCAAATAGTTCAATATCATCAAATTGATTCAAAATGAATAATGATCAATTTAGAGAGTTGCTTACTATTTTGGCTTCGAACCATCAATCATTAATTCAAGCAGTATCACAGCCCAAACAGGCACTTTCTAATTCATGCACTGTATTTCAAGTTTTGAAGAATTTGTTTCAAGTAAGGAAACATTTTCACAATACAGACTCCGATTTCAAAATTACTTGGAAATCAAAAATATGGAAATTAATACCGAGTTCAGTACTCGGCTGTTTTTAAATAGCATTGAACCTAAGACATACTCATTGTTAACTTCGTTATCCGCACCACTTGCTCCAACTGATCTCAACTATGACAAGATAGTTTCATTACTAACTGAGCATCTGTGCCCTAAGAAAAACCCATTAGTTGAACGCCACAAATTTCTGTCGTATTTCCAATCAGAGACTGATAACATATCACAATATGTTACCTCCCTCAAATCGTTTATCTCTGACTGTAATTTGTACTGTGAGTGTAAGAAATCTATTTCTGATATTTTCTTATGCTCCCAATTCATTAGGGGCATTCGAAATTCGTACATACGAGAACAACTTCTTATGAGCCCGGAGATGCCTTTTGATGAAATTCTTAAGAAAGCCCTCGCATTAGAAGCTTCAAGAACTGATAGCTGTCATATTTCAAGTCAACAGGAGAATTCATCTCTTGTTAGCAAAGTCCATACAAGAAGGCAATCACTTCAAAATAATAGAAAACGCTCATCTAAGATGCTATACCGAAGGGACTACGAAGAACTTGGGATTGATAAATTATGCCTTCGCTGTGGTAAAGATAATCACCTTGCAGCTGATTGTCGCGTTAACAGGGATAAGTTGCGTTGTCAAGCGTGTTTAAAGCAAGGCCATGTCCAGAAAGTATGCATCAAAACACTCCTCCGGAAAAGACAGGGAATAAAACAAATTTCGCGAAGTTCTGATTCCGAATCAAATTTCACAGAGGAAGAAGAGATAGAAGTATATCAGCATTTCAATAAAATAGTAAATGTGCATAAAAAAGATAATACCCATGAAACAGCAAAATATTTCATCCAAGTATTAATAGAAGGAAAGCCTCAAACCTGTTATATATATAAAGAGAAACCTTTAGGCAAGATGAGGTTTTATTCATCTAAGAACAATGCCAGTACATTTAAACAATGTTTGAACAATACATTAAACAATAAGCAACAATATTAACATGTGAGTCAAATAGTAAATATAAATTATAAATGAATTATCATTTAACTGTAGAGATTCACCACATTCTCCCCTCCTTATTATTTGCAATAAAAGTCATTCAAGTATTGGGGAGCTTTTCTTTGCCGACTTGATCTTCTTGGAGAAGTTTGAACTGACTGACTAATGTCTTCGGGTAATTGTCGATTACACTGGGTGCCTTGCAGAGTAGGTCCAGGTTTTTCAATTTCTTCTAAACTATGCCTTATCTCTATGGTTGAGTCGTGTATTAGTGGAGCTTTCTCACAAGAACGGGGGTTGTTAAATTTAGATGCTTCAGGTAAGCGTTCTGTAAATTTAGATGCTTCAGATAAGCGTTCTGTATCCCCTGTGGGCGCTAGGTGGCGAAGGGAAACAGTCGCTTCCTTACCGTTTTGCAGTCGCACGATGGCATAATTTGGATTAGCTTCCACAAGATCAACTTCATCGACTAGAGGATCGTATTTATTTTCCCTGACGTGTCTCTTCAATAATACTTTTCCTTGAGTCATAAGCCAAGTAGGCATGGACAGTCCATTGGACGATCTTCTGTTGTGAATAAACATTCGCTCGTGGGGTGTCAGGTTCGTAGCTGTACACAATAGAGATCTCACACAATGCAGGGACTCATTTAGTACACTTTCCCATTGATTGATGCTCATATTTCTACCCTTTAAAATTAGTGATATAGTTCGCCAAAGAGTTCCGTTGAGTCTTTCTATCTGCCCGTTGCCTTGGGGGTTATAGGGTGTTGAGTGGCTCGTAGCTATACCTCTAAAATGTAGGAATGTTTTTAATTCATTTGACATGAATGCAGATCCTCTATCTGAGTGAATGAAAGATGGGGTACCGAATAGGCTAAATAGATCGCAGAATTTTTCTATAACTGTAGCAGCAGTCATGTCCGGGCACGCATAAGCGAATGGAAATCGAGAGTACTCATCTATAATAGTGAGTAAATACTTGTTTTTGTTTACAGACGGCAAAGGTCCTTTAAAATCTACATTCACCCGCTCAAACGGTGTAGTTGCCTTTATCAAATGCATTTCGTTAGGCTTGTGAAAACGTGGTTTAAGTTCAGCGCATATTTTACAAGAGGCAGTCACCTTCCTGATTTCTTCTAAAGTAAATGGTATGTTTCGACTCTTGATCCAGTGTGCCATTCTGGTAACACCCGGATGGCCTAGATTGGAATGTAAGGTATATAGCTTATCGGCTCCAGTAGCACCGCAAACCCGTGATAGCGCATCAGCTGCGTCATTCTTATTTCCTGGTCGATAAACAATGTCGTAGCTGAAGCATGAAAGTTCTAGGCGCCATCGGAGTATCTTTTCATTTTTAATTTTACTTTTGTGATGCTGATCAAACATAAAAGATACGGATTTCTGATCAGTTATCAGTTTGAAATGGCGACCAATAAGAAAATGTCGCCATTTTTTCAGAGATTCAACAATAGCGTAAGCCTCTTTTTCTATGGAAGAGTGTCTAATCTCGCTAGGAGAGAGCATCCGAGAGAAAAAGGCAACCGGGCGGTCCGACTGGGAAAGGGTAGCTGCTATAGAATGTTCTGATGCATCAGTCTCAACCACAAATGTGATGTCTTCAGCAATTGCAGACATGGCTGATTTAGCAATTTCCGTCTTCATACATTCGAAGTCGGAAGCAGCTTTAGGTGAAAGTGGAAAGGTCTTAGTATTAACCAAACTTTGTACCTTCTGAGAATAGCGTGGAATCCATTTGGAATAGTGAGATAACATCCCCACTGCTCTTCTTAGCGATGCTGCATCATTGGGCACAGGAAGGTTCAGCAACGGCCTTAGCCTTTCTTCATCAGGCTTTAGTGTTCTGTTTTCTATTCTATATCCTAGTAGTTTTATAGAAGTTGTTGAATACTTACTCTTTGTTTCATTTATAGTAAGGTTGTACTTCTTAGCCACTGCGAGGAATTCTGCAAGATTGTTATCATGTTCTTCCTGATTATTCCCACAGACAGTTATATCATCCAGATATGCATATACACCTTTGAGTTCTTCAACTTGTATAAGATTGTCTATTACCCTCTGAAAACAAGCTACTCCGTTGGTAACTCCAAATGGCACTCGACGAAATTGGTAAAGGTGACCAGCTGCTTCGAAAGCAGTATATTGTTTTTCATCTTCCCTCAGCGGGATCTGATGGTAAGCACTGGACAAATCGATTGTGCTAAAAACTGAGTAACGTGAAACTTCAGATACGATATATTCAATACTGGGTAAGGGATAGGCATCTAGTAAGGTGAATCGATTAATGGTTTGAGAATAGTCTATTACCATCCTTTTCTTGTGGTTTTCATTGGTAGTGATGAGTACCTGCGCTCGCCAAGGTGATTGGCTTTCTTCAATTATGCCTTCAGCCAGCAGTCTATCTACTTCACTCTTAATAAATAACCTATCATTCATTGAGTATTTGCGGGACCTGGTCGCAATCGGTTTAACGTCTCCTCTTAAGTTTCGAAAAAGGAATGGAGGGTCGATCTTAACTTGAGCTAAGGCACAAACACTTAGAGGAGCTTTCGATCCACCGAAGTTAAGAAGGACTTGAGAGTGTTGCTTCATTAAATCATGCCCTATTATAACATCAGCACACAAATCAGTTAGGACTGTTAGATTTGATTGATGATATGAGTGGTCTAGTAGCTTTAAGTCAACAGTACAGTAGCCTAATATACTGGATGACAGAGCAGTGGAAGCCATTGAGACCTTACCATGTCCTGGAAAAACTTTTATTCTATATTTACCAACGAAAGATTGGCTTATGAAACTCTGCGAACTTCCAGTATCAATAAGTGCATCAGCTTCGAAGTCATTAATATAAACTTTAGTAATGGCTTTACTAAGGCATGAAGGAGCCGCTGCGGATATACATGCCACAAAGTTTTTATTTTGTTGTAAGGTTAGGGAGTTAGCAACAGATCGATTATTTTTGGATTTACATACCTTTCCGTAGTGACCCCTTTTAGAGCAAATGTTACAAGTAGCATCTCTGGCTGGGCACTTGAATCGTGGATGTCTATTTCCACCGCAGAAATAACATTTAACAGTTGAAGATGCAGCCAGCTGAGCCTCCTCATTTTGCATATTAATACCCAGTGGAGCAATTTCTGAAACATTATTTAAAGTAGAAGCATTAAGTGAAGGGGTATGATAATTATTAGGGGAATAGTAAGCTGCCTGATTTTGAGCAGCTTCCAAAGCTCTAGCTTGTGTAGAGGCTTCTTCTAACGTCAATGAGTTATTTTCAAGAAGACGTTGTCGAATAATAGGAGAGACGAGACCGTTAATAAATGAGTCTCTAATGAAATTGTTTTTATGCTCTTCAGCTGTTACAGCGGCAAATTGGCATTCTTTGCTTAATACTTTTAGTGCTAATAAGTACTGATCTATCGACTCACCAGACATTTGCTTTCGAGAAGCTAGTTGATACCTCGAAAATATTTCACTCGTCGGCTTTATGTATATCAGATCAATGGTTTGAATAGCATCTTCATAGGTACCGCATTCCGAAAAATAGTCATAAACTGGTTGTGAAACATAATTGATCAAGAGATTTAATTTGTCTTCAGATGATAGTTTTTCTTTTAGTGCTATCTTGCTGAGGAAACTCTCAAAAGTTTTCTTCCAATGCTTCCATAACTGAGCAGAGTTTTCCGAACCAGGTTCAGTTTCGAATCGTACAGGTTTCAAGTAGTTTTCCATTATTTTATTTCTTAGATGAATAAATTGTTATATATATAAAGAGAAACCTTTAGGCAAGATGAGGTTTTATTCATCTAAGAACAATGCCAGTACATTTAAACAATGTTTGAACAATACATTAAACAATAAGCAACAATATTAACATGTGAGTCAAATAGTAAATATAAATTATAAATGAATTATCATTTAACTGTAGAGATTCACCACAAAACCTTTGAGGTAGATTCTGGAGCAGGGCTCACACTCCTTCCGATATCCGACTTCAAAAAACTCCAAATTCAGGTAGACATGCAGCCCACAAAGATCCGATTCCGATCGTATACAGCAGGTGTGTTCAATCCACTAGGAGTAGTCAACGTTGCTGTTTGTTGAAACGGTATTGTGTCCAATGAGTCCGTCTTCATTGTTCCAGAAAATTTTACGCCCCTATTGGGAAGAACGTGGATCAGGAGGTTCGGTATCGAATTAAAGCATCTCGATTTTCCTTCCCATAGAAATATCAACTTAATCAAAGAGGTCAGTCCTCAAGATGCCGTCAAAGAAATCGATCAACAGTATGCTGATATCTTCAAACCGAAGGTTGGTTGTGTGCCAGACTGTGTCATATCTCTTATCTTGAGGAAAAAAGCAAAACCTGTATTTATCAAAGAGAGGGAAGTGCCTTTCGCCTTACGCGATAAGGTAGAAAAAGAACTTGATGCCTTTGAAAGAGACGGGATCATTATGAAGGTGGACCACAGTGACTGGGGTTCACCACTAGTTGTCATTCCTAAACCCGATGGTAATGTTCGATTGTGCGTGGATTACAAAACATCCGTCAACCCTCAGCTTCAAACCTCCCATTACCCTATTCCAAAGATCGAAGAGACACTTCACACTCATAACAGACAATCGACCACTTTCTAGAATCTTACATCAAGATGCGAAGATTCCGGCTATGATAAGCGCCAGGCTGCTTCGCTTTGCAGCGTTCCTCCAAAGCTTTAACTACACACTTGAACACAAGAAAAGTGATAATATTAATCATGTTGATTATCTCTCCAGATCTCCAATAGAACCTAAAAGTGCTCCTCCAATAGATTCTAAAAGTGCTGATATGTTAATTGAACTAGAACTCCGAGATCTTAATGACCAAGTAATTAACCATATCTCGACCACAGCTGTTACATTCGAATCTTTAGCAGCAGCTACCAATGAGGACCCAGATCTAAAAAAAATCAAGGAAGAACTACGGTCAGGTCAACTCAATGACCCAGATTATCAAATTCAAGACAACGTCATCTTTAAAGGAAGCCGAGTCGTGATCCCCCTTCGACTACGGGAGGATGTTCTACACGAATTACATCGGACTCACCCAGGCATTGTCAAGATGAAGCAGCTCGCTCGACAATTCTGTTATTGGAAGAATATGGATAAAGACATCGAGCGCCTGGTCAGATCTTGCCAAAACTGTGCCATTGTTCGTAACAATCCTCCAAAAGCTCCTATACATCATTGGGAAGAGCCTGAAGTAAATTTTGATAGAGTGCACGTTGATTACGCAGGACCCATCAATAACTACCACATCCCACTACTCATCGATTCCAAGTCGAAATGGCCAGAAGTTCGCCTTTCGAAAGACCCGCCGTCATCCCAAACCACGATCAAGCTTCTAAAAGACATTTTCAGCTTCCATGGATTCCCGAGAATACTTGTATCTGACAATGCGACGGTTTTCACTAGCGCATTGTTCAAGGTGGGATAATTCAAAAATTTATATCTCCTGGTCACCCCGCTACAAATGGACTTGCAGAGCGGCATTTTCAAATTCTAAAAAATAAACTAAAATCTAATACTTCCAGCAACAATGCGCTTCATGAAAATTTACAAGAGATTGTTTTTAGATCCCGCGCCACCCCTTTAGAAACCGGACATTCTCCATCACAGGTATACTTAGGGAGACAAATAAGAATTCAATTAGATGCTCTTTTTCCACCCGAGCAAGCCACTGCAATACTACAGCATCCTCATTGCCGTCAATTAAGTGTGGGAGAAAGAGTACAAGTTAGATGGTATGCGGCAAATAAGTAAGAATGGAAATTCGGAACGATTGCAGAAAAGCTGGGGCGAGTGCACTACATGGTGAATCTCGATGATGGTTATCGTCTGAAAAGACACATAGACCAAATTCGAGCTTGCCAGGTCCCGAAATTACCATTAGTCCCGACACCAGAGGAGCAGGCTTACAATAGCTCATCCTCAGCCAGGACAGGGCGATCCGGAGTCCAACGTGAAGACACCTTCCAACCACCAGCTGCACCCATTCCAGCTCCTCGACCACCAGATCCAGTCTCTCCAGCTCCAGCGCCTCAGGATCCAGCTGATGCTCCGGCAGCATCAGATCCAGCCTCTCTTTATCTTCGCAGGTCGCAACGTCAACGGAGACCACCCTCCTATCTTCAAGATTATGTTTAGGAACAGAAGCTACCTCCTTCATATTTAAGTGTGGGAGACTGTTATATCCCTATGTTAAAATCTCTTTGTATTCTTAATTGACATTAACAGATGTTATTGTGATATATAATATGTTTTACCCTTGTTTAAAAAACGAAATCAATTTCTGTTATCTTAATATAGTTATTATGATATTTGTAACCATTGTTTTTCATTTCAATTATCAAGTTGAGACATAACAGTTCAGTTTCACTAAGGACGTTAAATCTGTTACTTACCGAAATCGGGGCGATATCCTGATAATATTTTCCCATCTTTTTAACTGGAGATTGATTTTGAGGAGAACCCTCGTAATACCGCTTTTTTGAATTTTTATCTCCTTCCGTGGATGTATTTTCATTAATAGCAGAAGTTGGTTGGAGTGGGTTAGATGCACCTGGCGAATTAACTACATCTCCTTCTTTCATTTAATAAAAATGATAATAAATAAAAACGAATTAAAGTAGTCAAAAACAAAAATAATAACAATCGCTTCACTCTTCACAATACTAAACAACTGCACGTGAAAGTCAGAGGCCAACTGAATATGCACTTTTGAGGTCTAGAATACTGTGGACATTGTATTTTGCTACCTTTGAAGCTATTTTCTCTATTGAGGGGACAGGATAGGCATCTAACAAAGTAAATCTGTTTATGGCTTGGGAATAATCAACGACCAATCGTTTCCGATGTGTTCCGTTGATGACTAGAGCTTGAGCTCTCCATGGAGAATTACTAGCTTCAATCACTCCATCAGCAAGCAAACTTTTTATATAATAACCTGTTAAGACCTAACATGTAAAGAAGTTATCGATAGAATCGATTGGTTGAAGAGTTTTTTTTTTTAGTAGGGTTATCTAATTAGCATGTGCTATAAGCAATCAATAAATGATAGTTTTTTTTTTCTTTCTTTTCGGCTTGTTTGTTATTTCTACATTAGAAATTAATCACTCCCTTTGAACTTATTTAATATTGTGGCGACCGTGACAGGACCTTTTTTTCTTGAAGAGTGAAATTTTTTCGTAAAATGATGAATAAGCTGATTAAGAAAAGGGGTGTTGTGAGAACAATTTTTACCAAAAGCTGTGAGCAATTAGAGGAGCTATTGACGGAAGAAGAAAGTGACATAGAGACCATCAATGCAAAGTGGGCAGTTTTAGAACAAAGACACAACGAATTAATACTTTTAGATGAAGAAATAGCCGAGCAGTTGTTTCAAGCAGATGAAGAAGACGAGCACCTGGAAGAGAAGTATACCATAGAACTGAACACCTTACAGGCCTACGAGACCACGTATTTCATTATAAAATCTAAGGTTGAACGTTTTAATAAAAGTAAAATTGTTACTAATCAAAATGGAGGTTACCCTCAATCAGAGGAATATAAGGTAATAAGATATCCTAAATTAGAATTTGTTAAATATAATGGCGAAATATCGAAATGGATATTATTTTGGGCACAGTTTTCTTGTATTGATCAAGATAATAAACTTCCTAACGAAATAAAATTTCAATATTTGATTCAGGCTACAGAACCTGGTTCCAGAGCACGTAGTCTAGTTGAAAGTTTTCCTCCTTCAGGTGAAAATTATCGAAAGGCCCTTGAGACATTGAAGGAGAGGTTCGGAAGGAAGGAATTGTTGAGTGAATATTACGTTAGAGAATTAATCAAATTAGTGAACAATTGTAAAGGTGAGAGGTTAGGTTCTCTATATGAGAAATTAGAAACTCAATTACGAGCTCTTGAGACTTTAAACATAGTAAGTAACAGTTATTCGGTATTTTTATTTCCTTTAATAGAATCGTGTGTACCTACAGATATATTAAAGGTGTGGCAGAGAACGAATGGAGACCATGAAGCTTCCTTTAAAACACAAATGGGAAATCTTATGTTGTTTTTAAAGAAAGAGGTTGAGAGTGAGGAGAGGTTAGCTTTAGTTAATCCGAGAGAGAATAGCGAAGCGAAAAGGAGAGAAAGCTTTCCCTCAGGAGAAGATAACTTAGCTAATTCACAGGAAGTTGAAAAATCAGAAGCAAAGAAAAATCAAGAAAATTATGATATAATTAAAGAATCTGAGAAAAGTAATACTGAAGGATTAAATGAAACTGAAGGAATGTCTAATCAGCTATCAGTGGAATCAGAAGGAGATGAAGAAAATTCAGAGAACAAAGAAGAAGAAATAGTTTTTAGGCATAAAGAGCCAGAACAAAAAAATAAAAAACAAAATGGTGAAGTTGATAATAATAAACAATCCAATGGTGAAGCACCATTAGGAAGACCCTATACTAGAAGATCGTCTTCACGATCACTTAAACAGCCAATGAAAGTTATTTCTGGAAAAGTTAATCCTGGAAAAGATAAAGAAGATCCCAAAATGGTTGAAGATGTAAATATATCTAATTTAGAAAATATAAAAAATAGTAAAAATAATGCAAAAGGTTTTAATACTTCTGAAGCAGACATAGAGAAGGTCTTCTTGCAGATCAGATTTCACCCAGGAGACAGACAGTATTTAAATTTTTTTTGGTTGAAAGAAGAAATTAAATTTGTCAAGTTTACGATACGCACCGTTTTGTCGATTTCTCAGCGGGTTTTTGACCCCGGAGGCTTCTCAGTACCGGTATTAATCCAGCAGATTTGCCTTCAAGAGGCTGTGGTATAAAGTTTTTGGTAGGATCCAAATGGTGGGAGGGCCCATTGTGGCTTAGGAATAAGCAAGAAGAGTGGTCTTCTGAATCGAGTTGTTACGAAGAGGACCAGAAGTGGACGAGGGGTGATAGCCCCTTATATGATTCAATGACGTAAATTCATGAAATTTCAAGCAGGTGAAAATTAGGTGGGAGGATGTAAAGAAGTTATCGATAGAATCGATTGGTTGAAGAGTTTTTTTTTTTAGTAGGGTTATCTAATTAGCATGTGCTATAAGAAATCAATAAATGATAGTTTTTTTTTTCTTTCTTTTCGGCTTGTTTGTTATTTCTACATTAGAAATTAATCACTCCCTTTGAACTTATTTAATATAACATATTCATACATCAATGTCGCTTCTCTAGTATGAACAGAGAATCGTATTTCTGGTGAATATTTTAAAAGATTTTGCTAGCAGCTGCATTAAATAAGCAATACAAATTACTTAAAAGAAAAACATCGATGTTTCAGAAACATAGACATCCGTGTCATATCCCAGGCTTTGATATGACATGTGTCGTGGCGCACCCTGCCTGGCAAGCACATTATTGGTGCCTACGTTTCCTGGTGAAGGAAGTACACATTCCGGCTCCAGGACTCTCCACTTGATAGCCATACGTGGAATGGGGAACAAATAATGAACAGCTTTAATCAATTATTCTTTCTGGATGAAAATCCACTATCCGCCTCAACGGAGCCTCTAAATACTTCTGGCATAAATTCAGAAGACTCATCCTTGGACACATATTACAGGCACTAAAGGAGGAAGTATGACTACAAGCAGATAACAGATAAGGAGCATGCAGCTCTTGTAGCTGCTGCTTCACAGGCTCCAATGAAACACCAACTAAGACAGGAACCAGCCAAACACCTCTCAATGTGGACCTGAGAAGGTGAAGAGGTGCAATAGGAGGAAGGCAAAGCTCAAATCCTATCTAACTTACCAGCTGCTATGGGGTCTTCCTAATGAGTGGCTACTGAGGATGTAAGGGCCCAACTGGGGGGAAAGCTCCTTTTGAAGTAATCCTTAAAAGATTTAACAGTGCAAAATAAGGCAGTCACCAAAGTCAAAACCTGGAGACTGCACTACATGAAAGAGATGGAGAAGGGCTTCTTCGCCATCTTTAAAATCTCGGAACCTAGCCTGGAACGCTCAAGACCAGAGGCATGAAGGGATCTTATCTGCTTCTTACTTTTACATCATCTGTTTTCCTAAAGTTTCAATGAATTTAGATTTAACTTCTTTGAGACGAAATTCTACTTAATCATATCTACTACTTTATCTATGACTTGCGAACAGAAGTTAAATCTGAAGTCATTGAAACTATGGGAAAACAAATGATGTAGAAGTAAGAGAGATCCCCCATCCCTTAAATTCCCATTCAGCCATTATTTGAAGGATAAGCTTATATCCCGCAATACTAGCAAACATGCAGTAATTAAATAGAGCTTCGTGTTTTTGAAAACAAGTATTGTGAGATAGGAGCCCATCTATAAAATAGGGCAAAAAAGAAATTTTAATTTTCTTTTATTTAAAACAAGGTATTTATTTCTAAACCCCCAATATAGCCCATAACATAAGATAAAGGATTGATAAATAAATAACTTTATTATCAACAGTTATCGCACAATATTTTATTGCCACACATAATAGTGAAATTATAGAATAGTGGAAACATTTTTTATTAATAACAGGAACTCAATTAACCAATACAAACCTCGTTATGAATCAGATTACATTACATACATTAATTATTAAAACCTATTCAATAATTAAAGTGATAAAATATTATGCATGAAGCGGGAAAGTCCTAATTATAAAACTTCGACAAAAAAACATAAATAAATAAAAATATCAGGTGTGATGCATGCAAAACAAACCTTTAAATAAATAGCATGTGATGTAATATGTAATAGTAAGATAAGAAATCAATGTTTTGATAAATATACAAACCATTTTTCCACAATGGCAATTTCCTTATTTTTACTTTCACTCACCCATATATGAAATATATGGTAAGGGAAAGTATTGTGATCGTGAATTTTTCGACTTCCGGTTTTCAACGGAAATACACATTTTGAGGTCTCCTGATTCCATATAGGCGGGCGCAAGCGACGGTGCTGTTTCTTTACAGGAACTAGAGAAACGGGGATAAAAGCCGGGCCATTACCTGGGATTCATAGGGTTTTTAATTTATTTTTCAATAATTAAAACCCGATTGAGCAAAAAATCATTTGAAAAATGTCTAATAGGTGTTGCTCGGTCCCTCAGTGTTCAATTAAAAAATCAAAAAACGTGTCATTCCATTTATTTCCAAAAAATAAAATGCTTCTTAAAGAGTGTATTGTAAAATTAAGAATAGATAAGCCTGTTTCGAAACATATGATATGTAGTCTTCATTTTAAAGAAAGTGACTATATTTATCCAGGTAAACATAAGTATTTGACATTTTAAAATTACAAAATGTTAGTTTTATGCAAATAACATTGGGACCATAGCGTCATATTTGTTTTTCTTTATTAATTTCTCCCATTTTTGTCTTACATCCATTGTGCTTAATTGTTCCAAGTTTTCAATGCGAAGCCTGAAAGTTTTGACAAATAAATAAATAATATGAAAAAGAATCTAAGCTGTCATAACAATGATTGTATGAATAGGTAATTAATGTTATTACTAACCGAAAAACTTAGAGTAAAGTTACAATGATGTGTTTGCATTTACCGGAACTACCAGCTTTACACGTACAATGACAAGAAAATTGCTTATTATTATTAATAAATTTGATTTTCACTTTTATTTGAGTGGAAGCGGTCCTTTAAGATGGCTAGTTTGAAGGCACAAGGCTTGTAAAATAACTGTTTTTTTACTTTTAGATATTATTCCACATGTAATTATGTGGTTTGCATCAAGGATAGCCTGCCCTTCAATTAATGGTCTTTTAAAATTACCAATTATCTCTATCACAGCAACTATGTCTATCCCCGTTCTTTCCGACATTTTGCAAAACTACTAGCGCACCATGTAGTCAATTGCGCCCGCCTATAACCAAGTCCCATTAAATTCTAGCTCAAAAACTATAAACCGTACGAACCTGAATGGGGTATTTGGTGTATGCATATGCCCGCGAAGTGACAGCCGAAAATTTCATCAAAATTGGTCAAACGGAGGGGCCACTTGATTTTATAAATTTTGTTTCACTTTTACGTTTTTTTTATTTTCTCAAAAACGGCCTTAACGATTTTGATCATAGTCGTCATGTTGAATATGAGATCAAGTATTCTTTAATGTCAGATAAGTCTTATCATTAAAATTTTCTGAGGGGGCTTAAATGGGGAGGGGGGCTTTTTTATCTTTCTAAAGTACCTTTGTTTTGTTTATATACAGAACTTAACTCTCTCGTTATGCCTTAAAATAAGAAAAAAATCGAGTAAACAGATATAGGAGAAAAAATTCCGACTATTCATAAAACACATTGAGCCCACGCTTGCGAAGTATGCCTTTATGGCAGACCATTGTTTAAAATTAAAGATGTTCGTTCATTTAATGGAAATTATTTGTTTCCATGGTAACGAAATTAAGTTTTAAACAACTACATAGACAATTATAAAATCAAACCTGATGGAGTATTATGCTTGCATTGCCGAATTTTTAAGTAAAAACTTTTATTTAACAATAAAAAAAGAAGTAAATAAATGTAGAAAGAAAAATGTGATTTTGAGTAAAGGCATTTACATATTTATCAAAACATGTTAATTTCTAATCTAAGTTGGTGAGTGAAAGTTATGATGTTATAAGTTTAATGAATCAAAGTATTTTTTGATTCATTATTGTTCATATTTTTTTTACACTGTGAAATTATTTAAATAATTTGAGCATCACATATCTGCTCTCTATAGAACACAAAAAATATTTTTATTTGTTATAATACGGGAATGCAAGCTAATACTCCATCACCGCTGATTTTATAGTTCTCCATTCAGTTGTTGATAACTTCATTTAGTTACCGTGGAAACAAATAATTTCCATTAAATATGAATGTTTCAAAACACATTGACAACTCTTTCCCATGAACAGAACATCTTCACTTAAAACAATGGCCTGTCATTAAAGGCCAATGAGGTTTATGAGTTGTCAGAATATTTTTGTTTTATTCTCCTGTAAAATTTTATTAGATTTTTTCATATTTTAGGATTTATTTTTGGACATAAATGAGACAGTTAATTTCTCTATACAAACAAAATCTAAGTTACTTTTTAGGAAAAGAATAATTTTCCTTCACCATTTAAGATGGATCAGAACATCCCTATGATAATGAAACCTACCTGATATTAAAGAACACTTCAATCTCATTAAACCTGACAGGTTTAATCAAAATCATCAGAGCAGTTTTTGAGAAAAAAAAAAAAAAAAAAATTAAAATGAGACAAAATTTATGAAATAAAATGCCCCTCCAAGGGATCAATTTTGATGATATCTTTGCTGTCATGCCACAAATTTTTACATACCTCAATTATATAATTTCAGGTTTGTATGATTTATTGTTCTTGAGCTAGGTTCATCCCAGACCATTTCGCGGACTTGGTCATTTGGACCCAGGTGACCCCAAAACATGTATTTCCATTGAAAATCAAATTTTTTTATGATCGCAATACTTTCCCTTACTGTATATTTCATACTAAGGTAAGTGAAAGTAAAAAATTCAAAACTCAGTAAAAGGTCTGAGATTGATATACTAAAGTTCTCACAGAAGGCCTAGCAAATTATAGGCGGGTGAAACTTGTGAATTATAAAAATATAACAACCAAAGTGTATGACAAAATAATTTCAGGCTATCAATAAAGCAACTGTATTAAAAAATATATATAATGAAATAAAATTTTCATACAAAGTAATACACAACAGTAGGACTTTATTTTCTTGAGCAAGCTAATGAATGAATGAATTTTTGGGTGGAAATGTAGCATTTGGATTGTAATAAATCGTGAAATCATGAAACTTCTATTATGTTTATTGTCATTTTAAAACCTGCTCATTCGATATGCCTGCAATTAATGCGTCTGAACATTTTAAACAAAGCCTACTACATAGAAACAGACCGAACCTATGTGATGCAGAAACTGCAGTTTCCTTTAAATTATGGCAGTTGGCCATCATTCTGATTACTCTAATTTATCATGTTTCATGTTGATGATCCTTAAGAAACAAATAAATCACTACTTATTTGAAAATTTTAAATAATTATCAAAAACAATATAATTATAATCATAATATAATTATTATGTAAATCAACAAATACCATCCAGTTCTATATCATTGATATGATTAGTAAATCTTAACAAAAATAGTGAATTGAGCATAAAGATGAAAGCATTCATTTTTAAAAAAAGAATAATAATCACTATAAAACTTTTCAATATGAAAAATAAGGCTCAATTTTTATTATTAAGTAAATTTAACTTATTTCTAGTGGCATTAGGCTGTTACCAGGTAAACAAGATGCCCAACCTTGGTAAACAGTATGCCCAACCTTCATAATGAGGTAAACAGGATGTCCAACCTTCATAATGAGGTACTATTTCTTCGCCCTATAGGATTTTGATCCAATTTTAGTAGTATGAATGTGCTCCAGGATTCCCCTCAACACAGAAGAGGAGCACAAGAGCCAGAATCTTGAAATATATCTTAGCTAAAGGTATAGATTACAAAATGTAATATATGAGCTATCCTATCAATAGATCTTACATGCTATGACTTAACAAATATTACAATAATTATTTACATTAAAAGCAATATTGTTGCAGCTAAGGCAGTGTAACAGTACATGAACTAATATAAATTATGACTCTTGTCAGTCAATTAATTTCCTAAACATACTTCATTTTAAAATTAAAAATGTTAACAACGTCTAGAGCTAGACTTTTCAACCAATAATAGTACCATAGGTCTTACATGGCTTGTTGAAAAACTATTTATTTATTAGTATAATCTTCACCAGAGGCCCTCATCACGTAAGCAACAACTCAAATTTCATTTATTTTGAAAGGTACATGCAATTTATAATTTATGCAATTATCCTCTCTAATTGCATTCATTAACATTCTGGAATTACAGTTCCTTTGGCAATACTTATAGCTTAGGTTACATATTTTGTAAATCAACAGTAAGAATATTTGGTATTAGAAAAACAAAATAAGACCCATTTCTTATAATAAAATAATAAGAATAATTATAGAAGAATAATAACAAAATAAGATCCATTTTCTCCCCTCACCAAAGTTGGTGAGGGGGGAAAATCTATTTACTAGAAATTAATAGGATTAATTTATTATTTCCTTAAAAAAATGAAATTCCACTATATTAATTTCCTATTTCCTTTAAAAAACGATATTCCACTACATCATTCAGAAAATTGATTAAAGTATTTATAACTTCTCTTTTTTAAGTCACATATATTTTAATCTTATAAAATAAAAATATTTTTTCAATATTAAAAATATAGTGTTCTTAATTGCATATTTATATTTATGCAATATATTATAATTATTGCAAGAATTCTACGTTATACAATTGAAGGAAATTCAATTAATGGTGTTAATTAGAACTAATTATTATAAACAATGGAATAAAATATACCATAAAAGGTTTTCCATTAAATAAAGGTAAACAGGATGATGCAGAAAAGGGGTAAAAAAAGTCTTGCGGTAATTTAATCTTTACAACTGGCGGAGTGGCAAACTTACTAACTGCTGGTTGACTAACATCAGTAAATGATACTATACTCAACAAGCGGATATTGCAGAAAAAGAGAGATTTTGAACAGTCGATGAAGCGTTGACTCCCAAGACGTGATGATACACCAATAATATTTGCTTCTGGTAGCCACAGAGGACCACTATAAGAATAGAGGAAGTCTGTCAATAGAGAAGTAGGAACAGAGCAGGGCTCATTGGCAGAGACATGCCAAAGATTCATAGGAACAGGAACTGGCCGCTTAAGCCATGTGTCTGGATCCCCACTGGCACCTATCATATCTCCATTCCTTTGCACAACCAGGAGCTTAGCAATCTACACAAAAAAATTATTTCATTTTACTATAATATCTTACTCATATATCTGCTTTGTTTAATCTATACCAAATATTATTTGTTACTCAGATAAAAAATTCAAAAAGAAAATATTTAATAATTATAACATGATCATACAATAAATAGATTATAACCCTATACATATTCACTTCACTGATGAAATCAAACCCGAATATGTAACTGCCTTAAAAGTTGTTAACAATAGGTCGCTACCTCAAATACCCGCCAGTAGTGTTGTAAAATTATCGATAGTTTCAATTGTGTCAGGCATAAAACTATCGATAGTGATCCCCAGGGGGGAGAGGAGACGATAGTAGAATTTTTTGTTTGGAACAATAGGAGCTATAAGGCACATTTTCATTTACGATTTATTAGCGAATTAGATACAAATTTCTGTAAATAGAGGATAGGTTTCATTATAGCTTGAGGTACTTTTTGTCAATGTCAAGCTTGGTTGTAAAAGCTAGAAATAAAGAATGTACAAAAAAGTCATGGAAACTAGATTTAGAGGAAAGTGATACCAACCTCTTCTAGTAACCTAGCCAGACCTAACTTTGGGAAATTTTGCATATTATAATTAATTTTTTTAATTACAAAGTAAAACCTCATTTATCCAGATCAGATTTTTATTTTATTAAATGTTAGATATCATAATTCTTAACATTGATAGCAGGAATGTAACTATAATTTCAATATGAATGCCTTTTATTTTTATATTTTACAATTCTTATTGAAGAGATTAAAGTGCAATTCAGACGATCCTGTGAAACAAGAGAGTAGTACGATGCTGGAACTGGGGGAGCTCAGACATGTCAGCAGTGCCTGTAGGAAACAGGTCTCTTCTGATGCAGCAGAGTCCAAGGGAAACTAAGATAGGTCAACTCCTCAACCCAACGCAGTCCTCAAGACACTTAACCTTGTGACGGTAGTCTCTTTGGGGCACATTGCCGGCAGTTTATTTATGGACGGTCATCATTAACATGTTGGTAGACACTGGAGTTATGAAGACTATCATCTGTCCGAAGGGGGCTGATAACAAAAGTCTGTCACTCTCCTGGTGGCGACTGAGGGCAGCTACAGGAGATATCATGCAGATTTCACTACCATGTATGAGGAGCATCCCATGGGTGGCAGATGTGGGGATAGTCGGTGGAAATTCCTCCCTGCTAAGTCCAATGGACTCGCTAACCAAAAATTGAGAGCAGCCTTCCAGGTTTACTGAAGGGTGTAATGTAGGATTGAACGCCCTACTCAAAAATCTTTAGTTCACCAAAACACCACAAATAGCCATGGATTCTCCTGAGGTAAAAATCTCATTATCTGGATGTAAACTAGTCCCCAGTTCAGGTCTTCTTATGGGGAATCATGGCGCAAGTTGAAAGTAAGATATTCAATTTTAGGGAGATGGAATATCAGAAGTCTGAATAAAGAGGGTGGGTTAAAATCAGTCGCAAATGAGATTAGATATCGTTGGCACTGCAAGAGGTTCGCTGGCCAGGGGAGGGCTCGTTAAGAGAAGGTAAGTACACTATTTGGTAAAGAGGGGGCAAAATTGTTATTGTTTTGTAACGTTGCCTCTGATTTGTTTTGTTATTGTTAGTTTGACATTTTTGTTTTCTAATTTTACCTGACTAAAATTATTTTAAACCCACATTGGTGTTACATTTTTTATTTTTTTTTATTTTAAAATGCAATACATTGTATAGTTTACCAAGCATAGTTTACTAATATACATATTAGACATTTATTTAATAAAGTAAAGAAAAAAGACATGTAATTGGAAATGCCTCAACTTAACATATTTTAATTTGTTTTAAAATGTAAGCAATTGGCCAGTGGGGGGAGGGGTAGGTAATAATTATTCAGTATAGAGGAAAGGATAATGGAAAGAGACTTTTGTGCTGTGGAAATGAGAGGAGGTTGGAATATTTTTTGCAGCTTATTTTGGAAAAGATTGTTGCTGGTTTACATTTACATTACATTTTACCTCCTCTGATAGGTGTGTGCAATTTCTAGCTGATTCTGGTGGTATTTGTAAAATGCACTGAGTTCTGCTATTTTCTCCAAACAATATGTCAGTTGATTTTGAACAATTTGGACCACTAATCACAGTTAAATAATTTTTCTTAACAACTTTTCCATCCTTAAAAAAAAAAAATAATAAATAAAAATATAGATTTATTGTAAACAGATTTAGTTATCAACATTTCAAATATGTAAAGGTTTTTGCTAATACATATTTTAAATTATATTTACAGACCTGCAGAGCAGGGGTAAGGAGGGGGTGCTTCATATGCTCCTCATTTCCCCATACATTTTCTTGAGAATGTACATTATCCATGGTTTTCGATAAAATGTTTGATTGGGCAGGGCAAGCTAACTAAGAAATTTGCTTCTTGCTCGCTGTGTCCCTTTTTTTTCCTGAATGATACGTCCCAAACTTACCCTTCCTTTCTACATTAATCAGTTAATTTTTCAGGACATTGCACAGTATTTAAGGTATTAAAGAGGAAAAAAACTGCAAATTCTGAGGAGATTCAAACATAAGTAAGCGTACTTAACCACCTAATACTGTAGCATTGATTTGAAAAATTCAGTGGAGATATGTCCTTACTGTTGGAAAATGATTTGGAACAATGTATCATCAAGATGGCTGTGGCTCCCATCTGGTCTTCACTTGTGTGTGTGTGTACTCTATACGTTCGCTTTTCATATTAACATACTCTGATGTTTATTCAATACAAAGTAATTGTTTTTAGCCCACTGTTGTTATTTATTCCGCCCTTTAACTTCTAACAGGTTATGGGCCTATACCACGCGAGTCACGTTTAGTGCGAGGAGTTTTGTTTTAAAAGGAAACCCACGAAATTCAACATTCAGTATCAGCTCCGGCCGCCCGAACGGCTCAAGGGCCGGGAACACTACGACAGTTGGAAGATCGCTGCTCATGCTTTCTTTGAAGATTCGGATTTGTGGAACTGCGTTTCAGGTGTTTGTAAAGACTCAGGTTGTAAAAAAGATGTTAAAGCCCGGGCCAAAATTACTTTGCTTATTGATCCTGTTAACTACGTACATGTCCAATCGGCAACAACTAGTAAAGAAGCTTGGGATTCGCTTGCATCAGCGTTTGATGACTCCGGCTTAACAAGATGTGTTGGTCTCTTGCGCAAGTTGATAACTACTAAATTAGAAGATTGCGCATCCATGGAAGATTTCGTAAATAACCTCATAACGACAGCTCACAAACTCACTAGTATTGGTATGGAGGTATTAGACGAATGGATTGGGACTATTTTGTTAGCGGGGTTACCCGATAGTTACAGCCCTATGATAGTGGGAATTAAGAGTTCTGGGATGAAAATGACTGCCAACAGTGTAAAAACCAAATTGTTAAAGGATGTGAAACCTTTAAAACCGAGTGATAGCCAACCAGGAGGCGCCATGTTAGTTTCAAAAACCGGAGCTACACGTCGTGATAATTACCGTACTGTTCATCAGGAATATAACGATTTTAGAGGAGCCTCGCATAAGAATTCACCCGTGCCTACTTCCCACTCTCGAGCTAATTACAAACCAAGGGGTCCCCGTTGCTACAGGTGTAATTTGTAGGGACATTTTGCAAAGGATTGTGACATTAATCGAAGTTCCCACAATGCGAAAAATAACAAAACTTTGTTTGTGGATCTTTCTGTTCAAACAGATATTAATGCATGGTTCTTGGATTCGGGAAGTTCTGTTCACCTTACTGTCAATGGCGACTTGTTTTGTAGCCAGCTGAGATCTTAGTTAGTACGGCCAGTAACAAAGTTTTGTGAAGTACCAGTGTAGGTGACATTAATCTGCCAGTTTTGTTGCCAGATCAGATTTCTGATGTTACTATAAAGAATGTTTAACATGTCCCGGGTTTAAAGCTTAACTTACTCTCTGTTAGCCAAATTATACACAGGGGCAACAAAGTTATTTTCGATTCCAAAGGAGCTCTGAACAATCTTATTGCAACAGCGTCATTGCATGGTAACCTTTATAAACTTGATGTGCCTTACAATCAGCTATGTTATCTTGTATAGTAGTGCCACCAGATGTTTTGTTGTGGCATAAACGCATGGGCCTTGTGCATTTTTCAAGTTTGAACAAGTTAAAGAAAAACTTGGTCCACGGAATGAATTTTTGGGCTCCAGCTACAGTGATTTTTTTTGTGAAACTTGCGCTTTGGGCAAAAGTCACCGATTGCCCTTCCCCGTTGGTGACTACAAATCTAGGAAGGTCTTGGAAATCGTTCATTCAGATTTGATGGGACCCATTGACTCGTCTTTGGCTGGATCTCGTTATATGTTGACTTTTTTGGACGATTTTAGTCACAAAGTTTTTTGTTATTTTATCAAAACCAAAGATCAAGTATTTGACTGTTTCTATGAATTTAAAAACTTCTCTGAAAGTTTAACTGGTTCTAAAATCAAAATCTTTCGCACAGACAATGGTGGGGAATTTTGCTCAAATAAATTCAAAGAATTTATAAATCTCATGGAATTTAACATCAGGTAACTGCAGCCTATACCCCAGAACAAAATGGTAAGGCTGAAAGACTAAATAAAACAATCATGGAGCGAGCGAGGTGTATGTTGATTGAGGCAAAACTTCTAAGAAATTTTGGGCAGAGGCTGCTTATACTGCGGTATATTTACTGAACAGATCTTCAAGTTCTTGTGTTGACCTAACACCCGAGGAAATTTGGTCAGGGCAGAAACCGACAGTTAAACATCTTCGGATGCTTAGCCTTTGCTCACAGAAAGAAGTTAGACAGAAGGGAGTACAAAGCACAAATAGATAACGGAACTTGGGAATTGGCCGATCTACAGGGCAAAAAACTTCTGAAATGTAAATGGGTTTTCAAGTCAAAAAGGAACGCTTCTAATGTTATTTAACATAAAGTTCGTCTCGTGGTTAAGGGATGCGGTCAGAGGAGGGGGATAGATTATGAAGAAACATATTCTCCGGTCATTCGATATAGCTCCCTGAGATATCTCCTGTCCTTGGCTGCGGAACATGATCTTGAGATAGATCAGATGGATGCCATGACTGCTTTCCTCCAAGGTGATCTCACAGAAGAGATTTATTAGGTACAGCCCAAATTTTATAACAAGTCGGATAAAGTTTGTAAACTTAGAAAGAGTCTTTACGGGCTTAAGCAAGCTAGCAGGGTTTGGAATTTTAAAATCGATAAGGCACTTAAAGAATGTGGCTTAAAGCAATCTGAATTTGACACGTGTATTTACTTCCGAGTTATGGACCACCAAATGTTGTTCGTGGTTATTTATGTGGACGACTTTCTAATCCTTTCCAATAAACCAGACTGGAACATCGAACCTAGGAAACATCTAAGCAATAATTTCAAGATGACTGACTTAGGGAAGGCTAAGTTTATCCTTGGTTTAAAAATCGAACGTGACCGTGCCAATAGAAAAATTTTTATCAGTCAGGAAAGCTATATCAAACAAATATTATCAAAATTTAACATGAAGGAGAAAATGGCCAGAATCACCTACCAGGAAGCCTCTTATTCGCATTCCAGGTTACCCGACCAGACATTAGCTTTGCTGTGAGCTATGTCAGTCAGTCGCTTCAACCACAACCCCGGAAAGGCACACTGGTCAGCTGTGTAAAGGATATTTCGTTACCTCAAGGGTACATGTCATTATAAACTTCAATTTGATGGTCAACAAAGGGAGGACATAATTGGATACTGCGATGCAAATTGGGCTAGTGACCAGGATGAAGGGCGCTCAGTCACTGGCTATGTTTTTATAAAAAATAGAGCTGCAATATCATGGTCTACAAAGAAACAGCCTACCATTGCTCTCTCAACTACTGAGGCCGAGTATATGGCTTTGTCAACTGCCATGCAAGAGGCATTGTGGCTTCGTGGACTCTCATCGGAGCTGTTTCCAATCAATAATAAAAAGCCACTCATCATACACATTGGCAACTTAGGTTCTCAACACTTGGCAGAGAATGGTGCCTATCAATCACGCACCAAACACATTGATGTGCGACGTCATTCTCTGAGAGAACAAATCAGGCGGAATGAAATTAAACTTCAACATGTTCCGACGAAGAAGATGGTTGCAGACTGTCTCACCAAACCTATTGACCGAGAGAAGCTTCGCTCCTGTTAACACCTTCAAGGACTTATTCCAAATAGGGAGGAAGTTGAAAAATGATTTAGAAAATGCATCAAGGTGGCTGTGGCTCCCATCTGGTCTTCACTTGTGTGTGTGCTCTATACGTTCGCTTTTCATGTTAACACACTCTGATGTTTATTCAATACAAAGTAATTGTTTTTAGCTCGCTGTTGTTATTTATTTCGCCCTTTAACTTTAACCTTTAACTCTAACACTTACAATGAGGGAAGGATTCAAGGCCAAAATAATTGGATATTGATGGAAGCTCTCAGAGCTTTTCCAGGAAGAATATTTACATATAATCTCAATGCAAAATGATCACAAAGGTGCTCTATTTCAGTAGGATAAAGCCTGATCAGAAAATATTCAATCAGATCCAGGACAATGAAAAAATCTTATGAGGTACATCTACTGACCTACTGCCAGAGTTGGGCATATTTATATTTATAAATACGAATATGAATTTATTTTTATCTTAATTTTAATGTGAATATGAATATAAATTTATTTATATCACAATATTTGTGAATATGAATATAAATAAATTCGTATTTACAAGTGTGAATATAAATAAATTCATATTCACAGGTGTGAATACGAATTTATTCATATATATAAATTTTTCTGTAAATAAAAAAAAATTCACAGGAAAAATTGTGAATATTCACAAAAAAATGTGAATATTTATATCTCAGCTGTGAATTCGGCCGTATTTACAAATAGAGATGTGAATATGGAAAAATTCACAAATTGAGATGTGAATTTCTACTAAATTCATAATTTCCCAATAAATATATAAAATTATTTTCAGATTTCTCCATATTGGTACACATTATTGAGTTAACCCTTTTTATGGAAATCACATCAGATATTACCTGATATCGATTACTAGGTTTTTTGGGGTGCTGATTATGAAAAAAATATCGATTTTGAGATTCCGCCGTCAGGTATCGATTTATTACAACCTACGCGATATAATCGATCTTGGTGTCGGCTATAGGGTTATCTGAGGTGCCGATTATGAAAAAAATATCGATTTTGAGATTCCGCCGTCAGGTATCGATTTATTACAACCTACGCGATATAATCGATCTTGGTGTCGGCTATAGGGTTATCTGAGGTGCTGATTATGAAAATGATATCGATTTTGAGATTCCGCCGTCAGGTATCGATTTATTACAACTTGGGCGATATAATCGATCTTGGTGTCGGCTATAGGGTTACCGGAGATGGTGAATATGAAAATGATATCGATTTTGAGTTTCCGCCGTCAGGTATCGATTTATTACAACTTGCGCGATATAATCGATCTTGGTGTCGGCTATAGGGTTACCCGAGGTGCTGATTACGGAAATGATATCGATTTTAAGATTCCGCCGTCAGGTATCGATTTATTACAACTTGGGCGATATAATCGATCTTGGTGTCGGCTATAGGGTTACCGGAGATGGTGAATATGAAAATGATATCGATTTTGAGATTCCGCCGTCAGGTATCGATTTATTACAACTTGCGCGATATAATCGATCTTGGTGTCGACTATAGGGTTACCGGAGATGGTGAATATGAAAATGATATCGATTTTGAGATTCCGCCGTCAGGTATCGATTTATTACAACTTGCGCGATATAACCGATCTTGGTGTCTGCTATAGGGTTACCCGAGGTGCTGATTACGGAAATGATATCGATTTTAAGATTCCGCCGTCGGGTATCGATTTATTACAAGCGTCGGCTATAGGGTTATCTAAGGAGCTGATTATGAATGAGGTTATTGATTTATTAAATTCTGTTGAAATATGAATGTTATATAGTTTTTAAGCTTCTGGCATAAGCATCGTATTATTGTTGTTATATTTGTAGTAATGTTGGTAGTATTTTGTTAATTTTGGTGTGTAGGTAAATATGTATTTATGAATTCATATTTATAAATTGAATATACTACATTATTGCAAGTACTGACACAATATCAATCACAATGTTACGATTCACACCATAATCTGGGAATTAGATCAGGATTAAAATGATCAGTGAATACTTCTAATTGTAAGTCTGTACAATTTTAGAAAATGAGTTGTTTGCATTTTAAGATGAATGAAAATCTAGTGATCAAAAAAAAAATCGCGCGTATCGCGGGTATCGATTTATTACAACTTGGGCGATATAACCGATCTTGGTGTCGGCTATAGGGTTACCGGAGATGGTGAATTGTCAAGTCAACATAAGTGATATAATCAATATTCGATCGGCTTCTAGGTTATTGTAGGTGCGATTATGAAAATCGTAACAATTTCTTACAACCTTCATTCATTCATTAAAACCATATAAAGTATACTGGGATTCGCTGTTAGGTTTTCGATTTATTACAAGTAACGTAATATCAGGTTATGTTGTAAGGTAGGTATATTTTTAATTTTAAATACGAATATGAATTTAATCATACTCTGATTTTTATGTCGATAAAACAAATTTATTTATAAGTTATAACTTATTTTAATTAAAAATACAAATCTTTTCACCAATTCCACCAATTATTATATAATATAGGAATATCATTATTAATGTTTTTATAATTCAAATCAATCAGCAGAAAAACAAAATATAGAGAACTTGAAATAAATAATAAAATAATTTACACAACAAATAATATAAGTATTTTTGTCTTCTTTAGTTTGCATTAATAATAAAGATATTTGATAATACAGAGATTGAAATACTAGGATACAATTGCACTAAAGCGCGATATGAAAAGAATTCAGCATGCTGAAAATATGTGTTAAAGACTAATGATATTTGAGAACAGAGAGAAGTTTATATATGTATATATATACACATCTTTATATGTTGTATATTATCTGCGTACACTTTTGAAGAATTTCGACTCTTGCCCATCTGCAAAATATAGCTGCATAGTTTCATTTGCTTATGATTATTTATTTTTAATGTATATATGTATGTTTATTGTTCCTTTTAGTTTGTTATTATTTTTTATTATAGAATGTTTGATGTATAAAAAATGTATTAATTTTTTTTTTTATCACTAGATTTTCATTCATCTTAAAATGCAAACAACTCATTTTCTAAAATTGTACAGACTTACAATTAGAAGTATTCACTGATCATTTTAATCCTGATCTAATTCCCAGATTATGGTGTGAATCGTAACATTGTGATTGATATTGTGTCAGTACTTGCAATAATGTAGTATATTCAATTTATAAATATGAATTCATAAATACATATTTACCTACACACCAAAATTAACAAAATACTACCAACATTACTACAAATATAACAACAATAATACGATGCTTATGCCAGAAGCTTAAAAACTATATAACATTCATATTTCAACAGAATTTAATAAATCAATAACCTCATTCATAATCAGCTCCTTAGATAACCCTATAGCCGACGCTTGTAATAAATCGATACCCGACGGCGGAATCTTAAAATCGATATCATTTCCGTAATCAGCACCTCGGGTAACCCTATAGCAGACACCAAGATCGGTTATATCGCGCAAGTTGTAATAAATCGATACCTGACGGCGGAATCTCAAAATCGATATCATTTTCATATTCACCATCTCCGGTAACCCTATAGACGACACCAAGATCGATTATATCGCGCAAGTTGTAATAAATCGATACCTGACGGCGGAATCTCAAAATCGATATCATTTTCATATTCACCATCTCCGGTAACCCTATAGCCGACACCAAGATCGATTATATCGCCCAAGTTGTAATAAATCGATACCTGACGGCGGAATCTTAAAATCGATATCATTTCCGTAATCAGCACCTCGGGTAACCCTATAGCCGACACCAAGATCGATTATATCGCGCAAGTTGTAATAAATCGATACCTGACGGCGGAAACTCAAAATCGATATCATTTTCATATTCACCATCTCCGGTAACCCTATAGCCGACACCAAGATCGATTATATCGCCCAAGTTGTAATAAATCGATACCTGACGGCGGAATCTCAAAATCGATATCATTTTCATAATCAGCACCTCAGATAACCCTATAGCCGACACCAAGATCGATTATATCGCGTAGGTTGTAATAAATCGATACCTGACGGCGGAATCTCAAAATCGATATTTTTTTCATAATCGGCACCTCAGATAACCCTATAGCCGACACCAAGATCGATTATATCGCGTAGGTTGTAATAAATCGATACCTGACGGCGGAATCTCAAAATCGATATTTTTTTCATAATCAGCACCCCAAAAAACCTAGTAATCGATATCAGGTAATATCTGATGTGATTTCCATAAAAAGGGTTAACTCAATAATGTGTACCAATATGGAGAAATCTGAAAATAATTTTATATATATATTGGGAAATTATGAATTTAGTAGAAATTCACATCTCAATTTGTGAATTTTTCCATATTCACATCTCTATTTGTAAATACGGCCGAATTCACAGCTGAGATATAAATATTCACATTTTTTTGTGAATATTCACAATTTTTCCTGTGAATTTTTTTTTATTTACAGAAAAATTTATATATATGAATAAATTCGTATTCACACCTGTGAATATGAATTTATTTATATTCACACTTGTAAATACGAATTTATTTATATTCATATTCACAAATATTGTGATATAAATAAATTTATATTCATATTCACATTAAAATTAAGATAAAAATAAATTCATATTCGTATTTATAAATATAAATATGCCCAACTCTGCCTACTGCCCAAACCTTGCTTTATCATTTTATCACTTCTTCCATTATGTCTAAATTGTGGTACTCAATCCAACAGCTAAATGATGTTAAAAAAAATCTGGTGCATGCGCGCAACACACGACTTTCACTTACTTAGATTAGAAATTGATGTGTTTTGTTAATTGCCACTTCTCAAAGTCACACATTTTTCCACATTCATTTCTTATATTTGTTTATAAAAAACACTATTTTTTTTATTATTAAATAAAAGTTTTTACTTGTGATGATTAGGCAATGCAAGCATAATACTCCAAGTCAGCTGATATAATTCTCTATGTAGTTGTTGAAAACTTCATTTAGTTACCATGAAACAAACGGCTTTAATTATGAACAATGGTCTGTCATTAAAAGCGTACTCCGCATGCATGGGCTCAACGTGTTTTATGAGTTGACGGAATATTTTTCTTTTTTTTCTCCTCTATATGTCTGCTTGATTTTTTTCATATTTCATATTTAGCCATTTCTCATTTTTAGGTGTAACGAGAGACAGTTAATTTCTCCATATAAACAAAAACAAAGGCAATTTATAGGAAAACAAAAAAGGCCCCTTTCCTAATTTAAACCCCCTCAAAACATTTTAATAATGATAAAGCTTACCTAATATTAAAGAACACCTAATTTTCATAAAACATGACGAATTTGATCAAAATCATTAAAGCCGTTTTTGAGATAAAAACAAAGTTAAAAATTGGAAAAAAAGTTATGAAATAAAGTGCCTCCTCCGGTAGACCAATTTTGTTGAAATGTTGGCTGTCACATCTTTGGCATATACATACATCAAATACCCAGTTTGATCAAAATCGTCAAAACAGTTTTTGAATAAATAAAAAAACATGTGAAAATAATACAAAATTTATTAGGTAAAGTGCCCCCTCCAGCTGATCAATTTTGATGAAATTTTTGGGGTCATATCTCGGGCATATTGATACATCAAATACTCGGTTTAATCAAAATCCTTAGAGCCGTTGTTAAGAAAATTGAAAAAAACGAAAAAAGGTATTAAATAAAGTACCCCCTCTGTTTGACCAATTTTGATAAAAAAATTTATGTCATATCGCGGGCATATACATACACTAAATACCCAATTTCAGATTGACACGGTTTATAGTTTTTGAGCTAGTCTGTTCACACATACAGACCAGTTTGCGGGACTTGGTTATTTGGACTCAGGGGACCCCAAAATGTGCATTCCAGAAGTCGAAATTTTTCACGATCGCAATGCTTTCCCTTACTATATATTTCATATATAGGTAAGTGAAAGTAAAAAACAGGTTATAATGGACAATACATTTTATATTGAATTTGGACTACATCAAAGAAATAAAACAAATAACTTGCCTACACTTAGGGACTGGACACTGATTTTTGAGGGTGTTGCACACCGATCCCTACAGCTGTGTTTTTTTACCATCAGAAAAATACAGTATAGTATTTTTCAGTTCTGTCCTCCATCTAATGGTTTACAGAGTTAGTTCTAGTATCCTGTATTGTCACTAGAGTTCAAAGATATTCTTTTTCTACAGTCAAACAGACTCTCAGATTCTTTCATCTTTTGGCAAATGAATTAATAATTAGGCTTATCCTACAGATTGTTTTCTTGTTCACAAGAAAAAAGAAGAAAAAAAAAGGGCAAAATATACTTTCAAAAATGTAATAAAAGATTGCGTTTGTTGCCATGCTTCGGTAGAAAGGAGAAAAACTATAATAATATATTAGAACACTTTCTTTGCTTTGACTTAACATTTACTTATTTGCAGATGAAGTTTTTCTTAGATGACTGATTTCTTTAACAATTTATTAATTCTTTACAATAGAATTATGAAAAAGAAATAACTTAGATTACTGAACCTGTAAGGATCCAGTGATGACAGGAAGACCTATCCTGTAACCTGGAGTGCCTGATCTCTTAAAAAAGAGAGATGTATTGGTCTGATGAGCAGGAAGGAACTTGACTTTGAATTTCCGTAGAAATAGTGGCCTCTGAGGATCTGTAGAACTTAAACCAACACGACATTGTGCATGAGTTATACCTTGACTCCCATTATGCTTGATTTCTAAATCCACACTTGTTATCAAATTTTTGCAAACATAAGTCAATGAATCAAATTCCGGAGCAGGAAATGAGTCAACTTCATTACAATCTTGTTCATAACACAATAAATATTTTATGGTAATGAGAGCTTCATCTGGGATCTCCTATAAAATCAGGGACAAACAGATAAAATAAGCACTACAATGCTGTATAAATCACACAAATGTAAATATACTAATAAGAGACATCAAGCAAATAAATCCGCTAAATAAAAATTAGCCAAGATAATGTAGAACTTAAAAGCATAGCACATTAAATCTTTGTATAACAGTTTAGGTTTATAAGTGATTAGGGTTTAAAAATATTCTAGATTTCTGCTAGCTTAATTTTAAATTAAGAAAGTAAAAAATTACTCACATATGTGCTATTTATTAGAGCCGGGGAAGCAATTAGAACCTGACCTGGGTAATATTTCCCTAAATTATAAAGACCAAAATTAACACATTGATCTTTAGACATGGGAGTGCTATCCAAACATTGACTTTCAAAATTCTGTAAATATAATATTAGTTTGTTCTGGCCACAAACAGAGGATGCCAATGGTGCAGGGTAGGCTGAAAATTTTAAGTATATAAATATTTTAAAACACTTGTTCAATAAAGATTTGAATTTATGATGGCTCTAAGAGGATGAAGTTAAACAATGAAATAGTATTACATAAATAGTGAGGACACTGTTATTGGAAATTAGTATTACACCTATCTCAGTTGTTGGAGTCTGGCTCTGGCCGTGTACTGTACTACATCAGCTCTGTGTTTGTCAAATTTTTAAAAAGTTAAACTCTGCTGATAATAGTGATTTTTTATATAATAGTGCAGTCAGTATTAAAGAATTAATATACAAATTTTGATCAAAGTGCATCAAAAAGTGAAGGAGATACGAGAAAACAAAGGAAATTCTTTTTCGCAGTAAGTTGCCAATCCTTATCTCTTAGAATCGGCAAGCTATATCTAGTCAGCCCCCACCGCTATCTAGCTCGCTTATCTCAGTATCACCTGTATTAGAGCTTTGTTAGTTATTACCGCCTCTATATATTATTTCAAACATTCAGCCATCAGCTGTTAGAGACCTATTCATATTGTAAACTTTTGAAGTGAATCTCTAACCTGGTCAATATTCAATTTTCTAAATAAAATTATTTGAAAAACTGTATTAATATAGTTTGTTCTAACGACCAATTATTAGAAGCCATTATGGAAAACACAAAAGATACAAAGGATATAAAGGCTGCCATCGAGTCGACAGCTTTAACACTTAATAAGGCTGTTTTAAAAGAAATTTCAAATTTAGAAACAAGATGTAAATCTTTGGAAAATAATAATAAATTCTTGAAAGTGAAATAAGATTTTTAAAACGGCAACTTAGAGCCAATAATTTTATTATTCATAAAATCCCAGAGCTGGAAGACAGAAGTTCTGAAAATGTGTTAAAAACAAACCAAGCAGTATGTCAATTGAGCAGTGGAAGATCTAAGAAGGAGTAATGAAGTGCACAGGTTCTACCAAGAAATGAACGCTAGCAGAAAACCCTTCAAGCCTTACTTAAGTACATGCAAAGACACAGATGGCATTCTTCTAAATGTAAAGCAGAACATACTGTATCAATGGCAGAATTACTATATGAGCCTGCTTAGCGATCTAGCTGTAAATCAGACCATTCAGGAAGTTCCGATACCAGTTGAAGACCTTGAGCCCCCAGATTTTGATAAGGTTTAGGAGGCCATCGAAAGTTTGAAAAATAACAAGGCACCAGGAGCTGATAGGCTGCCATCGGAATTGATCAAGTACGGAAGTCAAGATGCAGTTAAAGCACTTCACATCATTATGGATGTTTGGTTTGGTGAAAGAATGCCAGTGGACTGGAACAATACCATAATTTGCCCGATTCACAAGAAAGGGGACATAACTACCAGGGCATTTCACTACTTCCAGGTGCGTACAAGGTTTTATCCAGAATTTAGTTTCTCAGGCTACTGCTCTGTGCAGAGTGAGAGATTGGCATTTACCAGGCTGGCTTTAAGAGAGGAAAGAGCACGATAGACCAAATTTTTTCCCTAAGATTGATGCTAAAACATGCTAGACAATACAGTGTTCAAACCCACCACCTGTTTGTAGATTTCTGTGCCTCATATGACAGGCATGGCATGACACATCTACGACAGGGTGAAATGAAAGGAAGGTCCTCAGAGCGATTTTCGATGCCAACAAGCAAGCCTAGCAGATTAGGACAAATGCCGAGATATTAGAAATGTATAGTGACTGCGATGTGGTGCGATTTATTAGGGTTGGTCGACTCAGGTGGGCTGGTCATGTAGCCAGAATGAGTAGTAACTCAGTACCAAGGAGGCTCTTAAAAGATGAAATCCACTCAACGAGAAGACGTGGCGACCCAGGCTTCGCTGGGTGGATGGGGTGACTAAGGATGCACACAGCCTTCTGGGGATCCAGAACTGGAGATCGGCTGCACAAAACCGGAATGGGTGGCGGAACTTAGTTCAGGCGGCCTTGATCTCTCGTGGGTTGTAGAGCCAAGGAAGAGGAATATCAAGCTGTGCTGTCAGAACTAAACAGTTGGGTAGGGTGAGTGGTGGAAGCTTAATAATGTTGTAAATAAAACAGCAATAAAAGGCCAAAATAATTTAGTTAAACCATCATATGATAGTAACAAAATGAAAATTTCCAACAAAACCATAGTACTAGGAAATATATATTTACCACCAGAATGTAATTTTGAAAATATCTTGTACAACTTTAAAGATTTTATGACCCAATATATAGCCAATAATCTAGATCATCTTTTGATGTTATGCGGAGATTTTAACGGGCACCTCGGTGGTTTAAATAACTTAGATATCTGTCAGTTTGCAAACAGTAAACTTAACGGAACAAGAATTCTTAGACCCACAAATGTAAATCAACGCAGTAGACTAATAGTGGAGATAATGAAAAGCTTAGGTCTACTTCGTAACAGAAGATCAATTTTGGAGAGACCTGGAAAATACATCTACATTTCTGGAAGAGGTAGAAGTACAGTACATTTAGTCTGGATAAACAAAAACGGTGTGATTGTTTGAGGACATGAGAGTACACATCTTCTCTTACCTTGTACACTATCCATATCTCTTCCTTCAGCTAGTAAAGTAATGACGAAATATGCTTTGAAACATGGAAGGGAATAATATGGGACCCAAACAAAATTCAATACTTTCAGGAGACAGTACACTTATCAAATGGTATTTACCTTAATTCTAGAAACATTAATGAACTGTATAACAATTTCATAACATCATTAGAAACTTATTGCGGCCAAAACTCTCTTGTATTTAAACCCGGAGAAATCAAAAACCCTCGTGTTTCATAAATCACCAAGGATAAAAAAACTGAAATCCCTTTTCTGGCACGAAAAAGAACTTGAATGCGAAATCAAAAACTAATTATTTAAACGTAATTTTGTTTATTTCAAAGAGAAACAAACTAAAAAATGAATTGACGATAACCTTATGAATGAACCATCAACTAGTGCTGCCTGGGACTATAACTAACCTGATCATTCATTAACGCTTCAGTCATGTACAGTTGGCTCATTACACATTGTGCAAGAAAGCATAAGCAGATCCAGTGGAAGGGCTGAGAGAGATGCAGCCCCCCTTATGTAATTTAAAGATAGAATTTAACTTTACTAAAAGTAAGGAAGTTATTTAAAGTACAAAAACAGAATTTTAGTTGTGAGAAAGGAAAATACAAATAAAGGTTAAAGGTACAAATAAACTGATAGGCAGATCCAGGGGAAGGGATGTGGGGGCTGCAGCCTCCCATTACAACTGACAGGATCCGCCCTTGTGATAGATACTTTCATCTCTTATGTCTTTAATATAGTATACATATATATTAAGTATATATATAGCCCTTTATATGTAAGTATATAGGGCATCGAAATCATATAATGTTCTTGATCAACTTGCACACTTGGTTTTCTAATATATATTGATTAGTTCTAGTTTCACCATTAGTTTTAACTATTATATAAGAATTTCATCATTAGCTCTCATTATGAGATTTTTGATACATAAATCATGATTGTAACAGTAATAATAGCAAAAATAACATACCCATTTGCTGCACTAAATAAGTAGAATTTAAAAAAACCCAAACTGGATCACCGTACTTGTAGACATCCTTTTTCCCAAACTTAGCGAACAGAGGAGGATGGATAAATCTCCAATAGAAATGCCTTTTCCTATGCCAAACTTTTTCAAAAACCCTTTCCGATTTAATTATCTTAAAAAAAAAAAAAAAAAAATAATAATAAAATAAAGGAAAGAAACAAGTTTATGGTAAGTGAAAAAAAAATGACTTTACTTTATGCTTCTGAGAGAAATTATTGCTTTTATTATTAAAAAAATCTGGTGCGTGCGCGCAACACACAACTTTCACTTACCAACTTACTTAGATTAGAAATTGAAGTGTTTCCTAAATATCATTTCCCAAAGTCACACATTTTTCTACATTCATATCTTATTTTTGTTAATCGTTAAAGCCGTTTTTGAGTAAATAAAAAAACCCGTGAAAATGATACAAAATTTATTAAGTAAAGTCCCCCCTCCCGTAGATCAATTTTGATGAAATTTTTACAGTCATATCTCGGGCATATTAATACATCAAATACTCAGTTTAATCAAAATCGTTAGAGCCGTTTTTGAGAAAATCGAAAAAAACTTAAAAAGTTTTTAAATAAAGTACCAATCACCCTTTGACCAATTTTGATGAAATTTTTGCTGTCATATCGCAGGCATATACCTACACTAAATACCCAATTTCAGGTTCATACAGTTAATAGTTTTTGAGCTAGTCTGTTCACACACACACACACACACACACACACACACACACACACACACACACACACACACACACACACACACACACACACACACACACACACACACACACACACACACACACACACACACACACACACACACACACACACACACACACACACACACACACACACACACACACACACACACACACACACACACACACACACACACACACACACACACACATACACACAGACCATTTCGCGGGACTTGGTTATTTCGACTCAGGGGACCCCAAAACGTGTATTTCCGTTGAAAACCGGAAGGCGAAATTTTTCACGATCGCAATACTTCCACTTACTATATATTTCATATATAGGTAAGTGAAAGTAAAAAATTATTATTAATATAAATTGGTTTTAGAGGAACAGTATTCGTTCTTGGTTTCCGGAAAGGCAAAATAGACAAACATTTTAAAATTAAGTTTTAATTTACTACGAGCCATAAATACGCCTCCTATCAATTCAACTTCACGATATATTTACAAAAAGCAACTTGCAGTAAAAAAATCTCAACTGGTGATGAAATTATGATTTTTAAGCCCCTTAAAAAAAGAAATAGATGATAACAAAGTACTGAGGACTTTCAGGCTTTCCAATGCAAATCTAAAACTTATGGAGACAAACAAAAGTAAGTAAATAAATGTGTGATGCTGCTGAATGGCGTTTACATTTTTATCAAAACAAGTCAATTTCTAATCTTTGTCGGTTGGTAAGTGAAAATTGTGGGTTACACGCATCGCACCAGATTTTTTTTTTTTTTTTTATGTATGGCAATGCAAACATAATAATCCAAGGCCTCTGACTTTATAAGTCTCTATTTAGTTGTTATATTGTTATAATAAGCCTTTTGCATAAGCAGTATGCCTTTACTTATTAAGAACGGGCTGATAGTAAAGGCATACAAACTCTGTGGATGCGAAAGTTTTCAATCTGTTTTAAGTGTTGTTGGAACATAGATACTTAATGTAACAGTATAAATTATGCATTTTTTGAGCATATATACATTTTAAGACTTTATAAATTAAATATTATTGAATATTTTATTTTTGAAGAGAAAAGATTGTCTCCAGCGTGACATGGGTGGTACGCTAACCACTGTGCCACCGAGCTCCCTTCCAAGCGGAGCCAATATCTCCTCTTCACTGATCCCTTTCTCCCGATCCCCATTAATATTAATATTATTTTATTTACAGTTCTGAGCTTTCTATCAATTTATACATATAAATATTAATTCACTCATAAGCAGAAATTGAAATAGTGGTGAAAATTTTTTTCTTTATTTCTACTGTATATGTGAATCAAATTCTTTAATATTTTATATTTAGCCATTTCTTATTACTGGGCATATTGAGACCTAATTTCTCCATATAAAGAGAGGTACTATATAGGGGGAAAATATTCCATTCAAGCCCATCAGAAAATTTCTATGATAATACAAATTACATCTAGAATACTTGATTCTATACTGGGGAATGCTTAGGCCCATTAAAAAAAAAAAAGAGAAAAATAATAATGAATCAAAAAGTACTGAGGACTTTATAGCTTCGCAATAATTATAACACTCTATATCTTATGTGGAATACCAAACAAAACAAAGTAAAGAAATGTGATAAAAACTAGTTCCTGTGAAGTTGCTAATTGGCCTTCACTCATTGATTCTACTTGATTTCTACTCTAAACAGTTTGGTAAATGAAAATTGTGTAATGCGCACATTACACCAGATTTTTATTTATTTATTTCTTGAAGGGAGGTTTATTATTAAGCATTTTAATTTCTAAACTGATGTTACAAAAATATTTTTGTAATCAAGGAACTATGAGAATTATTTTTGGATTGTAAATAAAGCAATCTAATAAATATTTTGATATGATATGATTATGGCTTTCCAACATAATCAATATAACACTTACACCTTGATCTAAAAACCAGTTCCTTTCCGGAAAATTGTCCTTCGAAATACAAAAGAATCCATCTTCTGATTTGACTACACGGTACGGTGTGTTGTTTTTATATATAATGCTGTTAGAAATACAATGGCCAACAGTGGGGATTTTTTTTTCCACTATGCAGTCTGAAAATGCATCCCTCTCCCAATTGCTACAGTCCATGTCACAGCAGCAATTAATATTACACACACCTACCTGCAAATACAAAATATATTAACAATCAACAAAAAAACAAAACAATTTTTTATATTATATGTTTTACTACATAATGCAGTGCTCCAGCATAATCATAGTTGATCATTATGAGCTCCGCTTGATTGTTGTATGTCCTATGTACTAGTAAATAGTCTTTATGAAGGGTTTTTCATGTGTGCATTCTTGTTCCTCCTACCCACAGATTTTAGTTGGAATCTGGCATTGTCTCTGTGTCAATGTCTTTGCTTAACTTGTATAACATGTAAAATTTGGCTGGCTATGTTATAAGTTTATTAAATGGAAGTTGTAATTTAATGAGCATAAATAAATCATCTAAATCATGTATAAATCTTAAGTACTATACTGAATACCACAAAGGCCTATACTTAATGTATGAATATGATATATGGAGGATAATAATACTTTTGGAAGCAGTAAGAGAATTATTCTGGAGGTTTTTTTTTTTATTTTGTTTTTTTTTTGGCCACATTTGGTAAGCTAAAAATATCTTAGTATTTAAATTTGACTTATTTACTTAATTTATTTACTTACTGTGATATCACAAGAACAAGGCTTTTCTGTAAACCTATGGTCCTCTCCTTTATTAGTACCGATAGATGTAGATGATGAAGTAGAAGTAATAGTAGTAATATTAGGAGTGGGCGCAGTTATTATAGTAGGCAATGTTGAGAATTCACTAGGACTGTCCGAAAAAAATAAAGAAACTTGATCTGTGATCTGATCTGTATAACAATCAGAAGTAGAATTTTCACATATCGATAATTCAGAAGTTCCAGTTTCTTCAATTTTATAAACTGTTTCATTGGCAAAAATAAGAACCTTGCAAATAATAAGGCATGTAATAAAATTGTGAAAAATCATTTTGGTCAAAAACTCAAAACAATGAATATAGAAAATATAATTTAATAAGTTTCGACACCATATTTCTGAAAGTTTTTCTGAATCACATTAAGTTCCAAAATTACAGAACCCATTGGCTCAGTATTCAATCGAAATCGGTCACCACCACTAAATATGATTTCTGGACTTCGCAGCTGTGGACCACCACCAATGAAATATTCAGTGAATTTATCATAAAATTTACCTGTAATTAAAATATTCGATAATTCAGTCAGTTACTATAAAACATTATCATATATTTTACAATAACTTTTTTTAATTAAACCACTTAAAAGCTATATAATAAAATATATAAACTTAAGGGTTTAAATAATCAGCAAAAATAAAAAAAATATTAATTTTATATGAAATATAAAAATCAGAACAATCTACAACCCAACCTATTCTGTGCAACTGAAATTAAAGTGAATTACACAGGACCTTATCTGGATACAACACAAGCTTCTAAGCTAGTTAACATGCAGGTTTACTTTTCAAGATCATTATCGTTTATCTTACTTGTTATTATATATATTTTCTTTCAAAATCTTAAAAATGGTACTACTCCATTCAAGTATTAAGAGGTATTGTTCTCTAAACAAGAATGAGACTACTGTGACCCACTCTGTCAAATGTGTAAAACTATATACAGAAATAATGTAGAAGAAATATAGAAATGGATGATCCTTCGGGAACTTGAGGAAGTCTTAGATTCTGCTTTTAAAAGGGTTATCAATACTCAGCTTTCCTTGGAATTCCATGAATTTTGTAGTCTTATGATTATGGTGTCCACCGATGTGTGTAAACACCGATTAGCTTTAATCTCCTTAAATACAAAATAGCATTTCAAATATCCTAAAAAATGTTCTTCAGTTTAATTTCTTGGCAAAATTTTCCAGGAACAGGGTCGAAACTACAATAACTTTTCCATTACCAAAACGACAGCGATATTATACCCTGCTGATATTATATATCTTTATTTAAATCTATTGTTGAGAAATTATTTAAGGTTATGTATAGGTTTGTTCTAACAAGCACTTAAAACACATTGATATCTGCTCATGTTCTCCTCCCACTCTTCTGATTTTCAATTTGATTGATTGGTTTTCCCATTCGATTCATTGAGCATTGTTCAACAAATTCTCAATGATTCACAAATGTTCATGTTCAAATCAACCAATCAAATTGAGAATTTAAAAAATGGGGGAACATGAACAATTTGTTAGTTATCAATGTGTTTCAATAGCTTGTTGGAGTATACCTAATATTATATATGCCATATGTTTATCCAATATGTAAACATTTTGAGCGATAATTTAATAATTATTTTCATGTTTTCCAAACAACTTTTTAAATAAATTAAGAAGCCAAAAAAGGTTTTAATGGAACCACCTCGGGTAAATGCTCTACAAGATGCAAAAGGTTTCGTTTCAATTGGTCCATCCATCTCTGAGTAATCAGTAAACATACATAGAAAAAATATCGAATTGAGTAACCTCCTTTATCAAAGTAGGTTAAAAATGATTTAAATACAGTTAATGAAGAAGTTATGGTACTTTTCTGTTATAGTCATGCCCAGAGAAAATGTTTTTAATTTAGTTAGTACATTGCTTTAAATAAATAAAGCACATGTTTTCTGAATAAAACACTTTACATGAAATTTAATTAAAATATTTATTTTCATTTTAGTATAAACATTGAAAAAAAATTATATTATATTATATACTAGCTAGGGTGCCCGGCTTCGCTCCGGTAGTTGTGTGGTAGTTTCAATAACAGAAAGACTTTACAATTAAAGGAAATATAGAACAAAATTAACAGTTTCTTGAAACTTTTAACATATTATCAATATTAAAATTCGAGATCTGCAGAGTGCGCCCAAATAAGGAACCCTATATACTTTAAAGGGGGTTGAAAATGGCGAATAAACAATTAATTTTGCTGCAACTTTGTCGAATCATGCATCGTTTTTTATGGTTTCTGTGATTCTGAATCCTATACTTCTATATTTCCTATATTTCTTTTTATCCTGAACTATGAGGGGTGATAAAATCTTATTGAAAAAATGCTGTAATTGGAGTTAGTCATTTTATCAACTGGAATGCTCATCATACATAGTAATAAAACCATTTTTCATAATTGCATACAATAAGAACACTTCAAACTTTTTATTTTCGATTTATAATCAGTCAATTCAGCTCTTCTTTTTTGCTTTATGTCTGTTTATTTCGCTCACTGTACTACTAAAAAATGTTCAGTCATATTGCATTAAATTTACTTAAGTAGATGTTATATATTGATTAAATATAATGTGTAAATCAATTAACCTTCTTATGAGAAAATTAATTTTGTAAGGTATCCAGTCGGTTTTCTAATTGATTGCAGATATGTAAAATCATTATTTTATTTAGAAAGAAATGGTGAAACAATTTTAAAAGTAATTTAAAAAGAACAGCTGAAAAAATATTTAACCTTTACAAACTGAACGGAATGAATGAACAATAAACATTGGTGAAACGCACCCTAGCGCTGCCTGGTAGCCTGGAGCTCAAACTACATTTTTCATTCATAACCTCGTATCTCAATCTCAGAGAGGCTAATTAAATGGTGCGAGAGTCTTAAAATTCCAGTCCTTTTCTCTTCAATTTTACACCCTTAAAAGAAAAACAGAAACCTTCTTCTCCGTTATGGGTTTTATAGCAACACGCTGACATAACTCTCTTAAACGTGCGTTTAGTCGTTTTTGAGCCTTTTCGGCACGCACATTGTACACTTTGCTTTATAATATATATTGATTATACTATATAAACTTAAATTATATATTATGCTGTTGAAAAAATCTGACCGCAGTTTCCTCATCCAAAATATTCCTAAATTTTTTTTTTAAATTATACTGATACTCAACCATATTTGACGTGATTAATTATTTAGTCAAAACAAATGATTCGGCACGGAATTGTTTTCTCCTGACAGATTTTCTCACTTTTTTTTGTTAATTGTTTTCTCATGCCAGTAAGCGAACAGTTGTGAAATTAACTCTTAGTTACCTCCCTAGCAACACTGGCGGTAACCCTGCTTCTTCTTAAAGCAATGTACTAACTAAATTAAAAACATTTCTCTGGGCGTGACTATAACAGAAAAGTACTGAAGTTATTTAGAATCTAAGTTTTCTTGGTAAAAATATTTATAATTTAACCAAGAGAATGTTACATTAGCATAAGATACAAATATAAAAACACTTACCATGTGGTTTCCAAGTAGGACAGACAATTAAATGTGTTCCTGGAGATGTAGGCACAAAAATATAGCCATAACCACAAACTTCACTTCGTCCAAATTCATCATAATGGAAAATTTGCAAATGAATTTTTGGCCACCCTGTTTATTATTATATAAATAATTATTATTTTTTTCTTTAATCATGATAAAATTGAATTCCAATTTCTCCTGACTACAGATTAGAGAAATGTCTATAAGTAGGCATAGAAAATTTTAAACCAGTCTAACACTGAATTTCATCCATCTCAATGTGAAATCAAATTAACTATGATACTTTTTGAATAAGGAGTAAATTATTCACAGGCTAAAATTGTTTACACTATTAACTGTTTTTTAATTTAACATCCAATGCAATCATCATATAAATTTTTTTTTATCTTCAACTTTCCATTTTTTTTTTTTTTTTTTGGGACTTTAAGGCTTCTACTGAAGCCCTATACTGCCCATACTAACACCCATGGCACTGGGTGATACTTCTCCTACGAAAGAAAAGCACCACCCAGGGCGGGACTCAAACCCGCAGCTCCGGCATGGGAGTACGGCGCTTTACCGCACAGCCACACCGGGCCCCCAACTTTCCATTTATAAATTCATGTTGTTTTATCAATTTGTCTGATCATGTTTATGGTAATTTTTATAATTTAACTATAGTTTGATATTACATGAAGCCCTGACAAAGAATAGAAATGAGGGTGGATAGGACACATTAAGAAATCATTCTGAGTTCACATGTTATTCTAGACTACCATCCAGGCACCCTTGTGCAATATGACGAACTTTATCCAGACAAAATAACCGCAAACTACTTCCAATTTCCACGAATTTAGCCAATGTGACAAGTCATTTAATTAATCTCCAATTTCCAAATCACACTGTTAGAATCTTGCTATCTTTGAACCTCTCCACATAATTGGAAAATTAAGCTGGTTGATGTTCCAACTGCTTTATTTAATGGTGTCATTAATTACCCTATATAGATAGACTTCTACCGGGGTCAATCCTTGAGCTAACAAGTAACCTATGGATTCAAAAAGGTCCCAAAATTCTCGAGATGAGATTTAAATTATTCAAAATTAAACGTGGATTTCAAAGACCAAATATGATTTCTACCGTTATTACAAAGATGTTTTATTTATTGCCATTTTATTACACATGGTTCATAATCCACACCTAAGGATTTTGGCTATTTGACTGGTGAGTGTCAAGACTACTGAAGAAGGGGGTCTGACTCCCCCAAATTCGGTGCTAGTACCACCTCTGACTACAAGGCCAGACTAGATATTTCTGTGTTGCTTAGCCAGATGTTTAGAAAAGACCACCCACAAATCTAAGTTTGGTAAGGTAAAATATTCTCTGAGATCTCCTAATAATACATGGTCTCTAAGAACAAATAAGTAATACCTGGTATTCCCTTAGTGGCAAAGTGTATATCAATGGGATGGGACCAATAAGTTACTTCATCATATCCTGGATGATCAACTTGTGTTTGCCCTTCCTTTAAGCCTTCTAGTAACTGCCATCCTGGACCTAAGAATTATCAAATTGATATGAGGTATACATTTAAAAATAAATTAAATCATAATTGAAGTTAAGAATGTATATTAAGATTTACCGACGTGGATTCCCCATTTACAAAATAAACTTTTCTTACGGAAATTTTTAGCTCCAATAATTTGCCCAAAAATATACAGCTCGGCCATCAAATAGGAAGTATCAGTTTGAATATCTAAATCATGACGTTATTTGTTTACTTCCGAGCGCCTAGGTAACAGATGCCAACTGTTGTGTGATTGATTTTCTGGCTAAAACATTAAATTTACTTTTAGGGTTGAAAAAAAAAATTCAAATTATTGAAAAATTATATGTTTCTTTATTTTTTTTCTAATTTTATTTTATAAGTATGAGATCAAAGAACCCATGAAAATTCAATAAACCTATCTTACTACCCGGCGAGGGAGGTTATCACATGTACTAGGGTACAGATTTACCTTTAATAGTTTATCAACAATATATCTGAATTTCTTAATTTAATTTTCTACAACCCGCTTAGATATCACCGATCAAATTTTCCTTCCTGCTCTGTCTTACGAATGAAATATTCGATTTACATACGTCCAAACAATTTTTTCCTAATTTACTTCATTCTTTTTTTATATAATTAATGTCACCATGAAATGTCTTCGAGAGGTAGATTTGGTCCTTTGGTGGGGGCTATTGATGAAGGAACAAGTAGTGCAAGATTTCTGGTGAGTAATCCTTTTTTTAGTTTTAAAGTTAAATCTTCAGAAATGATAAAGGATTTTATAAGTTTAAAGTTTTGAATAGAACATTGCTTCATTGACCGCTGAATTTTATTTGAAAGAAATGTTAGATTATTACTTCAGACCCCATGATAATTAATTCATGTTTGGGCAAAAGGGCTTAAGTCATAAAAAAAAAAAAAAATAATAATAATAATAAAATTTTATTAATAACTAGCTGTATATCCCGGTTTCACCCGGGAAATTTCATTTTTCTAATAAACGTGAACAAATTTAAAGTGAAATCATAACGATTTTTATAACAATAAAGAATATACCCAGAGACTGGCTGAAGTTATGAAATTTTAATATGGACAGGTGTTCGCACCTAGTAAGAAAGATCCACTGAGCGAAATTTGGGGAATTTAGGACAAACGGTATGGAATTTTATTAAGAAAAAACAAACTAACAGAAATTCATCTTTGAGCTGTATAACCCGGTTTGATCGGGGAATTTCATTTTTCTAATGAAACGGTTGATTTCGTAAAAAACTATTGTAAAGTGAGTTCATTACGATTTCTATAACAATAAAGACTATCAGCTGAAGATCGGCTGAAGTTATGCAATTTTAATATGGACAGGTGTTCGCACCTGGTATGAAAGAACTACTGGCGAAATTTGGAGAATTTAGGATAAACGGTATGGATTTCTATAAAAAACAAACAAACAAACAGAAATATTGGCCTGCAGTTTCAGCTTCTCGCAAATCGGCTTGCCTAAGCCTTTGTGGCGCAAAGCGGGCCTCGTATTCCTGGGCAGACTCAGTTTCCCGCGATTCTGCCTGTCTAAGCCTCTGTTGTTCAATCCTGATTTGATGTTCGTCGTGAGTTTCAGCTGCTCGTATTTGACGTTGTTTTTAGCTTTTGAGCTCACTACTCCTATTGAAGCTCGCTTCTTAGGAGGCATTTATAAAAAATAAATTCACCATACATGTAAATAAACGTATTGTAATTTAAAAAAAAAAAAAAAACATATGGTTTAAAAATCCCAGAACTCGACGCCTACCAAGGGACGGTCTTACCGGGCCTTGGTGGCCTCTTCAAAATGTATAAAATGATATTTTAGGCTGTTTTTCGACTCAAACGGTCGATTTCGTAAAAAAAACCCATTGTAAAGCGAGATCATGACGATTTTTTTAACAATAAAGAATATACCATGAGATTGGCTGAAGTTATGCAATTTTAATATGGACAGGTGTTCGCACCTGGTATCAAAGAACCACTAAGCGAAATTTGGAGAATTTAGGACAAACGGTAATGATTTCTATAAAGAACAAACAAACAAACAGAATTTCAACTTTATTTATAAGATAATCTCTGATTAATCATTATTCTGGAATATATTTTTGCAATGATCAGATGTTGGGTTACAACAACTTGTGCTTTATTTTTACAAACAACAAATTTTTTTATTTCATTCCGGAAGCCAGGTCTGTTCTGTGATTATTGAAGTTTCACTTTGGGCAAATATAGCAGTTGTTTAAAGTTGTTTCTTCTTCCTGCAAGAAGGTTGTGCTAAAGTTGTGTTTTCAAATGAGTAACTCATTTATGAGTTTGAAGGTTTTAGGTTTGCTTAATCAAAACTTTTATGTTTCATTGATTATATAAAAGTTAACTGAGTTCATGAAATGAAAAAGAAATCCATTGTTGTCATTACATAATAGATCCACTACATTTGTAATAACAAAGAAAAGTACCCTGCCACAGCAAAATAAAAAATCAGCTACTTGAGAAAGAGAGTACAGTGCCTTTCTGAGCTGCTGTGCTCCACATGAAATATCATTTTTCATGGATATTCACTGTCGGGCTCAGACAACAGTTTGAGCAGAATTTAGCTTCCGCTTAGACCTTCCACTAATTCGGCCTCAGTTTGGATATCTGTAGTTGTAGAGTCTACCTCAGTAGTCTTTGTGTTTTTTAAAACTGGAGTTTCATTGATACAATTTTCTGATCATATGAAGGATTCTCCAGGTGGGGCCAAGTGCTGAGTCGAAATAGTTGTCTCTTCCTTCGGGGAATTTGATATGCGCATATTCATGGTTTTATTCCATTAGCTCCACTTCTTCCACTAGACGTATTTCGTGGCTCGAATATGGTTCTTGATGGGAACTGGTCCAGGTTTAGTCAACCATGACGACATAGATCATCCGTTGAACGAACGTCTAGGATGGTTGAACATGCGCTCATGTGGTGTGGCATTCGTGGAGTAATGGAGAGACTGTATTTAGTGAAGTGCCATGTCGAGTACATCTTCCCTTTGCTCAGTTTTCTGACCAAATGTCCTAAGGGCAAGCATGTTATACATACCTCTCTACTTGTCCGTTACCTTGCGGGTTATAGGGGGTCGTTCGGCTGGTAGTCACTCCATGAGAGGTAAGAAATAATTTGGGATCTCCAGACATGAAGGAACTTCCCTGATCATAAGCTGGTGAGCCGAAGAGAGCCAATATTTTGGTCAAATGCTTAATCACAGCTTTAGCAGACGTGTCCATGCTAGGGAAGGCGAAGGGGAACCTCAAGAATTCGTTAACAATAGTAAGTATTTGTTTCTTGATGTAGAAGGAAAAGGGGCTTTGAAATCTAGATTCATGCGTTCCAAAGGAGCTGTAGCCTTGACCAGGTGCCTTCAAGATTTTCTTCCTGCACAATACGATCAACAACTCTTTGGAAAGAAGCGACTCCAAATGGTACAAGAAGGTAGTGGTATTATTTTCTGGTAGCTTTAAGAGCGGTGTACTGTCTTTCAGATTCCAGAATAGGTACTTGATGATATGCGCTCTTTAGGTCTATAATGCTGAAAACTTCATTTTCTAAGACATTTGAGATTATTTCCTCGATTTTAAGAAGGGGATATGCATCAATTAGTTTGAACTTATTAACGGTATTTGAATAATCCACAACCATGCGAGGTTTTCGCTTTCCATCTCTCACCATAAATGTCTGTGCTCGCCAAGGCGAGTAGCTGGGTTTAATCACACCTTCTTCCAGAAGTCTGTCAACCTCATCGTTCATAAATTTACGATCTTCCTTAGATTGGTTTCTCGATTTAGTTACTGCGGGTCTGCAATTTCCTTCCAAGTGCCCAAAAAAAACAACTCAGACTCTACATGAGCTTGGGCTACATTACAAATCTTTAAAGCAGGGCGAGTACCATGGAAATCAATTTTTATGCTGGAGTGGTTTTTGAGCATTATTGTATCACAGCATAGATTATTCATGATCAATAATGTTACATCTTTGTAAGAATGCTCACCGATTCTGCCTTACACTGATCTGTTACTTCAGATTGTAAAGAAGAATTAGCCATGGATATGTGTCCTTTATATGTTGAGACTGTAACATTGCATTTTCGAATGAGAGCAGAGTTTATAAAACTCGAAGAGCTTCCAATGTATATGAGTATTTTAAATTTAATCCTGTTTTAAGATATTCCAATTGTTGATCTTAGCGGGCTGTTTGGGGACGCTGCTGTAGTGTAAAGTCACATTTTGTAAATTTTCCAGAATTTAGATTTTTTGTTTTCAAGTCGATAATTAAACTTAAAAATAGGGATTTTAAATTAAAAACACACTTTTTTAGAAACTACAAATTGTTTTCATTACGCTCAATATTAAAAACATTATTTAAATTGTGAAATTAATCAATTTATTAACAAGAATAAATATCATTAATGGACTATGATCTGGCTTCCCCGATAGGTGCTGCAGTCATCAATAGGAGGGTCATCAATGTATTTATTGTCGCTCTCGTCTTCCTTCTCTGTGGGTCCTGGTACTAGTCGGCTTTAGAATGCTTGTGTTTCAGGATATGTCAAGAACTTGTTTAAGTGTTGCAGGTCCTTTAACTTTGCCGGTTTGATGGGTAAAGGTCCATTGTAGAGTGGCCTTAGTGTACCAGTATGCTGAGTTTCTCCTGACAAGCCTTTTTGAGGTTGTTTTTTCTTTATTATTTAAGTAACTATGATCTTTCTTTGCCTATCTGAACCATTGTTGTATTCTATCTTAAAGAAGCTACAACGTGGTACCAGTAGCTCATTTTTAACAAAAATTGGACTATGATCGTTTTTTGCCGTGACCCTTCAAATAGTTAACCATTTGGAACATTTAAACATGTGTTTAAAATAAATATTAGTAGGTTATCGTTTCCTCAGGTATTTACTCATAATTGTGACTTATTTATTTCAAGAGCGGTGTTATGATCATTGATTGGTAGGATCATAGTAAGTGAGTAATGGAGGATATCAGATATTATAGAATCTACCACTTTGTAATTAAACAAAATCCTTGCTGATAAAATGATGCAATGAATTCATTGTTTTTTGATGTTACATAGAAAATAATTATGAGTTATTCTAAAATTATTTTTTTTTTAATCGTTTACGAGTAATTGTATAAATTGAAGTGAAGTATTGATTATGTTAAATACAAGATCCAATATGGAACAAAATTCTTTTATTGAAAACTTTATTTTTCCTGAAAAAGAAGATTATCTGGGACAAATGGAGAAGCCTGGGCATGATTATCTGAACACCAACAATTAGAAAATGGTGAGCCTGATTAAAAAAAAAAAAAAAAAAAGGGCTGCATCCCCAGTAATAATGAAAATTAATCTTAATCTCATTTTTTTTAGGGAAGAATTATCACTACTACTAATTACTGTTAAATTAAATTAACAATGAAAGGTACTGTTTCCTAATATTTTAAAGGAAGATCCTTTATCTTTAAAGAATATACCTATCTATACTTATATATACTATAGCTATACCTATACTACTATAAGATACCTTTAAAGAAAGAATATATGGAGGAGTCCAAGCTGCAGGGCAATGGGGAAGACGCTGCAACCAATGAAATATACTATATTTCATAAGCCCAACGTTGTCAGGATTACTAAATTGCAGGCTAAGGTGGACAGGCATGTTACATGTATGGAAGAGGAGGAAATACCGCGGAAACTCCTGATGCAACGTCTTTACGGGATCAGAAGAAAGGGAATGTCAATACTGAGGTGGTCTGACAGTGTGGCTCAGGATGTTAAAAATATTGTTCTGAGTGTAAGGAGGTGGATGGTATATGCGAAGGACAGGGATGGATGGCTAAAGCTGTTAGAGGAGGTCAGGACTCGAAACCAGGTTGCAAAGCCACTGTGTTTGACTAATCACCATATTACTACTACTTGAAACCCGTCCGATTAGCCTTAGTAGCATAAAACTGGACGTTAAACAAACTACTTGAAACCATGAAACCAGTTGCTTTTTGTTTCAGCGAGTTGCATTGTAACTATTTTACAAAGAAATATTCGTTATTTACTGTGTGTTTATTTATTATCGATTTATTGTTATTTGTTTGTTTGTTTTTTTAATTATTTGTATTTCAAGCTTAACTATACAAAAAATAATGATATGTTAAATGATGGTCAGGATTTTCAGTTTACAATGATTTTATTGTGGTAAGCCAACGTTTCAATCCAACTTGTGGATCTTCATCAGGGCTAAAGAAGACAAATATATGAGTAACTATGCTAGAGGGTGACAGTAAATGGATACATTACAGAACTGATAATAATATAAAAAATGGTGCATACATGAATATTAAAATAAGTGGCAGGTTAACAAGATAAAATAGAATCTGATATTTACCTACCGAGTCCAGGTGGATACTAAGACTAAAGGTAAAAATAAGGTGAGAGGTAGTGGTAGGGGGTTAGTTTGCCGACTTCAAAGGTTTATGACGGGGTAATCCAACGCCTTTGAAGTGAAAGGCACATGACAACTGAGTGAACAAAAATTTTAAAAACTAACAAAATATTTGTTACTGTATACAAATAGTTAAGTCTGGACTCAATAATAACATAAAAATGAGATAATACATAATGTAACAATGCATAAAAAATTGGAAAATATACAGAAAGAAGTATGCGAAACAAAAAGATAATAATAATAGTACAAGAGGTACAGAGATAATTGCAAGTACCTATGAAATTAAAACTAGGATTTGAGGATGCGCAAGATGTTAGAATAAGTGGATGAAATTATCTCTTTATCTGTTTTTTGATTTACAGGGTTATTTTTTTCCAGATGGATGAAAATTGATTCTGAGAGGAGTCGTTTATCGTGGTTAGGTACAGAAGCTAATATGGAGGGGTTCTCAAAGTCGAAGGAGTGGTTGTGGGCAATGGCATGTTCTGCTAATTTAGACGTAGACGAATTACGCGTGGAAATACTGTATTTATGTTGATAAATTCGTTTTTTAAAATAATTTTTGGTTTCACCGATATAGCAACTGTTGCAATTAAGCGTTACTCATATATTTGTTTTCTTTTACCCCTGATGAAGATCCACAAGTTGGATCGAAACATTGGCTTACCACAATAAAATCATTGTAAACTGAAAATCCTGACCATCATTTAACCTATCGTAATTAAAGAACAGTTGACTATCTCTCACCTCTACTATCCAAAAAATTAATATTTTATGTCGTATTGAGGATTGTCTTTACAAATTGCATTTTTTTAGGTGTTTGTTGCTGACACTGCGGAAGTTTTGACTTTTCATCAAATAGATATCAAACAAATATGTCCTCAAGAAGGTTGGGTTGAGCAAGATCCTCTTGAAATTTTGCATTCCACCATTGAATGTATCAATGTTACTATTGATAATCTAAGAAAACTAGATATCAACCCCAATGATATTGTTGCTACTGGTATTACAAATCAGAGAGAAACAACTTTAGTTTGGGATCCTGTGACAGGAGAACCTCTGTATAATGCTATTGGTTAGATTATTTAATGAATTTGAACTTATAAAAAATAAAATAAATTATTAACAGCTTTCTTAAATCATATTTAGTGAAATACTTAAAACGGTATAGCGTGCCATAAATTTTATTAATATAATGAACCAATGTTTGACTTTGTGGAAATCAGTAGTAGTATTTTTATTTAATATTAATTTTTCTGATTCCAAAGTAATACTTAAATAATCTGAAGAAGTTTTAAGTTCTTGAGATCCTAATTTCATTATTCTGATTTTTATTTAAACAACATAGAAAGTCATACTGTAAAGCTAAATGGAAACTACCTTTAAAGAACCTCTAATATGACAAATGATTTAATTTTCCAATGTCTTGATTTCTTTGGAAATCACTCAGTCTCCAGTTCTAAAAGTGCAACACAGATTAAATATTTCTTTTTATAATATTGATGAAATATCAAAATTATTATTTTATTTCTTATGAAATTTCTCAATTTCATGTTAAGTATAACTGTTTTTGTTACATTATTTCAGTTTGGCTGGATGTTAGGACCAAAGAAACTGTCAATAAATTGGTTGAGCAATCTCGGGAGAAGAATGATGAATGTATCAAACATCTATGCGGGCTTCCAATAAGCACTTATTTTAGTGGTAGTAAACTTCGTTGGCTCATTGATAATGTCCCAAAAGTGGCTGATGCTGTTAATAGAAAAAGGTGCCTGTTTGGAACGGTGGATTCTTGGCTTATATGGGTATTAAGCATTTTGATTGTTCATTGTACTATATAAAATATATTATTTATTTATTATATCTGTTTTTGTAGAACTTGACGGGTGGGCCAAATGGTGGATTACATATTACAGATGTCACTAATGCATCAAGAACAATGCTAATGAATATTAAAACACTCCAATGGGATGAATCACTTTGCAAGTAATTTAATTTTTAATTTAAGTAACATTAAGAATAAGCCAAGCTTGGCCAACATATTGTTTTGAAATGAAGGCCAGCATGAGGTTTCAGATACCTATATTTCCACGTTTATGAAGATGAAGGAAAATTATAGTGTAGGGTACGGTGTAAAGTTAAATATAAAATATTAAAAAAATTAAAATAGTTATAAATGTTTTTTAGCCAAATAGGCTTGATAAAATACAATTATTTCTTTTTTACAAGAATCCTCTGTTGAAATGCTCCTCCGAGCTATGCCATCTCTAAAAACTTAATATAAACCTTATATATTTAAAGGTAGTTAATTTTTTACTTACATAAAGTCTACTAGTAAAGTAATTAAATTAATGAAATATATATCGAAATGAAATATGTATGAAAAGAAGCTCTATAAACAAAAAACCTATATCTGAATATGACAGAAGATTTAGATTTTGCAAATCAACTATCTTTCACTTTTCACTAGTAAACCTCAAATATTATTGAACTACATCCAAATGGTAATCAATATATATTATAAAGCAAAGTGTACAATGTGCGTGCCGAAAAGGCTCAAAAACGACTCCATGTGGGATTAAGGAAGTTATGTCAGCGTGTTGCTATATAACCCCTAATGGAGAAGAAGGTTTCTGTTTTTCTCTTAAGGGTGTAAAATTTGAGAGAAAAGGACTGGAATTTTAAGCCTCTCGCACCATGTAATTAGCCTACCTGAGATTGAGATACGAGTTTATGAATGAAAAATTTAGTTCGAGCTCCAGGCTACCAGGAAGCGCTAGGGTGCGTTTTACTCGATGTTTATTGTTCATTCATTCCGTTCAATTTGTAAAGGTTATGTATTTGTTCAGCTGTTACACATTATATTTAATCAATATAATATATTGATATTATAAGTAGGTATATATTATATTATAATATATACCTACTTAAGTAAATTTAATGCAATATGAGTGAACATTTTTGAGTAGTACAGTGAGCGAATAAAAACAGACATAAAACAAAAAAGGAGAGCTGAATTGACTGATTATAAATCGAAAACAAAATGTTTGAAGTGTTCTTATTTTATGTAATTATGAAAAATGGTTTTATTACTATGTATGATGAGCATTCCAGTTGACAAAGTGACTAACTCCAATTACAGCATTTTTTCAATAAGATTTTATCACCCCTAATAGTTCAGGATAAAAAGAAATATGATGAAAAAATTGTGCCCTCATGATATTTTGGTTTTCACTTTGTAATAGTAGGTGCAGTGTCCGGCCAAATTACGGGGGGGGGGGATATCTTAAGGGGGATTGATCTGGAAGGTCTTAAAAAAAAAGTTTCTATGAATCTTCGGTAGTTTCTAAACTTCTGGATCTAATAGGACCATCAGGGCAGTCGGCGCTTAAGTTGTAATCGAAATATAGTTTTTTAACTAATAGATTTTTAACCATAATCTAATAACTTATTATCTGCTGACTGCTTGAAATGGGCTTATAGAATTCAGAATCACAGAAACCATCAAAAACGATGCATGACTCGACAAAGTTGCAGCAAAATTAATTGTTCATTCACCATTTTCAACCCCCTTTAAAGTATATATGGTTCCTTATTTGGGCGGACTCTGCAGATATCGAATCTTAATATTGATACCATGTTAAAAGTTTCAAGAAAGTGCTAATTTTGTTCTATATTTCCTTTAATTTTAAAGTTTTTCTGTTATTAAAACTACCACACAACTACCGTGGCGAAGCCGAGCACCCTAGCTAGTTAAAATATAAAGGAAACGCTACTGAATAACTTTTTTTCCCATTTTTACATTTTTTTTTTTTTTTAATTTTCTCAAAAACAGTTATAACGAATTTGGTCTAACTGGGTATTTGATGTATGTATATGACCCCGATATCACAGCAAAAATTTCATGAAAATTGATCAAACGGAGGGGGCACTTTATTTAATAAATGTTTTCCCTATTCTTACTTTTTTTTCAATTTTCTCATAAACGGCTTTAATGATTTTGATCAAATTCATCATCATCAAATCGTCAAGTAATCTTTAATATCGGGTAAGCTTTATCATTATTAAAATGTTCTGAGGGGCTTAAATGGGGAAGGGGCTTTTTTTGTTTTCCTATAAAGTATTTTTATTATTGTTTATATGGAGACATTAACTGCTTCTCATTACGCCTAAAAATAAGAAATGGCTAAATATGAAATATGAAAAAATCAAGTAAACATATACCGGAGAAAAAAGAAAAATATTCCGTCAACTCATACAACACGTTGAGCCCACACGTGCGTAATACACCTTTAATGACAGACTATTGTTTATAATTAAAGACGTTCTGTTCATTTAATGAAAATTATTTGTTTCATGATATCTACATGAATTTTTAACAAATACATAGAGAATTATAAAATTGGACGTGACGGAGTATTATGCTTGCATTGAAAAAACTTTTATTTAATAATAACAAAATTTAGTGTAATTAATAGAGCAAATACAAGCAAAAATAAGTAAATGAATGTGGAAAACAATGTGACTTTGAGGAATGCCATTTAACAAATCTCATCAATTTCTAATCTAACCAATTTGGTAAGTGAAAGTTACTCTGAGGGGGCAGTATAATAATAATAAGGGGGCCCGGTGTGGCTGTGCGGTAAAGCGCCGTACTCCCATGCCGGAGCTGCGGGTTCGAGTCCCGCCCTGGGTGGTGCTTTTCTTTCGTAGGAGAAGTATCACCCAGTGCCATGGGTGTTAGTATGGGCAGTATAGGGCTTCAGTGGAAGCCTTGAAGTCCCAAAAAAAAAAAAAAAAAAAAAAAAAAAAAAAAAAAAAAAAAAAAAAAAAAAAAAAAAAAATAATAATAAGTTTATTTGACAAAATATACAAAATTATACAATTTATATATAAATAAAATAAACAATTAAGGCATGGGAACCGTCTGCCAGAGTTTAGTTAAAAAATATTGATATTTTTAAACAACAAACACTAAAATTAAACAAAATTTGAGTAGTTAAAAGAAATATATTAGTATTCAAAATAAAATTCATCTAAATTACATTTGTACTATTAATAAATAGGAAATTAAATAAAAATAAAAATTAAATTAAGCTCCTAGGTGAACTCATTACTGATTAATTTTCTATATTTCCTAGCATTTTTTGTGTATGTAATAAGAAGAGACCAATTTTTACCGTTAAGTAGTTCAATAATGAATTCAAATGATAAAAGCCTTTCTCCAAAAACTGCAATGCGATAGGGGGCAAGTATTGGGCACACTGCTAGAAAATGATAAATGTCCTCTTTAACTCTGTAATTACATAGGGTGCACTCATCCTGAGTGGTGGGTGCTGAGCTATTAAATGGCTTACAGTTCAAATTTAATAATTCGCCCTCAGTTTAAATATTAGACAAATATCGCTGAGACCTATATGAGTGTTTGCACCACCAGTCAAGTCTGCAGATTTGACATTGAAGTCTAATACTTTATAAATATTATAACGGTGAGTCGCTTCAGCTCTTTCAATCAACTCATGTTTAAAACCCAGCCTCAACCCCTCTATTATTCTCTCAAGTTTAGAAAAAAGCCATTCTCTCTCATCCTCAACAAAACTAATGGAGATACCAGTTTTCTCACCCAAAACCTTCCAATTATGAGCCCAAAAAACATTTTTTTTAACAACCTCTTCAGCTACTACTTGGGGGAACCTAGAGAAATCCATACTAAAAACCTTGCGTAGGTATCTATTTTGTAAGGACAAAGTATAGAAATAAATTGATTCTAAGCCAGTTTTAAGGTGCAAGATGTAAATTGGAGTAAACGGCGGCAAAGCAAACAATTTCCTTATAAAGAACCTTAATACCTTTTCGACCTCTACAAATTCTTCCGATCCCCAAACCTGTGCCCTATAAGTCAATATTGAACGGGAAACCGCGTTAAATACTTGAAGCTTAGCGGATAACGGTACCAAGGGATGCAAAATGACTCTTCGCCACTCTACATTTAAGGCGGCTTTGGCCGACGAAGCCTTATCCATAAAATGAGGTTTCAGGGATAGTCTCGGGGTTAAAGTTATACCTAAGTATTTGTAGCGGTTGACAGATTCAATATTCTGAGTTTCATATTTCCAACGTTCCCATCTGTTGATTTTGCCCCTGTTTCTGAATATGATTATTTTCGATTTATCGAGGTTAACCTCTAAATTCCAGGTATCACAATAACGCTCAAGCACTGAAATGTTTCTTTGCAAATTACTTGGGCTTTCGGCAAGTATAACAATATCATCCGCGTAAAGTAAAATTTTTATTAATTGATTGCCAATCCATACCCCAGATTGAAGCTCCTCTTCCAAATCATTAATAAACAACGTAAACAAAAGAGGACTTAAAACACACCCCTGCCTAACCCCACTTTTAACACTGAATGAATCCATTATGCCTGAAGGTGTCCAAACCGAAGAAAATGACCCCTTATACATATTTCTTAACACCGTTATAAATTGGGAAGATATTCCGCTATTCAATAGTTTCAGGTAAAGTGCCTCACGATCTACCGTATCAAATGCAGCTTTTAGATCAACAAAAAAAGCGTATAACTTATTACCTTTTCTATTTAGACGGATAGCAACAATATTAAACAGTACAAATAAGCAGTCCACCGTAGAGTACCCCTTTCTGAAGCCTGCCTGACATTCTTTAAGTATTGCCCTAGAGTTGACGAATGAAGTTAACCTCTCTAAAAGTAGACTGCAAAATAACTTGCCTATGCAGTTCCAAAAAGACAGGTAGTTCGTTACATCTGAAACATCTCCCTTTTTAAACAGAGGAAATATAATTTCATAGAATTCGTAACCTATACGATCGACCCCTGGTGCTTTGTTAATTGCTCGGTCCAAAACATTTTGCAATTCCGGTCAGGTATTCTATTAAGTACTGCTCTATAAAAGAACGATGCATTTTCTGAAAGATGCGGACATAGAAGATTTTTAAAATGATTAACCTAAAGAGTAGTTGAAATTCCTCCGTCTGATATATACCTAGGTTTCTTGAAAACATTAACAACATCCCAAAAATCTTTACTAAATTTTACTGATTTAAATTTTTCAATCGTGGCTTGATAAAATTTTACTTTTTTTGCAGCTATTATATTTATGTAGTTACTGTTAGCATGAAGGTAAGCACTTCTCACCAGGTGAGATGACGTTGATCGATACAACTTAAGTAAATTAAAGGACTTTTTCCTTGCCTTAATAAACATACCCAATCAAACTACGGTTGTTTAAATACCTGTTAATATAGTTTGCATGTTGTTGAGAAGAAGCATTGTTTATACATGTAATTAATATATCCATGGCCGTTTCACAATCATATTGCTCAACAGAACCATATTTTTCGATTTCCATAATAAGCAACTCTTGATAACGGCTTTTATAATTATTTTCCCACTTCAGTCCAGGTAACAACGGAAAAACTTACTCATCTGAACTTGTAACTGCTATCGAAAACGTTATGGGGAGGTGGTCCGAAAATAATTCAGATCTGACAGAAAAATCCGTTACAATTGACAAAACATTAATTGAGGCACAACACAGATCAATGACTGAACTACCATGAGCCCCAATATATGTAAAATCTCCCTCCCTTTCCCCTCTCGTACGACCATTTAATATAACTTATCCTAGCTCATCGCACAAATCGACAAACTTTTTGCCTGAGGGGGCAGTATAACTGAATGCTGTGACATTCCTCCTGGATGTCTTCTTTTCCATACGGGCCTGCTCCCTAGGTCGAACGAACGATCTCTTCCGTGGTTTCCTGCATATGGCGCCAAGCGATTTTAATGGACGATCATAAGCCTTCCCTTGGGATACTTGAAAACCACATCATTGATGCGCTTCTTTATCTCATAGGGTCCCTCCCTGTTCTTCTGCAACTTTGGGCAGAAACCACCACTTCCAGGTTATTTATGTTTGCTGATTGCTGTCCTCGCTGCAGTCAGTACTGTTCATGGCTGCGAGAAGCCTCTGTAGCCGCTTCATACTCCAACGCAGTAGAGAGGGCATCCACTAGCAATTTAGGGCGAGCAAGTCGCACTGCTCTCTGAAGTTGCAAGTCTCGCAGGCCATTGACAAAAGCTTGGACTGCTAAACACTCCAACAAACTTTCTGGGGCTGTTGGATAAGCCAGTCTTACCATCCTCGCAAGGTCTGCCTCGAATTCTTGGATAGTCTCGGCTGCCTTCTGCTTCATGTTCTTCGGCTTGGACTGGTATACCTGTTCGAGGTGGGCGTGGCCGAATCGCATCTCAAGCGGGCTTACCAACAAGTCAAAATCATAAGGTTCATTAGCGTTGAGGGTCTGGAGGACATCAAGAGCGTTGCCTCTGAGTGCCACAGTTAGGGCAACTGCATTATCTGTAGGAGACCACCCATAAGCTCTGGCCGCAGCGTTGAATTGCTTCAGGTAATTCGCCTAGGAAGACTTACCATCAAAAGTTATTGGCTTTATCACCATCAAAAGTTGGTAGCTTTATCCTGGCTCGGCTCTCCATGGCTAGGAGTCCTTCCCTATCTTGTAATGACTGTTGGCATAGCTGGTCTCCAGCGAACGGCTGGGCCCCTTTTTCCAGCTTCCTCTTTAGTCTGTGAATCTCCTCTTCAAATGCGGCAGTCCTTGCTTCTTATTGGACAAACCTGTCCTTCACGCTTTTCATCCCGTCATTCAGCTTGTCATTCATTTCGCTAGACAAATTGTTTAGCTTGTCTTTAATCTCAGCCGAGAAACTTGACTTTAGGCTCGTCATCTTCTTGTTAAGCTCGGCAGACAATTTGTCACTTATTTCACCAGACAGGCTGGTCAGCTTATCATTTATTTCAATTGACAAACTGGAGCTGGTTATTTTCTCATTAAGCTCAGTGGACTGGCTGTTAAATTGGTCATTTAACCTATTTATTTCAAGTTGGAATTAAGACTGGTGAATTTTTCATTTAAACCATTTAATTCAGCAGAAAAATTGGAACTAATGCTGGTAAATTTGTCGTTTGTTTGTTTAACCCTTTGTTACACTCTATGCGCACTCCGTGCCGCAATTTTGGTAATTTTGAATTTTTGCGGTAATTTCTTAATACACATAGATGAGCGCCACAGTATTCCTCGTTGGATCTACGTACAATAGGAGAACGTTGGAGCCGAGTTTCTGTGATTTACAGGCAGTGTCTAGCAATTGGGTAAAGTGAAAAAGTCCATTTTTTGCGGCATCCCGTGCCGCTAGCGAGTACGAACTGTTTGGATTCTGCAAACTTTGTACATCTACGATTTGAGATATATCTGGAGTTCAACCACTTGGGCCATTCAGATCATCAAAAAAACTGACAGATATAGTAAAACGCCTCATTGAACCAATAATAAAATCGAACTGAAATCTCACTACCGACTTATTATAGACCTAGAAAAGGTCCATGCCATGAATGTGGAAAACATATAAACATTAATACAACTGTCTGATGTTTATAATGTAAGCGATTTGTCTTCTTCTGTACTTCTTCTGTTCTTCTGTTTATATATATATTTCATGTTTTTTGTTCCTATTTTGGTGATTACTTTTCTTTCGAAATTATTTATTTTTTAAAAATAAAAATTTTTACATAACTTTATCTGTCTCATAAATGCTTCTTCTTATTCTTTTGATAAAATCTTAGGTAAAAATATTTAAATAGCAGTTTTAAGAAGACGTAAATTTCGAAAAACATAGAAACATACCAATGTGGCACGCAGTGCTGCTAGCGGGCAAGAATGAAAGTCTGAGAGAGGCAAAACAATTGTTTTGTATGTTTGCTAGTTTAACGTCACTGTATGCTACTAAGGCTAATTGGACGATGCTACAGTGGAAGTCCTAAATTTTGCCTATCCAGGTATAATTAGGATAGGGATCTTTAACGAGTACCTGACATCCTACAGGCTCAGAACCTCCATTTTACATCCTATCCGAGGGACGGCATGGCTAAGGATTTTTTAGTAGCATTAAAAAATCCTAGAGCCACCTAGAGCACCGCTGGGTGCGAACCTGCAACCTTTAGTATTGTAGGTTGCCATGCTAACCACTACATCACAGGTGACCCCAAAATTTGTCATTTATTTTACCAATTTTGCTGACCAATTTTTCATTTACCCATTTATTTCAGCAGTAAAATTGGAATTAAGGTTGATAAATTTGTCATTTAATTAACCCAGCATAGCCTTAAAAGAGCTAGCCTCAAACACTACGGTTTCAGGGTGTACGCACTGACTCAAGTAATACTCACGTAAGCGGGCCAACAAGATTGCTTTCATACCTGCAGTGTCTAAATCCAGCTCTTTCCGACCGCTAGTTCGTTCCAACAAAAGGTCTGGGATTTTAAACCATTTCTTTTTTGTTTTTATTTAACGATATTCGTTACAATATAGTAATTCACTATAATCTACTAAAATAGTTTGGGGTATATAATATAGGGATTTTCTTTATCAAATATTTTGTTTGTGAATATTTAGAAGGTTTCAGGACTATGATATGCAGTCTGTACTGATTGTTTAACTTAGTTTTTCTGTACTTGTTATGTGTTTGATTATTGCAGATTTTTTTCGATTCCAATGTGTGTCCTTCCAAAAATTAAAAGTTGCTCTGAGATATATGGGTATCTGACACAATCTGCTTTAACTGGTGTTCCTATTTCAGGGGTAAGTTGAATATTTTTGAAATATTAGTCTCATATCTTTAAGCCTTTTTAGTTGGGATTTTTATTTTTAGATATTTCATCTGTTATTTAAGGTAAACGTTTCAATGAATTTTTCTTTATAGTGCTGTGAAACCTCTATATCAGATTTTTTTTATTTTACCTTTACCTACTAAGGAGTAGGTAAAGGTAAAATAAAAAATATGTACTTATCAAATTAGAACCAAACAATTTTTCACTTTTATCTTTTTAAAGAAAGAAACTTTCTTGTTTTCGAAGGAGGTGTCCTAGTTACTTTGAATAGAAACTGGCTATATATAATTATGGGTGATGAGAAAGGCTACAACTTGGAGGATTTTCTTTGATAATCTATGTAAATATGTGTTTCCAAGCGAAAATTGAGGAAATTAAAAATTAAATTTCTCTTTTGCCTTATAATATGAATTTTTAGTTCTCAATAACAACTCAAGTCACATGCAGGATTGATTATTTTCAAAATGATTTAAATTGGCTTTCTATCTCTATGAGCTGATGAGACCAAAGGCAGTACACAAGGAGTACAAATTAAAAAATAACATCCTTTTTCTGTTATATTAGTTTGATTGGATTGAAATCTTAAAAACTGATGGTAGCTTGAAGTGTTTATTTTTAAAAACATTAACTATATATGGTTAATTTATTTTTTAAATTTTAATATTCTTATTTAAAATAAATAAAAAATGAGACCTGGCTATGTGGATAAATCTCGAATCCACCTAAATAAAATGAAATAAAAAAAATCCAAGCTGAATATTATTTAATAAAGAAGAATTCTTTAGTGCCTAGGTGATCAACAATCTGCACTGGTTGGGCAAATGTGCTTTAAACAAGGCCAGGCGAAGAACACGTATGGAACTGGCTGTTTTCTACTCTATAATACTGGAAAGTCTGTAAGTTTTTTTTTTTACTGATTTAATATTAAATTAAAATATTTGTTCATAATGAGGTAAGATGGTTGACCATAGAATAGAATGTAATGAAAATGGTTGGGGGTGCGGTCAGAAGATAAGAACACTGATGTATGGAATGGAATTATAAATTTATATTATGCGTATATAATAGGTTGTTACAAAAGTCCTTGTTCACAAAATTAATTTTATTCAAATGTGAGTACAAAATTTACAAATCAAATTTATTCTTCAAAATACAGGCCATCATTTTCAACTACTTTAACCCATCTTTCAGCCAAAAGTTGTATGTATATGGATCGACGACTGAAGGACGACCTGATCTAGGTTCATCTTCAAGGCTTGTATTCCCAGAATTAAACCGCCTGAACCAAAATGCGGCCGTGTTTCGATGCACCACACTTTCCCCTTCCACTGCACAAATTTCCTCGGCTGAGGCCTTTACACTAAAACCTTTTTTCTAATAATGCCTAAGAAAGCCGCGGATGACAAATTTTTCTTCCGACATTTCTAGTGAAATTTAATAAACTGAATGAAAGGCAGGGACAGTTGGCATACATAGATAATTAGAGGATTAGTTAATGTAAACATTGACATAAGAATTGTATTCGTCAGAGATTAAATTAGAGACCTCAATGTAAACAACTTGATATGCACAAGGACTTTTGTAACAACCTAGTACATATGCATACATACAGAATTATACATATACTACCAGTGTTTCTTCTTCTGACAACACCCCAACCATTTTTTTGGGCCAGGATAGCCGTGTTGGAGTGCGACCCGCTTTAGCATGCTCGAGCCAAACGGCGGCAGTTCGAATCCGCCCTGGGAGGTTTGACTTTTATTTCATGGAGGCCCCATGGAATAAATCTTGACCTACCCACCATTGTTAAAATAGGTTTGTTACCCTATAGAGTACCCCCCCCCCCAGGTATGCCGTACATGCCCAGTTAGGGGTACCGAAAAAAAAAAACAAAAAAAAAACTACGATTTCATTCTCTAAAAATGATGTTTTTTTCTTCAAAATTATTCCCTTTTAATTGTAATATGTAATTTCCATAGCTAGTTTTTTCACAACATGGGCTCCTGACAACTGTTGGATATAAAATGGGTCCTAATGAACCTACAATCTATGCCCTTGAAGGGTCCATAGCAGTGGCCGGTGCTGCAGTGCGCTGGTTGAGGGACAATCTAAATATCCTGGATAATGTAGCTGATTCCAGGAGGTTAGCCCAACGAGCTCACCCAATTGGGGAAGTAATTTTTGTTCCTGCTTTTTCTGGTCTTTATGCTCCGTACTGGAGGAAAGATGCCCGCAGGTAAATAAAAGCAAAGTTATAATTTGTTAAATTTTATACAATATTAATTAACTAGTTTGCTGCATTAATTAAATTATGCATTTTATTGATATACCAGTCCTGTTAAGAATACTTGCATTTATCTATGTAACATTATTTTATGCCCATAGAGCTATGTATTTTCATATGTAGTTTGTAAAGGTATAAAATTAGGAAATGAAAATTGTTCATTATTTCTGTAGTATTTATGATACGAAATGTTTGTTTACTGTGAAATTGACAGTTAATTGGATTGTAAAATTAGTTTTAAATTAAATAAAATGATAAAATTACAGCTTTTTTTTATTTTCTGAAATATCTTCTTGAAAAATTTAATGGCTTTGAATATTTTTTTACTTTCACTTACCTATATATGAAATGTATAGTAAGGAATTGTTATAAGGGCCAAGAAATGTTTTTAAAATATTTTTGGACTTCGTTCTGGAATTAGGTTTCGAAAAATCTTTTGCTGACCACATTGTTTCACCGTCCTTTCCAAAAACGAATTCCCTATCATCATCATCCGACTCATATTCATCATCCGGGACCGCCTTCTTGTTCTGAGTCACTGTAGTGCTCTTGGTCAGAATATTTTATGGCTTCATCTTCCCCATCAGAAAAATCTGACTCCGATTCTTAGAAGATCCCTTCTTTCTCCTCATCATACAACTCTCTTAGAATCCATGGAATGTTTTCATATTTTATAATATTGGCCCTTAAAGAGAATAAGTTTCAGATATTTAACATAAACCAAAAAAAAATCCGAAAATAAAATAATAAAAGAACTTTATAACTTACATGTCAGGGCGCGTGGTTGCTTTTGGACACCAGCCGTGGTTTTCAATGATAAACACGCAATAACTGGTCACTTATCACTCGAACAAAAGCCAATGTGAGACTTATCTAGGGAGGAGGAGTCCAGGGAAAGGTACTAAGGGCGGGAAGGGGTAATTCAAATTGCGACCTGCACGACTGATCTTTAATGAGAATTGGTGTCCAAAGTCAACCAGCGCGCCCGGTCTAGGGTTAAGGATAAAGTGATAGCCTCTGCTTCTACGCACTCATGAGCTATATAATACATGGAAGTGAAAAAAAAAAAAAAAATGTGACAGTATAATTTTATTTATGTTTCGAACAAAAAATTCATATCTACTCTAAAAAAAAAAAAAAAAAACTTAACTTCACATAAGACTGAAAAATTGAATGGTTTGCTTGAGAATATTTTTTTGAAGTATGCACTTTCCAAGGTATGTCTAGACAAATGTCACAATAAGTCCTTTTTTCTTTAAATACTCCGGCGCATACACACAATGTTGTTAAGTCAAACCAAGCATGGTTCCTTGAAGAGGGGTTTTTTAGCTTTCCTCTAAGTATAATTTCTTTGACCTTTCGATAAAGTTTTTATTCTTTGCTGTTGTTATTCTAAGCTGGAAACTGATAAAAATTATTCTAAGGTATAATGGAAACCATCCTCTATTCACTGAAATGTTTATCTTATTCCCTAATAAAAAAGAGAAGAAAAAAGTAGCTCCTATCGTTCCAAATAAAAATTTCAACTCTTCTACCCCTCCCCCCCCTGTCATCACCTCAGAGTATCCTTAGTATCAATAGTTTTATGTCCGAAACTATCGATAATAGATGCTATCAATAGATTAACATCACTAGGCTGCTGTCCCAAAGGGGGTGGCTGCAGCCCGCAGCCCTTCCCCTGGATCTGGCAATCAGCATTTTATTTTCACTATCCTATGGCTGAGATATATAGCAAGGGAAAGTATTGGGATCCTGAAAAATATTAACTTCCAGTTTTAACGGAAATACACGTTTTGGGGTCACCTGGGTCCAAATAACCTAGTCTGTAGTGTTTGTGTGTGCGCGCAGGCATGTGTGCGTTTGTGAGCTGAAAATTGTTTACCTTTCACAAGTTCCTAAAGAATCGAAAAAATTACTAATTTTGCTCTCTATAAGGATGATGGTACCCTCTCAAGCTCTGTTTCAAGAGTCATCCGTCTTTCAACTAACATATGATGGTATATTAAAATGTATACTCTATGTTTAATAAGTTTTAGTTAGTAAAGTGATTTATAGTTCATTTTTATGAGATAATAAACCAATGGCATACTGAAGAACAATTTTAACACGTTCACACTGGCATTTACCACCAGCCTGCTGCATCGGACACTTTATTCAATCACAAAACTTTCCACAACGATTTATAACGAGGTAGGATTGTATTGTTTATTTTATTAATGTTGGATTTTTTTTACTGTTTGCTTGTCTTTTACTATGAGTTGCTTTTTGTAAATATATCGTGAAGGTGAATTGATAGGTGCATTTACGTCTCGTTGTAAATTTTGTCTCTTATGCCTTTCTGGAAATCGAGAACGATTACTGTTCTTCTAAAATCGCTTTATATTGCTTTCAGAACTTTATTATGGAACAAAAGTTTCTAGACTAAAATATAATTAATTATACACTATTATCTTATACCATATTTTTGCACACCTTTGATGCTTTAAAAAATTTAAGCATCACATATTTACTCTGTAAAGTAAAATAAATGTTTTTATTAATAAATAAAAGTTTTTATCTTCATGATAAGGTTAATAAAATTTTGGTTGTCACATCGCGGCCATATACATACATCAAATACCCAGTTTGATCAAAATAATTACAGCCGTTTTTGAGTAAAAAAAACAACAAAAAAAAACACAACATTTACTAAATAATGTGCCCCCTCCAATTTATCAATTTTGACTGTCACATCCAGGGAATATACATTCACCAAATACCAAGTTTAATCAAAATCGTTTGAGCCGTTTTTGAGAAAAAAAAAAAAACACGTAAAATTGAGAAAAAAATTACTGAATAATGTGCCCTCTCCGTTTGACCAATTGTGATGAAATTTTGGTTGTCGCATCGCGGGGATATACATACACAAAATAGCCAATTTCAGTTTTGTACGGCTTATAGTTTTTGAGCTACTCTGTTCACACACAAACCATTTCGCGGGACCTTAGAACAGGTTATTTCGACTCAGGGGACCCCAAAACGTGTATTTCTGTTGAAAACCGGAAGTCGAAATTTTTCACGATCGCAATACTTTCCCTTACTATTTATTTCTTATATTGGTAAGTGAAAGTAAAAATGAGGTAGGTTTGACTTACTCCTCCATTTATTTGTTTAATACTATTTTTAATTCAATTTACCTGAGACTAGTGTTATCATTTTGTCAAACTTGTTTTCATTATATTTTAGTGTAGTATGTGGCTTAACAGAGGAAACATCTAAGGAGCACCTAATAAGAGCAGTGTTGGAAGCAGTTTGTTACCAGACAAGGGACATCCTTGAAGCAATGAATCAAGACTGTGGGATCCCGCTGACCAAGCTTCTAGTTGACGGCGGCATGACAGCTAATGATTTTCTTATGCAACAGCAAGCTGATCTCTGTGGAATTCCAGTCAGTATGTGATAGTATTATTTTAATTTGGCGTATATAGAATATCTTTTCAGTGGGGAGGGGGGGGGGGGGTTGATGACTGGGGTATTGGGACTTCCCATATCAGAGTTGTTGAAGGTTGACTGGGAGAGTGGATAATTTCCTCCATGAGGACCTCCTCAAAAGGCTATCACTTCTCCTCTTTTTAAAATCAAATTTGGAGGTTTTCAATTATTCAAAAAGCTATCGATATTTTTACATCACTAATTCAAATTGAATAAAATTAGACCAGGTACATCATCTCACCAGTTATCCAGGGTGTTCCAGATATGTACAAACAAACAATATCAGCTAATCTACATCACGTTACCTAACAAAATGCCCCTATAAAGGTGTGGTAATCTTTAGATTTATAGCTGTTTTACTGATATTTTTGTCAATGTTTCTTTTTTGGTACTTTTTATTTTGCAGGACACAAACAGCGATGTTTATAACCTGACAAACTGATAACAGCTACGTTGTTTATATTTATCAAAATTTAAATACCTTTAGATAAGTTTTATCATTCATGTTTCAGTTTCACAAATCCCTTTAGTTAAAACATAGAAAATTTTAGTTTGATAAAAAATTTATAGCTACATAATTTAGGTTTAAACTCCTTGTCAAGAATAAGTCATTCCCACTGGGAATTACTTTTTCAAATTTTTTGAATTCTTAAGAATTTTTTTTTCAATGTATTTGTCTGATTTAGAGAATCATTTTATGCTACTATAAAAATAAATTAATCATTGTAAATGGATGTGTAATGTTGTGATTTTTTAAAATGAATATTTGAATTTGAAATGAGCAGGAGAAAAGAGCAAGAAACTACGTGCTGTTGGCAATCTTTTGAAGATATAGATAAGAAGTCCTACTATATAAGTAAAATAATATCTAGTGCCTAATAATACTGGGCATTCGTAAAACCATTTTTTGAATAAGCTTGTTATCAAATTTTTACGAGATCATAACTCCTTGCATTTACATATTGGTTTTATTACTTTGGAAATATTAATAAAGCTTCAAAATTATTTATGATGTCCTGCTAATTTATTAAGAAATGATCGAAAGATGGATATGGATAGGAAGAAAGGTTTCTGGTTTTTAAATAAGTTTAAAAAACTTAAAGGTTAAAAAAAAATTTAATTTCGATATTTCTCACTATTTTACCTTAAAAGTACCTTCCTACAAGTGTTCCTAATACCTAACGCTATAGAGTTTTTCAATGAAAAATTTATTTCTAAAACTACAAAATATTTTTATTATTAAATATTAATATTTTAATATAGGGAGAGGGAGAGTTAACCTAGAAAGCGAAGGATTCTGTTACTTTTGATTCATTATTCTGTCACAAGTGATATTTGAGTTTTCATTGTTCATTTAACATTTTTGTGTTGCAATTTTTTTTTTTATTTTTTATTTTTTTTTTTATTTTTTTTTATTTTTTTTTTTAAGAAAAATAAATTGATCAGCTTTCATACTCTAAGTACTGTGAATGCTGCTGTGCTTACATAAATTGATTTATAATAATTTAAATAAACTTAAAAATTTTTAGGATTAAGTAGGTGCAGGGTAGAAGTCTTCCATCAGACACCTGCGATTTATGCAGGATTTATTCCCTACTCTCATCTTAAAAGTGTCCTGTTATCTTTCTTTGGTGCTATCTGTATCATCAAAATATTTTATATGGAGTAATCACACTCTAAGCATGCAGTTGCGTAGAACTTATTATACAATTACTCATGGGACTCCGTACTTTTGTTTGAATTTTTTATTGAAATATTTTTTTAGGGTATTATAGAAATAGCAGTCAAGTTCTAGACTGAATGATCGAATTATTTTTATGTGTATATCATTAATAGGAATCGATAGAAGTGGTTCATAATAGCAGCCGATGATAAATTGGAACTTATTTTTCAAATTTTGACCGCTTAAGAAAACTTCAGAAAACAAAGGCGATATTGTATACTTCTCAGGTAGAGGCAGTTAATATTTCTTTATTAATATCAATAAGTAAGAAAATAGTGACTACAGTAAATTTCATACATTAAATTTTATGATTAACATGTTTTTTTCCGATTGATAAACATTTTGAGCAGCACACACTTCGCCATCTTTCACAACAATCCTCTCAGCTTCTCTCCAAGTAGTTTTATTTATTTCCATTGTAAAATAAGATTAAAAAGATGATTTGCAATTCTTTACTTTTAAGACAGTTGCTACTAATTGCCATGATTTGAAAGTAGAAAATATTTTTTTTGCTTCCTCCATATTCTGTATCCGTGTCCTTCTACCACTTTATGTAAGATCTTATTTTCTTGATTTACCAATATTTCATTTCAGCGACCTTTTGCCACTTCACTAACTTAATATTATTTCTTCAATTCTAAGCTTTCCAACGATATATTGTACATATATTACTTCTCATATTGCTGTAAATTGAAATTTTTATTTTGGAAAATAATTTTTTTTCCTCTCTTTTGTTTGATTATTAACTCCTTTCATATTTAGCCATTTCTTGTAAATAGGGATAATAACTGTTATTTACTTCAAATAAAATTAAAGGTACTTGATTGGCCAATCCATTGGTAATGTTATAGAAAAAAATAATTTGGTTGCTCGACCATTTTAGAAAAATATTATATTTTTCCCACTAATTACATATGGAATTACTAGTTCAAAACAAGTTTTTAAAAAATATTAGGATCAACCGTTTCAAAATGGCAGCCATCTTTGTTTCACCTTACACGCCTCTTTGTGAGTTTGTAAGCTCTTACTGAAAGCTCATTTTCTCAAGACTAATTAGTCATAGACTAATAACTCAGACACGATTGTTTTCCTTAGAGTCTACTCTATCTTTTGTGTTCTCTTTATTTTTTGATATTTTGAAGTCCAATACTTAAAACTGCTATTGAAAACAACTGCTTTAATTTCTCAAAAGACCTTTTTGAGGGTAAGTTTTGGTTATAAGGGGATGTACATCAAATCTGATTTTTTGGCATGATAATAAACCTAACTAATTAGCTTTCATTAAAAGTACTCTTAACCTGATATTCATTGCCTTATTTTTTTATGAATTTTTAAACTTCAAAAGTTTGAATTCTTTACGATAGGTTAAATAATTATCAGGATTTTCAGTTAAAACTTTTTTTATTGTGGAAAGCCAACGTTTCGATCCAACTTGTGGATCTTCATCAGGACTTCTGAGTGATAAAAAGACCCTGGACCCTGGAGTCTTTGTATCACTCTGGACTTAGAAGCCCTGATGAAGATCCACAAGTTGGATCAAAACGTTGGCTTTCCTAAATGAAAAAAGTTTTTACTGAAAATCCTGATAATACTTTAACCTGTCTCTCACCTCTTTTGAATTTTTTGTTAACTTTAGGCTATAATAACTCTAGTGGAGGACTTATGAAATCTCATTTTTTTACATGCAACATAAAACTCCTGTAAACATTTCAACTTGTATATTTGAGTACTTTGGTAGCTACGGATTTTTGAATATCGTCCTTTTCGTGCTTGTTTAACAATGCATTAACTAATTATAATATAATTTAATTTTAAGTGTTATTAATTGTGAATTTTTTGCTTTTAATAACTTTTATTTTTTTTTTTTTAATTTTTAATATTATCTGTGTTCATAACATAAAATATTATTGGGTGTAAATATAATTACTGATTTATTTAAAAATAGGGGTTAGAGACTTGGAAATTATAAAGAAAAGTAATTTGGATCTTTGTCTCTACTACTGTTTATTTTATTTATTTTATTATTTATCTTCTAATTAAATAGTTTAATAATTATAAATTAATTATCTAACGATGACTACAATATAAAAACTTGCTATTTTTGTATACAGTTTAAATTCCAAACATTTATAGTTATATAATATTGAATATTACAAATACAAGCATTGTTTATTCCCTGCATTTCGTTTTTTTTACCTACTTTTTCAAAATTCATAGCTACCAAAGTACTCATATATACTCATATATAGCAAAGTTGAAATTTTTACATGAGGTTTATGTTGCATATAAAAAAATGAGATTTTTAGTAAGTCCCCAACCAGAAATATTATAGTCTAAAGTTAACAAAAAATTAAAAAATTTGAAGTTTAAAAATTCATAAAAAAAAATCTGGTTTGATACGCGCAACACACAACTTTCACTTACCAACTTGGTTAGATTAGAAATTGACTTGGTTGTTAGGACTCAGGGGACCCCAAAACGCGTATTTCCATTGAAAACTGGAGGACCAAAATTTTTCACGATAATCAATACTTTCCCCTACTATATATTTCATATAGCCAGTTGCTTGTTGGCAGTCAATGAGTGCGGAGAGGATTAAGTGAGACTACCAGCAGCAAGATTATTTCAAACGTTTTTTTTTTCTCGTCGCTACAAGATTGTTTCTTTTTTGTTTTATTAATTAGGATAATTTTTATTTCATTCTACGAGTGACTTTTTCTTTTTTTTTTATTCTGTGAAATGCCTTTCACTGGCATAACACCAGAAAACTTCAAGTTAGTGGAAGCAAATTCCAAACATTCGGTTAAAAGGAAGAAAACTGAGGAGAATCATGAAGATTTCAATATAACTATGACGAATAGTTACGAAATTCTTTCAGATTCAGAAGAAATGATAAACGAGCCATCTACAAATGCCATGACCTCAAGTCATCAGCCGCCATTGCCTAGTAAAAATAAACCTAACAGCTTTCCACCTATCGTGGTTTATAGTTATATTGAAAAATATGCAGAATCCATGAAATATCTTAAAAATAAATGTTAAAAAAGACTTTGGCATGAAATTTCGGGGAAACCGACTAGTATTTTACCCAGAGTGCAAGGAAGATTATGATCTCATATTAAAAGAGGTACTTAATTCTAAATTAAAATGCCACACTTATACCCCCATAGAAGAAAGTAATAAAACTTTAATTTTAAGGAATATACCTCCTAATATTACCTGTGAAGAGATAACAGTTGATTTAGCCGATAATCAGCTGCCAGTACTCAAAGTCACCCAAATGATAAAAAAAGTTGGAGAAAATGAAACTCTGAAGCTCCCAGTATTTATTGTAACCTTTAAGAATACTGCTCAAATTAAACAAATTATGTCAGTCAAAAAAGTTTGTCAATGTATTGTTACGTGGGAGCGCTTCAGGAATTTATCAGGTATAACACAATGTTATAAGTGCCAATCTTTCTACCACATAGCGAAAAATTGTTACAGAAAACCAAAATGTGTGAAATGTGCCGGTGAACATTTAACAAAAGTATGCAACATAAACCCAGGCTAAGAACCAAAATGTGCTAATTTTAGAGGCCCACACCCAGCCACTTTCTGCGGATGCCGCTTATATGAAAATATGAGTAAAAAAAAAAATTCAACCATAAAAAAAAAAGTGGTTCCCGCGAATGGTGTAAAAAAAAATGAAGCCGACTTTCTTTCACTTCCGGTGTCACCAGTCCGTAATCCCTCAGCCTGGGCAGACCCTGAGATAACGGAGTTAACAGCAGTGTCAACAACAACAACATTGAAGATTCTTCTGTGCTATCTCTAACCGATCTCTTCAAGGAAATAAAATCACTGTTTTATACATTAAATATTTCTAAATTATTTCAAATTTAAAGTCATTTATTGGTAAACTTAAAAGTGCACCTGATGCTTTAACTAAAAGAAGTGTTGTAGCTGTATTTTTTTGTTAAATGTTATGAAATTTTTTTGCAATGACTGTAAATTAATGTGTTGGAATTCCAGATCAATTTTAAACAAAAGCGGTGAGTTGTCTCATTTTATTAGTGAAAATAATATTGATTTTGTCGCCCTCAGCGAAACTAATCTAAATAATAAGTATAGGTTTTACACTCCTGGTTTTGAGATTTACAGATGTGATGATGGCAGAGGAGTAGTTCTTTTAGTTAAAAAATCTATTTCTCATTACCCAATTGTATTGCCTAACCTATCATGCTTAGTTGCTACAGGAATAATGGTCACTCTCACTTATCTGGCTCCATCCAAAGCTATTGTAGGTACATGGCGATTTTGAAAAATTATTTTCAATGCATAAGCATGTGATTCTCCTCGGCGACCTGATTTCCAAGCACGTAGCATGGAATTTTAATGTAAACAACAGAAATGGCAAACTGTTAACAGAACTGTCATTTAAAATCAATTTTAGAATTATAGCTCCTGAAGAACCCATATATTACCCTGACAGAAACTATTGTTCTCCTAGCATTATTGATCTTGCCCTCGCAAAAAATATACCCTTTACCATTATACCTAAATCCTTTTCAGCTCTTCCTTCAGTTCATAACCCAGTCGTTTTTTCAATAAATCAAAATTTACAAAATAAACCATTGACTAAGACTTTTGATTTTAAAGGTGCTGATTGGACTAAATTTCGCTCAGTTATTGACAGCAATTTTCAAATTAATCCCCTCATAATTAATCCATCTGATATTGATAAGCTAATTAATAATTTTCAAAATATTATTAATTCTGCAGCTAATCAATCAGTACCCCTAGTCACACATAATACTTATAAATTACGAATTCCTCCTTTTCTCTCATACTTAATAAAAATCAGGAACAAAGTTAAAAAACCTTACTCTAAACATCGTTATCCCTGGATTAAAAAAACAATAAATAAACGTATATCAAAACTGGTAAATATATTCAAAAACATCAAGTGGAATAATGTTTTATCTGCTATACCTCCTTCAAATAACAATAAACTGTTTAAATTAGTAAAATATTTTCAATGCACAAATACAGGTATCCCCCCTCTAGCAAGAACATCAGTTACCCAACAACTTAGAATCAGGAATTCGGCTATCAGTTTCGCTTTTAGTGACAGTGACAAAGCCAATTTGCTTGCCAATCATTTTAAAAATGTACATAAAATGAATTTGGACCTAGGAATCCTATATTTACCCGTAACGTACTCAAGCAAACTAAACACTATACAGTCTCGTTAACCAACAAGCTTGATAACTGTAAACCTTTTTCCCCCAAAGAATTAAGCATTACTATAGCCAAATTAGTCAATAAAAAATCCCCAGATGCTGATGAAATATGGAATATTTTTTTAAAACAATTATCAAAAAAATCAATAATACATCTCACCAAAATAATTAACCATATGGGCCATTCCACGTCAAATCATCCAGCCGAAGTTCAAAATTTTACCTCACAGAGAAATCAGAAAAAATGCCAAATTTTACACAATTCCAACAAGTAGTTTCAGAATTATGGTCAGTTGAACTTTTGAGATATTTGGATTTCCGATCACAACTTGAGCTCAAAACCAACTTGTACATGTTAAGACTTTCCTCTGTAGAATGGTTACTAATTGAACTAGAGCTTTCAAAATTTATTCATTAATTCTGCCTTTCATATAGAATCAGATGGTACTATATATATCAGCGAGATAATTTTCCTTCATGAAAAAAAAAAAAAAATGCTTAAATATAAAGATTTATATTTTTTCCAAGTTTTAAAACGGTCATAGAAAAATGCCATGAGCAAAAATCTCTCTCCATCCAGCCTTACACACTATATATCAATAGAAAGAGGATGAAATTTTCTATCTAATGATGAAATATTATGAGTGGCTTATTGACTTATAAGAGTTTTATCACGATTTGAATCTAACATAGTAAAATTTAATTTCAAAGTGGCGAATACAAATTAATATAGCTGAAATCTCTCTTAGGTATACTCATACAAAGGTATATTATTGAAAAGGGCATCTAATCTCCTTTTAAATGATATAATAATGTTAGTGGACTTATGAGCTGAATGTGTTTTATTACAATGTAAATCTAATAAAATTAATTTAACTCGGTGTTATATGGCTAAAATCTCTCTCCAAGCCTATTATAATATAATATATCACTGAAAAGAGGATGAAATTTTCAATCTAATGATGAAATAATATGAGTGGCTTATTGACTTATAAGATTTTTATCACTATTTGAATCTAACATAGTAAATTTAATTTCAAAGTGGCTATACAAATTAATACAGCTAAAATCTATTTCCAAATATCCTCAAATCACCATATACTTACGTATAATATAATACATAAATATAATACACCATATACGTACTTATTGCTGAAAAGAACATGTACTTAACTTTAATATAATTTAATAATATGTGGAGGCTTTTAAGTTTAAAGAGTTTTTTTTTTTTAATTAAATGTAATAATAATATCAAATCAACTCACAACTTTTATTCATTTAAGCTAATAAATTATAATTGCAAAAATCATAACATTAGGCTATAATGTGTTCATAGTAAATACGGAATTAAAAACAAATTAGTAAATCCCTTTTTCATTATCAAACATCTTTGTTGTCTTAGAAGGATAAGAGTGACAGTTGGCACTGGCCTTTGTTACGATAGCATTTGTTTTATTCTCATTATGAATTTCTCAAGTTTATAAGTTTACATGTTGGTTAACTGTTAAATTTATTACTGAGTTTATTTTGTTTTACATTGTGTAATGTGATGGGATGTTAGTCTTATCAACATTGAAATTATGGCACGTAGCGGTGAGTATGGAATGAACTTTATTTGTGCAGTAGGCACATTTTTTAACTCTTCTTGTGAAAATTTATCATTCACAAAGAAAAGGAAAATTTATAAAGTTCTTAATGAATTATCTCAAGAAGTGGAACTTTTGTGTTGGCGTACAAAGAATTGTTGGAGCGAGGATGACACAATCTGTTCCCACCATTTCTTCTACTTTATAAAATATTATGAAAAAAACCATAAGGTTTGTTGCGATCCATTTACTAGACATCAAGTTCCCGTTACAAGAAAGAAGCACAATCTCAGGGCAATCACATTAAATAAAGCAAAGGATGTCAAAGAAAAAAATCAAATAATCTTGGTCCCAGGAAAGCTGCTCTGCAGCAATTGTAGAAACTTAATAGATGAACTAAAACCTATTGGAAATGAAGAAGAAAATATTAGGCGCCATCAAAGCGATGAAGAAAAGGAATTACACGTTGCTGAAAGAACCTTCGTGAAAGACGAATTAAATGAAGTTTTTAAAGGTTTAGATTTAACACCCTTGAAACAGAAACCATTTTCTGCAAAAGCGAGACAAAAGTATTTAAATAAGAAGCTTCAACAGGCTAAAGCACAGGTAAAAAAAAAAAAATGTCGTTTGTGATGAGCTTAGACGATTCTCATAGTGAATCTTCAAATGAATCTTTAAGTGAGTGTTCAAGTGAATCCGGAGATGAAAAAAATAGAAACAAATTGAAAAGAAAATCAAAGGATCTTGATTGATTGATCAGTCTGATGAAGGAAAAACTGAAGGCAAACTTGACAATTCGCCAGAAAATACAAATTTTGACAATCGCGCCGAACTCATGGTCACGTAGAAGGGTGGCCGAAGAATTTGATGTGTCAGAATATTTAGCGAGAAAAGCTAGGGCTCTAACAAGTGAAAAAGGTATTTTTTCTACACCAGAACCGAAACCAGGGAAGAAAATCCCCCAAGAGACACTAGATTTAATAAAAAACTTTTATTTAGACGACGAGTTTTCTTATATGATGCTGGGAGCTAAAGATTGCATCAGCGTAAAAAAAAATGATCCTATACAAAAAAGATTAATTTTATGTAATTTAAAAGAATTGTTCATTGCATTCAAAGAAAAGTATCCACATCTAAAGATAGGATTTTCTAAATTTTGTACTTTAAGACCAAAATGGTGTGTGCTGGCTGGTTCGCCAGGTACTCATTGTGTATGTGTATGCTTATACCATCAAAATGTGGAGCTCCTAGCCAATGCTATGAATCAGCATGATAAACAGTTTATTCATAATATGGTAGATAAATTGGTCTGTAATAGAGAAGACAGAAATTGTATGCTACGGCGTTGTGAAAAATATCTTAAAAAAACTGATCCACTAAAAATGTTTTTAGATGAGGTTTTGGAAGGGTATGATGATGACGAAGAAATAAAATTTTCACAGTGGATAAATAATGGCCGAATGGAATTACAGACTATGCTTCTTTCTCGCCAAGAATTTATTAGAATAAGAATAAAGCTCTAATTCCTCATTCTTTTATTACAAAATCCCAAAACGCTTATATAAGGCAGCGGAAAGAAAATCTAGGTATAAATGAAGTTTTAATCCTAATGGATTTTGCTGAAAATTACAACTTTATTTTGCAAAATCAAGTTCAATCCTACCATTGGAGCCACATGAGTAGTTCCATACATCCTGTGGTACTGTACTCAAGGGGCAGAGATGATTCGATTATTGAAACACCGTTATGTTTCATATCCGACGATCTGAAACATGATGTGCCATTCGTCTACTCTGTCCAAGAACAAGTTACAACTTTCATAAAGTTGACAATGACATCTATAAACAAGGTAGAGTACGTCACCGATGGTTGCAATGCTCAATATAAAAATTATAAAACTATGGTAAATTTGTGTTGTCATGAAAAAGATTTCCAGCTAAAAGGTTTCATGCAACTGGTCATGGGAAAACTGTGTGTGATGGGATCGGGGGCACAGTAAAAAGAATAATTACAAGGAAGAATCTTCAAAGGGTATCAAATAATGATCCAATCGTAAATGTAAAGCAAATGTACGACTATTGTGCTAAGATTTTTTCCAAAATAAATTTTTTTTTTTTTGAGCAAAGAAGAAATCAAAATCAACAGAAAAGTTTTAGATGTTCGATTTGAGTCTGGTCTAAGAATTACCGGAACCAGGAGTTTCCATTATTTTTAGCCTGCATCTACTGTAGAAATAATAGCAAAAAGGCTAAGCTCTGATACTATTATCTGTTTACGAAAAAATATTTTTCGCAAAACAAAACCAACTGTACAACCAGAAATCAATTCTTTCGTGGCCTGTGTATATGACATCAGGTGGATCGGGATAGTGCACAGTATAAATGAGACAGAAGGTGATTATGATTTGCAATTTATGCACCCCACTGGACCAACAGAAACATTTTTTGGCCTAAAAATGAAGACCAATGTCCAGTTCCACCATATCATATACTATGTGTAATCAATCCGCCAGAAATAATTTTCCCGTTCAGTGATACTTACAAGATTGATTGCGATTCTGCCAACAAAATAAACAAGGCATATAACACCTTTATGAACTCATTATAGCCTAATGCTAAGATTTTCGCAATTATAATTTATTAGCTTAAATGAATAAAAGTTGTGAGTTGATTTGATATTATTATTACATTTATTTAAAAAAAAAAAACTCTTTAAACTTAAAAGCCTCCATATTATTAAATTATATTAAAGCTAAGTACATGTTCTTTTCAGCAATAAGTATATGGTGATTTGAGGATATTTGGAAATAGATGTTAGCTGTATTAATTTGTATACGCCACTTTGAAATTAAATTTTACTATGTTAGATTCAAATCGTGATAAAACTCTTATAAGTCAATAAGCCACTCATATTATTTCATCATTAGATAGAAAATTTCATCCTCTTTTCAGTGATATATTATATTATAATAGGCTTGGAGAGAGATTTTAGCCATACAGAAATTTTCATATAACACCGAGTTAAATTAATTTTATTAGATTTACATTGTAATAAAACACTTTCAGTTCAAAAGTCCACTAACATTATTATATCATTTAAAAGGAGATTAGATGCGCTTTTCAATAATATACCTTTGTATGAGTATACCTAAGAGAGATTTCAGCTGTATTAATTTGTATTCGCCACTTTGAAATTAAATTTTACTATGTTAGATTCAAATCGTGATAAAACTCTTATAAGTCAATAAGCCACTCATATTATTTCATCATTATATAGAAAATTTCATCCTCTTTTCAGTGATATATTATATTATAATAGGCTTGGAGAGAGATTTTAGCCATATAACACCGAGTTAAATTAATTTTATTAGATTTACATTGTAATAAAACACTTTCAGCTCAAAAGTCCACTAACATTATTATATCATTTAAAAGGAGATTAGATGCCCTTTTCAATAATATACCTTTGTATGAGTATACCTAAGAGAGATTTCAGCTGTATTAATTTGTATGCGCCACTTTGAAATTAAATTTTACTATGTTAGATTCAAATCGTGATAAAACTCTTATTAGTCAATAAGCCACTCATATTATTTCATCATTAGATAGAAAATTTCTTCCTCTTTCTATTGATGTATAGTGTGTAAGGCTGGATGGAGAGAGATTTTTGCTCATGGCATTTTTCTATGACCGTTTTACAACTTGGAAAAAATATAAATCTTTATGTTTAAGCATTTTTTTTTTTCATGAAGGAAAATTATCTCGCTGATATATACAGTACCATCTGATTCTATATGAAAGGCAGAATTAATGAATAAATTTTGAAAGCTCTAGTTCAATTAGTAACCATTCTACAGAGGAAAGTCTTAACATGTACAAGTTGGTTTTGAGCTCAATTCGTGATCGGAAATCCAAATATCTCAAAAGTTCAAATGACCATAATTCTGAAACTACTTGTTGGAATTGGGTAAAATTTGGTATTTTTTCTGATTTCTCTATGTACTTAATACCTACAAATTTTTATCAAAATCTGAGGGGGTGAGGTAAAATTTTGAACTTCGGCTGGATGATTTGACGTGGAATGGCCCATATACGAATGTTTGGTCATTTTCCTCAGTCATGGAAAATTGCAAAAATAATAGTTATTCCTAAACCTGGAAAAAACAATACACTCCCTACTAGTTATCGGCCAATTTCTTTACTCAACAGCTTAAGCAAAGTAACTTAAAAAATTATTTTAAAAAGAATGCAAGTTTTCATTGAAGTAAACCAATTAATATTTCCCTTCCAGTTTGGTTTTAAGAATAATCATTCCACAATTAGTCAACTTGCTAGAGTAACCGATACTATTTCTTACAGCTTCAATATGAAGAAACAAACAGGAATGGGACTATTAGATATTGAAAAAGCTTTTGACTGGGTTTGGCACAGAGGTTTAATATACAAACTCACAATTAATAAATTTCCTGAATATCTGATTTATTTAATTACTAATTACCTGACTAACCGCAAATTTTTTGTTCAAATTAGTGAAGCCAAATCTGACTTCAAAAACATTCAGGCTGGTGTTCCACAAGGATCTGTCCTTGGTCCGATTCTTTTCAATCTTTACATTAATGAGATCACAGCAATCAAAGGTAAAGCGGATATCGCACTTTTCGCAGACAACTCGTGTTTTTTTATCTCCTCATATAGAATTGATACAATAGCTAACCATCTCACTATAGCCATATCAAAATGTTTCAAACACTTCAATAAATGGAAAATCAGACCCAATCATAATAAAACTAAAGTCATTCTTTTTACCAAGCGCAGTCCTGCAATAGATAACTTCGTAACGATTGATGGTAATGCTTTAGATTGGTCTAAAAATATCATATACTTAGGTGTTAATTTGGACTCCAGATTAACCTACACAAATCACATTAATATACAAATAAACAAAGCAATACGGGTCCTCCAAAAACTATTTCCCTTACTATCCAAATATTCCTGGCTTAATATTATAAATAAAAAGTTATTATACTATCTCTATATAAGACCTATTATATGCTATGCCTGCCCCTTATGGTCGAATACATGTACCTCAAATTATAGAAAATTACAAGTGTTGCAAAGCAAATGCCTACGGTTAGTTGTCAATTACCCGAGACGGACTCCAATTGATCTCATGCACTATTCTTTAAATGTGCCAAGCATTTCCACCTTTGTTTATAAGTTAACAATAGACTTTTTCAAGATTAGCTCACATGAGCATATAAGGGACATTGCCAACTATACCAGAGCAGACTTACCTTATAAGAAGTATATACATAAAAGATTGAAACCTATTGTTCTATAAGTTATAATAGGGTATATACTTATATGTGTGTACATACATGCGCAAACGTGCATAGAAGTGCATATATATATAAATAAATATATATATTTGGCTTTTTTTTTCCCCCTCTCCTATATTATATTATTTTAGACAAATATTCTCAGAGCAAAGATACTGCGACGAAGAGTGTCCAAAAGCTCATAGCTTGTTACCTCATTTATTTTATTATGTAAAATACTTTGTATTATATTATAAATAAATTCATCTTTAAAAAAAAAAAAAAATTCATATAGAGGTAAGTTAAAGTAAACAAGAATCAATGATTAAGAATTGAAGTGCTTGGTTGCCAGCTAGTTATTTTAATCTTATTACACTTCTTTGTGACCAATTGGCAGAGGTAAGAGAAGAAAACTGAATTGCAGATTGATAAGATCATGGACTAGAAGCAAATTATGCTATGCTAGGTTATTCAATTCTGTCAACTAGGTTATTATACTTCAGGCTGTCATTTATAAGCTAGAAATAATTATTTTTTAGTAATCATTTAATCAAATTATATTTCTTGTTACATTCAATTTTTTAGTTGAATGTTATGAAATTAAATAATATCATATATTGCTTCTCCAATGCAACACTGTCTAACTCAAAATCACATTTTTAAATTTTTTTTTTTTTTTCATTGTCTTACAATTGTCCTCTACTATCCCTGTGCAAGACCTCAATAGTAATGATTCCTGAAAATTTTTATTAAAAATTATATAAAGCAGACAATGGATATCAATGGAAAAGAGAAGAAACATAAATTGGCTCTTCCAAAAAGGACTTTTTTGAGTTATACCAGTCTTGCATTGGACAAGCGATATGATCAATATTACATACTGAAATCCATAGTAATGATTCCATAAGGAAATCATTACTATCCATAGTAATGAAATCCATAAGGAAATGGCTTCAAAATCTATTGGATAGCCAAAACTCAGATTAAAAAATTATCAGTTATACCATAAATTTTTTTAAATTTTCATTTAATTGAGAAAAAAAATCTGATATACTGTCATTGATTTTTTTTATGAGCTGAATTAAGGTCAAATAATGAAAAAAATTATATGCAGTATATTTTTTAAATATTTTTTTACAGTTAGGCCATCAATGACGGAGACTACAGCACTTGGGGCAGCAATGGCTGCTGGCTCTGCTGAAGGTATAAATGTTTGGAATATGTCAGACGTACAATCTGTACCTTGCGACACCTTCTTGCCTTCGATACCAGAAGATGGTAAGTTTTTCATATTAGAAATGTCACTTGTTTTCAATACTGATTATTCTCTATTACAGTTATTAAACTCTTTGTAAATATGTCGGTGCTTCAAAAAAAGATAGCCATAAAAAAATAATATAACTCTGACAGGATGACCTGGGCTTTGTGTCCCATTTAGAATTTGATTGCTAAAATTTAGCAGGGTGTGTGATGTAACCGATTATCCTAATAAAAAGTATCACTAACCATTTTGGTTCAGTCAAAAACAACCTACCCGACTTTGAGGGATGTTGTAAATACCTTGTAAGTCCATAAATACTAATTGTATTCATAGAAAAAAAAAAAGTAAAATTTTGATTATTTTTGGTGGGATGTTTTAAAAAACCCTGTGAATTTTTGAAAAACATAATAGTCAAAAACGAAGTTCAAGGTGGCAGTTTTTACGCTTTGTAGCCAGCGTTGTCTTTTGGCAGTATTACCGATTATAACAATGCTCAAAACAATGTTACACTAGTTATCATTGTCAGTTCATTCTGTCAGTTGTAATATGGAACTAAAAATGTTCAGTATGGCTGACGCAACAGTTGGGTCATGCCGTTATCCTTTTGTCGTGCGTTTGACCCAGCAGTTGAGACAAGCCTTACTGTATAATAAATAAACGGGGTGGGGAGAGGTTCCATCTGCTAGTAGGGCTTCAGAACTTTCAGTATGCCCCACAGTTGAGATAGTGATTCAATTTGTGCACTTCGTTCTAAGTTTAAATTTTTTTTTTGCATTTTTACTATTTTTTTACATCTCCATTACAGCTTCTGTTTCTTGAGGTCAGTAATTATTTTAAAACTAATACTGGTCCATCATAACTATTGTATTGTTATTTTTCATTGTTGTAATATGCTAATTGAGACACTACAGCATCCAGCATCTTTTATTCATATTTAGCATTTATTTTTTGTTCTTTTTCATTTAGCTATTATCTCTAGGTTTTGAATTTTTTTTTTATGAAGTTCCTTCCACTTAAACTCTGGCGCCTGTTTCAAAGAAAAAGAAAACAGAAACTGAGCACTCCAGAGAATTTTGTCGAGATTATCGACAAACATACACAAATGAGGAGCTATTAAAAATCCTCTTGAATTCCAACGAAGATGTTTGAGACGATGATGATAATGATGAAGAGGATTATATAGAACCATGCAGTGGTAGGTCGGATGAAGGTTTGAAAAGTAGTGATGAAGATACCTCAGGTACCTGGTTTTACCAACCCCTCTCGTCATGGAAACAACCGTTCCAAAATTTTACAATTGGAATTTGGAAAAACCCAGTATCCTAAGGTCCAGTTTACTGTACACACGGTGTACAGGTGCCAGATGAAAAATCCCCATTCAGTACTTTTGTCTTCTTGCATGTCATGTTTTTAAACTTTATTGCAAGAAAGTAACATTCAACCTTAAACAAAAAGTTACTACACCCAGGGCCCGTGCTAAATCTTTTATTAGTAGGGACGAAATGGAAGTATTTCTTAGAACTTTACTTCTAACAGAAAGCATGAAGTTACCTAGGCATTAGTGAAAAAAAAAAATGATTTATATAATGTTCCAAGCTTTTCTAAAGCTATGTCAAGAGATCGATTTCTCCAAATTTTGAGATCGCTAAATTTTGCCACCAATCCACCCCCCAGGGGATCTTAAACCTACAGATCCTCTTTTTGGAATTCGGCCGTTGTTAAAAATTTTCCTTGGAAAAATGTTATCCTGCAAAAAATTTGAGCCTAAATGAGTCCATGCTCCTTTGTGCTTTCTTCAGTACTTAAAAAAACGTAATGCCACAAGTATGGCATAAAACTCTACATGTTGACAGAGCCAAACGGCCTCACCCTTAGGATGCATATATACTGCAGTTCAAAGGATCCTGAAGTAGGGTACTCAACCCACACAGAAAAAGTCGTAAACAAATTATTCGCTAACTATTTGGGTTTTGCCACTCTATTTTCTTTGCTAGTTATTATAATCTTGTCCCACTGTCCACCTACCTGATAGTTGATAAAACATATTCTACAGGTGCATTACGACCAAATAGAAAATTCAATCCCACGGAAGTGATTAATGAAAAACTAAAAAAGGGGGAGGTAATCAGCAGGTATTCAGGTGAAGGCGTATGTTTCCTCAAATGGAGGGATAAAAGGAATGCACTTATAATTTCAAGTGAATACTCGGCTGAGGTACAGGAGGAAAGAGCAAAAAGGACGGGAAAAATTATGAGAAAGCCTGAAGCAGTGCTGAAGTACAATCAGTATATGAGCGGAATCGATAGGGCAGACCAGATGATGGCGTACTACCTCTGCGAAAGGAAAACGTGAAGTCAGGTATGCCAAGATAGGAATCCACATTTTCCATGTAATGATTATTACTTCTCACCTCTGTACAATGCCAGCAAGCCTCCTCAAGGTGCTCCTATGACTGACCCTACTAGATTTTAGGGGCAGTGTAATTAGATCCCTCAGATCTTCACCCGAAATTGAAAGTGGAGCACCAATAAAATTCATGAGGTACATTTGCCTAGCAATATAGAAAAAAACGGAAGAAAAACATGTCGCATTTGCTACAAGAAAGGAATCAGAAAAAATACCTATTTTTGTTGCAAAAAATGTGAATGTCTTGAATGAATGTTTTTTATGAATGATGAAAAACTTTGTCTAAGCCCGTGTTTCAAAACTTTTCATAATTATTAGGTACGAGTATATTGTAACGTATTTTAATTTTTTTTTTTAATAAAAATTTTGATTATGTACTATAAATACTAGTTTCATACATATGTAAATATTATAGTATAACTATGTAAATTGTGACGTTTTTTTGTACTTTGTTTTATTTTATTTTTGTATAGTTTTTAATATTAAATTTTTAAATGTTTGTTTCTTGTTTTTAAAACTGTTGTTTTCCCACAAAAGAAAAAAAAAAAAAAAAAAAAAAAAGAATGTTACAACAGACATTGTCTGATTTTTCATAACATATCATAACGACATATTATGAAAAGTAGACCAAGAAATAAATAATTTTTTTTTTATAATGATCTTAATGGTGAAGAAATAACGTTGTAAGCCCTGTTATAAAATATTGATTAATATTTTATAAACAATTAAATTTTATTTAAAAAAAAAATTTTCTTTATTGAAATAAAATTGAGTAATTGTGGCTGTATAGTATCGTAGGAATTTAAAATAAAGTTCACTATAGTTGTCGTTTTTGAAAAAAAATTTGAGTGATAGTTATTGGGTTGGGCATATGATATCAGCATGTGGGTCACGTAGAAAAGGGACTCAAATTAGGCCCACTAAAGGTTAGCGCGCCCTTCCAAGAACCCTGCACTGAATGTGTTAATCCACTTATTTTATATTCACAGGATGTGAGGATCCATGTATTAATACATTTTACATAATCTAAGAACTCTTCCGTAAATACATGATATTGAAGTGTATTTCCAAAAAATATGTATTTAGAAGAAATTAGAAAAATATTATGAAATACAAAATTATAGACAGTTATTATTGGGCCCCCTTCCTCATACTTCTGCAAAAACATTTCTCAATCAAAGTGGAAACAGCTTAGGATTCTTTGACACTTTTGGGAGTTTCAGTTTCAAGAACAAATGCTCTTAAGGTGCATGCAGTATTCGCTTCAGTAGTTAAAAGGATTGGGCTGAAGTATTCCCTTTCTTTAAATGTAATGATTTCAGAACATGACCAAACACATTTTCCTTGTAAGCATTTTTAAGAAATTGTATAATAATTTTCTTCCTTTACTTCATCATTCCAGAAATTTTTGAGCATGATAGAAATCCACAGACAACCGAGCTCATGGAATCACCAAAATTGAATCGACAAATTATTCCAAACTGTTCCTAATTCTTACAGCATAAATTTTTCCTTTAATAAATTTTAATTTATGACAAGAAACAACTGAATTGAGAAACTGTTTGGTGCACTGATGATGCCTTTGTTTTCATTTTGTTGAACATCAGACTTGAAATGTACCCTATAACCGATATTTCCACAACTAAACTTGAAACATACGTAAGCCATAAACTCTTACTGTTCTGAGAAATGTATTTGATATAACCAACCAGTCCACTTTAACTGATGTTTGTTACAAGCAATATAACTGTTATTTCTGTAAGTTAGTTTATTGAAACAACCAGCTTGTTCATTATATCCAATTTCACACTATGTTGTAGCTGGTGTTGTTATAAATTTTGACTGGACCTCATTATTAGCATTAAAGTAAATGAGTGAAGATAAAGCATTTTCAAAGCTTTAAATTTTAGTTGCTTTAATTAACTAGGTTTTAGAAGTAAGCTGTTGATATGTCATTGACTTGCACCAACATATGTGATTTTATTATTATTAAATTACCCCTTTTCTTTAAAGTTTATTGTATAATATATGTTTTCTCCAAGCAAAATGATACAGCATAAATTTATTTTTTGATACAGAAAGAGACTACAAATATTCCAGATGGAAAATGGGTATAGAAAGAAGTCTAGGTTGGGATGTGGACCCACATAAACTTAGTCATCGTAAATATTCTAGTAAGTATACAGAAAAAATTCTAGAATAGGATGTTGATTAAATTAACTTTTTGATACTTATTACGTGAGGACATCAAATATTAAGCCATAGCAAATTATGTAGGGGAGAGTTGGGTTAAGTGGGGACATTTCTTGTGAATTTTACATTTTTCACTAAAAATCTAGTATGATTCATAATTTTTAAACTTCTACTACTTATCTTTGTGTTTTGGATTCGGAAAATCGGAATGGTTAGGCTGTAATTAATAAAAATAAAAAATATCCCCACTTTACCCGAAGGTGGGGTACCCCTTCGGGTAATGTGGTGTATGCTTTTTGAATTGCATAAAAATGCTTTATTATTTCCATGACTATTATATAAAGCATACATCTATGTATTAAAATGTAGGAAAATTCGTATAGCACCTGCTATTATAACAATACTTCAGCATAGGATCAATAAAAAAAATTGTTGAGTAGTTTATTACAAACGAAATAAAAATGTCCTTATCTGAACTATAATTATTACCAGTATAACCAAAATTATTCATTTTAATATAATTGATCTAAAGATAATTAATTACTAACAACTAAATGTATTTTAAAACATAATTCAGGGAGAACTTTTTGATCCTTAAGAGTTCTGCAGAGCTGGCAAAGGAAACCGTCAAGTTTGAAATCGCACAACTCAGAACACTTGTGATATCCTCCATCTCAATGCAAGCACAGTACACATAAGCACACTATTTTCTTCAAATGATTTTCTTAGCTCTTTTTCTTCAGTTTTCTCTTCTTAGAAATTTTTTTTTCCCCATTATAAATTTGCTAACGATTTTTTATTGATTTCTTTCTTCGATTTTTCGTAGATTTCTTTTTCCATGTAATTTTCTTTCTTTAACGTTTTTTTTTGCAAGCTGAATTAAGTTAAAATGGCCACTGCCCCAAGTTTTTCATCATTTAATTTTCTTTGAAAACAAGTAACTTGCAATTTTATGACAGGTAAAACTAGAAAATTTGATGGAATGGTGGATGATAAGAAAGGAAACAGATCGTGCGTTTTGCTCTTGGAACTGGAAGCCATGATCCGTCTTTTAGGCGGTTATCGTGTTTCTATTTTAATGGACTGACTGGAAAATTAAATAGGGAAATATATTAGGCATGCAGCCTAACAACAATGAGGTTAATGATTTAGTAACTGTAAAAGTTAGGTTAAATTAGTCATAATCGGCTAAAGTGGAGGCATGGGGACTCACTATACCCACCGCTTGACGTCGTCCCCACTTTAGCCCTCAGGAAGTTTAATAAAAATATTTACCGTAAAACATAATTATTTTCATAATAAATATGGATAGAAACGTTAAAACAATCAGAAACACACATGAATAGAATGACCAACCCAATGGAATAATAAACGTAATCATGGATAATGTGATAGAGTTATTTCATTTTGAAGTAAGTACCAGTATGACAGTAATAACCAATATGACAGTAATAAGTCGTTGAAGTAAAATGACAGATAATGCACTCAAAATATACAGTTAATTCTCAAATTCTAACAGAACAACTTTTCAATATAGAACTCCTTGCTAAACCAACACCGCAACCAAAGGAAACAAATACAGCATTCAGCTGATAAGTAGCACCAAAAGACACTGTGTTTAGATCGGTATCCCACGTTAGCCAACTCTCCCCTGAATAATTTTTGTTTTTCTCTTGACATTGTCCACAACATGGTTTTTCCAGATCAGACTTAGAACAAAATATTGTTTGTTGATGTTTTCACAAGCTTCAACTATTGTGGTATAGGTTTCGATCAAAATTGATCTAAGGGGGTTGTGGATCCTGTTGATGCCCTGAAAACAGTTCTATTGACCACTAATCATTGCTTTCTATAGTGTTTTTCAACCCATAATTTTTTCACTTGTACTTTGACAAGGTTTTTAGTAACCTTTGAATTAAAACGTTTAACGCAACATTCGAACTCCGTTCTCATCATAGAGTACGGTTTATCATTGTTATTGTGTTGTTCCACACTGTGATCTTAACTAAATCAGTACACAATTTTTGTATGTGCCCATGATATCATAACTCTGAGGTCATTCCAGCAAATCTTTAGTTTTTTTTCCATTCATTACATGAGTTTATGAATTTTTTTTTTTTTTTTGACGACTGTTTACAACATTAAGTCATATGTCGTCCCCAATAATAATCGCTCTCCATTTCTTTCGGTCTTCCCAGTCTCCCTCTCTTAGGCCGAGCGCACATTGAGACACTCGCGACGCAGAGCAGAGCAGAGCAGTTTTTGTGGTAACTGAAATATATAGGAACCGCGCACATTGGGACGCAGAGCAGAGCAGGCCGATGTGGCACTCGTGGATCTGCCACAGAAAACTGTGCCGATGCGACGCAGTTTTCAATATTTAATTATTTTAATACCTATTATTATCATTTAATATTAGTGTTTGAGAAGTTCTACTTTTCTCTTAAGCAGGTTAATGAAACTAAGTAGGTCTTCTGTATATATAGGGTGTTCTAGATAAGTTCTAGGAAAAAAAAGGTTTTAAAAATATAATAATTTAAAAGATATATATATATATATATATATATATATATATATATATATACATATATATATATATATATATATATATATGTTCTGTTATTTTAGATTCCAAAATCATAATATAATTTTGAAATTTCTCGCTATTCCAGAAGCGCATGACAGGAGTGTTTTGAATTTTTAAAACTAAACAATTTCAGGATGAAAATGTAGCTGTAAAATTAGTTCTAAAAAAACATATAGAAATATTAAAATTTAGATGAGGCCCTTTCTGAAGTTCTAAAAGCAGATACTTTTGTTTAAATATTTTTAATATTGTTATTTTATTTGTAATCACTTATTTCGGTTTTCGTTAGTTTTTATTCGTCTTACTGTGACACGTTTAAAGATTAGAAAAACAAGTTTTCTTCTCATAGATACTAGAAGTTCATTAAACGATTCAACAAGTTATGATCTTAGAAAAATTTGACTGATATTATTTCACTGAAAAAAACATAGGCTTTATGGACATTTAGTTAATGGAAATGATGATTACAACCAATAATGTATAAGTTGGGATTGCAATAAATCAAATCGATTTATCCTTCACCAAACTTCGTTAATTTTGTTGAGTTCACCAAGCTCAAATTTTTAAGATACAAAATAAAACAAACTTGAAGTGCTTAATATTTTAATTAAACAAGTCAATTAAATAATTTACAATTAACAAAAAACACAATCAAGGATTTTGATAAGATTCGTATCCAAGGATTTTAAGAGATTTGTGCCTAATATAATTCTACAAACTTAGATCTTAACCAGATCTCTCATTACCTGATTTTATAACATCACGATAAGTAATGGTTTTAAGCTTTGGATCCCTCAGACTAAATAGTAACTTCAGTGTAATTATGTAATTCACCAGACTCAGACGGAAATATTTAATAGATTGTTAAGAATAATCTGTTTGCAAATTCTTTGGTGAGCTGGTCTTTTCTCCATTTCCTCATTTTATCACAATCTTTTTTACGTTGACTTTTGATAATGCAATTTTTTTTGTGTTCAACTTTATTTACGAATCAGATTCTGATCTTAAATCCAAGAAATCTAACATACTTTAACTAAAAAAGCCTCTGCCTTCCCGAAACTGCGGCAGAGAAACTGCTCTTCAATGTGCGCGGGTACCTGTGCGACGCAGTTTTTTTTTCGTGCCGCCTGCTCTGCTCTGCTCTGCGTCGCCTGCGTGGCACAGTTCGATGTGCGCCTTACCTTATCCCTCTGTTCATCATTCCTTCTTCCACTCCGTCATACCAGAGTTTTCTCGGGCGACCTCTTTTCCTTCTTCTTTCTGGTTTCCATTTCAGCAGTTTTTTTGGCCATGCTCCCTCATTCATCCTCATAACTTGTCCAAACCATTTAACCTCATGGTTTCTATACTATGGAGGATGTTTTCTTCTTTCCCAACCCGCCGTCTTATTTGTTCGTTGGGAATTTTTTTGGATTCTGAACACTCCGCATGCTCACCTCCAAAAATCCATTTCTAGGGCTAAGAGCCTACCTGCTTGTTTAGCTTTTAATGTCCACGCTTCTGCCGAGTAGAGGCTGACGCTTTCCAAAAAGGCTTTATACATTATTTTTTTTGTTTTCATGCTGACATTCCTACTCCATAATACCGATTTCAAGATCCCGATGATTTTTTTTCCTTGAACGACCTTTTCCTGGATGTCCAGATCGCTGGACCCTAGCGAGTCCAACCAACTTCCTAAATACTTAAATTTGCATTGTGGCTCTAAATTCCATCCTTCCAGGATTAAATTACTCCCTGTTCCGTTAAAGGCCATGTAGACGGACTTTTCCTTGCTGACTTCTAGCCCCCAACTAGAATATTCCTGAAGGATCTTCCTCATCATGTACTCCACATCCTCTACTTCTGAAGCGATAATGACTTGGTAATCAGAGAACTGGAGATTGAAGAGGTAGTCACTACCAATCTTGATCCCCATACCCTGGCATTTTTTTTTCCAATTCATTAAAGCCCTTTCCACATATATATTAAAAAGGAGAGGAGATAATGCGCATCCTTGCTTCAGACCTTTCGTTATAGGGAAGCATTTACTAATTGAACCCCTAATTTTTACGCAAGCCTTTGCCCCCTCGTATAAGCTTCTTATGGCACATATAAGGTAGGGACTTATATTGAAATAATGCAAGGCCTCCCACAAGAGCTTTAATGGAACTGTGTCATAAGCTTTTTTCAGGTCCACAAAAATCAGGTGAACTTCCACATTATGCCCCATGGCCTTCTCCAGAAGCTGTCTAATTACGAATATGTGGTCACTGCATGACCGACCTGATCTGAATCCAGCTTGTTCTTCGGGAATGATTCTTGTACACTCTTGTTCTAGTCTCTGTTTTAGAATCCTGCCATATAGTCTACTCAAGCTACTTGTTACTGTTATCCCTCTATAGTTTGAGCATATTTTTTTACTTCCTACTTTATGGAGAGGAATAATATGTCCGATTTTCCATTCTTCTGGTATTTCGTTTCTTCTTAAGCATATAGACATAAAATTTGAGAGAGCTAGCATTAATTCCTTTGGTCCATTTTTTAACAGTTCTATTGGAATATCTCCAGGGCCAGCAGCTTTATTGTTTTTCATTCCTTTAAGGGCCAAATTTATTTCTTCTACAGATATCGGAGGAATGTCCTCCTCTTTTATCACTTCTTCAAATTTAGCCACCGGTTCAATAATAAACTGCTGTCTCTCTTCCTTTAGCAGATTTGAAAAATAGTCTACCCATGTATCGGTCTTTATGACAATTGAACCTATAATTGAGGGCTTTTGGTTTTTAATTGCTCTTAAGCTTTTCCAGGCTAAGCTGCTTTTCTGTCCCTGTATACATCTGTCCATTTGTTCCATATTCCTCTCCCAAAAACGCCCAATAGCCTGTTTTCTGATCCTCTTGACCTCTCTGTTGACTTTTTTATATTCTAGGTGGGTTTCCTCGTTTTTGTTCGCGAGCCATTTTTTGTAGCACGGTTTTTCCTTTTTAGTTTCATTTTCACTGTCTACATCCCACCAATATTTGTTGTACCTATTATTTACCTTTCTTCCTAGAGCTTCCAAAGCTGCTTGATGTATACTTTTTTTCAGCACATCATACTCAATGTCTTGCTTGCCTAGCAGAGTTTGTTTACATCTATTTTGGAAGAGATTTTTGACTGAATCTTGAACCAAACTATCTAGTTGAAACTTCACAGCATTTGATTTTGTTTGACTTTCCTGGGGCTTTTTTTTGGTTTTTGAATAAAATTTAAATGCTATCAAACCCCTTAGCATGTGGTGATCTGTACCACACTCGGGACCTCTCATGGCTCTAACATCATGTACATTGATTGCTAGGTGTTTCCTTACAATAATATAGTCTATAATGCTACTCAATTTTCTTGTGGGCTGATGCCATGTGTATTTATGGATGTTTTTGTGTTCAAAGTAACCATTCATGATGGTTAATTTTTGGTTCGAACATAAATTTCTCAGTCGTGTTCCATTTTCATTCAAAACATCTTCACCATGCATTCCTACTATATCATTTGACATTTCTTTGCCTACCCTAGCATTCAAGTCCCCTGTACAGATTAAAATTTTGCGGTTCGGAATATTGTCTATTATATCTTCCAGTTGGTCATAAAATTTATCTTTTTCGTCACTATCTGCATTTTCGGTAGGTCCATATAACCCTAATAAAATTACATCTCTTCCGAATAGTTGCAACTCCGCTTTTATTATTCTTTCATTTATATAATCGACGTCCTTTATGTTATTTTTGAACTTGTTTTTAAGGAGGATCGACACGCCAGCTCTTGCTCTTTCATTCTTTTCCACTCCACTAACTAGATGCAAGTATTCTCCTAGCCTTTCACTGAACTTTCCCTTCATCTTCGTTTCGGTGAGGATTATAACATCCATATTCTGTTTTTTATTTCCTCTTCCACTTCCTTTTTTTTTGCGTTTAATCCTTGTACATTCCACGTTCCTACTCGTAAAGTCCGTTTCCTGCGTTTTAGTCGTAACCAGTTAGATCCGTCCGGCTTTTTTCTTATTGGTCTGAAAGCGGTAGTTAGTTTTTATGAATAGTGGGCTGCTGACCCACTAAACAAATTTATTTATTTAGAGCTAATTCGTTCTGTTCTTTTAAATGCATTAATATCCGTAATGACTATAGAAGCTTTTTCCTAGTTTAGTTTTTGGTTCTATTGTTTTATTTCACTTTTACTTCATTTACATTCATATGATACTTTATGTGAGTAGCAATGTTAAAATATCTGTTCAGTTAATTTGAGTTTTATATCTTTTAAATTAAATTAATGTTTTTTTATATAGAGTAGATATATAAATATAAATGAAATTATACAGTATCATTTTGATTTAATTCGTATTTCCGTATTTCCCATTTAAATGAATTTATATAGCTAATAAATTAAATCATTATATATTATATAAGGTGCTTAAAGGCAGAGGTTATTACTTTTCTCCTTTAAAAAACAAAGTTTTCAATAGTACTATCGATAGTTCGACATCACTAATCAATAGACTTGGATAACCTGAATAATTATCTGAAATCATTTTTGTTAAGCAGTCTTTATTTCCTACAATTGTCGTGTAATAAATTTCATGGTTCAATTCATACTAGGAAATAATCTGATGGGTTATTAGATAAGGCAGAGCCAAGATTTTTTTTCTTTTTAACCTGTTCGCTGCGGAACAGTCCAAGGCTTAACCTTGAGTGGGTGCTACGGGGCTGCCGCTTGAGCAACCACCCAGTGCTGAGTTCTTTTTGCTAGTTTTTCATCGCAAATTCGTCATTTCCGATTTAAAAAAAAAAAAAAAAAAATCATCCTCATTATATCCGGACTTTAGACCTTTGGTAGTGTCAATTTTTTTTTTTTTTTTTTTTTTTTTTTTTTTTTTAATAATGTTCTTGTGATACATTTCAAAGCACGGCAATAAGCTCAAAGGTACTTCATAAACATCACAGCAATACATCGTTAATTTTCTATTTTTGTGTTTACTACGAACTATACTGTGGGACTTGGCCTATGCCAGTCCAGAACAGGTTGGCCTATGCCAAACCGGGTATAAAAAGGTCTGGCCACTCAGACCTGGCATAGAATGAAAAGCGCTACCTACTGGGTAATCAAAGAGTCCACAGATTGATTTAGAGACCGCTAGATGCCGTTTCAGCGGCACAGAAATATGTGCGAGTAGCAGACGTTCAGAATCACAAATCTGTGATAGTAGCACTGGAGGCGCGCTCCCTTAAGCGCACAGATTTGTGTTAGTAGCACCAGAGGCACGCCTGCCTACCGCACATATCTGTGTTACTAGCAGTTAAAGGGTTAACTTTATAGATATTACTCCTAGGAGAATAAAAAAGGGGGGGAGCACACAATTGTCCACTAGAATAACCCATATTTTAATTGCAAGCCAGTAACTAAAATTTTTGTTCCAGAAGCAGCCATTCAAGAAACCATTACTCGCAGCTTACCAGGAGTATTTTATTTATTTACAACAGGCATAGTTTTACTTGTTGCTAAGTTAAGAATGCTGTAATAATTATGATTTTTATGTTGAATTTGATATGTCTAAATCACGAACGTATGAATTTTTCCAATTATTCGGTTGTACTCGTATTAATAAACAGCAATGTTTCTTATCATATAATTTTTTATATGTATTTATTCTTTTTTATTATATTTTGATTTTATAATAGAGCTGAATTAAATATTTCTTTAGAGGAAAAAATAATATGAGAATAATCAAGTTTTATTATTATTGAAAATATTAGGCTGTCAGTTGATAATTTTTTATTGTATTTTCAGCTTTACTTCAAATGCCTAATATATTTTCAATGGATAAATGCACATGATTCATATATTAAAACATTAAATGATAAATTTAATGTAAGCATAAGAACTTAAATAGAATAAAATTCTTATAATTTTTTGTGATATATTTGGCCGCTTACCTGTAATGGATCAATTATACTTTAATTTTGGGTTTTACAAATAAATTAATTTAATTATTTATTATAATTAAATTAATTAACAAAACTTGTTTACATAAATAAACTTTTTATCATTTTTGTTAAAATAATCATTTAGCTCTAAATTGAAAATAGATATTACAGAATGACGATTCTGAATAAACTTTGTTATCAAGGTGACCTGGGCAAAATGTACTATAATGTTATTTTAATTAAATCATTTTGTTTGAAAAAATATGATATGTTTATTGGCTTGGAACATGATTTTCGAAGTGGGCCACAATGTCAGCGTACATTAAATATTACAATGTCATTTTGTGTATTATTTTAAAATCCCTGTTCTCCCTGCCTGAACTGTTCAAGACCTGGAGTCTCCAAATAACAGTTCATTCTAGTTTGATTCGACTAATGTAAGTGAGCCATTCTACATATGAGATATTATTTATCTATGAATTATAAATAATAACTGACAAGCTAAATGAAACCAAATTGTTTAGCCTGGACTAATAACTTACTATGTCTTGGTTCTGGGTTTAAAAGGGTTGGAGAGCCCTGTTCTAAGGCAGCAACTATATCTATAGCTTATAAACCATATTTCATGAATAAAATTTAATAGTTACATAATGAAGCGGAAGTCAACTGTGGTGTAGTGGTTAGCATATTCAACTTCTACAAAGAAAGTGATATATGCCATTAACATTCTTTATATATTATGTGAACACTGTTTTTTCTACTAAATATAAATTTATTATTGCCATAAATTATGATTTCATGGGTCACCTGTGATGCGGTTAGCATAGCCGACTACTTAGGCCAAGGCCATGGGTTTGTAGCCCTGTAGGTGGCCCTTTTATAAAGGAAGTAAACAATCTTTTGCTATGCCCTCCTTCAGATGGGATGTAAAATGAAGGTCCCGAGCCGGTACGATGTCAGCTCCCGTTGGGATTGTTAAAGATCCCTATTCTAATAATACCTGGATAGGTAAAATTCAGTACTCCCACTGTAGCATCGCCCACCCAATTAGCCATAGCAGAATATTATGACATTAAATAAATTTACAATTAAACACAACTAGAACCAAATTCAACTATCTTTAAACCTACTTACAGAAGCTTATCTTTGAATCCAACCTGTATGGTTTGACTGGTGATGATTTGGGGGCTTTGAAAAACATAGCAATAGATAGGTTAATGCATGCTCATAAATTACTGCACCTTTAGACCATATCAAACAACAGAATTCAATAATAGTATTTCTGTTTAACCCTTTAACGATCTCAGGCCTCTCTGGAGACCTGAACTCAGAAATATTCAAACCAAGCGGGAAGACTGCGGCAATAGTTCCTACAGGTTCCGTTAGATTTCAGGAGTTCCACGATGAGTAATCAGGAGTCTCTGGCCTCCTGGGGCCGAGGAACCCCGAAAAGTGTCAAATAAGGGCCTCTGGAGAGGCTGGTGACCGTCTCAGGTACCTGTTCCTTTAGTTACCTTTTACAAGTGCTGGTGAATGTTTTTGTATTGTGTTCCTAGATCGCTCTCTAAAACATTATAAAGGTATGTAATCGTTTACTTATACATTTCTGATTTCATTTAAATTGATTTTTATTAAGATCTTTTTTTCGCATACTTGTTATTGACGAGTAAGTTTCAAAATTTTAAACGAAAAAAGTTTGATTTTTTTTTTCAATCGTTTTTCATTGATCTAAGACTAAACTAATTATAGTTTATATCAATATCTCTATATTATTCCTAAAAGCGCATTATTTTGTTGCAAAATGAATGAATAATTTTTTTTCTAAAAGTTCTCAAACATTTTTTTTTAATTTTTGTTATGCAGATTCATCTAATAATAACATTTATTATTGTTTCTTTCATAGAATGTCTCGATTCGACTATGAATTTGATTTGAATGACGAAGAGGATCTGGAGAATCTTCGGTTTCTGATAACGGAGCAGATGGCAAGGGAGTCGGATTTAGGGATGGTGCGAAATCGCTGGAACGGCTCCACGGAACCTAATATGTGCCCGGAGCTGTTAGGAACAGCTCAAACATGGATGCCTTAACGGCTCCGGTCGGAGCTGTCTGCTTTCTCCGTTCTTCACTAGAATATTGGGAGCTGGAACCGGAGCTGTTAGTGTTCTAGACTAGTTCCGAGACTAGCTCCGACTCGGAGCTGTTAGCATATTAGTTCCGAGACTAGCTCCAACTCGGAGCTGTTAGTATATTAGTTCCGAGGTTGGTCGGAGCTGTTTAACCTTTCCTCGCCCATTGATTCTAACGGAGCTGTTAGCTTATTAGTTCCGAGGCTTGTCGGAGCTGTTTATGGTCGTTCATCAGACTCGCGCCTCTTCCCTATCCACTTGGCTCTCTTCGGAATGGAGCCTCAGTGCAAATGTTCATGAAATTAGTTTCGAATTCTTGATTTGACACTTCAACTAATTTTTAAGCCAGCATATTATGGTTATCTAAGAAGCAATTTCTATTTATCTTTGTTTTTGTAACATCACCGTCTTTCATTTCTTTATTTATTTAAAATAAAATAAAACACAATTTCAATTTTTTCTAATGTATTTAAAAAAATTAATATGTTAAATCTTCTTTAGATAAACCATTAAATGGATAGGGAAATTATAATTCGATAAAGGCATTATTTATTAAAATCCTAAATTCTTCTTAACATTAGCATTGTAGCAATTTCATTGTAATTAATTTACATTATTAATTAAGCTGTAAAAATATTTAGTCAAATAAAATGTTTTCTTTTTTCTTAACTGTACTGATCCCAGCTTAATATAGTTTATTGATTCAAGCAATTAGTTGGTTGAATTTTTGAACTTTTTTAGTAAAAAATCTTTTAGAATCCATAACTTTTTTTGCTACGCCGAGGCATTTAATGTGCAAAAAGATTTTGATAGTTATGAATTACAGCATTGAGATAACGTAACATTGTTATTGTTTAATTTTATTTAAGAAAATAAATAATATCACATTTTTTATAATTATCCCAAAGGTGTGAGAGTTTAATGTTATCCTTATATTTATTATCCTATATCATCAAAAATCTGTTAATTTCGTCGTTAAAATCAAATGCTTTGTTCGTTTTTCTTGAAGTTTGAAATGAATATTCTTTGACGACTTGAGTAAAAAAAATATTTATTTTTAATGGGTGGTGCGACACTACAATAATCTTACGCCATGTACAGTTAAATACATTTAACGTGAGAACGGTAATAAAATATCGATTAACACGTAACAATAAAACGGCATCGACTATTTACTATATATATATACATACATTTCTTTCTCTGAACCTGAAACAAAGATCAATCAACAATGAGAATTAAGAGAGATTTGAAACGAAAAAGATGTGGTCCAGTTAACTTTCTTCATTTAAATAGAAGTTAACTAGATTTTGAAATACCGACATCAGGATTGTTGGCAATTGTTGACTACCAGTCCTTATGTATTAATGCATACATACATATTTAAATAAAATGTGCTCAAATATACATTATTGTGTTAAATGTATATATATATTTTTTTATAAGCTTTAACAAGAAATTCTTTTTAACAAAAACAAATATTATATAAATTCTGCTGGTTGTTGGTGTTAGTTAAAAGATTTTAACTAATCTTATTATTTATATAACAATATTTAATAAAATATATTATTTTCTTTAATATACAATTAACCATTTCTCCCCCCCCAAAAAAAATTTAAAGTGAAATTTTAAATTAAATTGTCAACTTATAAAGGGGTGGATTATGATGACTTGACATTTTTCCTCCTCTTTTTATTTTCACTTGTGCCTTAAGTTTAGCTTTAAACGTTTAGCCTCTCCTATAAAATCATGTGTTTTGGTGTTCTGTTAGTTTTCTTTTTTCATTAGTTATTTTGTACTTTTATTTTTTGTTTAAAACATCTTAAAGAATTAAACAGAGTTATTTGTGGGGGTATTTTGATGAAGATGGGCCAGAGTTTGATAAGTGCAGAATGTGTTCTGCGAAAGTGTCCTATAAAAGTACGGTCACCAATTTGGGGCAGCACGTCAAAAGGCGCCACCCAACAATTGATTTGACTCCTTTCCAGGAACAGGAAAAAATGAAGAAAGGATACAAAGAAATTGAAGGGGAAGCAAACATGGAGGTAAGCGGTGATTTACTATCTTCTGAATTTCAACAACCCGTTCCTACCCTTTACCCTTCGACATCCTCATCATCTATAAGTATGGTTACGGAAGGTTCTGGATCGATATCTATTAAGCCCTCTCAGGCACAATCACGCTTAACAGCCTTCCTCCACAGTAAAATGAATCCACGCCTGCAAATCGAAGCAGATAAATTATTATTAAAATTATTTTATTGTGAATATCAGCCATTTAGCATCGTAGCTGATAAAGGCTTCAGAGAATTCATAAATTTTTTAAACCCGTCATATGTAATACCCACGCGACAGAACATTTCAAAAGCAATGATACCTGCTTTATATGAGCAAAGATTATTAGAAATGAAAGGGACATTAAAAGAAATTAAAAAAATCACTTTGACTAAGGACTGTTGGACTTTGACTCAAAACAAATCGTTCATAGCTTTGACAGCCCATTTTGTAAAACAAGGGGTGTTGGAAAGTGCGTTATTATCTTGTGAAACTATTAACAGTGATCATACAGAGGCGGCTTCACCCATCGCGACTTCAAAGGCGACCGTACACAGACCACCTCCATGCCACGAAGGGTCGGAAACGAGAGGAAGGGGACAGAACCTGCTAACCAGCCTGACCCCAACAAACACTCATGACCTATACAGGTCTGTGCTTGGTGGTCTCAGTAACTACGACCACCACGTCTGTACCAGGCACCCCTAGGGGTTCTGGCACCACCCAACGATGACACCCGGGAGAGCGTCATCCCCGTGATGCCAAATGGTACCACGTGGATAGCGGGCCGGACAGGCGGTTTCTCACTAAACCTGTCCTACGGATGCTCCTATGGCATGATGGGGGGGCTTACCACCATGGCCTAAGGAGGACCGGTCCCGTGCCAGCGCCTCTGTCGTTCGCGAGTTGTAAACAACTCCCCAGGGGGCACCACAAGGAGGTGACAGTAGGCGTTGCAGGGGATCGGGCAAGCGGGGAACACCAGACAGTGAGTGGGGCACTATAGCCTGATGTTCCCACATGAGGGTAGGAAGACTCCCGCACCCGTCTTCCGCCCAGCCCCCCAACAGTGATCATACAAGTGATAACTTAGCTGCGGCAATGAGGGGGATAATAGAAGTTTGGAATTTAAGAGATAAAATAATGATCGTGATTTCAGACATTGCCTGCAATATTACAGGAGCCATTAAAGACAAATTAAATTTAAAACATTATGGCTGCGCTGCGCACAAAATTAATTTAATTGTAAATGCGGTATTGGAAAAGAATCAAAAGATTCAACTTATGATTCTAAATATAAAAACCATTGTCTACCACTTCAGGAAAAGTGCGAAGTCTACGAGAAAACTAGCTGAGTGCCAATAGCAAAATGGATGTACTAATCCAAAAAAAATACACTGGTGGAATTTACTCTCGGAACGGTTAGGTGAAACTGGAACGGTTGGAGCTAATACGTCATTTAAACATTCCGTAACATCCCTAGTCGGATTGCGAGCCAGATTCTGACATTGATGATGGTTTACCTACTCTTTCTTCGACCGAAACAAGCTCAATCTCTGCCGAAGGGCGCCCACGCCATCTCTTACTCCAAGAAGTGGTTCCCCTACGGAGCAGAGATCTGCAAGGTTTCGGTCAGTGGCTCTTTCCCCTATATTAGCCGCCGAGATACTTGATCCGGCACTAAATACCCCTGTTACTGGCCGGAGTTCTCAACTTATAGAAATGTCACTTCCGCCTGCGCTGATTCAGGATTCTAATGTTCCAATGATACGGGGACATCTGACAGCAATGATTTTGATATATCTAAACTTTGTTGGAAGGAAAGAGTACATAAACCGAGAAAATTTAGGAAATATGAATTTGATCAACCTCTAGCTGGTCCGTCGAATTTCGCCCAAGTTGATAAAAGCAGTCCAATAAGAATTTTTTTTTTTTTACTGAGCATTTCACAGAACATTTAGCATTTCAAACGAATCTGAATGCTAGGTTGACCACGAACAACCCGTAAAAGGACTAGGAGAACGAGTAGTTCAAGAAGCAATCGCTTCATATGAAAACAGAGCATTTATGCTCTATTTCGATAATTTCTTCTTGAGTAAAAAACTCGCGTGGAATTTATTGAAAAAAGGTTTCTTTTGCTGCTGGACCCTGCGAAGCAATCAGCAAGGATTTCCCTATGAAAAATTGAAGAATGCGGGAAATTTAGACAGCACTTAGGCTGGAGATATCTATGTACTCAAGTGGTGCGATAGAGGTAGGAACCCTGTTTGTATGTTGTCCACCATCCACAATCCAGAGAAAATCGAATTAAAGACAAGAATAGGGCAAGATGGAAGGGAAGAATTTATAAGAGTTCCGAAGCCAGTCGCAGACTACAGTATGCACATGGGTGAGGTGGACCTTTTTGACCAATATTTAGCTAATTATACAGTTGGGTGGAAGAGCAGACGATGGTGGATAAAACTTTTCTATTATTTCATGGACGCCGCTATAGTTAATAGTTATATAATGTATAAAGTTACATTTATGAAGGTCCATCACAATCGTAAGCCATTGACTCATTTGCAGTTCCGCTCCCAACTAGCAGACGAACTAATTGCAGATCACTGCAGCTGGCTGAGAACGGGAAGGAGAACAGCTGCAACGTTTTCACGTTTTCAAAAAGTATGCGAACACCTTCCAGTTCAAGTACTTACTAAATATAGAACGTGAGCTTGCTGCGCATTGAATAACTTAAAGTCGCATTCACATTTAGGGTGCAGTAAGTGTGTTGTCACCCTTTGTTTACCATGTTTTATGCCATATCACACTCCATCTCAAAAAAAATAATATATATATATATAAATTTTTTTTTTTTACTTATAACTCTTTAGAAGAATTTTATTTTCTATTTTTGTAATACAGAGAGATGATATACTGAATTGCCATTTTTTTATTGTAATTATCTTTTATACAAAATTATTATATGTTGTATTTAGTTAACTATTTTATCTTGTAAATATATAGATGTAAATAAATATATAATATAATATAGATGTTTGTTTCATGTTCAATGTTCCTTTTCTTCAGTTTGTGAAAGTGAAACTATTCATAGCAATATTCAGAATAAAATAAATATAAAAATTTCTTGGTAATCTTGAATAGTTTCTTGTTAGCAAATGTTATTTTTAATAATCGAAATTAGAAAATATTTTTCTCGTTTCGGCTGTGTATTGTAAATACCTAGACCAACGTTATATAATTGCTAGATGTGCTACTAGCTTCCTACGTTAGTATCACATCTAGCGAAACGTCGGTCTATATATTTATAACACACTGTTGAAACCAGAAAAATATTGTCTAATTTCGATAATTGTGGACAGCAGAAGCTTAAAATGGTATTATTTTTAATTCCCTAAAAATGAGTGTGAACTACTGGTAAGAGACAGGTCCAGGTATAAAGAGGACAACGAAGAGGGGCGACAGTCAGGTACAGGTAAAAAGGATAAATCATTTTATTTTCTCATTGTGTTGGTTCCTCACTTGAAGATAAAAGGTTAGTACTTACATCAAACATAATTTACACCTCCTATCTCCACAGGTCCTCATGATTCTTTTCATATTTTTAAAAAATTGATTTAGAGGTTATTTTTGTTGATTTTACAACCTATTGCATGTAAGTGTATTGTTACTTCTCGTCTAGTAATTTCTGAATAGCTATAGGACAAGGGTTTCTTTTGGGAAACGGGAGAGAAGTGAGGAGGGAAGAGGACTCAACCCTCGCAGCCCTTTATGCGAGGCGCGGCACTGCATGGCGTGGTTTGCATTTTGCATACTCTGTGTGCGCGTAAGCCTCTAGAGGTAATCGTCCATAACTTCCAGCAAACATTTTTTTTTTCAAAATTGTCAATTGAGGTCCCCTGGGAATTATATACAACACCAATTTGCTTCCAACTATAACACCGAAATGTGCCAGTTAAGGAGTTAAAGTGCTTGATGTTGAGCATTTAAAATTATGAAGAAGAATACAGTAGTTACCTTTGTAGGTAACTAGGCACTAGGTAATGCCAAATTATTCCTAAATCCCTATTTGTGTTTTTCATTGTTACAAGAAACTCAGGTATGGTTAGTTCTCTGTTTAGCTTCAACCACATAGACCTTGATACAGCTGTACTGCAATTGAAGAGACACCTAGCAAGGTTTCCTCAAAAGTTGTACACATTTTAACGCAGGAAGGATTCGATCACCAGATATTTCAGGAGCCACCAGAAGTGGTGAATTAGACTTTAAAAATCGATAAGCATGCAACTTAAGTCACACATTTAACTTCACTTAACATAAATGATGTTTTATTCACATATTTAAACCTACCATAATCAAACAATAAGCAGAAGTAATAACACCTCATATCACAAAATAGAAGTGGATTAGAAGCCCCCTCATATAACATCAATTAAAATATTTTATTAAAGATTATAAAACTTTTTTTTTTTTTTTGAAGGAGAAAGGAGTAGAATGAATAGCTTCTCTCAGAATGAATCATTTTTTTCCTCTGCACAGAGTCAACTGAAATGTAGAGGAAGGCTTATATCCAGCAAATGGGCCATTCACAGTTTCCTTATAAATAGTTGATTGACTGAGTCATAAAAGAAATATCTTATATATTTTACTGATTGACTCCAGCTATGAAACAAGATGAACTAGCTCACAGATACCTTTGATTTTTTTTATTCATGTTATTTAATATTTTTTAGATCTCCAGTAAAGCTCTTTTACTACGATTGGTATCAAAAACTGGTAAAACTAATGCCCTCCCCTCCTTCTTGTAAATAAGATGACTCTTAAAAGATAAATATATAAAATGATTAAGTAGGTGCTATTTATTTCACCAATGTGTTTTATAAACTTATAATATTTTAACAATGAATAAAATTCAAACAACGTGATAAATACAATAAATTAAAAATAATATAATAAACCAAAGTTAAATCATTTAGCTAAGGTGGAAAAGTCTTTATTTATGAAAGATAAAATAATTAAGTTAATATGAAAATGTACTTATAAACTAGTTCTATAAAGAAATTTATTCTTTCCTTCCAGAAGCAATTATTTCTTTTACTTTTTCTAAAAGAACATTCTTCTTTCTGTCTTTGGAGAAAGGAATTCCTTTGCCTTTAAGGTAACAACAAAGAGAAGGAACATTTGCTTTCTCTAACTGATTCAAAAACACTAAATTTTCTATTTCGGTTGTGGTTAAAATGATTCTTTTCTTTCGCTGCAACAAATATTGTTAAAACTCGTTAAAGCTTAAATTTTAAAAAGAAAATAATACATGAAATAAGAAAATTACATTAATGGGTCATTCAAAGATTACAGCCCATTTTCGCATATAATTAATTACCCTTGATTACAATCCCAGGTCAGTCGGGAATGATGAATGATTTTTATTCAAGTACTGCTAGTTTAAATAAACATGAAAATTTTCTGCCAAAGTGCAGATTATGAGTGGTCAATTAAGTCATTAACTTTAACATTTATAACTATATAAGGTCATTGTTAATGCAACAACCTGATCTCTGCTGTAACTCTGACCTTTAAATTGATTTTTTCACTTGCACCCTTAAATAACAACTCTGTAGCTTAAGTTGTAACCAAAGTTTATTTGAAGTGAAACAACTCCGAGAAGAAGAGCAGGCAACCAATAACATTGACGAGAAGCTCTTTAGATGAAAACTCACACAATCTGATCGAAAATAGCCGAAATACCAATGGGAGAAAGTTTTTAACTGCAGGAATTTTATCATTATCACACAATTGTATCTCACACTGGTGATTCTATTGTGTTGTAATAGGACATTTTTTTCCTAGATACTCAGCAAGAAGTCCAGAACAGGTTCTGAAATATTCTTCACACTCAGCATAAAGAATAGTATTCTTAAACTTGACCGTTCAGAACCTTTTTTTTACTTTTAATTAACTCCTGACCAATAATCAAATAAAAAAAAAAAAAAAAAAAAGAGCAACACTAAATTACAATAAATCTTCCAAATATCTAACTTTAAATAGTCTTTGGAGAAACCCAATATGACCACAGATTCCAATCAATGGAAAAGAGAAAAAATATTTTAGTCAGTAACTTTGCCATAAAAAATAATGGGGTTGCAAGGGGCTGGCTCAAGTTGCATGCATCAATCAAGTGCTGGAAGGTTTCGTTGCAATTTGATGCGACTCAGATGCAAAGGCCAATTTTTTTACTTCGGCAGACCTCCCCCCTCCCTCGGATCACTTTTGAACATTTCAAAAACTTAAAAATTTTACAATATTTTCTGTTTCAACTATGAAGAAACACATTTTCGAAAAAAAAAATAATGTATACATTTTTAAAGTAAACAAAATTTGGTACATAAAAAATAATGGAATCATGAAAAATAAGAAATTAAAAACATAAGATCTCACACCCAATCTAATTCAGCATGAGATGGCAGCACTATCTGGTGAAAGTAGTTCTCTATAAGAGTACTCCCACTTTTTTCCAGTTAAATCAGAAAAAAAAGTAGAATCAGACATTGATCTCACTTAAAGCAGAGAAATTTGTCTCACATGGGATGAGTTACAGATAGTGCATGCCTGATATCTTCCTGAACTATTTCAACCTAGAATTTTTATGCTTTTTCTTTAATGCGAAACCTCTATTGCCTTTTTCCCTTAATATCACTTATCTCTTGAAATTAACATCGCAAGTCCACTGGATCGGGCAGTGTTGCTCTGACAAGATATCTCACTGAGAACAGTCCAGATTAACAGGCCTAGATTGAACCCTTGGCTTATGAAGGTATTTCAGAAAGAGAGGTAGACTTATCAAGCTATCAAAGTACAGCAACCATCATCTCACTCTCATTGAAGAGAATTTAAGAAATATTACAATACACATTAGTATCTTTGATCTTTAAAGACTACAACTTACTTTGATTGGTTCTGATAAACAAATAATAACTTCCCCTACCTTAGAAGAAGTTGTCATCTTAAAAATACTTGAGACCTCAAAATTTAAAAATTAAGTTCCAATTATTATCCTGTTTTATGAACCCCTTTCATTGATTCCTATTCACAATGTATAGTTGAAAAACTCATTCATTCAGTGCAAAACTGTATTGTTGTGAAGCATGCATGGTTCATTTGGACCCATGCCGGATTTATTTGTATAAACTCCCCCAAAAAATATAGCAAAATCCAAACAAATCCCTGGGAATTGTGTCCCATGAGTAAATGGAACCGACTTCATTATTGAAACACTACTTTATGAAGTACTGACTAAAGTAATTTCCAATAAAATAAAATAAAAATTGTGTATTCCTTTTTCGATGGCATTTAAGTAAGCCATTTTTTTAAAAATGTCTATTTTCAGTCAACGAAATAAGGGTGGTAAGTGAAAGTTGTGTGGTGCCATGATTTTTTCATGCTCTGAACCTGATTTTTTCTACATTTAACTGAAACTAGATATTAACTGCTTGTTAGGATTTCATTGAGTACTTTATTCAGGTTTATTTATTTTATTTGTTGCTTCCTTAAGTAGACAAGGTTTAGCCTTACGGTTAAATTGATATACGTGTAACCCAAGAGGTATAATTCTTTATTCTGAATGCGGATAATTCATACAGAGAAAACAACATGAAAACAACAATAATTGATAACATATTAATATTATTTAGAATTGCAACAATGCACCACTACATTACTCCCCCCTTGTGATAACAATAAACATTATCTTCTAGAGTGCCTGATGATTCTTCCTGAAAATGTTCTAGTGTTCAAATCTGGTGGCGTTGGGATGTATCTTGAAACCAGAGGGTCTGTGAACCGTTCCGTCTTCTTCTTTTTCTAGGGAGCAGTTTGTGAGGTATTGGCTCCACTAAAATGAGCTGATTTCAGGCGGTCTCTAGAGACTGTGACAGCATTCCCGTTGAGGAGTCTCTTGAATGTCTTGAGTGAGTGGGAGATAACCTTGTGTGGACCTGTATAGGCCGGCTGTAGAGGTGGGCGGGAGGAATTGTCTCGAAGGAAAACGTAAGGTGTTTGTTGCAAGTTGTTATGACTGAACACGTTTTCTCGATGCTGCGCCGGGTTTGTTGGTCGGCATTGTCGCATGATGCTTGTTAGTTGCTCTTGTATAAGTCAATTATGGCACCTCAGAGTTTGTAGGCCTAAAGAAATCACCCGGTAAACACACGGCTTCGTCCCATTTGGCATGTCTGGCGTTGAAATCCTCTTTGACGGAACTTCTAAGGCCTAACAGGACAGTGGGTAGGTGGGCTGTCCATGGTCCGTTGGCAGCCTGTAATGGAAATCAATGGGACTTGGATATGAGCTGCATTTGGTATGAATCTTTGGTAAAAATTTACCATTCCCAGAAATCTTCTTAAATGCAAGACTGGTTTTGGAATTGGGAAATCTGAAATAAACTTCAATTTCTCATCTAAAGGTTTAACTGCTTGCTCTATATTTCGTGACCCAGAAAAAAGACCTTGGGTTGTACGAAAACACATTTTGCTTGATTCAAGATAATCCTATAATCTCTAAGTCGCCCAAAAATAGTCTCTAAATGTCTTAAGTGTTCTTCTGAACTAGATGAAGCTACTAGGATATCGTCTAGGTATTTAAAACAGAAGGGTAGATCGTGTAGTGCCGGGTTGATGAATCTCTGGAAGGTTTGTGCAGCATTATGGAGCCCAAACAGCATAAATTCCATTCTTCTCATTCATATGTAAAGGACTAGCCCAAGGACTACTAGATGGGCGGCCTAGTCCTAGAGACTCCATAGTATCGAATACAGCCTTAGCTATCTGATGTTTTTCCGAAGGTAGGCGTCTTGGTGCAAAAAAACTGGGTTAACTTTGGTTTCAATTTGGTGTAGAGTGGTGCGTTTTACTTTTGGTTTTTTGTTTTACTTTGTGTTTTGCCATTTGCCTTAAGATCTCATAGAAATCCTTAACTGTAGGTAAAGCATATTATATGCAGGGTATGGTACACCTTTTATAGTGAAGCATTGTTGCAATTCTAAACACTATTGTGACATCCTGGTAAGTAGGTGGTGCGTCGAGACCATATTTTTTTGGCGACCATATTTTTTTTAGCAAGACTTTAATGGGATCCGAATGTTCAACAGCACTAAGCGAATGGGGGACGTTTTCATCGCAACGGAAAATGGTTGTAGAAATTGGTAAAAATGAAGCTCTGTCCATAATTCTTCAACCAGGAAGGTCAACCAAAAGATTAAAATGAGTTATGAAATCAGATCCTATAATGGGTTTGGAAACGTCAGCTACAAGAAAATTATAGCTGAACTTCTTTTTTTAGGCCAAAATCTAATTTCAGTAGTCGTGTACCATATGCTGCTATTCAAGGATTATTTGCTGCATATAGATTTAGTTAAAGTGGATCTCACGTCACAAAATCTTGGAGGAATAAGTGATATGTCGGCTCCGATATCCACTAAGAATGCTACTTTTGTAGACTTATCAGTCTATGAGCTGTGGGTGATCTAGAATCTCGGAATTTGGTGGACAGGATACGTACCTCATTTCTTAAGTCTTCTATTTCTAACCTGAGCTCTGAACTTCCGTGCTCTCCGACCATTTTCCCTTGCAATGAAAACGTCCCCCATTCGCTTAGCGCTGTTGAACATTCGGATCCCATTAAGGTCTTGCTAAAAAAATATGGTCTCGACGCACCACCGACTTACCAGGATGGCACAATAGTACTTAGAATTGCAATAATGCATCACTACAAAGTTGTGGCTTACCCTGTATATAATATGCTTTACCTACAGTTAAGGATTTCTATGAGATCTTAAGACAAGGAGGGATTCTCTCTAAAGAGAATTTTATTGACCCTCAAATTTATAATAATAAATAAATAATAATATTAATAACATATAAACATTATAAATTTACTAATTACAAAGATAACCTCTTTTGGTGCACTGGAAGGAGTCAATCTTTTTATCAAATTTTGTTTAGTAATATTTTCGTTTTCAAACACTAAGGGCAATTCCTGCATATCAGATACAAAGTTGATCAATTTGTAATTCTCCTGAAAAAAAAAATCAACTAGAGCCCATTTAAAAAAAATATTATATGTCATGATCTAATATACAAAATTAATCATTTCTATGTTTTGAACGCTGTTGTTTGAACAAAAAAACTTTGTTCACATCACAATTATTAGTCACTTCCACCTTTTCTTGGGGAGGGGGGGGGGGGGGAAGCAGCTTCCTTGTTTTCAAAAGTGTGATTGTCATGATGAAGTTTTAACAGACACTGACTGGCTAACAATGACTGAGAAAAAAAAAAAGAAAAAAAAAAAAGAAATAGAACATTGGACCAAAATTCTTAAAATCGATGATTGTCCTATTTATGTTTTAAAAGTAAGATTTCTGTTCACTCCTTTTGCATTTTTGATAACAAATCTAATCTTACAAGATAGGTTGGCCAATTTGGATAAATATGTACATAAAATCTGTGCATAAATAATAAATATGTATAATATAATACTTTACTACTTAATTTACAAGGAAAAGCTTTCTTTGTGTTACTTCTGAGCATGGCCTATTTCAGGAGATTATTTAAGGGGACTCTCCTCATGTCCTTTTCAGTTAAAAAGGGCTTTGATTTGCTTAATTAGATCCCAGTTTTTGAACCAACTCGCTCTTCAGAGATAAAAAAATCCCCAAACAGGTCCTTTCCATGGAGATAGGGACTCTATTACCATTTACAGTTTGTATTTCAATGCATGAACTTTAGAAAGGTGTGTTTAATAACCTCATTTGGTGAAATGTCAGATGCGTTTGATGCTTTTACCACGTTATGATTAATTGCATCAATACTTTTGTTTTTATACACCACTGGCAATGCTTGCATCTCAGTTACAAATGTGTTAATTTTGCTTTTATCCTGAAAAATAAAATAATCAATGCATAAAGTTTTAAAAGGAAAAGAAATAAACTTTATATCTTAATTAAAGAGGATACCTCCTCCAAAATTGCATCTGCGCTCTGAGCTGAATCGGCCATGACTGGAAGTGGATGTTCATCAAACCTTGTTATTGAAATACTTTCAGGTTTATTTATAACTTGAGTTTCTACTGTTTTTTCATGGCTGATTTTATTTGTCTGGAAAAAAGAAATAATTATATGCTCTTTCGACTCTGGATTTTAATGGAATTGAAAATCTTTTTTAGTTCAAGAAATATTGTGAAAGATCAATGTTCCTAAAATACTTATTATTGATTTTTAAGTTGCTTTTGGGTGCTTAACAATTTGAGATATCGATTTGATTAAAACAGAATAGAAAAAAAAAATTCATGAGACATATGGTATCTCATCCATTTCAAGACTGAATAAATTGTCTCCCAATGATTTGTTGATATGTTGCATTTCACTTATTATATAATGCGCACAATAACAAAATAATTCACAGAACACAATAACTGTAAAAATAAAAACAAATTTCCTTTTACTTTTTGAGGAAATGCACAATGGATAAAATAATGTGATAATAATAAATATAATATGATCAATGGAGAAAATTGTGAAAAAACATTTTTTAAAACATAGTACCATAAAAGATTCTAAAAGAGTTCCTAGGAATAATTAAAAGAAATATAAATTTATAATTGCAGATAAAATTTCCAGTAAAAAAGTGGCATAAAACTAAAGAAATAACCAAAACAAAACAAAAGTTCTGAATAAGACCTGTAAGCTTACTAGGGGTAGAGGTAATCATTATCTCCTATCGAACTATCAGACAGCATAAGTCCCTTTAAAGACCTTTGCTTTAACACGTTCGGTGCCCACAACCCGCGTGGCGGCTGCACTTGACCTAACCTCAGAGGCCCATGACCTGCCAGGCAGGTGCACCTACCCATTGCCTTCCCGGCTACCTGGATCGGCAGAGGCCTCTCTGTTTTACTTCATTTTACTATGGGGCCTCTCACAGAGTAGTCGCTGTGTATTGAAAGTGTTGGTTTCTCGAAAACTTTTGTTTTTGATCCGTGGCAGTGTGTTTTGTATAGTGCTACGGTTCTTGGAGTACCAGTTCCTTTTACAAGTGAGTTAATTTTTTTTATTTATTAATTTTGATGTTTTGGAAGACTCATACTTGTTTCTCGATTCGTGAACGATTTATGTTTATCTTTATGTACTTTTTTTGCATCGTAATGTGATTTTCATAAATATTGATTGTAATATATTGTAATTTGTTTTTCAATAAAAAAATTAGTGTTTAATTTATGTATATATATATATATTGATGTAATATATTTATTTAATAAAAATGAATGTAATTTATTTTATTTTTTTATTAAATAATTTTCCTCTACCTTCCAATAGCCTCCTTCAATTCTTCCCTTCATCTCTCCATATATCCCTGTGGGATTTATAAAAAGTAAAAAAAAAAAGGTAATTTAGAAATAATTTTTCATACCACCCAGTAAAATAATAATAAAAAAAACTAACTAAGAAAAAAATATAAATGAACCCCCACCCCAAAAAAAAATTTGACATGCATTTTACAATACTAGGTTGTTACAAAAGTCCTTGTGCATATCAAGTTGTTTACATTGAGGTCTCTAATTTAATCCTTATTTAATCTCTGACGAATACAATTCTTATGTCAATCTTTACATTAACTAATCCTCTAATTATCTATGTACGCCAACTGTCCCTGCCTTTCATTCAGTTTATTAAATTTCACTAGAAATGTCGGAAGAAAAATTTGTCATCCGCGGCCTTCTTAGGCATTATTGGAAAAAAGGTTTTAGTGCAAAGGCCTCAGCCGAGGAAATTTGTGCAGTGGAAGGGGAAAGTGTGGTGCATCGAAACACGGCCGCATTTTGGTTCAGGCGGTTTAATTCTGGGAATACAAGCATTGAAGATGAACCTAGATCAGGTCGTCCTTCAGTCGTGGTATCAACATCAAATATAACTTTTGGCAGAAAGATGGGTTAAAGTAGTTGAAAATGATGGCCTGTATTTTGAAGAATAAATTTGATTTGTAAATTTTGTACTCATATTTGAATAAAATTAATTTTGTGAACAAGGACTTTTGTAACAACCTAGTAATTGGATTAGTGAAAGAAAATGCCATTTCTCACATTTAATTAAAAATTATGCCCTAAAAACTGATTTTATATCTAAGTAGTAGGTAGATTGTTAAAATTGTTGTTCAATGTATATTCACCAAGACGATCTCTAATAAAAATTATTTATTTTGTATAATATATAAGGTATATAATAATTATTATAATAATAATTGTATAAAGTATAAGGAGCTTTCGGCGTCCTGCGCCATATTCATCTAAAATATAATGAACAATCATTCAAAAACACTATTAAAAATTTTTTATATAAAAATAACATGTTTACATAATATAGTTTTGTCATTCTACATAATATAAAATAAAACAATAGCATGCTTACCCTTTAATTCTCCTGAAATAGGGTCGTCAGTGCATACAGGAATTCAACAATTTGGACACCATGTCGTCTGGCCCATCGTCTTATAAGGGTACTGCGGGACTATTGGCCATTGAACAACTGATTTTATTATAGAAATACGAAGGTACATACGTGGCCCGCAACCCGCTAGGGGGATCGTGAGTTACCTCGCGACCCATTACCAACCTGGCGGGTTGTATGTAAAAAAATCTGGTGCGTGCGCGCAACACACAACTTTCACTTACCCACTTACTTACATTAGATTAGAAATGAATGCGTTGTGTTAATGCCACTTCTCAAAGTTACACATTTTTCCACATTCATTTCTTACTTGATATTAAAGAACACCTAATTTTCATTAAACATGGCGAATTTGATGAAAATCGTTAAAACCGTTTTTGAGATAATCGAAAAAAAGGTAAAAATCGGAAAAAAAGGTATGAAATAAAGTGCCCCCTCCCTTTGACCAATTTTGATGAAATCTGTGCTGTCACATCGCGGGCATATACCAACACCAAATACTGAGTTTTGTCAAAATCGTTAAAGCCGTTTTTGAGTAAATAAAAAAAACACGTGATAATGAGACAACATTTATTAAGTAAAGTCCCCCCTCCGGTTAATCAATTTTGATGAAATTTTTACAGTCATATCTCGGGCATATTATTACATCAAATACTCAGTTTAATCAAAATCGTTAAAGCCGTTTTTGAGTAAATAAAATCTGGTGCGTGCGCGCAACACACAACTTTCACTTACGAACTTACTTAGATTAGAAATTAATGCGTTGTTGTGGTCCCTTTCGTTAGACCAATTTTGATGAAATGTTGGCTATCACATCTTTGGCATATAAATACATCAAATACCCATTTTGATCAAAATAGTTAAAGCCGCTTTTGAATAAAAAAAAAACACGTGAAAATGATACAAAATTTATTAAGTAAAGTCCCCCCTCCGGTTGGTCAATTTTGGTGAAATGTTGGATATCACATCTTTGGCTTATGCATACATCAAATACCCAGTTTGATCAAAATCGTGAAAGCCTTCTTTGAGTAAATAAAAAAAAACACTTGAAAATGTTACAAAATTTATTAAGTAAAGTCCCCCCTCCGGTTAATCAATTTTGATGAAATGTTGGCTATCACATCTTTGGCATATACATACATCAAATACCCAGTTTGATCAAAATCTTTAAAGCCGTTTTTGAGTAAATAAAAAAAACACGTGAAAATGATACAAAATTTATTAGGTAAAGTCCCCCCTCCGGTTGGTCAATTTTGGTGAAATGTTGGCTGTCACATCTTTGGCTTATGCATACATCAAATACCCAGTTTGATCAAAATCGTTAAAGCCTTTATTGAGTAAATAAAAAAAACACGTGAAAATGTTACAAAATTTATTAAGTAAAGTCCCCCCTCCGGTTAATCAATTTTGATGAAATTTTTACAGTCATATTTTGGGCATATAAATAGATCAAATACTCAGTTTAATCAAAATCGTTAGAGCCGTTTTTGAGAAAATCGAAAAAAACCTAAAAAGTTATTAAGTAAAGTACCCCCTCCCTTTAAGTAATTTTGATGAAATTTATGCTGTCACATCGCGGGCATATACTTACACTAAATACCCAATTTCAGGATCGCACGGTTTATAGTTTTTGAGCTAGTCTGTTCACACACACACACACACACAGACCATTTCGCGGGACTTGGTCATTTCGACTCAGGGGACCCCGAAACGTGTATTTCCTTTGAAAACCGGAAGTCGAAATTTTTCACGATCACAATACTTCCACTTACTATATATTTCATATATAGGTAAGTGAAAGTAAAAAAAAACACGTGAAAATGATACAAAATTTATTAAGTAAAGTCCCTCCTCCGGTTAATCAATTTTGATGAAATTTTTACAGTCATATCTCGGGCATATAAATAGATCAAATACTGAGTTTAATCAAAATCGTTAGAGCCGTTTTTGAGAAAATCGAAAAAAACATAAAAAGTTATTAAATAAAGTACCCCCTCCCTTTGAGTAATCTTGATGAAATTTATGCTGTCACATCGCGGGCATATACTTACACTAAATACCCAATTTCAGGATCGCACGGTTTATAGTTTTTGAGCTAGTCTGTTCACACACACACACACACACAGACACACACACACACAGACCATTTCGCGGGACTTGGTCATTTCGACTCAGGGGACCCCAAAACGTGTATTTCCGTTGAAAACCGGAAGTCGAAATTTTTCACGATCGCAATACTTCCACTTACTATATATTTCATATATAGGTAAGTGAAAGTAAAAATCTGCTGCGATGCGCGCAACACACAACTTTCACTTACAAACTTACTTAGATTAGAATTGACGTGTTTTGTTAATTTAAATTTCTCAAAGTCACACACTTTTCCACATTCATTTATTTTTGTTTTTATTTGCTCTATAAAAAAGACTAAATTTTTTTCATATTAATCTAATCTTAATCTGTGGGTGACCACCTTTTTTAAATTATTTTTGAATAATTTATTTTTTGAAGAGAAAAGATTTGGCTCCGGCGGGAGTCGAACCCGGGTCTCCCGCGTGACATGCGCGGATGCTAACCACTACACCACAGAGCTCGGCTCCAAGTAGAGCCAATCCTTCCTTTTCACTGAAACCTACTACCCGATCACGCAAAATTTGCGAGTAACGGGAGGTGGACAAGGTTTGTCCAATTTTTGGTATTTATTGACGTACGTCAATTTGTAAATTATTTTATATTAATCTAATCTTAATCTGTGGGTGACCACCTTTTTTAAATTATTTTTGAATAATTTATTTTTTGAAGAGAAAAGATTTAGCACCACCGGGAGTCGAACCCGGGTCTCCCGCGTGACATGTGCGGATGCTAACCACTACACCACAGAGCTCCGGTGGGTCAAATCTTTTCTCTTCAAAAAATAAATTATTCAAAAATAATTTAAAAAAGGTGGTCACCCACAGATTAAGATTAGATTAATATAAAATAATTTAAAAATTAACGTACGTCAATAAATACCAAAAATTGGACAAACCTTGTCCACCTCCCGTTACTCGCACATTTTGCGTGATCGGGTAGTAGGTATCAGTGAAGAGGAAGGATTGGCTCTACTTGGAGCCGAGCTCTGTGGTGTAGTGGTTAGCATCCGCGCATGTCACGCTGGAGACCCGGGTTCGACTCCCGGCGGAGCCAAATCTTTTCTCTTCAAAAAATAAATTATTCAAAAATAATTTAAAAAAGGTGGTCACCCACAGATTAAGATTAGATTAATATAAAATAATTTAAAAATTAACGTACGTCAATAAATACCAAAAATTGGACAAACCTTGTCCACCTCCCGTTACTCGCACATTTTGCGTGATCGGGTAGTAGGTATCAGTGAAGAGGAAGGATTGGCTCTACTTGGAGCCGAGCTCTGTGGTGTAGTGGTTAGCATCCACGCATGTCACGCTGGAGACCCGGGTTCGACTCCCGGCGGAGCCAAATCTTTTCTCTTCAAAAAATAAATTATTCAAAAATAATTTAAAAAAGGTGGTCACCCACAGATTAAGATTAGATTAATATAAAATAATTTAAAAATTAACGTACGTCAATAAATACCAAAAATTGGACAAACCTTGTCCACCTCCCGTTACTCACAAATTTTGCGTGATCGGGTAGTAGGTATCAGTGAAGAGGAAGGAGCCGAGCTCTGTGGTGTAGTGGTTAGCATCCGTGCATGTCACGCGGGAGACCCGGGTTCGACTCCTGGCGGAGCCAAATCTTTTCTCTTCAAAAAATAAATTATTCTAAATTTTTTTATTATTAAATAAAAGTTTTTACTTGAGATAAATCTTGATAATAAGAAAACATTTTTTAAGTAAAGTGTCCCCACCGTTAGACCAATTTTGATGAAATTTCGGTTGTCGCGGGCGGATGCATCGCGGGCATATACATACACCAAATACAGAGTTTAATCCAAATCGTTAGAGCCGTTTTTGAGAAAATCGAGAAAAACGTAAAAATTAGACAAAATTGTTTAATTAAAGTACCCCCTCCGTTTGACAAAATTTGATGAAATTTTTGCTGTCACATCGCGGGCATATACATACACCAAGTACCCAATTTCAGTTTTGTACGGCTTATAGTTTTTGAGCTAGTCTGTTCACACACACAGACCATTTCGCGGGACTTGGTTATATACTCAGGGAAGCCCAAAATGTGTATTTCTGTTGAAAACCGGAAGTCGAAATTTTTCACGATCACAATACTTTCCCTTACTATATATTTCATATATAGGTAAGTGAAAGTAAAAATGGTAAATGGTACTTGTATCGATGTTATAAGGATTGATTTGTTTATTAAAGTGTTATTTACAAGAATGAATAAAAAAAACCATTGGGCCCCCGAGGATGTATGCTTATTGTTAGTGGGCATTGAATGTGTTAAGACAGCATATGTCCTATCCACTGTTAGCATATGTTATCAGAAGGATACCCCACTTCTAGGGCCCAATTGTATTTATGTTCTTTCTCAGGAAACTAACCTCGGGAACCCTTATTTGCCCTAGCAAATTGTGGGAAGATGGGTTGTTCATTCCGTTTCTTTCAGATTTTATGGGTGATATATTTAAAAGATGCTAGTGGTCAACCAATGACTAGGAAAACCAAGTTTCTAAAGCTTTTAAGAGTGATACCATCGACTGACTGCCTAATAAGACTATATTTGATAATTTTATTTAAACAGTTGGCAGGAATGATGTCTAATATCTAATCGAGAATTAATTTCAAAAAGTTTTGATAACACGAGAACCATTTTTGAGTGAGAAGAAATGCTAACCAACGGTGAGTGTTTTACTCTGTACCTAGAGCAAACATATAGCCACCAGCCAATGAGTCACTCTATCCCTGGAGAAAACAAGTAGGAGAGCTCCACTAGAGAGTGGCTACGTCCCAACAGCTAACATATAGCGACCCCCTTTTAGGTTGGTCAGTCCCCAACACCAGCAATCCTCCTGGTGAGTCGCTCCGTACTGAATATGTTAATGTAAGAACAAACCTTGATTAAAGGCATTTTGGAATGAAGCATTTTTTCATCATCACAGAATAAATCATTTAGTTTTCTTGCTATCTGTGGAACATTAATTTCAGGAACCATTTCTTGAACATTAGATTCAGAAGCCATTGCTGATTTGCTTTCTTTGATGAACTCAATGTCTGCTTGTGTCTAAAAAAAAAAAAAAAAAAAAAAAAAAATTAATGTTTTGTGTCTTAGAATCATCATATTAGTTAGATGAAGTCAATAAAAAAAAAAAAAACTCTTTGTAGGGTGTTAGTATGGGCAGTAGAGGGCTTCAGTGGAAGCCTTGAAGTGCCAAAAAAAAAAAAAAAAAAAAAAAAAACTTTCCTCAACAGACCCTTCTAATAAACGGACATCTTTTACAAGTGGGAAGTTTTCATTTCCCTGCTTCGTTCCATTTACTTTATATTGAATTCAACTAGTAATAAACGGATTTTCTAATCATTCCTTCTTTATGACTTCTATAATTCTATATTAGTAAAACTCTATGTAGTGGACAGAGCAAGTCAAAAAGCATAATTACAGGTTTTTTAATGTCCCAAACAGGTGAGGGGCTTTGACTACAGTGTTTGGCTTGTTGGTGACACACTCGTTGTTCAATCAAGATGAACATGTAAAGCTCAAAGTGCCTAGTACGTGTTGGCTACGATTTTTCTGAAGAGTTTGAGGTGAATAGTGGAGTATGGCAAGGGGAAGCCCAGCAAACCTGTGATGCAGGAACTTTGCTTGGCATTCGGGACTAGAGAGTTCAGCAAAAGAAAGAGGCGGAGGCTCTTAGAAGAGGCCCAGTCTTAGTGACGGGACATAGTGCCACATATTTTTGTATGTTAATGAAGAACTGAAATGTGTTATAGTGGTTAGCATGGCAGCCTACAATACTAAAGGTCGCGGGTTCGAGCCCCGAGGTGGCCCTAGGATTTTTTAAAAAAGGGTAAAAAATCCTTAGCAATGCCGTCCCTTGCATAGGACGTAAAATGGAGGTCCAGAGCCTGTATGAAGTCAGGTACTCGTTAAAGATCCCTATCCTAATTATACCTGGATAGGCAAAATTTAGGACTCCCACTATAGCATCGTCCGATTAGCCTTAGTAGCATAAAAATGGACGTTAAACAAACAAACAGAACTGAAATGTTTTAACCCTCCAAGTCCTTTTAAGCCTTCCCACCCTTATTTTTTTTACTTCTACCTCTGCATCCCTTTTCAATAAGATACCAGTGTTGATTTGTGACCAACACAGTGACATCAGAAGAAAATTTTGAAATTTGACTTGAATAATTGTTTTTAACGGGTAAGATTAAAGAGTTATATTCTATATAGTCTTATCATGCTATAGTTTAAGTTTCATCATAAAATAATAATCCCAATTGTTTTTATAGTGCTGTAAGTATGATTGTGATCATATGATCATGCTATAGCCCAGTCATTTGGTGCTCAAAAGTGCCTGTTTAAAAAAAAAATTAGGGTAGGCTTCTCGACGGATTCTTATGTTTTTCGGTGTGCTAAATCTGAATCTGAAGTTTGCCAACAAAAAAAAATGACGGCTTCACAATGAAAATCGCAAAAAACCCTAAAAATTTCGGACTTTTCACAAAATCGCTTATAAGTTGAAAAATATGCACCCTAGTGAATTTCTCATTATTTACAAAATTTCCTTCAAAATGCACTGGTCACTTTTAATTTTTGAGTGCAGGGCACCGCTGCTAGAGCCCACTGAAAAGGAGCAACTTTTTTGCACATAGGCAAAAACGAGAGAAACTCAGCTCTAACTAGCCCCAGACGCTTTCTTATCGTATTTCCTCCATTGATAAGTGTTTTATTCATGTTCTATGGTGGTTACAAGATTACGGAGCCTTTGAAAAACATTGCCCACAAAGTGGTAGGAATTCATAAAGGACCGATAAAGCCTTCTTATTTTATTTTTTAAAAATTAAATGAAATGAATATAATGAAAAGGAATGTGATAGCAATTAACTATTAATATATTTTTATTATAACTTTTTTATTATTTATTTAAAAAATTAAATTAAATTAATATAATGTAATAGCAATTAATTATTAATACATTACAATTAATTTCAATTCTTTAATTGAGCTTCCTCCTTTTTGGCCTCGATGGAGCAGCCTCTGGTTGATTGCTGTTGGTCGGTAACTCCACTGGAAAAGGAATTGTACATATTAATGTACACAATACTATCAGGTGTCTAATTGGAAAACTGTTCAAAACCCAGTTAAATAGGGTTTATTTAAAACATGCAGTTTACCTTCTGCTGAAGTCTCCGCTAACGTCATTGGTGATTCGACCGGGATGAAATCATCAGGATTCTCGGACACCTCTAAAATATAAATCGTACGAATACATTAGAGGGTGAAGTAAGCAAACCCCATTGGAATAAGGTGGTGTACAAACCTTGTGTAATTTACCTTGTGCTGATGCCTCCAGGATTGTAGGTGGTGACTTAACCGGAGGAGGGTCATCAGGGTCACCTTCATTGTCGATGTCGCTTGAGTTGTCAATGTTCAGACTCGTTTTTGTCGTCGTGCGAGTTTTTCTCGCAGATGGTACAAAGCCTAGAGCAATGTAGACCCATGAGGGCACAGCATCCTCAGTGGCTTGACATGATTCAATCCCTGCCTCTGCCAGTCTACTCCTGAGGAGCTCTATGAATCTACTCTTTTTCTTGTCATTTGAAAGAAAGTTTTCCTGTGACATTGTCGGCGCCATAGTTAGTGAAAACTGAACTTCACTGAGTCTTCAATTTCGACCTTCTTAACTGTTCCATTGATTTAGTTCGTTCCTGGCATATAAAGTCACCGGAAACATGGCCTCGATCCCTCCCACTGAAGCTGCAGCCCCTGAGCACTTTCTGCAAGTTTACCACCAGATCGAGCAGTGGCTCGACAATCAGCTCAACCCAAACCAACCAGTGGGGGTGGAACTCGTCGAGGAACGGCCTCATCCCCACGAGTACGGCCAAGGCCCCAGCTCCTGACAAGCTTCTCCTCAAGGTCTCTTGCAAATGCAAAAGTGACTGTTGAGGAAGTTGCGGTTGTCGTTGTGTGGGTCTATATTGCTCTAGGCTTTGTACCATCTGCGAGGGAAACTGTCTGAACGTTGACAACTCAGCGACATCTACAATAAAGGTGACCCTGATAACCCTCCTCCAGTTGAGTCACCACCTACAATCCTGGAAACATCAGGACAAGGTAAATATCATGTTTATACACCACCTCATTCCAATGGGGTTTGCTTACTTCACCCTCTAATGTATTCGTACGATTTATATTTAAGAGGTGTCCGAGAATCTTGACGATTCCATCCCGGTTGAATCACCGACGACGATAGCGGAGTCTTCAGCAGAAGGTAAACTGCATGTTTGTAGTACACCCTATTTCACTGGGTTTTGAACAGTTTTTCAATTAGACACCTGATAGTATTGTGTACAATAATATGTACAATTCCTTTTGCATTGGAGTTACCGACCAACAGCGATCAACCGGGGCCTTCTGCTCGGCAACCGGAGGCTGCTCCATTTATATTTTAGAGGCGTCCGAGAATCCTGATGATTCCATCCCGGTCGAATCACCAATGACGTTAGCGGAGACTTCAGCAGAAGGTAAACTACATGTTTGTAATAAACCCTATTTAACTGGGTTTTGAACTGTTTTCCAATTAGACACCTGATAGTATTGTGTACATTAATATGTACAATTCCTTTTCCAGTGGAGTTACCGACCAACAGCGATCAACCGGAGGCTGCTCCATCCAGGCCAAAAAGGAGGAAGCTCAATTAAAGAATTGAAATTAATTGTAATGTATTAATAGTTAATTGCTATTACATTCATTTTCATTATATAATTTAATTTAATTTTTAAAATAAATAATAAAAAAGTGATAATAAAAATGTATTAATAGTTAATTGCTACCACATTCCTTTTCGTTATATTCATTTCATTTAATTTTTTCTCTCTTTTCTCTTTTCTCGGTGCTCCAACGAAAGGGATACCGTTTCAGATCAGAGCTGAGCTCCACACATCTCTATCAGCCCAGTCTCCCTCCTGTAGACCTTGGCCCGTCATCTCTTCATGGACTCCTTCTATCCAGGTTGTTCTCGGTCGTCCTCGTTTATGTTTTCCGGGCGGCTGCCAGTCCAGGACTCGGTACGGCCAATGCTCTTCCGGCATCCTCCTGCAGTGCCCGTACCACCTCAACCGCCGTTTCCTGATTCTTTCTAAGACGGTCTCCACAACACCCATCCTTTGCCTCACCTCTTCATTTCGGACTCTGTCTAGCCTTGTTATTTGGAGACATCTTCTCCAATAGTCCATTTCAACGGCCCGAACCTTGGTATACAAGCGAGCATTCATCGACCATGCTTCACATCCGTAAGTTAATATAAACTCGACTATGGCCGAGAAGATCCGTCGCTTGTTTTCGCTTGAGATGGTGTTGTTCCAGAGAACAGGGTGTAACATCCTAGTAGCCCTCCTGGCAAGTTCCACCTTGTTGCGGACGTCAACCTCAGATGTCCCCACATCTTCCAGAAAGGATCCGAGATATTTAAAGGCATTGACTCTTTTGCACACCTGATCACCTATGCGCAGATCGTTTTCCTCATTATCACCAACAGCCATATACTCCGTCTTTCGGAAATTAATGTTAAGACCTGCAGCTTTATAACATTGTTTCAACTGGAGAACTACCATCTCCAAGAAAACTTTCCTCCGGGTCATCATCGGCGAAGAACAGTGTCAGGAGCTCATTGTCATCGAAATAGATTCCGTAATCCCGACATTGCCTCATCCATCTCTTTACTACGTGAGCCAAATATATTTTGAAGAGACTTGGAGACAGGCAACACCCTTGCTTCAGGCCCTTTGTCCCAGAAAATGGCGCGGAGAGGCGGTTTCCAATTTTCACCCTGTACACATCGCTTCCATACAAGTGTTGTATTGCTCGTATAATGGGCTCATCAATACCCTCTCTTCTCAACGCTGGCCATATTCTGTCTCTTGGGACACTATCATAGGCCTGCTCAAGATCTATGAAGGCTAGATGAAGCTCTACCTTCCTTGCGCTGCATTTCTCAATGATCTGCCGGAGTACAAAAATATTTAATTTTTTAAATAAAAAATAAAAAGGCTTTATCGGTCCTTAATAAATTCCTACCACTCTGTGGGCAATGTTTTTAAAAGGCTCCGTAATCTTGTAACCACCATAGAACATGAATAAAACAATTATTAACGGAGGAAATACAATAAGAAAGCGTCTGGGGCTAGTTAGGGCTGAGTTTCTCTCATTTTTGCCTAAGTGCCAAAAAGTTGCTCCTTTTCAGTGCGCTCTAGCGGCGGTGCTTTGCACTCAAACATTAAATGTGACCAGTACATTTTGAAGGAAATTTTGTCTACTTTAATTTTGTAAATAATGAGAAATTCACTAGGATGCATATTTTTCAACTTGTAAGCGATTTTGTGAAAAAAGTCCAAATTTTTTTTTTTTTTTTTTTTTTTGTGATTTTCACTGTGAAGCCGTCATTTTTTTTTTGGCAAACTTCAGATTCGGATTTAGCACACCGAAAAACATAAGAATCCGTCGAGAAACCTTCTACCCTAATTATTTTTTGTCAAAACTACCATTTGACTGGGCTACTAGTCTTTACCCACGACATAATTTTTTAAATTGGTAATCTAACAAAATTTTGATTTTTTTTTTAAACAAGCCAATAAATGTTAATTAATAACTGTTTTCTAACTAATTTTTTTTTTCTAGTTGTTATTAAATTCATTAGTAGAAGTGAGAGATGGTCAACTGTTCTTCAATTACGATAGGTTAAATTATGGTCAGGATTTTCAGTTTACAATGATTTTATTGTGGTAAGCCAACGTTTCGATCCAACTTGTGGATCTTCATCAGGGCTAAAAGAAAACAAATATATGAGTATCTATGCTATAGGGTGACAATAAATGGATACATTACAGAACTGATAATAATATAAAAGATGGTGTATACATGAATATTAAAATAAGAGGCTGGTTAACAAGATAAAATAGAATCTGATATTTACCTACTGAGTCCAGGTGGATACTAAGACTAAAGGTAAAAATAAGGTGAGAGGTAGTGGTAGGGGGTTAGTTTGCCGACTTCAAAGGTTTATGATGGGGAAATCCAACGCTTTTGAAGTGAAGGCACATGACAACTGAGTGAACAAAAATATTTAAAAACTAACAAAATAGATGGTACTGTATACAAATAGTTGTGTCTGGACTCAATAATAACATAAAAATGAGATAATACATAATGTAACAATGCATAAAAATTTGGAAAATATACAGAAAGAAGCATACAATTATTATTTGCAAAATATAAAAGTAGTTTATAGATTTTAAATTTAAGTAATTTTCTTGATATCTAGGTTTCTAAAATATACCAACCATTATCTTACAATTCTACCCTTTCAGGTAGCGATAAAACAGTTCACATATCTTTAGAGGTAGCGGTAGAATTGTCCTTTTACTGTTTGCTCTAGGGTCACACCTCCAGTTCACTTCTCTCTTTTGCAATAATTTGGTACATATTGTGCCTCGCACAAATAATTATTTGACCCAAAAATAATTATCCCTCAACCAAAGGCAGTGAGCAAATATAACCAGTACATGGGTGGAACTGAAAGAATGGATGAGAACGTAAGTAGTTTTAGAATAGGCTTACGAAGTAATAAATGGTGGTGGCCCCTATTTACCTGGCTGTTAGATGTAGCTATCAGTAATGCATGGATTATCCACAAAAACTCAAGATATCCCGTTAAAAAACTGAAATGTTGCCGAGAAATTGTTGACTTATCTAGCCCGGTACAAAACGCCATTCAAGTCGAGAGAGCATCTCAATCAAAGGTAGGGCTGATATCAGCGAGTCCTGACAGACAAATGATATGACAGAGTAGACCAGTTCGTGGTTGAAGGAAATCGTCGCCGATGTGCCCTCAAATCAAGTAAGAGGACTGTGTGCACCCAGTATGATGTAGGCTTGTGCATCACGTGTTTTGCCGGGTTTTACAGAAAATAATTATGATTTATATTTGTTTACCAATTATTTTAATTATAAATTAAAATATGTAGAGAAAGACTTTTTTGAACAAAAAAAAAAACAAAAAATTAAAATTCATGTTTCCATTCAACAAATCGCCGTTGGTAAGTCTTAGCATGATCATATGGACACGGCCAATTATGAGCAAACGGTGTCCGATATTTTTTTAAACATTCAATTGACAAAAAAAGTCATACTAAATCTCATTTTTTAAGAAAAAAATTTTGCTCGTCCTTGGAGGGTTAATACTTTACCTTTTTTTTTTTTCTTTTCTTTTGAATTTCTTCATTACTAACATTTTTCTTAACATTCATATAGCTTTTGGAAGTCATTGTTTTTGAGTTCAATACTGATCTTGAGACCTTCTTTTTTTCTTTCTAAAAATAACAAAATAGAATAACTTTATGGTATCCAGGCATATGGCATAAATATTCAAGACTAATTCAGGGATTCAGAACTGTGATTATTACTTATTAAAATGTTATTACCTCAAACATTTTAATAGGTCCTTTAGACTTTTTCTTCTTAAATATTGGCTTAAATGGCGCATCAGCAGACAGTACAGAATTTACACAAGATATTTCATGCTTTTGTTCAAAATTATTTTCAAATGCACTTCCAAAACAGTTACCTATGGGTTTTCGAACCTCATGCTGTCCTTCACCTGATGAAGCTATAGATACTTTAGTGCTATAACCTTTTAATTCAATTTTATTGAAACTGGGTTTAAATGGAGTACAACTTTGGTAAGATTCTTTTTCATGACGAAAAGAATTTTCTTCTAATTTATTAATCACAGATGTCTCTGGTCTAGAATCTACTTTTAATGGAGATTTGTTAAAATTTGGCCTGCTAGCTTTAAGAAAACTTCTCTTTTGGCTTCCATGGGTTAATTTGTCAATAAACTGTGTACACTTAGACAACCAGTTATCATATTCTTGTCTTTTGTTAGAATCATCCTAAAAAAGAAGAAAACAATAATGTTATTGTTAAATAATTTATTTCTTGAAGAGAAAAGATTTGGCTCCGCCGGGAATCGAACCCGGGTCTCCCGCGTGACATGCGTGGATGCTAACTACTGCACCACAGAGGTTGGCTCCAAGCAGAGCCAATCCTTTCTCTTCATTGATACCTAAAAAAAAAAAATTATTTAAAAATAATTTAACTGGTCACCCACAAATTAAGATTAGATTAATATAACAAAATAATGTTACTTTAGTAAATTGAATTTGAAATGTTTAAAAATGTGTCTTCTTAATTACAATTTATTAATATTAAATAAATAAAACAACTTTCCTTAATAATCAATTATATCTTATATAAACTATCTTATATACAGCCCGAGTAAGAATCTAAGAAAAAAATTATGATTAATCAAGCCTCTACAGAATTTCCCATTCTCTTGACTCATTCATCAAAATCGATTGATTGATTCTGAGAGCAAGAATAGGGATCTATATTACTGTTCTAATTTAAATTATAAGCAACTAAAATTTATTCAGTGCTATCTCTCAACTTATGACCAACTTCAATCAACTTTTACTTCAATCAATTTCACTGTTTTAATTTTTTTGGGGTGATTCATTTCTTATGTATTAGTGGATAAAACAGGAATTGCTTCCGAACAAGTTCTATTTATATCCTCTTACTAGGTGGGGAAAATTGTTTTGAGAGGCATTAGTACTTTTAATTATATTATTAATATTTACCTCTTTAATATCAAAAGGCACTTGAAGTTCTTCTTGTTCCTTATACAAACTAATGTTTTGGCTTTCAAAAGTCATGTTCATAGATTCATCGCTTTGGAATAACCATTTATTCATTAGCTCACTATCCAATTCAGCTAATCCTGACTCACTCCATTGGAGTCGCTCACTTACCTATTTATAAAATAAACAGTAATTAAGTAACTAATGTAGGTATCAAGGGATATTAAGTATAATATAAATACATCAATTTTCTATCTCATTCTTAATATTAATTTTTTATTCAATGTTATTTTATACATTTTGACAAGTACTGCTCTAAGAATATATAGCATGGTTAGATGTTTATCCCACTCAGTTCTCGGTTTTGATAACCTGTTTCAAGGAGAACCTACTATATCTAGTAGAAGAGAAATATCTAATCTCATCATTTGTTATATTCTGAATTTAATTAATATGTATTATTGCAAAAGATTAATTAGGTACATTTTTGCTCACTTATTGTGATTTTATTAAATCTTATTCCAATTATATTCTTTAACAGATCCTTTTATGTGTGTATTACGTATATTTAATTTTGTCTCTTTTGAAATAATCTAGTAAGTGATTAATGAATGGATCATTAATACATTCTACAGTCAAATATAGGATGTAAAAATAAGAAATTTAAATATCCTAAATTCTTTACCAAACACTTATAAATTTGGTGTAATGTTCTATCCTATATCCCTTAGGTTTTAGGACTACCTGACCCATTTTCATCTTTATCAGTGAAGTTTGATTTGACTGTATTAAAAAGATCAAGATATAATTAATTCAATGCACTTATAGCTACTGAACCACAGTAACGCTTGGCCGGGACTGCTAGTATAGTTATGAAAATTTATATGATCAATAATAGATCATACCCAAAATCAGGACTGTTAATTAAATACATACTTATATCCACGGGAATCTGCAGGATTTCGTCTAGGGGGGGCAGGCTGGTAAAATTCTTACAATTGGAGGAGGGTCTCAAGGTATTATGGCTACATAAGGTCAATTAATGTCACAAATGAAACTCATTGATATTTCAAAATTAAAATATTAGTTTATATAATTTTTAATAAATATAGTAAATGAATGCGAATGTATTTAATTTATAGTTTTTGTTTCTCATATTTTCATGGGGGGGGGGGGCAGCTGCCCTCTGTTGTTACTTTCCCTGCGGACACCCATGCTTATATCTTATTAATATATAATTGTTATTCACAAAAATAAAAATAATAAATACTGAAATATATTTACATACTTTAACTTTAGGCATGTTTTGCAACTCTGTTAAATTCCTAAGTTTTATATGTTCTCCACAAACAAAATTTGCCTTAGAAGCTACAGCTTTTGCAAAGTTTGCAACCACATTGGGTTCATTCATATTCATATGCATTCCTCTTCTAACGCACTGTAGGGGATAAAGAAAATCTTTATTCCCGAAAAATGATATACCGACAAATATAGGAGAGGAGTCATCTTCAGGGAGCCTATAGCCATACTGAAAATAAATAACAGTATCCAGAAGTGAGACTTAACATTAATACTTACTTCAGTAGAATATGGAAAAATATAAATATACTCATAATTTAGGGTTTATCTAAAATTACATTCATAGGAAATATTTCAATTTTTTTTTTTTTGTTAATTCATATTGTATGGATTACAGTTGATTGCAGGAGGAAGGAACTGGGTAAGTAAATGTCAATTCATGAGATCATCAAAACAGCTACTATTACCAGGGACTATGGAAATATAATTTAATACGTACGGTATTTTTCCAATGACGCCGCATTTGCTGATAATCATCAAAAGTTGAATCTTTGGGTATGCGATTGGTCACATAAACTAAATGACCTCTTTTGAAGCTAAACAAAAAAAAACAAAAAAAAAAAATATATATATATAAGAATCATTAATTTATTAAAACTTTATTTATTTCATGTGGTGACACTAACTATTATTAATAAAAAATTACAATTTACATCAGACTAACAATAAAAGCTCAAATTATCAACAACGTCACAAAAAGGAACTAATATTGACAATATAGTGATGCCAACGTAACAATATGCTTCGATGTTCAGAGCCAGACAAGCCCCTAGTCCATTGCTTCTCATATTTAGTCCGAAATCGAACATTCGAGAATGGTGTAGAACATTCTCGTAACATCCAGAACATGGACTAATTTATTTATGTAACTGTTCCAAAAATGAATCAAGAACTATTTGCCACAGCTCAACTTATTTAAAATAAAAATTATTACTACAGTTACATTCACTAACCCAAGCAGAGCTTTGTTTTTTTTCTTTTTTTTTTTTTTTTTTTTTTTTTTTTTTTTTTTTTTTTTTTATATATATAGATGATGAAGATGGGTAAGAGATATTTAAAAAAAAAATCTGGTGCGTGCGCGCAACACACAACTTTCACTTACCAACTTACTTAGATTAGAAATTAATGCGTTTTGTTAATTGCCACTTCTCAAAAGAACAGAACGGCTTTAATAATGAACAATGGTCTGTCATTAAAGGCATTTTTAATATTTTTCTTTTTTTCTCCTCATTATGTTTTCTTTATTTTTATCATATCTCATAACTAGCCATTTCTTATTTTTAGGCGTAACGAGTGACAGTTAGTTTCTCCATATAAACAAAAACAAAGGTACTTTATAGGAAACAAACAAACGAAAAAGGCCCCAACCCCCCCCCCAAAAAAAAGCCCCCTCAGAACATTTTAATAATGATAAAGCTTACCTGATATTAAAGAACACCTAATTTTCATTAAACATGACGAATTTGATAAAAACGTTTGAGCCGTTTTTGAGATCATCGAAAAAATGGTAAAAATTGGGAAAAAAAAATTATGTAATAAAGGGCCCGCTCCGTTTGACCAATTTTGATGAAATGTTGGCTATCACATCTTTGGCATATACATACATCAAATACCCAGTTTGATCAAAATCGTTAAAGCCTTTTTTGAGTAAATAAAAAAAAACACATGAAATGATACAAAATTTAATAAGTAAAGTCCCCCCTCTGGCTGATCAATTTTGATGAAATGCGGGCAATCTCATCTTTGGCATATACATACGTCAAATACCCAGTTTGATCAAAATCGTTAAAGCCGTTTTCGAGTAATTAAAAAAACACGTGAAAATGATACAAAATTTTATAAGTAAAGTCCCCCCTCCGGTTGATCAATTTTCATGAAATGTTGGCTATCACATCTTTGGCATATACATACATCAAATACTCAGTTTGATCAAAATCGTTAAAGCCGTTTTTGAGTAAATAAAAAAAAACAAGTGAAAATTATACAAAATTTATTAAGTAAAGTCCCCCCTCCAGTTAATCAATTTTGATGAAATTTTTACAGTCATATCTCAGGCATATTAATACATCAAATACTCAGTTTAATCAAAATCGTTAGAGCCGTTTTTGAGAAAATCGAAAAAAACTTTAAAAGTTTTTAAATAAAGTACCCCCTCCCTTTGACCAATTTTGATGAAATTTTTGCTGTCATATAGCGGGCATATACCTACACTAAATACCCAATTTCAGGTTCATACAGTTAATAGTTTTTGAGCTAGTCTGTTCACACACAGACCATTTCGCAGGACTTGGTTATTTGGACTCAGGGGACCCCAAAACTATGTATTTCCGTTGAAAACCGGAAGTCGAAATTTTTCACGAGATCGCAATACTTCCACTTACTATATATTTCATATATAGGTAAGTGAAAGTAAAAATGAGTCGGGGTATTACAAGTTTTCACATAAAAAATCTTCTCTAGGATCGTAGACAATAATGAGTGAATTACTGTATAAAAAAAAATTTGTGCGATGCGCGCAACACACAACTTTCACTTACGAACTTACTTAGATTAGAAATCGACTTGTTTCGATAATATGTAAACGCCATTCCTCAACTTCAAACATTTTTCCACATTTATATGCTTATATTTGTATGTCTTCATAAGCTATAGAGTATCTGTATAGCAAAATTTGGAAGTTCTCAGCCCTTTTCGATTCATTATTGCTTATTTATTTTTTGAAGGGATCTAATTTCATCAACAGTCGAGTTTTTTTTACTGCTTGCTTGTATTATACTACGAGTTGCTTTATGTAAATATATCGTGAAGGTGAATAGATAAGTGTATTTACGTCTCGTAGTTTGTCTCCTATGTCTTTCTGGAAATCGAGAACGATTAGGTAGGGGAGAGCGGGGTTGGTTGGCATAGGGGGTAGGTTGGCCATTGGCTTATAGTTTCCGTCACACCTGTTGTAAAGGCCCCACCATTGTACCATGTGACCCGCTCGACCTCAGGAGACTTGTCCTGAGTTTTCAATCCGATGCTAACAGTGTAGATAAGAGTGTGCTTCATTGATTGATTTTACAACATGTAAGTAAATTTTTATATTTTCAGTTAAGTTGGTTTAAAGGCATGGAAAAACATTTGACATTAGCCCAAAACTCCTTTGAAAAACCTAACCTTTCGACTAACCAGTTTCTTGTTTGATTGTTCTCCCTGTCCTGGTAGTCATCTTTCATCTGATCTCTCCTGTGGGGTTAGTTGGCTCTCTTCAACTTTTTTTTTGGCACAGTAGCAATTCACAAAAGCAAGGTAAACATAATCAAAGGTGAAACTACCAATTGTCTTTAGTTCCAGCGAGGAAGATGATAGCAATATTTCCTATGCAGAAAGTGACGACAGTCTAATCTTCTATCGTCATTCTATTTTCCCTTAAAAGCTATTAAAAACCGATTCAAAATCATTTTACTATTATAGTGCAGCTTTTAATAACATTAATATGTGTCAGGCAGTACTTGAATGAGATGGCTAAACAACCCCACCTTCTAGGCCAACCTGCCCCATATAGGGGGTTAATTGGCATACTCAGGATTGACGAATTCTTCAATTTTCTATGATCTTAGTATTAAATAGTATGTTGTGAAAAAAATACTTGAAGTACTCTAATACTTGGAGTTTACAGTGGTATCAGCCCCATTGGGATTATATTAACAGAAACGACTCAACAATCAAAAAAATGAAAACTGTTCTTTTCAAAAACCAACCCCGCTCTCCCATACTGTTCCTCTAAAATCACTTTATATTGCTTTCAAAAATTTATTGTGGAACAAAAGTTTCTACACACTCTCATAAGTAAAAATAAATTCTTCTTTATCCATAAATAAAAGTTTTTATTTTCATGATACGTTTAATAAAATTTTGGCTGCCACATATACATACATTAAATACCCAGTTTGATCAAAAAAGTTACAGCCGTTTTTGAGAAAAAAAATAACACACGATAAAGAGAAACATTTATTAAGTAAAGTGCCCCCTCTAATTCATAAATTTTGATGAAATTTTTACTGTCACATCGCAGGCATAGACATACACAAAATACAAAGTTTGATCAAAATCGTTAAAGCCGTTTTAGAGTATGTAAAAAAAACTCGTGAAAATTGGACAACATTTATTAAGTAAAGTGCCCCCCCTTATTCATAAATTTTGATGAAATTTTTACGGTCACATTGCAGGCATATACATACACAAAATACAAAGTTTGATCAAAATCGTTAAAGCCGTTTTAGAGTATGTAAAAAAAACTCGTGAAAATTGGACATTTATTTAGTAAAGTGCCCCCTCTTATTCATAAATTTTGATGAAATTTTTACGGTCACATTGCAGGCATATACATACACAAAATACAAAGTTTGATCAAAATCGTTAAAGCCGTTTTAGAGTATGTAAAAAAAACTCGTGAAAATTGGACATTTATTTAGTAAAGTGCCCCCTCTTATTCATAAATTTTGATGAAATTTTTACGGTCACATTGCAGGCATATACATACACAAAATACCCAGTTAGATCAAAATCGTTAAAGCCGTTTTAGAGTATGTAAAAAAAACACATGAAATGATACAAAATTTAATAAGTAAAGTCCCCCCTCTGGCTGATCAATTTTGATGAAATGCGGGCAATCTCATCTTTGGCATATACATACGTCAAATACCCAGTTTGATCAAAATCGTTAAAGCCGTTTTCGAGTAATTAAAAAAACACGTGAAAATGATACAAAATTTTATAAGTAAAGTCCCCCCTATGTAAAAAAAACTCGTGAAAATTGGACATTTATTTAGTAAAGTGCCCCCTCTTATTCATAAATTTTGATGAAATTTTTACGGTCACATTGCAGGCATATACATACACAAAATACCCAGTTAGATCAAAATCGTTAAAGCCGTTTTTGGGTAAATAAAAAAAAACTCAAGAAAATTAGACAACATTTATTAAGTAAAGTGCCCCCTCTAATTCATAAATTTTGATGGAATTTTTACTGTCACTCGCAGGCATATACATACACCAAATACCAAGTTTGATCAAAATCGTTAAAGCCGCTTTAGAGTAAATAAAAAAAAAACTCATGAAAATTGGACATTTATAAAGTGCCCCCTCCAATTGATACATTTTTATGAAATTTTGACTGTCAAATCAAGGGCATGTACATACACCTAATACCGAGTTTAAACAAAATCGTTAGAGCCGTTTTTAAGAAAATCAAAAAAATCTTAAAAATTAGACAAAATTCTTCAAATAAAGTACCCCTTCCATTTGACCAATTTTGATGAAATTTTTGCTGTCACATTGCGGGCATATACATACAACAAATACCCAATTTCAGGTTTGTACGGTTTATAGTTTTAGAGCTAGTCTCTTCACACACACACACGCACGCACGCACGCACGCACGCACGCACGCACACACGGTTCGCGGGACTTGGTTATTTGGACTCAGGGGACCCCAAAACGTGTATTTCCGTTGAAAACTGAAAGTAGAAATTTTTCACGATCGCAATACTTTCCTTACTATATATTTCATATATAGGTAAGTGAAAGTAAAAAAAAAATAATAAAATGGTTATTTTAAATATATAATATTTTATCAGTGAAGTTTGATTTGACTGTATTAAATAGATTAAGATATAATTAATTCAATGCACTTATAGCTACTGAACCACAGTAACGCTTGGCTGGGACTGCTAGTATAGTTATGAAAATTTGAATGATCAATATTAGATCATACCCAAAATCAGTTCTGTAATTAAAATTAAATACATACTTTTCTCCCCTCTCCACCCCGAAAAAAAAAACCCTGTTCAGGGCGTTCAGTTTCAGTGCCATTAGAAAAAACATTGATGTTTTCACTGAATAAATAAACATTGATGTTTTGGGTGTCAATCCCTACTTAACAGTAAGTAGTTAGTAAGAGTCGAAGGTACAGAGTAACGAGAATCCTAAAACATTTAATCATTCTCTTAAGTCCCAGTAAGTCTCATTGTGGTCACAATCGTACTTCGTTTTCCTATCCATAATAGAGGTTAAAAAACAGGATAGAATTTTATTAAGTTAAATTGAAAATATGTTACGAAAACTTTTGAGTAAAATTCCAGCATTTCTTGTGCAAAATTAAAAATTCTTCAAATATTATATCAATCAATATTATAAATTCTTCAAATATTATATCTTTGATCAATAAAAGTTAATCAACATTGTTAGTGCGTTTTTTGGGAAAGTCCGATAATTTTAAAATTTATTATAAAAAGTACCATCTTCAGTTAGTTAATTTTTGATCGAAATTCAATCAAATTTGATAAAAAAAGTTGCCTATACCGACACAAAATACCAAATTTCAGTTTCTTTTTACCTCTCCTTTTTGGAATAGTCTGTATAGGCAGTATAAAAAATATGTAGTATAGGTATATCGGCCTTAGTATAAAAATGAATTGATGGATAATTGTAAGCCAAAGGAAAAATAGACTAACTAAAAAATGAAAAACAAAAACCGTTAAGTTACTATTAAAGATAAGTAATTTCTTAATAAAGAATTATTTACCCTCCTGAACAGTCTCATAAAACTTTTATAAAATTTACAGAGTAGAAGTTTTTAGTGCATAGAGCCAAATTCTGTTTATAATATTAACTCTCATCAAGTAAACATATGCACATGATGATAACACATAAATTTATTTTAAACATTAGAGGATGTCCACATTTATAGATAAAATAAGATGACACACTGAATAAATTAAAAATAACAATTTTACGAGATCGTTTAAGAGAGTAAATGCATCATTTTTAAAAAATCTAGTGTGATGCACGCAACACACAACTTTCACTTACCAACATACTTAGGTTAGAAATCCACTTGTATTGATAAATATGTAAAGGGCATACACATTTTTCCACATTCATTTGTTTGTGTTAGCTCTCTAAAGTTCACTAATTTTTTTATTGTTAAATAAAAGTTTTTAATTGTGATAATTTGGCAATGCAAGCATAATACTCCATCGTGTCTGATTTTATAATTCTCTATTTAGTTGTTAAAAACTTTATTTAGATACAGGAAAAAATAATTACCATTAAAACGAAAAAAATAATTACCATTAAATATTTATCAACCAAAATGCATTGATAATTCTTTCTCATAACTGCAGTGGTCTTTCATTATCGGCCATAATCACGGGCGTGCATAATTATTAAATAAAGTGCCCCCTCCGTTTGGCCAATTTTGATGAAATTTTGGCTGTCACACCACGGGCATATACATACCAAAGTTTGATCAAAATCGTTACAACCGTCTTTGAAAAAAAAAAAAAATCTTGAAAATGATACAAAAATATTAAATAAAGTTCCCCCTCCCTCTGACCAATTTTGATGAAATTTTGGCTGTCACATCATGGGTAGTGGTGGTACATAGACTAAATACCCAATTTCAGGTTCATATGGTTTATAACTTTTGAGCTAGTCTGTTCACATATACACAAACCGTTTCGTGGGACTTGGTTATTTGGAATCAGGGGACCCCAAAACATGTATTGCACATGTATATATTTTATAAACCGGAAGTCGAAATTTTTCACGATCGTAATATTTTCCCTTAAAATTAATTAAAGAAACTTTAAGCTTGAATATAATAATCTATCATAAAATTAATGTAGCTGGTTAAAAAAAATTTAATAAACCTTGGCAAAACGTGCACCCACTGACGTTCTGAATGCAAATCAATAAAAAATGGTTTTGATACTGTCTCTTCTATGTTTGAAGATGGTAAAAGATCAAATAACGATACTTCACGCAACCAAAGTCTTAAAGATGAAGCATACAACATCAACATATCACCTAAAATTAATAATAAAAAATATATAAGTAATAATAGATAATACATAGCTTCACATTAGTAAGTGAAGCTATGTTATAAGCGATTACATATAATCATGATTGATTATTCCTTGTATCAGTTAGGCCTCCTCCAGCCCATGTCAAAGATTACCATTGGTTTTAGAAGTTAGATGTTACCGACAGTTCACCATTATTGACAATAAGAAACTAACTAGATAAATTCATGGAAGTAACTAAGTAAAATAAGATAGAAAGATAGATAGAAAAATAACTTAATCTGGGACTGAGTTTCTTAAGAATAACAAATTTGTGCCTGTATAATAGTATAAATGTTGATTTATGGCCTTCACTTTATATTAACAAGAATAAAATAATTAGATTTGATGTTAATAAAAAAATTATAAAAAAAAAAAAAAAAAATAGGGGGACCCACTATGAAATATATATAAAGAGAAAAAGAAGAAAGTAGCAAAAAAAGGTTTAGAAATTACTAATAGCAGAAGAATACCTCGGTAAAAACTTGAAGACTAAAGCTGATATATACTTCCTTCCGATCAGGATATTAAACAATGAGTTAAATTTTTAAGCTTAAACAGTATCTGCTTGGCAAGTAAGGAGATGATGATGGAATTTAAATGAGGACTGAGAGGGAGCATGGTAAATAGTAGATGGGAGGGAGTTCCAGAGGGTTGTAGGACAGGCAAGAAAGGATCTTTCAGAAACATGTGACAATATCTTGAAAGCACCTGATAGTAGCGAGACACCTCAATAATTGCTATCACCCTTTTTATAGGACATATAATTGACAAGTTCCAATCAGAAGGCATCAACTCACCTGACCATATCACAAGGAGGAGGTTCATTACTCATTAAAGGCTTTGGTAAGCTCATGACCACAAGACTTAAGGAGTTCTGCTGGGAGTCTATCAGCACCAGATGAAAACCCTCATTATTTTTAAGACTGTTGATGACATCAGCAAACTTCCTCATCAGGTGGCTCCAGATCTATTTCTTGTTCTTCTGTTTGACCTCTACATATTTCTTCATGACTGGTACCTTCCGATACTTGAGATCATAGAAGTATTTCCTTTATTCTGCAAAAACATGTCTAGTTGGTCACCAGGTTACCCTCTTTATCCCTAAATAATTTCAGTTTATTCCTACAGGGTTTTCATTCATTATTGACCATTCTGAAGAAGTTCATACTTTCTTTATTTTGGTGCAGTAATTCTATCTATTCCAACTCTTTTCTCTCCTTTTGTCATTTCTTCATACAATGTAAGCACTTCTCTTCCTTCCTTTTCAGACGATATTCATCAACAGCCCTTCTTGTGGTTTTCCTAATCATTGCTATGTATGCAATATTCTTCCAATTCATGGCTGCTTTGCATTCCTCATTGAACCAGGGTGACCTTGGTTCCTTCTCGTGTGGTCCTAGTACTTCTTCAGCTGCTCCCGTTATTGCTTTATATAAGTGCGTACAGGACTTCTTAATGTCCCAACCATTATCAAAGCTTCCAAGAAGTACTTTAGAGTCCAGTATTTTAGCATAAATATGTTGAGTTTCTGGCTCCTTTAACTTTTCGAGGTTGAAACTTTTGTGTTTCCCAACACGTTTGGATTTTCCTATTGAGCAGATCTTCGCCGTTATATGTGCTTCAGAAAGAGGTCTGAATCCACATTAGCACCTCTGAATGTTCTGATACTCTGAAGGTGCTTTTACATCATCTTCCTATCAGAATATGGTCTAGATGATTAACAGTTGCCACAAATACCCTCGTGGATGTTCTTGTGCGGACGCAGAGCACTCTCAACAACTAGGTTTCTTGAATCTGCAAAATTAATGAGCATTATCATTGGTTAATGAGTTAATTAATGAGCCTTTGATCAGTATCATGAAGGCTGAGTTTTCATATTATCTGCTAGTATATAGCTACTTTCCCTAATTTTGGATTAATGACTCCAGCAATTACTTTCATGTCATACCTAGGGCCTTTTTGGCATCCAGTGTCCTTTTTAATAGTTCTTAGGAAGACTTCTTGTCTTTTTCATCAGACACTTCTGTCAGAGCATGCACAATCATAAATGGAGTGATGCCTTTTTTCAATAATACCTTGGAGAGTCCATCTGATCTCCAGGATAACGCCAGTGTCAATTTTATTCTTATCAAATCAAAATTGCCAGGTCTACAGAGAGACATTATGTTCCAGTTTCTGAAGTTGAGAATCCTATAGGGATGCTGGGTCGTTTACCTTCAAGACTGATAATACCCGAGGCTAGAGTATGTTTTAGGCAAGTGTTTTTAGTCATGGGGCTATCCACTCTTCCTCTGTACCCTAGTCTATTGATGGGGCTGCCATCTCAATCCACACAGACCCGCATCCAAGTCCAGGGAACTTCTTAAGATAGGTGACCCAAGGTAGTGACCCTGTATAGTGTGTTCTGTTATTGTGTACTGTAAATGTTAAAGTATACTGTTCCTCCAGCCTGGAGTACCAGGGGTTGATAGTGATCAGACAATGGTGTTGCCACTTCCCTATGCCTAAACTAAAACAGTCTACATGGGAGAAAATAAGAGAGAATACAAGGAGCTCACGGATAGGTTGAGGAAAAAGATGCCAGGAACGGTAAAATAATTCAAGGGTACCTACTGTACATCAGGAAATTTGGGCTATGTGGATTTTCTAGACGGGGTCGGGTCATTATGATTCACACTTTTTTAACTGAAGAACTGAAGTTGATGAAGTAATCGTTTAGGGATAAAGGAGGAAAGTTAGTGTAGGTTCTGAGGAGGGAATTAGAAGCTATGACAACGGCCTGAGTTTTCATCACATTCAACCGTAAGTTATTCTGCTTTGCATAGCCACCGAACCTCTCAAGGTCAATCTGAACATTAGTTAACGCTACTAATACACAGAAGGAGAGCATAACTGGAGAAGAGATGTGAGATCCTTGGGCAACACCTGAAGAAATTCTAAAGAAGGAAGATAGGGATTGATGGTAATGGTAACTGCTTAGGTCCCATTTGAGAGGAAGAATTGAAACCCACATATTTAGCTTTTGGATAAGGAAAGTGACTTTATTTTGTTAAAAAAGATAGAATGGTCTAGAAAGCCAAATGCTTCAGAAAAATCAAGAAGAATTAGTACTGTATATATTTTTTTTCATCCATTTCTCACTGATAATTTTGATAAGTATGGATTCAATAGAGGATCTAGAAGTTCGATACCTGAGATTGGACTATTCTTAGAAGAGGTTTGGAGAGATCAGAAAGGATGGAGTTCCCTACGGCTGCTTTGCATATTTTCTGCGTCTTAAATGTCAGAAGACATCTCAGAGGCAGTGGGAGGTAGAGGTTTTAATTGGGGCATGGTTATCAAGAATTTTGAGTGGTGAGAATTTCTTGCAAGGAATCAACGTTAGGACAGAAATAAAGTTTACTACAATCTACCGTTTTGAGGTCTTGTGACATTTTCTCAGTTGAGGCCATCAAGGTTGTGAAAAGTACTGGTTTCGAGTGGAAGTAAGGGAGTTTGAATATTTTAAGACAATGGTTAAGGTTATGCAAAGACAGAAATGGAACTGGTAGTTGATAAGAGAAGGTTGTGTTCTGAATTGATTATATGTATCAGACCAGGGTGTGGTGGGTAGGAGAAAATGGAACAAAGAAGAGATGGAGGGAAAAAAAGAGATTTTCCAGGTTGTGTCTATCTCTAGAATCCGAAAGGTTGGTAAAACTGAGAGGTAAGCTACTAATGAGGATGATTATGATAGAAATATTAAGCATTTTACATGAGTGTAGGTATAAATGCTAAGATAATTTTGTCTATAGTGTCATTATAAGATTCGTAGTGAAAAGATAAAGTTATTATATTTTTATATTATTGGAATGTCAATCTGTCCACAAATTCATCTAGTAAATTTTCCAATATATGAATTCCGTTCTATGTTTAAATAAAAGCACTCTAAAGAGTTAACTCAAACTTCATTGATTTCAATTTATCACATCAATTTTATTTTCTTCATCACAATTTAAAAACAGCCAAACCTAAAATAAGCATTATTCCATATTAGTCATAAAATTAAATCATTTTCATAATTTCTTTTTCTTTATTTTATATCTTTCCCATATACTTTTTTTCTACCTGGGGGTCCTTTTTGCTTAGTTAAGTAAATAAATGCACACCTTTATTTTAAATAAGTACTATTTTTTGTTTGTGTAACATGATTAAGCAATTTGAGGAAAATAAAACATTTTGTAAATAAAATCTAAACTTAATTAAAAGATTATAAATCAAATCTGGAAAATCCTATTTTCAAAATAATAAACAAATTACAATACAACAAAACTGATAAAGGATTATCCTAAGTCAAAATATTTACAAATAGCTGACAATAGTAAACAAATGTCTCTAATATTTTCTTTGTCTAAAAATATCGTCAACACCATGCTAAAGTAACGAATAGCATAGGTTTTTAGTTGCACATTTGTTACTTTAGCATGATGACGACGATATGATACAATAACATCTTTCCTAAAACCAAAATAAGCCACTTTGATTATTAACTCCTAAGAAAAAAAATAGAGTGATACTTATTACACTGAGACAAGAAACAGGGAGGTTCAATTCATTACCTAGAGATGGGGTATGGAATATATATAAAAGGTTTTAAACAGAGTAAGGAACAGTTATCAATTTTTTTTAACAACCGCATGTGAACTAAATGGAGCAAGAAGTAGTTTTGAAGATTTATAGAAAATCCAGAATTAATTATCTAAGCCAATTTTACTTCGACATGTACATCGTACAAATATAAGATAGGCAAGAAAGCAGAGAATATGACAGCAAAACTGCATCATGAAGAAATGGATAATAGGAATGGGTATAATTCAAGTGAGTGCAAAAATTGAAGTAGTGACTATAAACACAACATAGCTACATTACATAGAAAAGATACAGAACTAAAAAAATAAAAATAATCATTTGTATAAGCTCAATAACATCACCGTGAATAAAAAAAAATTTTACGAACTAAAAAAATAAACAAATATTCCAATTCTTCAATCTAGTCATTGAAAATTACAGAATGTTCTCTAAGTAATATAATATTGTATACTAATGTTTTTATAAAAAACAAACCTTTTAAAATTATATTTAATTCAACTGCATTAAGTGCTCCACGATGCATCAAAAAGTACCTCCCTTCAACAAAATATTTTTCAACTTTATTCCAGGAAGGGGAAAGTTTAACTAACAAATTGTATATAAGACATTGTTCATAAACTGGAAGTGACAATGCTCCAACCGATTCTACCTGAAAGTACATTCATATCTTAGACCCGTAAAGTTAATAAAATACAGGAAAAATATTAATGAAAATGAAATAAACAGAATGATATGTTAAAATTAGACCTTCAATTTATTTTTCTGAAACAAAGCATTTAATGATCCACTGTTGAGGAATTCCTTCTTGGAAATTACATGTATATATCTCAACAGACCTGCTGCAGGTGTAGCTATCACATTCCTCTCTGAATACAATAATAATCTAGAGAGATAAAAACTAAAATTATTGTACAACAGACCTTAGTAAGGAAAAGATATTCTAATAAAGTAAAAAACTAAAAGGAACCTAGTTTTTAAAAGTTGCCACTGGAAATCCGACTTAACTGATTTATCTTTTTTTTCATAAGGGTCAATTGAAACTAATATATGGCATAAGTCTTCAGGGAGAGGGAGATTGGTAAATATGATGGGTTTTTCCATCATCACCTTAGCCTAATTTTCATAAAGGAAAGTATGATAAAGGAATTCTGAAATTGATAAAATATGATGCCCGATACACAAAACTGAAGTCACAATAATATTCTGCGCTACAATCACAACTTAATCCTAATGTGTAAACTTCCGCTTTTCAAAGAAGTGGTAATAAATAATTGTAAAAAATGAATAATATATAAAAATAGCTTTACACTACATTTTAAATTTTACTTAGTACATTGAGAAATACGCCCATATTATATGATACCGGATTACCGATATAAAGAAGGTAAGAAATATACAAAAACTCTTGAGCACAGAATTCAAAAAATGCTACTTTAGCGCCATTGAGAGTTGCATAAACAGTTTTACATTACATAGTAATTTTTAATTAATTTAAAGCATGGTAAAATGTAATATATTTTTTTAATAATATAAAAAATTTAGATAGATGTATTTATAAGATTTTAATTTGTTTGATTTATTTATCTGTATATTTTTTTCGATTTGTTTAGGAATAGCTGTGGTCATTGGTTATATGAGTTCTGACGTGTGTCTGACAGAATGTTCGATATGTAATTCTACTTTTCATTAGTAAGTTTTATACAAGTAGGTTCTATGGCACCTACTAGAAAATCAGAAGGGCTACTTGCCCGCGTAAATTTTCCATTATATACCTTGCAAATGCTAACAAGTCGGCATGTTCTTGTTGGTGGAGGAGGAGGCTCAGCTAAAACAGGGGTTGCTAATGGTTTTGTATGTATTATTGTTATAAAGTAGTCGTTTACAACTATGGTGGCCTGGTTAATTATTTTAGCGCTTTAAATATTGCAGGAAATTTTTGAGTTGTCTTATGATGGGAACCGCTTTTCTGCTATAGAAGTTATTCGTCATGAAACTGGCCCTAAAGTTGTGATGAACTCTGCTTGTTTTAGTGATAAGAGAAGTACATTTTTAGTTGCTGGACAAGAAAGCCATTGCCAGTTGTATAGAGTTGGAATCACTGTGGAAAAGGAGGTTTCTGAAGAACCAGGTACTGCTCATTTACTTCTAAACAAATTTAGAGTTTTGTTGGGTACCAGCTATGTAAAATGTTAAAACATTAACAAAGTATTGTTCTTTCAGTAAATGGTATTGCAGAACCTCCAAATCTCAGACACAGAAAACCTAAAAATCATCAGAATGGAATCACTGAAGTGAAGAATACTGTTAAAAAAAAATTAGCCTTTAAATTTAATCCTGGTGATAGTATACAATCTGACTTTAGGTAAGCCATTATTTACTTTGTCTTTAAACTTAAAACTAAAACTTATTTTTATTTGCTAATTTCTAGTTAATTTTAACTATGTAATTAGCAAAACATGTCTTAGTTTTGTAATATGCTACTCACATAAAGTATAAACATTATTGTTTATATGCCTTGTAATATTATTGATTATTTCTTGTTATTTACTTCAGTGAAAAGGAACCATGCCAAAGAGTAGTTACAATATCTCGTTGTGGCGGTTGGATGGCAACTGGTGGCACTGATGGTACTGTAAGGATATGGTCGTTTCCTGGCCTTCGATTGATCAGAGCTATCAAGGCTCACACAAAAGAGCTGGATGATTTACATTTCAGTCCTGATTCAAAGCAGGTGTTCTTTTTAAATTTTACTGTGCTTGACATTATATTATAAACCTATTCTCTTAAATTGTTTACATAGTTACTAAGCAAGAATTAGTGTTGTTGCGTGTTTTAACTAGTGATGGGCAAAACTGTTGGCAAATTTTGAATAGCCGTGTAACTGTTTCTGCTTATTTCATTTAACAGTTATAAAAGAAATAATACACCTGTTAAAAAATTAAAACTATTTGAGAAGAAAAACAAAACTGGTCCCACTTCGCAATCGAGCATTCTTTTAAATTATGTTTTTTTATTGAAATGTATTTCCTCCTATTTTTTATTGAAAAAGTCCATGTTGAATTATTTAATTATTAAAGGTTTGCAGACCTCCCCCTCACCCTAAATGACCTATTAAAGACAAAGAATTGTTGTCGGGGTAATGTGGATAGCTTAATAGACATAGAAAAGTTAAAAATAAAATATTTCTATACATCTTTAGAGATGAATACGGATAATAAATAAAGATCTATATGAAAAATAAAAATTTTGTATTTACTGTTTAATCTTATTGTTTGTTTTTCTGTCATTACTAAATTTTAACTTTAACCTATTTATAATCATATTCTATCTGTATCATATTAATTTAGGCCAGCAGAACTGCAATGTTGGGTTGAAAGTAGGCTTTAAAATGTAATAGTTCCTTACCATTTATAGATATTTTGGCCTCCATCCTAGACCAATTTCTCTTGCTTGTAGTCAATAATCAGTGATAATTTTTTTTAAGTATTGAAATGAACTTTTGTTTCATGATAGGTAGCCAGTGTGGCTAAAGATGGGCAAGCAATTATTTGGGAGCTGAAGTCAGGAAAACAGATCCATAAACTTAATTGGGCTCATCCTACAGGAATAAAATATCTATTTAAAAGATGTCGGTAAGTTAATAATTTCAAAATATTAGTTTTCATTTCTCTTAAAAATATTTCTTTAGGTGTTAAGCTCTGTTTTCCTAGCGACCAATATTTCATGTTGTGCATGGTATGTTGCACTGAGTTTATCATGTCGCCTATTTTTTTGTAGGGATATACTGTAAGTGTTTTCTTAAGAGCATTAGAAATTCCAGAATGACACAATTGGCTCTGTGTTTTACACTGACTGCTTAAAGAGGAGCCTATTTGTTTGGACTTTACTCGATAGACTCAGATTTTGTCTGAAGGGGGTATTTTTTATATTAGGCACACATTTTATAGAAACCTGTGATATATTAAATGATAGTTAATACTATGTATGTAAGAAGCATTGATCATTGAGGTAAGATCATGCAAGGAACAAAACTGCAACATTCTCTAAGAAAACATGGCTTTATCAAAAAATTCCCATTTTATATAACTGCCATGTGATATAACTATATAATAGTTTCAAATGTTAATTGTTTATACTTATGAAGTTTTTAATGTTGAATTAATGTGATCTAATCAAATTAAAGGTTAAAATAAGTAAGGTTAATTAGAAAAAATGCGAAACAAGACTCACTTACGAACTTACTTAGATTAGAAATCGACGTGTTTTGATAATATGTAAACGCCATTCCTCAACTTCACACATTTTTCCACATTTATATGCTTATATTTGTATATCTCCTAAAGCGGACCTTACACTATCAATAATATTGACAATACAGTACAGTATTGATAATAATATTGATCGTGTACGGTGAAAATTTGAGTATTGATGAAAATCTAGATATTCTGATTTTGGAGTGTCAATATCCAAAAGTGGAGGGGATATTTATGGTGGGAGGAAGCGCACATTGACTTCTCGCATTCGGGCGCACCATAAGGTCAGAATGGCCTGTTTACAACTTTTAATCTATCTATTGAAGAGGTTCTGTACTATGCCATACTGATATAATATTTGGAAAATTATTTAAAACACTTATTTTCATGTTATCCCGCAGGATATAAGCAAGAATTTTACACGTTTCTATAATAGCATCGCTGATAGTTGCAGGTGACTTGATGACAGAGAATTTCAAATCTTAAAAAAATTCTACCTTTAGTTAAGTACCTTAGGGTTAAGGCTAATCTCTCTTTAACAGGGAAGCATTCCCTCATGTATGTGTTCTGTCTTCTCAGTATTTTATGAGCGTCCTTTCTTTCATTTTGAAATAATTGTGATAATCTTCTGCGTCTGTCAATCTGATTTCCTTCAGCAGTCTCATATGAGAATATTCTTCACGATTTTCAAACATTCTTTCATTCATTGATTTGAGCTCGTCGAATACTTCCGATAGCCATAATTACGGCTACACAAGCTTTCTTTCGATTGTCCATATTCAAACACTAAATGTCATGAAAAATCACTTTGAAAGACCTTATCTGAATACTGGAAACAAACGCCCTGAGATCATTTATTGATATAATTATTGTCAATAATATTGACTGTCTAAGGTGTGGCGATATTGGCGGTGGCCTCTCAAGGCTAAACAACAGTATTGAAAATTCTGATTATTCCAATATTATTGGATCGTGTGAGGTCCAAAGCTTTAGGTTATACAGTATGTGTATTGCATAACTTAAAAGTTCTCAATACTTTTTGATTCATTATGGCTTATATATATTTTTTAAGGTACCTAATTTCATCAATAGTCGAGTTTTTTTTTACTGCTTGCTTGTTTATTACTGTGACTTGCTTCTTGTAAATATATCGTGAAGGTGAATCATTAGAAGGTGTATTTACGTCTCATAGTAAAGTGCCTCCTCCGTTTGACCAATTTTGATGACATTTTTGCTGCCTCTTTGCAGGCATATACGTACATCAAATAACCAATTTGACTGAAATCATTAGTCGTTTTGGAGAAAAAAAAAAACAAAAAAAAAACGTAGAAATGAGACAAAATTTAATAAATAAAGTGCCCCCTCCGTTAGACCAATTTTGATAACATTTTTGCTGCCACTGTACACCAAATACCCAATTTTACGATCATACGGTTTATAGTTTTTGAGCTAGTCTGTTCATAAACACACACTCACACGCACGCAACCACCCACCCACCCACACACGCACGTTAGAGTATTGCAAAGCATTTTTAATTTAAATTAATTGAATCTTTGGAAATTTAATTTTATTATTACTTACCAGGCAAACAGAACATGATGGCTGTTTTAAAGTGTAAAACCGTAGTTTATACTAAAACATATAATACAGTCTACCTACTGCATACATTTATAATTCTATACACATAACTTTTTACTTTCACTTACCTATATATGAAATATATAGTAGGGGAAAGTATTGCGATCGTGAAAAATTTCGACTTCCGGTTTTCAACGGAAATACACGTTTTGGGGTCCCCTGAGTCCAAATAACCAAGTCCTGCGAAATGGTCGTGTGTGAACAGACTAGCTCAAAAACTATTAACTGTATGAACCTGAAATTGGGTATTTAGTGTAGGTATATGCCCGCGATATGACAGCAAAAATTTCATCAAAATTGGTCAAAGGGAGAGAGTACTTTATTTAATAACTTTTTACGTTTTTTTCGATTTTCTCAAAAAAGGATCTAACGATTTTGATTAAACTTAGTATTTGATGTATTAATATGACCGAGATATGACTGTAAAAATTTCATCAAAATAGATCAATCGCAGGGGGCACTTTACTTAACAAATTTTGTATCATTTTATTTACTCCCAAATGGCTTCAACGATTTTGATGAAACTGGGTATTTAATGTATGTATATGCCAGAGATGTGATGACCAGCATTTCTTCAAAATTGGATCAAAACGGAGGGGGCACTTTATTTCATAACTTTTTTTTCAATTTATACCTTTCTTTCGATTATCTCAAAAACGGCTTTAATGATTTTGATCAAATTCGCGGTGTTTAATGAAAATAAGGTGTTCTTTAATATCAGGTAAGCTTTATCATTATTAAAATGTTCTGAGGGGGCTTAAATGGGGAAGGGGCCTTATTTGTTTTCCTGTAAAGTACCCTTGTGTTTGTTTATATGGAAAAATTACGTACTGTCTTTCACGCCTAAAAATAAGAAATGGCTAAATATGAAATATTAAAAAAATCAAGTAAACATATAGAGGAGAAAAAAAGAAAAATATTCCGTCAACTCATAAAATACGTTGAGCACATGCATGCGGCGGAGTACACCTTTAATGACAGACCATTGTTCATAATTAAAGCCGTTCTGTTCATTTAATGGAAATTATTTGTTTCATGGTAAATGAAGTTTTCAACAACTACCTAGAGAATTATAAAATCAGACAACTTGGAGTATTATGCTTGCATTGCTGAATTACCACAAGTAAAAACTTTTATATAATAATAAAAAAATTAGTGTTTTTATAGAGCAAATAAAAACAAAAATAAGAAATGAATGTGGAAAAATGTGTATTTGAGAAGTGGCAATTAAAAAAACACATCAATTTCTAATTTAAATAAGTTGGTAAGTGAAAGTTGTGTGTTGCGCGCAGGCACCAGATTTTTATAAATTGAGATCCATCATTTTATCGCTTTATATACATGGTTGATCTGTGTGAATTTCTCGAGAACAAAACAAAGGAGCATAGAAACCGCTTCTCGTGTGAATCGAAACTTGCTACTCCCTCCGACTATGTAGCAACAACAATTTAGGGTCTCTTATGTGTTTACAGCATAAATTGGTTTCACATGTTCTGGAAGAATCTGTGACAAATGTTTTTCAACCTTCTCCGAATGCTCTTTTTACATTTTTCATCATTATTTGTCAAATAAATGTTTGTTCACTAAATTACAAAAGATGATTAGAATGATTCATTAAAACATAAATGTTTTATCTAAATAAATTGATGATCACTTAGTATTTTATACCTTCTAGATACATTTATTTTAAACATTTTAAATATAAGTGTAAAAAATGTATAGACTTGGAGTTTAGTCTTAAAGATAATATTGATTGCAATATTTGAAAGCTTTTGATGTTGAAATGCTATGTTACAGTTTTGGTGTGGTTGAGGGTAAAGATTGTAGATTGTTTACTACATCTAATCCTGTGGCTGGAGGGAAAGATGCCCAAGGCTGGATCCATGCCTGGGATGATGGTCGTATTTCCAAGTCGATTGCTGTTCCTGAACCCACTTCAGCGCTTGCTGTTAGAGACGATGGCATTTTCATTGCTGTTGGCACAATGTTCACTGGATCCGTATCCATATATATTGCATTCTCTCTTCAGGTATATGAATGTTCTATTAGATTAGTAAACTAAAAAAACTATAAGACTGGTTTACTTTACTTATTTAATTATTATTAGGACTGAACAAAAGTCTACTGCTTAAATTCTTGACCTCTCTATAATGGACAGCCAGGGTAAATGGTTTTATCCATTATAAAGAGGTGCCCATTCAGAACATTGTAAAGGGCTATAGCTTCGAGGGTTGAGATTTTCTGTGAAAATTGTAGTGGAGAAGATACAAGTGAATTATAAGGTTTACAAAATCAGTTATTGATTTTCATATTAAATTTATAAGATAGTTAGAATGCCATTCATACCTTTGCACTTTTGGTATGAAATATAATCTGAACGAGATATATCAGTAAAGTGGCTAGAGGTTTTGACCTCGGACTTTTTCTACAGTGTATGAATTTTTATAGTCTAGATAGAATTTTGTTTTTTATACTATTTAATGCTATATTTACACAAAAAATGGTTTGTGTTTTTATTTTATATTGTTTGAACTAAAAACTATAAGCAATTAATATTTGGTTATACCATTTTATTTAAATATTGAATTTGACTTAAAAAGTCATAGAAGAACGCCTTTTATAGATGCTTGAACAGATAATAAAATGTGGAGAGGGGAGAACGGCTGTGGTAGACACCACTGCTGGCAGCAGTAGTATGGCAGTGGTTTGTTTGTATTTTTAACATCCCTTTATGCTACTAAGGCTAATCGGACGATGCAACAGTGGGAGTCCTGAATTTTGCCTATCCAGGTATAATTAGGATAGGGATCTTTAACGAGTACCTATCAGCGTACAGGCTCAAATCTCCATTTTACGTCCTATCTGAGGGACGGCATAGCCAAGGATTTTTTTACTCCCATTAAAAAATCCTATGGTCACCTCGAGACGCGAACCAGCGGCCTTTAGTATTTTAGATTGCTATGCTAAGCTCTACTCCACAGTTGACCCCGGTATGGCAATGGTAGACACCAGGAAATAGCGTGTTTTTTGTGTGGTGTATATGTAACATTAACACATAGGGTGCGGCATCGATCCCTGGGCCGATGCCTTACATTGCCTTCTTAGCAGCTGAATTTCACATGAAAATGTCCGAAAGTCCAAACAGTTCAAACACTCACTTTAGTCAATTTTTAATGAGATTATTGCATTTCAGAGCAGAAACTGATGCTAACAGATGAAATTCATTTGTTTTTTAGAATCGGACTCCGAGGTCCGATTTTCGATAAATAATGGCGTATATCCTGTATCGGCCTGTCCTTCGCCTATTATGTCTAGTTCCAATTCTTCCCAACAGATAATGCCCTTGAGACGCTCATTTAATTCATTTTTAATCAAAAGATAACGCTTTCGTCAAAGCATTCCCATCGGACCTCGACGCCCGATATCGTCTGCGGCTCATCCCAGCAGTCGGACCCCGGAGACTGTTCAATTCAGGATACCCCTAAAATACGCCGCCACACCTAAAGTGTTAAAAGTTTTTTTTTATTTTTTGTATATTCCTGATGGAATTATTATGATAGACGGTTTTTTCTTTTTGAATTTTTAAATATGTTTTAAAAGATACAAATTATAAATCAATAATTAAAAAAAAATTATTAGAAGAGAAAAGATTGGCCTCGGCCGATAATCTTTTCTCTTTAAATAAAATTGTTTAATAATTATTTTAAAATAATAATTATTAACACGTTCATGCCAGCGTGTACCACTGGCTCACACTAGAATGCCGCCTTAGCCAAATAATTAGATCTGTAACACTTTGACTGCCAAAAAAGAAAACCTGAGTCGTTTCGACAAAATTTTAATATTTAATTCTCAGACAAGAGAACGGTTACTCGATTTCAGGCGACATGGCAGCCAAAGTGCTAAGACAGTACAAATAATTTCTATATGGCTGAAAATTAAAATAATGAAAATTCAAGGTAAATTCATTTATTTTTTAATAACAATTATAATTAGTACTGTATTGTAACGTTAAATCGATAAGCAAATAAAAAAAACATATGGCGTAAACTCCCAGACCGTTTGTTGGAACAAAATAAGCGGTTGGAACGAACTGTTTAGGTCTAGATCTTTCCGTGGCCTAGTCCATGAAGGCGTAGATCTGTCCACATTGTTCTGGAACATTCCAGACCTGACCATTTACGATTATATATAAGGAGCGAGTGACTGAACGAGTTAGTCTAAGTATAAGTCTGTGTCTTGACTGTGTAGCTCAAGTCATATGATTGTGTGTTATAACGTTATCATTTCTGTAACCTCCTCAAGTATTTAAGTTTCATTAATTTGTTGGCATTGATAACTGTATATTTCTGTTAAATAAATATTTGTTACCCACATAAGTGTTACAGTATTATAAACCTAACTAGTAGGATAGTATTTTTTATTGTTTATTTTATTATTGTTGGATTGCCAATACTGCATAATGCCATGGAATAGCTCCCGCCCGATAGAGCGAAAAGCATTAAACAGTCCCGGCATGAATGTGTTAAATATAATAATATAAAAATAAAATATATAAATAATATATATTATATAAACATATAATAAAATATAATTTATATACAATATATAAAAATAAAAATTGAACATATAAAGCAATAAGTGATGAAGCATTTAAGTATTTTTTTTTATCATAGTTTTCGAACAATGTTTAAACAAAGGACCAGAAGCATGATTGATGAGCAGAGTAGCCAAGTATGTGAAAAATTTGATTCATATTCTGGAACCAATTCTGATATGGGTGGGTGGGTGGTATTTTTAATAAGTGAAGTAATAACCGCAATGCGACCTACTTGAAGTGAACGAAAGTATGGATTGTTTCCTCACTTTCAAACAGAATATGTTTATGCTTATAAAAGTTTTCAGTAAATATATTGATTGATATAAGGAGAAGTTAAATGAAACTTCAATTTTGTGTCCAAAAAGAAGCTCCAAAGTATTTATCTAAAGGTGCGTTTACACGCTGAAACCATTTGTTCAAACTGGCTTGCGTAAGCCAGTTTGTGCAAATAAATTGGTTTGAAGTTTGTGCAAGCCAAAAAATTTGGCTTGTGCTAAATCTGTCCGGACACAAAATTGGTTTGAGGTTGGTGCATTGGCTTGAGCGTGTAAACGATGCTCAAGCCATAGTTCCAATTTCAGGCATGCGCATTTAATGAAAGCCGTAAACACCTGTTACTATCACTTGTTGCCTTCATCAGAATGGTGAATGATAAATAGTTTATGTCAGAATTTATTGAAGTATATAAGTCCTTCCCAAGTTTGTGGAAGGTATATTCTGCACTCAGCAGTTATATTTTTACTGCATCTATTGCGATAAATAAATATATTGGTGTTTGTTAGCATATTTTATTTATAAGTATTAAACATGTATATTAAGCTTAACCGAATGATACTTATTTTAATATTTTTATCGATCTAAAGTGAGTATGAATGTTAAAGTTAATTATAAAAAAGTTATTCCCAGTTATAGTTATTATGTCAATAATTCATCGCAATAATATTTAAAATAAAATAATTTATAATAATGTCACTAGTCTGGACGTTTGGTTTTCTATGATTTTCTTATATATCCAGTAAAGAGATTTTATGATTTTGCAAGATTCGTCGCTACTACATCAACCTTCGAAATGTGATGAACTGTTTTGTTTTTCAAATTCGGTACTTTGCGACGGCTTAGGATATTTGGAAATAGGCCAAAGGGAAATAGGGGCCAAGTTTTCACTAGTTTGACGTAGAAGTGGTGGTACAGTTGATTTAATACATTCCAAAACTCTAAATTATTTCTAAAGCCTTAATTTTTTCAAGACTAATTCTATTGTAGTACTCCAAATTTTGATCGAATATTGTGCCAAAAACAATGACCGTTAGATAGATAGTCTTTAAAGGTTCTTGACGTACAAATCATTTAATATTTCCTTCAGCATCATAATTCATCTTATCTAATAGGCCAAACCTTTTGTGTTCAGTCTTATTAGCGGTGAAATCATCATACACTAGGGTTTTGAACATTATTGCAAGTATTGCGATCGTGAAAAATTTCGACTTCCGTTTTCAACAGAAATTCACATTTTAAGGTCCCCTGAGTCCAAATAACTAAGTCCCGCGAAATGGTCTGTGTGTGTGAACAGACTAGCTCAAAAACTATTAACCGTATGAACCTGAAATTGGGTATTTGGTGTATGTGTATGCCCGTGATGTGACAGCAAAAATTTCATCATAATTGGTCAAACGGAGGGGGCACTTTACTTGATAAATGTTTTCCCATTTTCACGTGCTTTTTGTATTTACTCAAAAACGGCTTTAACAATTTTGATTAAAATCGGTATTTGGTGTATGTATATTCCCGGGATGTGACAGTCGAAATTTCATCAAAATTGATCAATTGGAGGGGCACATTATACAGTAAATATTGTCCCATATTCACGTGGGTTTTTATTTACTCAAAAACAGCTGTAATTATTTTTTTCAAACTGGGTATTTGTCGTATGTTTGTTTAACGTCCCTTTATGCTACTAAGGCTAATTGAACTATGCTACAGTGGGAGTCCTAAATTTTGCCTATCCAGGTATAATTAAGGTAGGGATCTTTAACGAGTACCTGACATCTTACAGGCTCGGGACCTCCATTTTACGTCCTATCTGTGGGACGGCGTAGTCAAGGATTTTTTACTCCCATCAAAAAATCCTAGGGCCACCTCGGGACGCAAACCCGCGACCTTTAGTATTGTAGGTTGCCATGCTAACCACTACACCACAGGTGACTCCCATTTGAAGTATGTATGTGCCCACGATGGGACAGCCAAAATTTTATTAACCGTATTATGAAGATAAAAACATTTATTTTACTTTAGAGAGTAAATATGTGATGCTTAAATTTTTTAAAGCATCGGAGGTGTGCAAAAATATGGTATAAGATAATAGTCTATAATTAATTATATTTTAGTCTAGTAGCTTTTGTTCCATAATAAATTTCTGAAAGCAGTATAAAGCGATTTTAGAGGAACAGTAGTCGTTTTCGATTTCTAGAAAGGCATAAGAGACCAACTTTAATACAAGACGTAAATGCACCTATCGATTCACCTTCATGATATATTTACAAATAGCAACTCGTAGTAAAAGACTAGCAAGCAGTAAAAAAAACTTGACTGTTGATGAAATTAGGTCCCTTAAAAAAATAAATAAGCAATAATGAATCGAAAAGTATTGAGAACTTCCAAATTTTGCTGTACAGATACATTATAACTTATGTAGATATACGAATATCTCAAAAGTGGCACTGTGTGGCGTTTTCAAATTATCGAAACACATCGATTTCTAATCTAAGTAAGTTTGTAAGTGTCAGTTGTGTGTTGCGCGCATCGCACCAGATTTTTTTTCTTAGGACAGGAATTTTTAATGTTGATTTGTTTTACAATTTCCATCTAATGATTTGTTTTAGAGAGTACTCCATGTTGAAGGTGCGCATTCGATGTTTGTTACTGGTGTCGAATTGCTGCCATGTTCTTCTTCTTGGGGTGCAGTAGAAGCTGCTGCTTTAAGTATATCTGTTGATAACAGAGTCTGTATTCACAGCTTACCTTTCAGAAGTTAGTATGCTCAAGTATTACTTACTTATTTTATTTTTCAGTATCTGTTCCTTTAATTAACATACAATTAAATGTATATAACAATGCAACTATGTAAGTTTTGATGGTTATATGTCATATACCCTTAATTTTCTATTAGTAGAAATCAATTACCGTTAATAAGTGAACTACAAAATTATCATCCGAAGCTTGATCAAAAAACTTAACCGCATAAACAGGTCTATTTGGTTCAGTTTACTCACCTCTGGCGGTCAAAAATTGAAGCATCATTTTGTTCAAAACTTTTTTCCCAAAACAAAACCTTGTACAGGGCCTTAAAAATACTGAACATTCTTGAAATTCTTATTTTATTTTCATAAAAATTTATGAGAATCAAATGTAGAATCAGTTGTAAGGATTTCTGTTTACATATTATACAACATGAAAGTGAATGATTGTCTTAACAGTATGGCTCAATCTCAAAAATGTGTTCAGTATCTATAATAATGCATGGATTTTGAACACCCTGTCTTAAGGTTCAGATATCATTTTAAAAATGATTTAAGTTTACTTCTGGAAAGCGTTACCCACCATGAAACATGAAGAACAACATCAAAACATGAAATTACACTCCTGATACTGATAAGAATTCACAGGAAAATTGTAAGTTTTTTAAATGGGATATTATGCCATCATTATTTCAACTTGCTAATATTTTCAGTGGGCCTTTGATGATTGACAGTACACTCTTAAAAACCATAAATACATAAAATATTGATACAATTATTACATATTTGTTTTAATATGAAAATAAAATAATCCAGATTACAAGATAATTATGTACAAATTTATTAATGAATGTAATCTCTTATTTTTTTCTGCACTTCTCTTTGGCGCTTAAAAATTTGTTTTCTATGTCATGTAATTTATCAAAGATTTCATCTTCAGCTCCTCCTTTATTCATTTCAACAAAAGTCTGCAACTTCTCAATACAATTTATATACAAATACAATTTAGTGCATCATTTTTCATGACTGGTAGCCTCCCTGGCTCTTCTGAATTTTCTTGGTCTGGAATGTCTTTTCTTTTTCGTCTAGTGTTTTAGATTTTTCAGGGATTTCTTCATCATTCAGCTCTCCTGCTGTTATAATTTCGTCATCCATGTGGATATACTGCTCAAATGTTGAAAGCTTCTCATTGGTATCTCCTATCACCTGTAGCTGAACAGGATAACCCCTCTCGTTTTCTTAGAAATTTGAATTCCACTTATAGAGGTGAATGCAAAAATTGTCCCACTTACAGAGGTGACTTCCACAAAAATTGATTCCACTTGCATTAGGTGAAAATATTCCAGATAAAAAATGTATTTAAGGGGAAAATTATTGGACAAGTTTTGTACCACTTATTGAGGTATTCCACTTAAGCAGGTCCCACTTAAACAGGTTTGACTGTATGTATAGCTGAAAACCATTCATAAAATATGTTTTTATTGCTCCCATCAGTAGAATGATTTCATGATTATATATATATATATATATATATTTATTAGCCACATCTTTAATTTAATTTCTTGTACTAAGATTATGCATTAAATTTTTTTATTTAAAACTCTGATGATGACTTAATTTCTGTTTCAGAAACACTACCACCATGGTTAGTGATCATAATTATTATGTTCACTCTACTCTTAACTTTTGTATTGTGCAGCTTCATCGGCCTTTAACTTAACTGATTGTTCGGGCACTATACTGTGATCAATTTTATTTATTGTACTGTATAAATATAATTATAAAAAAATATATAGGTATATTTGTTGTAAACATTACGTTTAATTGTGTTTCTTTATTGTTGACTTTTTGTTATTTCATTTAAATTCCATTAATGTTAAAATGCTTAAGTTATTTTATTAAGATTTGACATTCATTTGTTATATTTTTTTATGTTTTATTACTGGTGCTGCTTCTCTTAATGTATTTCAAATTCCTGTTTTACTTCAGGAATAAAAAAGATTCTGAATATAACAGGGAAACGGTCAATTTTTTGTTTAATTCAATATAGTTTAAATTAAATTATAAAATGATATTACTGTAAAATTACAGTACAATACCATTCCAAAAAATATTTCTTTATACTTTAACTTACCCTTTTTTTGAGGATTATCTTTTCTTTTCTGATCCTTACGTACTTAGTATGTTTTTACAAGTTTTTAAATATATTAATTATATTTATTTGGTTAAGAAACTGCTTAATTCTTTTTTAATCTTGCATTTGAACACATCAAATAATATTAGAAATTCATTAAGTAGAATATTTTCTTAAAAATATAAGTTCTTTAAAAACTCGGGCGAGGGCTCCACCCCTTTTTCTTTTTAAACAAACCCACAAAATGATTTAGCATAGTTCACTTGTCAATGCTGAGGGAGTCTACCCGCTTAGGGGCTGTCAATAATAACGCTAACCTAAGAAATATTTAGTGAAGGTAGTCTACCAACTGCATGTGGTACATCAGAAGTAAGGTTAAAGTACTTGGGGTACAAGAGATAGAAAGAAAATTCCACCCTGACTAAATAGTACGATAAAATTACGTAAAAAATACCTCTAACCCTTACATCCACCAAAAAAAGGAGAAAAAAAAACCCTTAAATTTGTCATAAATTTATCATTACCCTTTCTATCATAATGGGTAAATACTCCCAAGGAATCCCACATTGGGTAGGAGGAAGGGGAAGAAAACAAATAAGTTTTCAGGTAATTATGAAATAATGTCATATATTTATGAATAAAACTATCATTCAACTAATATTTGTTTTAGTTTTTTACTTGTAACTCAAAAACAATTTTTGTGCCAAAAATTCTATTCTTTTTAAAAGAAGACAGTATAAAGTTTGCATCGAATGATTTCATGGAAGTCAGATTGGTTTATTCGTTTCGCCAAAATTGAGTATAACAAGTGTAATTAATCGATCACAGATAAAATGTGTAAAGCATGAAATTCTGTATAAAAGCTAGTCCTTAATTTCAAAATTAATTCTTCTGTAGTTCTAGATAATATTTTTTTATAGCTTCTTATTCTATAGAGGAAATTTATATGAAAAATCTGGTGCGATGCGCGCAACACACAACTTTCACTTATCAACTTACTTTGGTTAGAAATATACGTGTTTTTTTTAATGTCATTTCTCAAAGTCACACATTTTTCCACATTCATTTACTTATTTTTGTTTGTATTTGCTCTTTAAAGTACACTGATTTTTTTATTATTAAATAAAAGTTTTTACTTGTGATAACTCAGCAATGCAAGCATAATACTCCAAGTTGTCTGATTTTATAATTCTCTATGTAGTTGTTGAAAACTTCATATAGTTACCATAAAACAAATAATTTCCATTAATTAAAAAGAACATCTTTAATTTTAAACAATCATCTGTCATTAAAGGCGTACTGCGGATTCGTGGGCTCGACGTGTTTTATGAGTTGACGGAATATTTTCCTTTTTTTCTGCTTTATTTGTTTACCTGATAAGCTTACCTGATATTAAGGAATACTTGATTCTCATTAAACATGACGAGTTTAATCAAAATTGTTAAAGCTATTTTGCAGAAAATCAAAAACAACATGAAAATAAACAAGTTATGAAATAAAGTGCCCCCTCCATTCGATCAATTTTAATGAAATTTTCGCTGTTACATCCCGAGTATGTACATAAACTAAAAACCCAGTTTTATCAAAATCATTAGAGCCGTTTTTGAGAAAATAGATAATAATAAAAACATAATATAAACAAATAAGCATAAAAAGTTATTACATAAAGTACCCCCTCCATTAGACCAATTTTGATGAAATTTTCGCTGTCACTTCGCGGGCTTATACATATTCCAAATACCCAATTTCAGGTTCCTACGGTTTATAGTTTTTGAGCTAGTGTGTACACACAAACAGGCCATTTCACGGGACTTGGTTATTTGGACTCAGGGGACCCCAAAACGTGTATTTCCATTGAAAACTGAAAGTAAAAATTTTTTAGGATCACAACACCTTCCCTTACTGTATATTTCATATATAGGTAAGTGAAAGTAAAAACATGTTAGCTTACAAAAGGTCTGGTATAAGAGTTTTTTTACCTAACTTGCATATCATTAGGGTAGCAAGGGAAACTAGTTACTTTCACTTACCTATATATGAAATATATAGTAAGGGAAACTATTGCGATCGTAAAAAATTTTAACTTTCAGTTTTCAACGGAAATACACATTTTAAGGTCCCCTGAGTCCAAATAACCAGGCCCGCGAAATGGTCTGTGTGTGTGAACAGACTAGCTCAAAAACTATTAACCGTATGAACATGAAATTGTGCATTTGGTGTATGTATATGCCCATGTATATGTGACAGCGAAAATTTCATCAAAATCGAATTGAGGGGAACTTTATTTAATGAAGTTGTTTTTCGATTTTCTCAAAAATAGCTTTAATGATTTTGATTAAACTCGTCATGTATAATGAGAATCAAGTTTTCTTTGATATCAGGTAAGCTTTATATTTATTAAAATGTTCTGAGGGGGCTTAAATGGGGAAGGGGCCTTTTTTGTTTTCCTATGAAGTACCTTTGTTTTTGTTTAAATGGAGAAATTATGTGTCTCTCATTTCAACTAAAAATAAGAAATGGCTAAATATGATAAAAATCAAGTAAACATATAGAGCAGAAAAAAAGAAAACTATTCCGTCAACTCATAAAACACTAGGATTTTTTAAAGGGAGTAAAAAATCCTTAGCCATGGCGTCCCTAGTATAAGAAGTAAAATGGGGGTCCTGAGCCTGTACGATATCAGGTACTCGTTAAAGATCCCTATCCTTATTATACCTGGATAGGCAAAATTTAGGACTCCCACTGTAGCATCATCTGATTACATGAATTTATGAAATTTTCGAAAACATGTATGTGGTATTTTTTTTTTTTTTTTTTACTTTTCTAAACAACAGGATATTTTGAAGGTTAACCCCTCCCAAGCACCACACTCAGGGATAGTTCACCGTGGGTTCAGTTGACCCCATGCAGCACAACCTGTTGGGCTACAGAAAAGGAAAAATAAAATAAATAGATTTGGTTTCAGAAAGTAAAACATTTTTATTAAAAGATTTTAAATAACAAAATTTAATTTTCCCAAAAAGTTAAACTTAAAATCACAAGTAACAACTTAATCGTTAATTATTTTGTACCTTGTTTTAACTCTCCACTACTCTTTCTGTATCTGAGAGATACAAGACAATTTTATTTTATCACCTTGATTGCTGGTATTAAGATTTTGTTTCATCTAGTAACCTTGTTTTTTGGGGTAAATGACAGCAATACCTTGGACCTTTGGCATGGGAACAATAGAGATTTCGCTTACAGCCATTCTGAATCTGATATGAAGCACATAGATTTGCAAGTTATTTCTTAGTAGTAACTTTGTATCAAGTAATAAGAACTAAAATTACTGGTAGTTATTGTAATTTACATCCATATATAATAAAGCTTATATCACATAATAATGAACTGATCTAAGAACCTAATGGCTTACAACTTAAGGGAGGCTAGACCAGTAGGTGGTATTAAAGTAGGGGCAAACCTTCTCCCTCATAACTTCAGAAAGCTATCTTTTCTAATATACTGGTATATTGGTTTAACATGGTCCTAAATGGGAACAAAAAGAAAAACGAAAGATGACTTTTGAGGTACTTCATCAATTAGGGCCTTACTTTTATGCATGTAATTGGCTCTAGATATGAAAATTGTACAAAAACAAAATATATTCATCTCTGATTTTATATAAAATAAGTACGCATAATGAATTCAGCATAAATGAAATTGACAGAGATGTGAGTAATATTAAATGTAAAACCTGTTTTATATCAACAATAAATGCTGTCTAATATGGCTGTCAGAAATAACGAAAGTGCAGTTAAAACCTTGCTAAACCAAGGTACCAATATGACCATAAATTTTTAATGGATTTACATTCTGTCAAAGTTAATTTTTACTACAATAGCAAAAGGCTATGGTTAGCATCACAGAAGGTACTCCCGTAAGTTGTTTGCCGATATAGTTGATCACCTAGATAGAGTGAAAGGTGTTGAGTTACAAGCAACCACCTTCCTCAATCAGTCTGCATCTTAAGATTAATGCTTAACAAATTAACAGTCTCTTCAATAAAAAATATTTAGTCGATAGCAATTAGGATTTACAGCAAAGTCAAGAGCTGGAATTATAAATATATATTACTGTAATTGGTTTACAAGCCTTTTTCTGAGCTCATGATTCCATAACATAGATAAACATTACTTTAAGTCAATATTTTTATTAAACCTTAATATTAATGACTAATTTCATACCAGTCATAAATTGAAACCTTTAGTTCTAAAAGGGCACATCCCCAATTTTTCTAATTTTAAAGGAGAGTACTAAATCTGTTACGCATCGCAAGAGTTCTTTTTTTCATTTTTTAAATATGCAATTAAACCAAGTTATCTCTTTATCTTTATGATGTACACTTCCTGTTTTTGGCCATACTATTCAAAAACCTTAAAAGAGATGTATTAAAGAACTTCCTTTATGTCATTTATTTTTAAGACAATGGTTTTATTAATCTTGTAACTTAGCCATGGAGAAACTTTGCTAAGAAGAAATAAATGGCATAGAAATCTCAACATCTAAAAAACTTGTCATGTGCCCTTTCATAACTAAAATATATTATAAAACAAATCTTTTAATCATGATCCTGTCATATATGTACCACCCAAAAGTATTACTATGATTCCCATTAAAATATTAATATTCAACATTGATGTATGTTGAATTGATGATCTTTTTTTCCCCTCATCCTAATGTCTACGCAAAAAATCTATCTTAGTAGATATTTAAAATAACTATTCATACCCTTCATTAATGATGAATCTAACATTTGCTAAAGATGGTCATGTATATATTACTCCTAATTATTAATATGTACTGTCAAGCCTATATATATTAAATATGTACATAGTATACTCAAAACAAAAGAGGCTTAGAGATCTAATAGCAGGTAGTTAGGATTCTCAACATATCTCTTCCATAAATTACTAAATCTTGCCATAGTAGCTCCATCAATAATTCTATGATCAGCAGCCCATGTTGCAGCCATTTGGTAAACTTTGGTTACATCTCCATTTTCAGATATAGCTGGAACCAAACGTGTCCTACCTAAAGCAACAATACAAACCTCAGGAGGTAATATGAGAGGCCGTGTATATGTTCCTCCAATGATACCAATGTTTGAAATAGTTATGGTACCTCCCAACAGATCAGAATGACCTAGTCTTGATTCTCTACCAGCGATTAATAATCTGTTAAGCTCAGAGGTTATCTCAGCAATAGAAAGTTTTTCAACATTTTTTATGTTAGGAACAACTAAACCTTCTTTAGTGTCCATTGCAACACCTATGTTATGCGATGCTTTCATAAATATGTTTTCACAATATTCATCAACACTTGAATTTATTATGGGATATTCGATTAATGCTTTTGAAAGAGCTTTTATAAAAAATGGCATATAAGTAACATTGATATTTTTAGACTTGGCATAATCCTTTACCTCATTTTTTATCATTACCAATTTGGTCATATTAATCTCATCACAGTAGCAAAATGTCGGAATAGAATGTGATTTTGTCATTGTTTTAGCCATTACCTTTTTAACTCCTTGAATTTTCTTAACCACATCTGTTTGCTGAATGGAAATCGTTACTTCAGGTTTCTGTTTTTCATCTTTCCTTTCAATGTTTTCTGATATATACCGCAAAATATCCTCTTTTAATATTCTCCTCTTTTTACCTGTTGCAACCACATCACTCAACAAAATATTTTTTTCTTTTGCTATCCTCCGAACAGCAGGTGTTGCCAAGGTTCTATTGTATGATGCTTCAAGATCAACCCTGGGAGCCACATTTTCTGTGGATTTCAGGGCATTTGACACTGGAGATGAAGGAGGAAAGGGGAGAGAACTTTTAAAATCTGAATTTTCAGAGGGGATGTTTACAGCATCCTTGATAAGAACATCCTCCTTAACATGAGGATAAGAGAGAGAATTTTTAAAATCTGAATTTTTAGAGGGGATATTTATAGTTTCCTTGATAAGAACATCCTCCTTAACATCTACAGCATCCTCCTTAACATCTATATCTACTAGAGGTTTCCCCACTAGAGCTACATCTCCTACCTGATAATATAGTTTTGCGATAGTGCCATCATAGCGACTGGTGATAGTGACAGTCGCTTTGTCACTTTCAACTGAGCATATGTTGTCAAATTGAGACACAACATCTCCAACCTTCACAGACCAATCACGAACGGTAACCTCACGGATACCTTCCCCTATATCAGACAACTTGAATTGTACTGTTTTCAATAAAACTGCACTAGTCCTATAAAACTTAACTTTATTGAGACCGGAAGAAAGTATGTTGGCTCTCAAGAGAATGCGTAAAACCATCTTCGGTAGAAAATAAAAATCAGAAGTGAAATTTAATTACAATTAACTGAAACAATGCTGAGATGTGCCTAATTAATGTCTATTATATTGCATAATCATTATGACCTCTATAATACCATCTGTATAATTTACATAAATCTATACAACATATATAAAAGTAAACAAGAAGGTATGCTAGGTATTGTTAGTACATTGCTGTAAAATCGTTAACCTCCATTAAAATAACTTTGGAATTTAGCTATGACGAAAAAAGTAAAAAACTTTTATAAACATAATTTAAATGTATGTATGTACATATAATGAAGTACTGGTGCAAGGAAAGGAAGGGGAATGATTCAGTACCTACTATTTTTTCATTAAAAATAATATGTTTTAACATTCAAAGCATCCAAATTCAAGTAACTTCACTGAAGGAGTATGAAACCTGTCGGTAGGTTTGTCCAACCTTGGGGGCTCCCTTTTCATAGTGATAACCGGTGGGAGGGGGGGGGCTTCTATATTAATGTACTTGTTACTTATATATACTGAAATTGTGAACAATAAAACCTAATTAAGAAAGGTTTTCTTTGCGATGGATAAATGCCTAAAGCCAGAGAAGTTCAACGATGATCCACAATCCCTTAAAGCAGGGATGAAATTAGTGGCTGAAGACATTCGAAATCTTCATCTTTCGAGATGATCGATTTTCGAGGTAAGTTGAGTTTGCTTACTAACTACATTTCGCACTCTGTATACCTTTTGTTTGCCGACAAGGACACGTAAGCGACAGCTATTGATGCACTAAAAGCGACTTAACGATTAACGAAATATTTTCTAGACCCAACTGGCGTCCCGTGAGCATTTTGCAGATGAGACAATTTATCTATATCACCTAGCTTTGCATCAATTAAGTGAACATTGTGGGTTTTTGGACGTTAATGCAGAGACTCATCGGGAAACGTTTGTTCGCGATTCCTTTATATTGGCTTTAGTTCTTGCCAGATAAGGTTGCGACTATTGTAGTTTAACAAGCTAACTCTCGATGAAGCTGTTGAAAAACCTCGTGCCTTGAAATAAGCTTCATACCCTTCTGAACTAACTGTTAATGCCGCTCAATCTGTTCCTCAGGATATTGAATGTGCTATTACTGCGTGTTATCTTTCATGTTCTCTATTAATTAAATAGAAGATACCTTTTTTGTTTGATAGTTGTGTTTTCACAATATCTACAATTATATTTTCACCATACTACGATGTAATCACCTGTTTTACACACCTAATTTGCGGTCCGAAAGCTACACTTCGCCGCCCTAGGGCCGAAAATGAATATTTCGCCCTAGGGCCGCAAAATCAGCTGTTTATTATTTTAATTCATTCATTTCATTATATACATTACATAAGTTTGTTTTGCTCGTATTATTGTTTAGTTATTTAGTAATTATGGCTAATAATATATCAGAATCTATAAATAGAAGAGCAAAAGAAATCATAGCAGATTTGTTACCAGCAAAATCAAAAGATAGGTATGACGAAGAGTATACAAAGTTTTTGAACTGGTTAAAAATAGAAAATGTAAAACCTACGAACTAACTTTTTTTAGCATTTTGAAATATATCAGTTGTATTAAATGAAAGACACATATGTTCATCTCTCTTTATTAACTTCAATAATAACATAACGTAAAACAATCCATACATTAAACATTCATCATGTCCCCATAACTACAAGATAACCTTCTAACAAAGAGGTACACTTAACCAAAAGAAAATCTTGTTTTTGATTAATGTTATATCGTATTAATATTTATTGTAGTATGGTGAAAAATAGCGTTCGTGCCTCGGGCCAAAGTGCTTTTGCAGGCCCTCGAACTTTTCATGACCTCGACTACGTCTCGGTCAAAAAATATCTCGGGCCGGCGAACGCCCACTTTCGGCCCTTGGTATGAAATATACTATTTACCAGAAACAACGATCATAATTAATAACAACTTTATATACTTAGAACATATGTTCAGATTATCGATTAATGATAAAAAATAAAAACATTGTTTTTAATCTATTGCTCTTCTACATCACTTCCTCCCAGAGACGCTGTCGCGACAATGTTTCTAAAAATTTAAAGGTAATGTGATACTCAGGATTAAATGGTCTCCAAGTACCGCGATGGAAACTTCACTGCACGACCACAGCGTGTAGATTGTGTCAGTGGTTCTCTGGAACTACCGTTCGAACTTGGTTTGTAAGTCTCTTCAGGAGTTGCTGGTAACGCAGGACAAAAACCTGGTTCTGTTTTATGAAGGTGTGGTTCTTCAGGTAAAGCCAAGATATAAGCTGGCTTTAAGCGTTAATATTTAATACGGAAATATTTAATCCCCTGCTCTTGATTTGCAGTGTGAAATATTTCTCTGTTCCGGGAATCACTTCGAAAGAACCCTCGTAAGCTGCTTCTAAAGGTTTCTTCACTCGGCCAATTCTAACAAATACATGAGAAGAATCAGCCGACTCCTTGTGAATGAAAAATGTCCTGTTGGTCTTGTGCTTTACTGGAAAAGGTTTCAATTGTCTCATTGTATCTTGGAGTTGCGATACAAAGGTTTCTGGATCTTCTATGCGTTGAGATGGTTGGCCATGCGTTGACTGGGCAACTTGACAGTTGTTCCTATTATATGCGAGTAATTCAGTTAGAATAAAACTTAAGTTCTATCAACCTTTTCATTAGTCTCACTAATAAGTAGTTCAGTTGCCTATTGGCAGTCAATGAGTGCGGAGAAGATTTACCCCCCCCCCTGACTACCGCGACCATCTTTGTCAATGTGATCTCTTGTAGTTCTCGCGAACTAAAATTTAAAAAACCTTAATTAATACGGTTTTTTTTTCGTGACTAATTACCTCTCGCATAGGTAATTAGTCTAAAAATCTTTATTAGGTAAGACTATAGATTAGGGCGGGGGGAAGGGTTTTCCCCGACCCCACCAGGGACCACCACCATCACCGACTCGTCGCCCTCGCTCTTAAGTTGGCTCTCGTACACGTAAATTTTCATTAACTAATTACTATGGTTTTTTTTCCTAGCTAATTACCTCTCGCAAAGGTAAATATTAAAAAAGTCCTTATTATGTGGTGTAGCGGTGGGGGAGGGCGTGTGGGGATTTACCCCCCCCCCCCCTGACTACCGCGACCATCTTTGTCAATGTGATCTCTTGTAGTTCTCTCGAACTAAAATTTAAAAAACCTTAATACGGCTCTTTTTTCGTGACTAATTACCTCTCGCATAGGTAATTAGTCTAAAAATCTTTATTAGACTATAGATTAGGGCGGGGGGGAGGGTTTTCCCAGACCCCACCAGGGACCACCACCGTCACCGACTCGTCGCCCTTGCTCTTAAGTTGGCTCTCGTACACGTAAATTTTCATTAACTAATTACTATGGGTTTTTTTTCCTAGCTAATTAAGTAAGACTACCAGCAGCAGTATTATTCCAAACTTTTTTATTTTTATTATCGCTACAAGATTGTTTCTTTTTTGTTTTATTAATGAGGTTAATTTTTATTTTATTCTACGAGTGACTTTTTCTTTTTTTTTTATCTCTTTTTTTTATTATCTGTGAAATGCCTTTCACTGGCATAACACCAGAAAACTTCAAGTTACTGGAAGCAAATTCTAAACAATCGGTTAAAAGGAAGAAAACTGAGGAGAATCATGAAGATTTCAATATAACTATGACGAATAGTTACGAAATTCTTTGTGAGTGTGCCTGAAGTACTTCACAGATTCATAGACACCAAACATTTCCCTGTCATAAGCATTGTAGTTTCTTTCAGCACTCTTTAGTTTCTTAGATTGGAAGGCTAGTGGTTTCCAGTCGCTATGTTCTAGTGGCTGTACCGCTCCACCAATAGTGCAGTTCCTGGCATCGACGACTAAGGCCAAAGGTACAGTGTCTCCCAAAAGTAATCGGAAAAATTAAATTTTGAAATTCAGCTTAAATTTTCTTATTTCAAGTAATACGAATTTTATTTCTTTTAACAACCCCACAAAATGCCAGTTTTACTAATGAAATATAGCATAAATATGAAAAAAATTAATTTTTCTTTGGAAAATTAGACGCAGGAAAAGATTAAAAATACTAAAATCTATCATCACAAAAGTAATCGGAATTATCAGCTTCCCTTAATCCTAAGCCTCCAGTATATTTATGAACAGATTTATCGCCTGAACTTTGCTCTTACCTAGCTGCCAAGAGTCAGTCCTTGCCCAGACGTGCCGCACGAATTAATATTTAGTGTTGAAAAATGAAAAAATACAGCTTAACGTCTATTGCAACCCGTTTACAAGTATTTTTTATGAGGGAAAAAGGCTGTACTTTAAATCAAATAAGCCAAGTGACCGGAGTGCCTATTTCTACTGTTTCCGATATTATTAAAAGATTTAAAACGGAAGAGAGACTTGAAAGTAAGTCGAAAACAGGCCGTCCAAAAGTGTTGTGTGAGAGGAATGAAAGAAGTAATCTAAGGAAAGTTCGGGAGAATCCATTCATAAGTGCCCCTACTGTTGCGATCGAGCTTCTTAAGGAAACTGGAACCAAGGTGAGTCCGGAAACAGTAAGAAGGGTCCTCCGAAGAAACAATATCAATGGTAGAATAGCTAGGCGAAAACCATTTATTAGTGCAGTAAATAAGAAAAAGCGAATTGACTTCGCTAAAAAATTTATAGCACAGCCTGAATCATACTGGGAAGATGTAATTTTTGCAGATGAAAGCAAATTCAATTTATCTGGTACGGATGGGGTGGTTAGGGTATGGCGGAGACCCAATGAAGAGTTAAATCCAAAAAATACCAGGGGAACAGTAAAGCACGGTGGAGGGTCTGTAATGGTCTGGGGCTGTATGAGCTCAAGGGGAGTGGGAAATTTAGTTTTTATCAATGGAATAATGGATAGCGAGATGTATGTAAATATCCTGAAAGGAAATTTAAAGGGCAGTGCCCAGATAATGGGACTTTTGAATGACTTTAAATATTATCAGGACAATGATCCAAAACATAACGCCCTGAAAACTCGGTTATCGCTGCTTTATAATTGCACCAAAGTTTTAGATACACCTCCCCAATCACCTGAACTCAACCCCATTGAAAATTTATGGTCTATTATTGACAAAGAAATCAGAAAACACAAATTTTCTAATAAGGAAGAACTAAAAGAAAAGATAAAGGAAGTTTGGAGTAATATTAGCCCCGAAAGGACTTCTAAATTAACAGGATCCATGAAAAGAAGACTGCAAGAGGTTATCCAGAGGAAGGGTTTTGTTACAAAATACTAAAATTTGTATACCTAATTATAATTTATGACCATAATCATTCGTTTGTTTAATAATTCCGATTACTTTTGTGATTTCATGTTGTTGGATAATCATTGATTTATCACTCGACAGTGATTAAGTCATATGTTAAATTTAATTGTTTAAATTGTATGTTATAATTAACATGTGTTTCTACTCAATTGTTCAAATATATTTAAAAAGTTCTATAAAATAAATATTGTTAAATCTCCTGGCCAATTATCATTTTTAACAGGTTATGGGCCCAGCACGCTTCCACTGCGCCACTCCATTATCACTTTGTAGAAATTTAATCTTCTTTCCAGAAAAATTTTCAGCTTGATTTTTAAATTCTTTAAACTTGTTTAAAACTTCATTTTTATTTTTCATAAAATAAACTTTAGTGTATCGACTAGCATGGTCTATGAATGTGACAAAGTATCTTGAACCACCATGCGATGGGATTCTCATGGGGCCTACTACGTCTGTGTGTACTATTTCTAAAATCTCTAAATGTTTTATTTCTTCTTTTATAGGAAAAGAGGGGCGCGAGAATTTACCTTTAATGCATGTCTCGCAATCATTCAATTTTTCAGATAAGTTAAATTTTAAGCCTCTAACAGTTTCATCTTTTGGCCCGCATTTTAAATCATTTTCATTTAGGTGTCCCATTCTTTTATGCCATAATTCAATAGCGGAATAAGTTTTTTCATGGAAATTATTAGAGATTCCTTCAGACTGCTTTGTGGATATGTAATAAAGATCATTGACTCTTGGGGCATTCAAGATCGTATTTCCCTGACGATCTCGAACAAGAGCATTATCTTTGTAAAAGGTGACATTGTAACCTTTATCAGTGATTTTTCCAACGGATAGCAAATTTGTAGAAAGTTTTGGAACGAATAAAGTATTTGTTAGTTTTATAATGTGGTTATTTTCTAAGTTTATTGTTACTAGGCCCTTACCTTCTATACCAGTTGTCTCTCCTGATGCAAGTCGCAATCTCTTATTTGATTGTTGTAGATCCAAAAATTTGTTTTGTTCATAGCTCATATGAGAGGAGCTACCCGAGTCGAGACACCAAGCAGAAGATTGAGAAGAAAATGAAAAACATTCTTCCTCTTCTACTTTGAAGGTTGAATCTCCTTTTTTCCGGTAAAAACATTTTTCTGATGGGTGATTGTCACGGTTACAAATATCACATTTAATTTTCGGTTGGAAAAATCACTGATAAAGGTTACAATGTCACCTTTTACAAAATAAATATTGTTAAATCTCCTGGCCAATTATCATTTTTAACAGGTTATGGGCCCAGGTTAATTATATTTTGGACACCAGTGAAGATAGTGATCGTTTTTTTTTTTTCTTAAACGAACATATTACTTTTTCTTAAAATGGCAAATTCCAGCAATTACAGGATTGAGCCACTACATAAAGAAAATTATGACACATGGGCAATTCAAGCACAAGCTATACTTATAAGGAACAACTTATGGGAATATGTGTCAGGAGACAATCCATTCCCAGCAGAAAAGGACGAAAGTACTAGAAGGAAGTGGACAAAGGAGGATTTAAATGCCAGGTCAGACCTTTTATTAATTATATCACCTAGTGAACTCAAGCAGGTAAAAAACTGTGCAACATCCAAGGATGTTTGGGATATTCTTAAAGGCATTTATAAAAGTGAGGGTCCTGCTCGTAAAGCTGTCCTGTTAAAACGCCTCGTTCTTCATAAAATGAAATCTGAATCCAACGTCAGAGATCATCTTAATGATTTCATGGATGCAGTTGATAAGCTGAGGGATATGGCTATAGAAATTAATAATGACCTTCTATCCATAATGATGTTATATAGTCTCTCAGGTGATTTTGAAAACTTCAGAGTAGCTATTGAAAGCAGGGATACTCTCCCAAGTCCCGAAGAATTAAAAATAAAAATATTAGAAGAAGCGGAAGCCAGAAATAAAGACTGTACAAGTACTAATTCAGAAGAAGCATTTTATGGAAACAAAAAACAATATTTCAAACCCAATAAATTTAAAGACAAATCTTATCAGAAATATCAGGCTAAATCAAAACCGAATATACAAATAATGATTTTCAAAATTACTTAAAAAAATGTGGGATTCAAAGAAGATTATCAGCACCTCAAACACCGCAACAGAACGGATTAGCTGAAAGAAAAAATAGATCTTTACTTGATAAAGCTCGATGTTCACTTTTAGAATCAAATTTAGGAAATTCTTTTTGGGCAGAAGCAATTTTTTGTGCAAATCACATTATCAACAGATCACCCACCAAGACCTTAAATGGTTGCACACCTTTTCAAAAATGGTTTGGTCATCCCCCAACCGTAAGTTACTTTCAAATATTTGGATCAAAAGCCTTTTTCTTAAATAAAAACAGGAATAGATCTAAGTTTGAGGCACGAGCAAAAGTTTGGAATATTCGTAGGATATGCAGAGCACTCAAAAGCATTTAGAATTTGGGATCCAATTCAAAAGAAAATAATTATAACAAGAGATGTGAAAATTACTTGTCAGCTGTACAAGCAAATGAAAATATTCCAGGGTCAAACCCTTTTCCAGATAAGTTTTATACTGCTAATACAATTGATGTTCCTATCACAACAACTGTGGATGTTAAGTCAAATCCTGAACCAGACATTGATGAAAAATCAGTTAGGGATGGAGAAGATGAAGGAGAGCTAAGACAACTCGGAGAAGATGAAGAAGAGCCAAGACAACTCAGAGATAGGAATCATCTAAAACCTCCCTCATGGACTTGTGATTATGACATGTCTGCATTCTGTGAAGACAATTACAATGAAGAGAATTGGAATCATGCTATAAAAAATGAAATTAAAGCTCACCTAAAAAATGATACTTGGAAAATAATAAATTTAAAAGAAGGTATGAATGTCATAGACTCTAAACTAGTTTTAAAAAATAAATATTCTTCCAATGGACAACTAGAAAGAAGAAAAGCTCGATTAGTTGCAAGAGGGTTCGCCCAACGCCCAGGTGTAGATTTTACTGAAACCTATGCTCCAGTTGCAAGGCTAAGTTCTATTAGGCTTCTAATTGCCCAATCAATTCAAGAAAACTTAAGCATACATCATCTGGATGTTTGTACTGCATTTTTAAATGGTGATTTAAATGAAAATATTTACATGCAAGTCCCAGAGAATTTAGAAAAATACCTTTGTGAAATCATTTTAGAAGAAAATGAAGCTGACTCTCTCCTATATCAAAGAGCTAAAGACATGGCTCTAGAATTCAAAAAACAGAAAACACCATTATGTGGTTTTGCAGATGCCAATTGGGGCTCATGTATTGAGGATAGAAGATCCTACACAGGATATTGCTTTAAATATGCTGGAACCACAATAAGTTGGGAGTCCCGCAAACAACGTACAGTGGCATTATCTACTCAAGAAGCTGAATATATGGCTTTAACAGATGCAGCAAAAGAGGCCATGCACTTAAAGCAGTTACTGTTGGACATGGGATCCCCACAAGATGCCATTGTTATCTTCAATGACAACACCTCTGCTCAAGACTTAATTAAGAATCCAATTGTGTCTTCACGCTCTAAACATATTAACATAAAAGAACATTTTATTAGAGAAAAAGTTCAGGAAGGCGAGATCAAGGTCCATTTTAAATCTTCAGAAGAAATGGAGGCAGATATCCTCACCAAAGCTCTACCAGGTCCCAGGCAAAACCTTCTTATCAAGACTCTTGGACTTAACCACAAGCCTGTCGAGTGAGGGGGAGTGTTGGATAATCATTGATTTATCACTCGACAGTGATTAAGTCATATGTTAAATTTAATTGTTTAAATTGTATGTTATAATTAACATGTGTTTCTACTCAATTGTTCAAATATATTTAAAAAGTTCTATAAAATAAATATTGTTAAATCTCCTGGCCAATTATCATTTTTAACACATGTTACTATATTTTCAATTGTTTTTGTTAATTTTTGACTGTTAATAAAATGTATTCTTTTTCTAATGGAGCTTATTCTCATCCTTAATGTTGGGCAACAAAATGGGAAAAGGTATTTTCTTTTTCTGAGACAACAATACTCAGAAATTTCAATGAAATGTCGGAAGTTTGGTCTTTCCGATTAATTTTGGGAGACACTGTAGGTCTGAGCTGGGATATGAGAGCATTGTTGCATTAGCTAGGTCATTTTTACACTTGTGGTGAATGTCAACAGTTAAATAATAATTCATTTATAATTCATATCTACAATGTAGTTCACATGTTAATATTGTTGGTTATTATTTAATCAATATGTTTGTTAATGTATTGTTCAAACATTGTTAAATGTATCTATTAGCATTGTTCTTAGATGAATAAAACCTCTTCTTGCCTAAAGGTTTCTCTTTATATATAACAATTTATTCATCTAAGAAATATACAAATGGAAAACTACTTGAAACCTGTACGCTTCGAAACTGAACCTGGTCCGGAAAACTCTGCTCAGTTATGGAAGCATTGGAAAAAAACTTTTGGGAGTTTCCTCAGTAAGATATCACTAAAAGAAAAACTATCATCTGAAGACAAATTAAATCTCTTGATCAATTATGTTTCGCAACCAGTTTATGACTATTTTTCGGAATGCAGTAAGTACCTATGAAGATGCTATTCAAACCATTGATCTGATATACATAAAGCCGACGAGTGAAATATTTTCGAGGTATCAGCTAGCTTCTCGTAAGCAAATGTCTGGTGAGTCGATAGATCAGTACTTATTAGCACTAAAAGTATTAAGCAAAGAATGGCAATTTGCCGCTGCAACAGCCGAGGAGCATAAAAACAATTTCATTAGAGACTCATTTATTAACGGTCTCGTCTCTCCTACTTTTCGATAACGACTTCTTGAAAATAATTCTTTGACGTTAGAAGAAGCCTCTACACAAGCTAGAGCTTTGGAAGCCGCTCAAAATCAGGCAGCTTACTATACCCCTAATAATTATCATACCCTTTCACTTAATGCTTCTACTTTAAATAATGTTTCAGAAATTGCTCCACTAGGTATTAATATGCAAAATGAGAAGGCTCAGCCAGGCTGCATCTTCAACTGCTAAATTTTATTTCTGCGGTGGAAATAGACATCCGCGATTCAAGTGCCCAGCCAGAGATGCTACTTGTAATATTTGTTCTAAAAAGGGGTCACTACGGTAAGGTATGTAAATTCAAAAATAATCGATCTGTTGCTAACTCCCTAACCTTACAACAAAATGAAAACTTTGTGGCATGTATATCCGCAGCGGCTCCTTCATGCCTTATTAAAGCCATTACTAAAGTTTGTATTAATGACTTCGAAGCTGATGCACTATTTGATACTGGAAGTTCGCAGAGTTTCATAAGCCAATCTTTCGTTAGAAAATATAGAATAAAAGTTTTTCCAGGACGTGGTAAGGTCTCAATGGCTTCCACTGCTTTATCATCGAGTATATTAGGTTATTGTACGGTGGACTTACAGCTACTAGACCACTCATATTATCAATCACATTTAACAGTCCTAACTGATTATATTATAGTCCTGTGCTGATGTTATAATAGGGCATGATTTAATGAAGCAACACTCTCAAGTCCTTCTTAACTTCCGTGGATCGAAAACTCCTCTAAGTGTTTGTGCCTTAGCTCAGGTTAAGATCCACCCTCCATTCCTTTTTCGAAACTTAAGAGGAGACGTTAAACCGATTGCGACCAGGTCTCCCAAATACTCAATGAATGATAGCCTATTTATTAAGAGTGAAGTGGATAGACTGCTTGATGAAGGCATAATTGAAGAAAGCCAATGCGCAGGTACTCATCACTACCAATGAAAACCACAAGAAAAGAATGGTAATAGACTATTCTCAAACCATTAATCGATTCACCTTACTAGATGCCTTACCAAGTATTGAATATGTCGTATCTGAAGTTTCACGTTACTCAGTTTTCAGTACAATCGATTTGTCCAGTGCTTACCATCAGATTCCGCTGAGGGAAGATGAAAAACAATATACTGCTTTCGAAGCAGCTGGTCAACTTTACCAATTTCGTCCCATTTTGAGTTACCAATGGAGTAGCTTGTTTTCAGAGAGTAATAGACAATCTTATACAAGTTGAAGGACTCAAAGGTGTATATGCTTATCTTGATGATATAACTGTCTGTGGTAATAATCAGGAAGAACATGATAACAATCTTGCAGAATTCCTCGCAGTGGCTAAGAAGTACAACCTTACTATAAATGAAAAAAAGAGCAAGTATTCAACCACTTGTATAAAACTACTAGGATATAGAATAGAAAACAGAACACTAAAGCCTGATGAAGAAAGACTAAGGCCGTTACTGAACCTTCCTGTGCCCAATGATGCAACATCGCTAAGAAGAGCAGTGGCGATGTTATCCCACTATTCCAAATGGATTCCACGCTTTTCTCATAAAGTACAAAGTTTGGTTAGTACTAAGACCTCTCCACTCTCACCTAAAGCTGCTTCCGACTTCGAATCTATGAAGATGGAAATTGCTAAATCAGTCATGTCTGCTATTGCTGAAGACATCACATTTGTGGTTGAGACTGATGCATCAGAACATTCTATAGCAGCTACCCTTTCCCAGTCTGACCGCCCGGCTGCTTTTTTCTCTCGGATGCTCTCTCCTAGCGAGAGACTCTTCCATAGAAAAAGAGGATCACGCCATTGTCGAATCTCTGAAAAAATGGCGACATTTTCTTATTGGCCGCCATTTCAAACTGATAACAGATCAGAAATCCGTATCTTTTATGTTTGATCAGCATCACAAGAGTAAAATTAAAAATGAAAAGATACTCCGATGGTGCCTAGAACTTTCATTCTTCAGCTACGACATTTTTTATCGACCAGGAAATGGGAATGATGCAGCTGATGCGCTATCGCGGGTTTGCGGTGCTACTGGAGCCGATAAGTTGTTTACTTTACATTCCAATCTAGGACATCCGGGTGTTACCAGAATGGCACACTGGATCAAGATCCGAAACATACCATTTACTTTAGAAGAAATCAGGAAGGTGACTGCCTCTTGTAAAATATGCGCCGAGCTTAAACCACGTTTTCACAAGCCTAACGAAATGCATTTGATAAATGCAACTACACCGTTTGAGCGGGTAAATGTAGATTTTAAAGGACCTTTGCTGTCTGTAAACAAGAACAAGTATTTACTGACTATTATAGATGAGTACTCACGGTTTCCATTCGCTTATGCGTGCCCGGACATGACTGCTGCTACAGTAATAGAAAAAATCTGCGAACTATTTAGCCTATTCGGTACCACATCTTTCATTCACACAGATAGAGGATCTACATTCATGTCAAATGAATTAAAAACATTCCTGCATTCTAGAGGTCTAGCTACTAGTCACTCAACACCCTATAACCCCCAAGGCAACGGGCAGATAGAAAGACTAAACGGAACTCTTTGGCAAACAATATCACTAATTTTAAGGGGTAGAAATATGAACATCAATCAATAGGAAAGTGTACTAAATGAGTCCCTGCATTGTGTGAGATATCTATTATGTACAGCTACGAACCTGACACCCCACGAGCGAATGTTTATTCACAACAGAAGATCCTCAAATGGACTGCCCATGCCTACTTGGCTTATGACTCAGGGAAAAGTATTCTTGAAGCGGCACGTCAGGCAAAATAAATACGATCCTCTAGTCGATGAAGTTGATCTAGTGGAAGCTAATCCAAATAATGCCATCGTGCGGCTGCAAAACGATAATGAAGCGACTGTTTCCCTTCGCCACCTAGCGCCCAGAGGGGATGCAGAACGCTTACCTGAAGCATCTAAATTCAACAACACCAGCTCTTGTGAGAAAACTCCACAACTACACGACTCAACCATAGATGTAAACCATAGTTTAGAAGGAATTTAAAAACCTGGAACTACTCTGCAAAGCACCCAGTGTAATCAACAATTACCCGAATACATTAGTCAGTCTGTTCAAACAACTTCTCCAAGAAGATCAAGTCGTCAAAGCTCCCCAATACTTAAATGACTTTTATTGCAAATAATAAGGTGGGGAGAATGTGGTGAATCTCAACAGTTAAATAATAATTCATTTATAATTTATATCTACAATGTAGTTCACATGTTAATATTGTTGGTTATTATTTAATCAATATGTTTGTTAATGTATTGTTCAAACATTGTTAAATGTATCTACTAGAATTGTTCTTAGATGAATAAAACCTCTTCTTGCCTAAAGGTTTCTCTTTATATATAACAACACTTTTCGGATTGGCTTATGGCCTCAGGGGTCCAAGAAATTTTGCGGTCATCCTTTTTTCGAGGTCCTTTCGTGTATTCATGAAGGGTAGCTTGTGTTTTTAAAGCGTCAGGCAGATATTTCCTGTGAAAAAATTTATTATGCCAAGGAATCGGCGAAGTCCAGCTATAGTTTCGGGCAGTTTGAAATCCAATATGGCTTGTACTCGGATCAGGCAACGGTTTAGAACCATCGGTGGTAATGAGATAACCAAGAAACTGCAGATTTCTTACACCGAATTCAGATTTTGCCACGGCTTGTCTGCTCCTGCCACTGGTATCTAAAAATAAGCTTTACATAAATCTATTTTGGAAAAAATTAGGATTAATTAACTATGAAGGATGTGTTGAAAATCTTCTATTCTAGGTATGGGATATCTCTCTAGTATCGTTTGCTAGTTAAGTCTTCTGAAATCGCCACAAGGTCGTATCGAGCCATCCTTCTTGGGTGCCAAGTGAAGTGGGCTGGACCACTGAGACTTGGAAGGCCGTATTATTCCATGGTTCAACATAAATTGGAACTCTGCTTTCGCAATGGTTAATTTTTTGGTATCTAGCGGTCGGGGACGACAATAGACAGGTTGACCGGTTGTAATAATATGATGTTGAACGTCGTGTTTTTCCTCTGTAGGCAGCAAACATGTGTTTGTCAAATTCGGGTATGAATTAAGCAGATCAGCAAATTTGTGTTCTTTAGAAACCGTTCTTACAGAATCGTTAGGGTTGACCAATGTAATATTATCGCTGACTCCCAAGTTAGTTTTGCCTTCTATCAGCTGTTTATTTCTTACATCAACTAAAAGGTTAATAATTATGTAAAAAATCAGCACATAATATATCTCTATTTACCTTGGCAATAATAAATGGCCATCTGAAATCATTACGAAGTCCTAAGTTGATATTTAAAACATGTACACCAAACGTGGGAATCTCCGTACCATTAGCGGCTTACAATTTAAAGTCTGAAATTATTTTTTTTTCATTGTAAATTTAATGGAGGTATAATCGATACTTCAGCTCCACTGTCTACAAGAAATTGAATTCCTGAATTAAGAAATAAACGAAACTTACGGCTTCCTGTAGGGTAGCTGCAGTTTCTCGTTTCCCTTTTTATTCCATTGGCAAGGTTATTGGCATTTTTCGGGTGGACACCTTTTTCCAAAACGATAATGATAAAAACAATATTTACCATTCGGGTCGAAACGTCCATGGCTACGGCTTCAGAAGATCACAAGGAGCAGCCCACTCAGACCTATCCACAGGCTCTAAAATCCCTTTATTCACGAGTCTATCCAACTCATCTTTCTCCTGGCCTCTTAATGCCAAGGGTACAGGGCTTGCGTTTCTAAAAACAGGCCTCGCATCTTCCTTTAGATACAAGTGTGCAGTAAAATTGTCACATCTTGATTCACTGGAATCATTAAATCAATGCGAGAAATTCTTCAACAGCCTTTCGAGCCAGGAACTAGCCACGTTTGGCGCTACCTCATTAACCTTGCCAATACCTGTACCTGACAACATTTCTTTTATAGAAACTTCATTTAACCGAGCTGGCCAGTCCACCGAATTGATTATAGAAAGTAAACTTTACGCTTGTGAGAAATACATTGGCTCTTAGCTCTTTGCAAACAATATGGTTTACATCTTTGTCACAAGATTTTACTATTACTTCGTTATAACATTCTGAAGTCGACAGCGATACTGTTTGAAAAATTGGTTTTGTGAATTATTTACTGCATTCAATTTAATCAATGTGGAATAGTTTATGTTTAGCAAATATAGCGGCAATGAAAAGCCACTATTAGGCTTAATTAAGATGTTAACATTTTTTGTTTATATATTTATACTTGTATTCATCGCTATTCATTTTATTTTTAAGTACATTGTTAAGATAAGATTAGGAAAACCACCTATAGGTAGTCTTATTATAGCCTATAAGTATTCGACCAAAGGATTACTGAAAAACGTAAAATTCTTCAGGAAGGATGTTTTTTCATCATCATTATTTAGCTCTCTGAGGTTGTATTACACTGATCAGTTGGTATGTATTTGATTTTGCTCCATGTATATCAGTATTATTGTTCCTTTGTTCAACCAATAAAACTAATTTTCAGGCAAAGAGTATTGAATATGCTGATGGAGTCATTCTTAGTGACTCAGGCGCTTTACCTAATGATCACCTAATCTTTCTAGCGAAACGAAATGGTTTCTCCATTATTAAAACCCCTGCTATATCTCATGCAGTCTATGTTACATTTCCTATTTTTCTCTCTCTTTCCATTACAAAAATATTTGCTATTTTTGTAGGATATCCTATTATTCGTCAGTATTCAGAGGTAATTGTCTTGATGCTTTTTTATTTAATATCTTCACAGGTATTATTTTTAATTAGTTTTTTCGATTTCAGGAGAGAAACTTGTGTGGCTACCCTGTATTAGAAGTATATTCAAAGCGTTCTGTTACACTGATTGTTCCCCTCATACGTCAAGATGAGTTTGTTGTCCAGGAAGCTGAAAACATTGTTTATGGGCGAGAGTTCCTTTCTCTTTATAATTTTCAAAATAAGAAACAATTATCAAATCTTGGGCTTTGTTCAAACCGTAATCCTATGATGGTGGATCTGAAAAATCTGAAAGGGTCAAAACTAACCAAAAGAGAAACAAAAGGCTAAGTTAATAGTTAATTACTTTTATAAAAATTATTTTTGATTTAATGCCAGTAAAATGTCTTACATTTCATTAGTCCTCATGATAGCAAGTGTTCTAAACCTTTATAGTGTTCCAATGAAATACCTTTTTTATTTAATGTTTTAAATTTTAAGTTATCTTATGATATTCATCATTCTGTTGAGTAGTACCTAGAATTCGGTTGTATCATTACAATGATAAAAGAATTTTAATATTAAGTTTTGATTTAGAATTATTAAGATAACTGTTAGGTAGCTTAGCTGCAGTAATATAAGTTTCAACTGATGAGCATTCAACTGATAGCAATATAAATACTTTATTTCCTTATTAATATGATGATTGGGTCAGGATTTCGGTCTAAAAATCCAATGCAATTTAATTATATAATATTTTAAAAAACCATAACTTTAGTACATATTAATAATAAAAAAGTACTAAGAATTTTATTTTAGTTCCTTAAATAAGTTAAAGAACCTGGGAGATAGGCATTCTAGACAAGAATCTGTTAGTTTGGGAGTCAATGCGTCAATTTTTTGTTAAATGGGAAGAAAATTAACTTTGGATGGATTCAAACCAATGGTTCCATAGAGCAGCAGTTCTCAATATGGGGGAGGGTAACGAAGGGGTATTTAGGGCCAAAGCTTAGTTATTTTGTAAAATGTTCTTGCTTTACATGATAGGCCAAAAAAAAAACCTCATCAATACTCAAAGTATACTGCCTTAGAAACAAAATGCAAGAAATATAATTTAAGAGCTACCAGTAAAAGTAAATGTGTTAATGTGTTTTAGGGAGCTTGGATTACAGACATTCATATCGTGGAAAAGAAAATTTTACAATCGTTCCCCTCGAGCTTAACATCTCTAAACAGTGCCTCAAACTGCAAGTAGAAGCCATGTCTACCTTATAAATCACATTCAATCACTATCAATGATATGAATGTGGTTCATTAAGAGCTTTTACATTATATTTATAAATATATTTCTGGGAAATGTTGGGAGGTAGTTGGGCAACTGGGCTTTAAATCCTATAATTAGGTCTCTAGTCCACCTTTAATAAATGAATCTATAGTCCATTCCGTGTGGAGATGGCAGTATACGTTTTGCCTAGAGAGTTCTGTCTCTCTCTACCACGCGCCGCTCTAGATAACTCTTTCCTTATTCCTCCATGCGACATTGCCACTAATTTCAACTTCGTCCAATCTTTTCAAGAAAAATTCTATAATGTGCAGAATTTGATTCTCTATCAGCCTATTCAAAAATAAAATATAAAAGATAAATCTACTATCGCAAATAATTACTTTTGGTAATTTTTCTACTTAAAAATTTTAATGGAAATTCTTGCTAATATTGAAAAAAATTATTGCTTCGAAATTTTTTATAAAGTCACCAGACATTGCCTACAATAAATTTTGGCATATCCCTTATAAAAAGGACAATGCAAATTTAATTTTAAGCTATGTCTGATAATTGTGGGATGCATACAGCTGGACTAATTAAGTTTTTAATGTGAGCGAACAGTACACCTCATAGGTGTACCACTGCAGGCGACTAAATAAAGATAACATACTTAAATTAAATTATTAGTGTATAGAAATGAATTAAAAATATTTTATAAACTACATACTCAAGAACGAAGTACGTTAATTTCAAACAGAATAGCTTTAATAATTCTCGTTTTACTAAATTTCATATTCTCTTATTTAAATAATATAGTATAATAAATATCCTAGCAACAACCCTGTTGGGTCCTTAAGATGATCACTAAACCGTTGTACCTTAAACAGGCTTTTCCTAAGGCAGGACAGCGCAACCACCCTTAATGGGGACCAGCTTACTACAGGTATAAAACATTTCACTTTTTGGTGTTTTGATTTTGAAATAAATTGAATTATAATTTTGCATAGTGAATAATATAGGTGTAGTAAGAAAATGTGTTATTTATTAAAAGGAGAATCATTAAAACTATTCTATTCATAATTAACGTATTTCGTTCTTGAGCACGTGAATCTTAAAATATTTTTATTTCATTTTATTTTCTATTTTTAATTATTCTATACAGTAATAATTCAATTACAACACTCAAATATCGTGTGTGAATGTAGTTGAAAGAATATATCTTATTTTAACTTAAGTATGATATCTTTATCTGCAGTGGTACACCTATGAGGTGTACCCTTTGTTCACATTTAAAAATTAGTAAGAACAAAATAAAAAAGATGAGACTGTTTTAAAAATAAAATGGGTAAATTATTATAATATAAAATACATACAACAGTCTACTTATCCTATCATTGAATTATAATTTTGCATAGTGAATAATATAGGTGTAGTAAGAAAATGTGGTATTTTTTAAAAGGAGAATCATTAAAACTATTCTATTCATAATTAACGTATTTCGTTCTTGAGCACGTGAATCTTAAAATATTTTTATTTCATTTTATTTTCTATTTTTAATTATTCTATACAGTAATAATTCAATTACAACACTCAAATATCGTGTGTGAATGTAGTTGAAAGAATATATCTTATTATAACTTAAGTATGATATCTTTATCTGCAGTGGTACACCTATGAGGTGTACCCTTTGTTCACATTTAAAAATTAATTAGTCCAGCTGTATGCGTCCCACAATTGTCGGGCATAGCTTAAAATTAAATTTGAATTGTCCTTTTTATAAGGAATAGGCCTAAATTTCATAGACGAAAATTCCTTAATTCGAAATTCCTTCGAAAATTAGTACGTAAATAGGAAAGGAAAACCAGTAAAACCACTTTTTTACTTTCACTTACCTATATATGAAATATATAGTAAGTGGAAGTATTGTTTCTCTGTTACGAGTAGGCAACGTCTGGTGTCTTTATGAAAAATTTCAAAGCAATATCTCTAAAAATAAGGAAACAGGGAAGAGAGAAACAAGAATTTCCATGAAAGTTTTTAAGTAAAAAAATTACCAAAAATAATTTATTGCGATTGTAGATTTATCTTTTGTGTTTTATTTTTAGGATAGCCTGATAGAGAATCAAATTCTGCACATTATGAAAGTTAAAAAAATAAATTTTCAGAATTTTAATGGAAAACCGGGTAGATTTGAAGATTTGGCAACATGGCTCGAAATCTACTGCCATCTCAATGTCGAACGGACTATGTATGTAAATTGAAATCGTTTGGGCACATTCAGCCCCACAACTTGAATACCCATCACCATGCTTCTCCAGAAAGATTTGCTCCTTATCGAGTATTCTATTAAGAAACTATTTTATTGTGATTTTAATTTTTTTTTTTCTTTCTAACTAATAAATGCGTTATAAATCTGTATTACATGATTTTTAGGTATGAACTTAGATGTTTCCAGAGTGATATCTTCCAAGTCATTGGTATAAATTTAATTTTTAATGATTCTAGTTATAAATAATATTAAGCTTATATTTTTTGAAGGATCAATTAAATTTATTGTGTTTTTGTTTCTGTTTTCTTAACTATAATTTTATATTTAATTGTGAAATGAATCTTTTCACTATCAATAATTAATTTAAATGTTTTTGATCAAGGCATTCGTTAACAAGAATGAATAGTGCTTTTTGAAAGTAGGCCGAAAGATTTTTTATTTGTATCAGTATTCTAATTTTAATTTTTTTTTTTTTTTTTTGTAATTCTTAGTTATTTTAAATTTAAAGAAGCTATTTGTATATAAAGGTAGTGGGACAGAATTTTTCGAGACTGAAAAAAAACACGTTATATATTTAGTTGTATAAGAGTACTAGTTTAAACAATATTTCTTGGATACTTCTAATTGTAACATTATTCATTTGTATATTTATTTAAAATATTGGTAAAGGTTAATGTTCCTTGATTTTTGTATAAATTTATATTAATAATAATATAATATTTTTTTTAATACTTTTTTGATTTTCATTACAAATTGATTTTAAATCTGAACTTCCAAGTTGATCTGATTATTAATATTACTGTGACAATAGTTTTAATTTGTTATTATTCCAAGATGGAGTACATACATATCATCAGCTGTCATGATTGTAAGACTGAATAAAAAATAAAATAAAAAAAAGATCGTAATAATGGAAATGATTTTTAACAATTTTTGGTATTAATTGGTTTAGTAGTTATTATTGGCATTAATTTAATAAAGTTTAAATATTAACATTTCTAAGAATCCTTAACCTGAAGTTTTTTATTTTTACATTGAAACTACTGACTTGTAGTTTTATTAGGGTCAATAGCTGTTCCATCCAGTAACATGGTTGGACCACCTATGGTGTTATATTAGACCTATGGTGTTAGATAGTGATATATTAGTCACTTGTCTGGATTATTTTGATTGTTATTATGTTATGAAAAAAATCATATTTAATGTTCATTATTAATGTTTATACTCGCAAAATTATAATTTTTTTTTAAATATGTAATTTTATAAATAAATACCCATTGTTCAGGAAATATTTTCTAGTTCTCTCCTTTTAGATTTTTTTATTGACGATTAGGTAGTTAAGCTCATTTAAAAAAAATAATTTCCTGTAGTTTCTTTGATTTTCTAATAAATTGTTTTTATTTGCATCACATTTTTTCCCCCCCTGTGTTTTACTAGTCTGATGTTAGAATCTAACATCACACTAGTAATGTGCTGTTTTCTAGAATATAAAGTTTTGTAGGCCTTAGTTCAGTATACAGTACAACTTGGTTAATCTGACCCTTCGGGTAATACAATCACTCTCACTGAGTTGATTCCTTGAACACGGGACCCTCTTCAATATATATTTTTGATAGCAATTATTTTTTCTTTTAGTTTTGACTGTAGTCTGGTGAAGTGGCATATCAAATGTCAAATTACAGATTTTTGTTCACATCTTCTTTTCAAAATGGAAAAATGGGGCAGCAAAAGAAAACTTGTGATGGTTTTAAAGGAAAAGATTGTTGTCTTTGACAAAGCTGAGATTTCGATTTTAAAATTTTATCTATCTATGAGCTATGTAAAATTAAGTGTATTATAAATAAATAATTAATTATGGTTGGGATTTTAATGTTTGGGAAAGCCTCAAGATAATCGTACTATTAAGAGGAGTCTAGGAGTAATTGCTATCAAAGACTGGCTAAGTAAAAGATTATGAATACCTAGTATAAATTATGTACTCTTTTTTTGCATGAACAATGTACATTTAATATAAATTCACATTATATATAAGGTAAAATCGAAATAAAAAAAATGTATTTTTATTGACTGGTTAATCAGACCTTTTTTGCTGTTCAATATTTAGCTTTTAGTGAGGTTTAACCTTAAATCACTTCGATCAGTAATTTCCAATGTTTATTTTTTGTTAAGAAGATTGGTAACAGTGCCGAAACTCCTTTCCTCAAGGTATGAAGATAGAAATGCTCCTAACAACTTTTTTGCCTCTAGCGATAATACAGGATAAGTAATGAGTATTTTCTTAAGCCAAAATTTCTTATATCTATTGCTAAATTCTACCTTAAGTTCATCGTTTATGCTTATTGTGATCAGCTCTACTTGTAATTTTCAATGTCACCATATGGATTGATAATCAAGTGAGGTATTTCCTTAGTCAAAACATCCTTCAACCTAGTTTCTAAGTCTTTTTAAAGGACATTTAAATCTTCAACAGAAGTTAAAGCATCATCATCCTGGCAGTTTGTCTGTGCCTCATTAGGAAATGGATAAATTGCTTTTTCCAACGTTCTGCTTCATTAGTTTAATTTGACAGCCAGCAGACTTTCATGTAAAGCAATGGCGGATTAAGGGGGGCTGCAGACCCCCCTTGGGATTTTTTGCCATTTAAAGATAGAATTAAAACTTTAAGTAAAGTTAGGAAGTAACCTAAAAAACAAATAAGTAATATGCAGAACATGTGGAATGTTAGTTTTGGAAAAGGAACAGAACGGTGTAAAAGCTGATGGCAGATTCAGTAGAAAGGGTGTGGAACTGCAGTCCCCCATTACAAGTGTCTGGATCCACCAATGGTGTAGGTAAAGAAGCAATCGAAAGTTTTCGTTATTTACTTCACACAACCGCGCAAATAACCTAATATTCAGTGCGTTGCACAGTGTTTCGATTAGAACAAGCTAGGTAGACAAAAGTCATGATTGAAATTCTAAAAATGGTATAATAACGCAAAAAATACATCGGAAAGTATAATTCTAATATTCGTTTATGTCTCACAAACAACTCGTTGGTAATAGGGTCCAAAGGTGTAAATCCGTGGTATTATAGAATAAATCAGTTGCATTCCAGGCATCACTTCAATCATAAAAATTACAGTGTTGCTAATTTTTTATATATTGATTGTTAAGGATTAATATTGGGCTGCGGCGTGGCTGAGGGGATAGCGTCTCCGACTCCCACGCTGGCGGTGCGGGTTGGAATCCCGCCTAAGCCCGCTCGATTCTGTTCGGTGACGGCCTCACTGAACAGACTCAGCGGCTTGCCATGGATTAAAAGAGGTTGATTACCCGTAGATAACCCGTCCCGATTAGCCCTCGTGGTATAAAGCGGACGTTAAAAAAAAAGGATTAATATTACTTGGATTAGTGAGTGCTAATTTATTGTAATTCAGTAAATTATTCTGTTAATCAAACCACAATAAAAAAAATCTGGTGCGATGCGCGCAACACACAAATTTCACTAATCAACTTACTTAGATTAGAAGTTGACGTGTTTTGTTAAATGCTATTCTTCGAAGATACACATCTTTCCACCTACATGTACTTAATTTCGTATAATGCTCTCTAAAGTACACTAATTTTTTTTTTTATTATTAAATAAAAGTTTTTACTTGTAATAATATGGCAATGCAAGCATAATACTCCATGGCGTCTGATTTTATTTATCATGAAACAAATAATTTCCATTAAATGGACAGAACGTCTTTAATTATAACCATGGTTGTCATTAAATGCGTACTGCGCATGCGTGGGCTCAACGTTGACGGAATATTTTTCTCCTGTATATGTTCATTTGATTTTTTCATATTACATATTTAGCCATTTCTTATTTTTAGGCGTAATGAGAGACTGTTAATTTCTCCATATAAACAAAATCAAAGGTACTTTATAGGAAAACAAAAAAAGCCCCTTCCCCATTTAAGCCCCCTTAGAACCTTTTAATAATGACAAAACATACCTGATATTAAATATAAGAAGACTTTTATTAAATATAAAAACTTACCTGATACATAAAAAGAGGATAGGACAAAATAAAGAGTACAGAATTTGGTATAGATAGGCGTTTGGTATTATTTTTTCTCCTTAATCTCTTAAGAGGTTAAGAAGAAAAAATAATTTTTTAATAGTTTCCCGTGTGGCGACAGTGGGTTTTCGAAAATTGAAATTACCAAAACTGACTGCCTGCTATAGCAACAGTAAAAATCAGTAATTCATTTAATGTTTAATAGGCGAGGTGAAATATAAAGAAAATTTCTGACTACAGCTTGTAATTGCAATTGATAAATTGTAATAACATAAAAAAAAAAATCAATAATAAAAAAACAAGAGTTACTAATTAAATGTACGATATCAAAATAAATATTATCTTGTAAACGAAGGTTAATCAAATAATAAAAAACAAAACAAAGTTTTTAAATATACCTAGTCTAGCCATAAATTCTCTCACAACTCATGTGATTAGTTTTATCTCTATGATAAGAAGGGGTGGCCTTGGTCTTGCTGAATCCTGCAGGGCTAAAGGTCCCTCTAGCCAGCCAGGTAAATCATATCAGTCAACTTCCTGTTATTGAGATGGGAGGGTCAAGAAAAGAAAACCGTGCCAGTGTTTTAGCTCTGTTCCATTGCGGGAATACTCCGACTGAAATTTTCAAAATTTTAAAACCCTTAGGATTCAGTCGTCGTTTTGTTTATCGCACCATCGACAGATACAAGGAGACCGGTGGTACTCAGGACCGGCCTCGAACGGGCTGTCCACGGAGCGTTAGGACCACAGCTAAGATAAAAGCAGTGAGGGCACGCATTGCAAGAAATCCACTTCGAAAACAAAAAATGCTGGCCTGGGAGATGAATACGTCAGCAAGAACAATTATTGGTGAAGACCTTGGTCTAAGGGCCTACCGACGCGCCACTATTGGTCATCTTCTTACTCTTTCTCTGAAGAAGGGGAGAATAGAAAGAAGTAAAGCATTGCTCAGCAGGTAGGCAGGTAACCTGCACAGGCCAATTCTTTTCACAGAAGAAAAAATTTTTGCTGTAGAGGAGAAGTTGAATTAACGAAATGATAGGGTTTATGCTACCAGCTCCAAGGAAGCAGCCAAAGCCGCAAAGAAGGTGGAAAGAGGCCACCCTCCTTCAAGTGTAATGGTTTGGTGGGGTAGGGAGTTAGCTGGGAAGGTGTAACAACCCTCCATTTTTGCGATGAAGGAGTAAAAATGAAGGCTAAAACATACCAGGAGGATGTGCTGGAGAATTTTGTACTTCCCGTGAACGATACCCTTTTAGCTGAGAAGCACTGGATATTGCAGCAGGATTCAGCTCCAGCACATAAAGCAAAAAGGACGCAAGCCTGGCTACGCAAAAATCTCCCGTAATTTATAACTGCTGAACAACGGCCCTCTGGTAGTCCAGACCTCAACCCTCTGGATTACAAACTGCGGTCTGACTTGGAGGACATGGCCTGCAGAGTGAGACACCCTAACATGGAATTATCGAAGAGGTCCCTGGAAAATGCTGTTACAAATTTCCCCATGGAAAAAGTGTGTGCCGCCATAGATGAGTGGCCAGGTCGTTTGAAGGCCTGTTTTCCTGCAAAAGGAGGACATTTTGAAATATAATTTGATAATATAATTATAGTAATAATAGAAATTATTAGTTTCTGTTAAAAGTAATAATAGAAGTTTGTATTCTTTGTTTATTAGTATAATGTAATAAACATTTTTATAGCACTATTGTTTTTTTTAATATTTAAGTTTTTCTTTGTGACAGAATTTATGGCTAGACTAGGTATACCAGAAATAATGAAAACAAAAAAATTACAAAATAAAAATTAAAATGAAACTTCTGAGGAAAATAATGTAACAATTATGTCAGTTAAACAATTTTTATTCAAACGAAAATAACGATTTTCAAGGCCATACAAATTATGAGAACACAAATAATTAGATAGGTTACAAAAATTATCACTTCGTAACACAGAAATAACCATATGACTTGAGCTTCAGAACCAAGACTAACTCTCCAGTCCATCGCTCCTTATACGTATACGAGTACTAGCAGACCCGGCCTCGCGTTGCTGTGGCTCAGTAGCTATAATGCGTAGAATTAATTACATCCTAATATTTTTAAATAAATAAATTCAAACCAATATTCACTGATTAAGATGAAAACCTCCCAGCTAATCAAAATCCAACGTGATTACGAATAGAACATTACACCATTTGAACGTATTTGGTAAGGAATCTAGGAAAGTTAAATTTTTTATTTTTTACATCTCATATTTCATTGTAGGTAGTATTAATAGTTCGTTTGGTAAGTTCTGCTTATCAAAAAATATAAAATAACATTTACGTATTTAATTTAAAATATTAGGTAGATAACGTTAATTTACAAATATTTATTTAGAATAATAATCTAATGTTTTTTACATAATAAAATTAAGAATTTCTATTTATTCAAGTACTAATTTGTTCACAATCTTTTTGGTTAACCTGTTTTTTGCTAACACAAACAGATTTGATGGTTTCCCATACGTGGTAAGGCGACATACCATTGCCCATGGTAAAAACACGGATTTTCAAAGTCCAAGCCGCAAGTGGACATTGTTTGCCCTTGGGATTTGTTTATGGTCATGGCAAAAGCCAAAATTATAGGATATTGAAGTCGTTTAAATTTTATTGAAAATTCTGACGGTGCCAGGGGGAGTAGGTGGCAACAGGACGATATCTCCTATAAACCTTCCTTCAAATGTTGCCTATTTTTGCTTCAATAACATTTCCTGGGATCCTTTTAATGACCAAACGTGTACCGTTGCACAATTGAGGTGGATTTAAGTTACGAAGAAGAATGATCGGTGAGCCAATCTTCAACTGGAGATTGTTTGGTTGGTGCATTCCATGTATATCCAGGGAATTCAAAAATTCAGATGGGAAATTTACGACTTCGTTTACATCTAGAACATTGTCAATTGATTTTAGAAGTTTATTCCATGGAAATCAACATTTTTTGCTGCCAAAATAGCACGACTACCCAGCCAATTATAGTCCAAATAATTGTTCAAAATATCAGTAAAGACACTTTATATTAGTTCATTTTTCGTCTCTACAACAGTACAGAAATTTTCTGGTAATTTGATAAATTTTGAATTTCGAAGCAGCTCTATTTCACCGTTTCCAATATAGAGAGAGCCATTGTTTAGAAAATATATCTGTAGATGGATCATTTTGCAGTACTACTCTCATATGTATGGTGGATAAATCTGAAACTTTTACACAACGTTTAAGTTTATCTAAATATCAGTTATTCCTGTTCAGGAGAGATGTAATTATCTGTATGTTTAAAATTTAAAAAAAATTCCCCGAAGATTTGTAATCCTTTCTTATTCTATGGTAATTTAAAGTAGACTATGATTTGGAATGATATTTTGGGTTAAATTTCACCGGAATACATTTATTTACTTATCTAAAAGAGCCACGGCAAAGCGTTTCAGGGTTTAGCTAATAATTGGAATAAAATGGAATATAAAAAAATCTGGTGCGTGCGTGCAACACACAACTTTCACTTACCAACTTAGATTAGAAATTAATGCGTTGTGTTAATGCCACTTCTCACTCAGTTACACGTTTTTCCACATTCATTTCTTATTTATGTTTTCATTTGCTCTATAACAAACACTAATTTCTTTTATTATTAAATAAAAGTTTTTATTGGAGATAATTCGGCAATGCAAACATAACACTCCAAGTCGACTGATTTTATAATTCTCTATGTACTTGTTGAATATTTCATTTATTTCCCATGAAACAAATCATTTCCAATAAATGAACATAAGGGCATTAATTATGAACAATGGTCTGTCATTAAAAGCGTCGTCATGTTTGGGCTCAACGTGTTTTATGAGTTGACTGAATATTTTTCTTTTTTTCTCCTCTATATGTTTACTTGGTTTTTATCATATCTCATATTTAGCCATTTTTTATGTTTAGGCGTAATGAGAGACAGTTTATTTCTCCATATAAACAAACATAAAGATACTTCATAGGAAACAAAAACAAATAAACAAAAAAGGCCCCTACCCCATTCAAGCCCCCCAGAACATTTTAATAATGATAAAGCTTACCTGATATTAAAGAACACCTAATTTTCATTAAACATGACGAATTTGATGAAAATCGTTAAAGCCGTTTCTGAGAAAATCGAAAAAAAGGTAAAAATTGCAAAAATAGTTAAGAAATAAAGTGCCCCCTCCGTTTGACCAATTTTGATGAAATGCGGGCTATCACATCTTTAACATATACATACATCAAATACCCAGTTTGATCAAAATCGTTAAAGTTTTTTTTGAGTAAATAAAAAAACATGTGAAAATGATACAAAATTTATTAAGTGAAGTCCCCCCTCCGGTTGATCAATTTTGATGAAATGTTGGCTATCACATCTTTGGCACAAACGTACATCAAATACCCAGTTTGATCAAAATCGTTAAAGCCATTTTTGAGTAATTAAAAAAACACGGGCTAATGATATAAAATTTATTAAGTAAAGTCCCCCCTCCGGTTAATCAATTTTGATGAAATTTTTACAGTCATATCTCGGGCATATAAATACGTCAAAGATCAAAATCGTTAAAGCCGTTTTTGAGTAATTAAAAAACACAGACACACACACAGAGACCATTTCACGGGACTTGGTCATTTGGACTCAGGGGACCCCAAAACGTGTATTTCCGTTGAAAACCGGAAGTCGAAATTTTTCACGATCGCAATACTTCCACTTACTACATATTTCATGTATAGGTAAGTAAAAGTTACCTTTTTTTTCCACCCTTGTCTGCCAAATCATTCTCAGGTATATCTGAGTGCCCTTTTATCCAAGTAAATGCAATCCAATTATTTCCATCTGTTTGCAGGTTTCTTAATTGCTTGTGAATTTCCTCGATGATTGGTGTATGGCAGTGTGTGTTTGCGATCATGTGTAATGAACATTGGCTGTCGGTTAGTACGTTAATAGTTATATTTGTGATTTTTAAGTCTATTAAATGTTCTAAGGCCTTAAGAATGGCGAATTGTTCGGCTTGGTTATTCGTACAATCCGCGCCAAGTCTACACTTTATAATTTTCTGTAATATCCGATTTTCAAATATTAAACTAGCGCAGCCTACATATTCGCCATCCTTACTACCGTCTGTGTATATTTCAAAATCTGTGGTGTGGTTAGAGTTCAGTATAATACTTGGATATTCTGTAGGATGTGGCCAGTCTTTGTAGTCTGTAAAGTGTTCCACGTCTCCAGATTTGAAAGTTTCAGTATCGGTTTTTATGGATAATAAATGGAATTTACTTACATAAAAGTCGGTTAATATACTTATAGGAATCATTTTGGCTAAGACAAAGGCTGCTTCATCGGAGAGGGTTCGGAAACCTTTGGCAATTTTAAGTGCCATCAGCCTCTGGACCCTCTCCAACTTTCTAATATTATACATTTTTTTTAATGCAGGATACCAAATTTCTATACCATAGGCGAGGATAGGTAAAATCGCGCCCCTGTACAGAATATCTAGAGCCTCCGTTCTTAACACCCAGGTTGCTCTCGCCGCTATGGAAAGGGGATTTATTAAATTAATAAGTTTGTTTTGTAGAATGTCTATATGAGTGTTCCATGTTAATTTTCCGTCAATTGTTATCCCTAGATATTTTAAGGTACGTACGTTACGAAGATAGGAATTTTGAATCGTTATTTGAAGTTCTGGAAATTGTCTTTTCCTAGTAATGACCATGTAATTAGATTTTTGTGTGTTAAAAGACAGTTTGTGTGAGTGTGCCCAATTGTTTACTTTGTGTGATACTATTTCGATTACTCTTTGTAAATGTTGAAAATGTTCCGAAGTTATTATGATAAGTATGTCATCTGCAAAAGCAATAAGAGTAACATTAGGTGGAAATATTTCTGTTAGTAGTGAGTCAACTATTAAGTTCCACAGTAGCGGAGAACAGCAGGAGCCCTGGGGTGTTCCAATTGATTGATTCCGTCTATCCGATCTATCGCTGAGATAATCTCTCAGAATCCTGTAAATGTTTTTTGGACATTGGAATCGTTTAAGGGAACTCCATGTTGACGGCCACCATGCACTATCGAACGCTCCACTGATATCTAAAGATATTAGTACACTGTGCTGTTTGTTATCTAAGGAATTACGAATAATTTGATTAGCTTTGCAATGTGCATGGGTAGTGCTTTTTTGCTGAGTGAACCCGAATTGGTTTTCACTCAATAGTTTTTTGCTGTGGAGATAATGTGACAACCTGTTGTGGATTATTTTCTCCAAGACTTTGCCTCCAGTTGGGATCAGACATATAGGCCTAAGTGAGGTTATATCCCCTATTTTCTTGCCTGGTTTACTAATCAGAACTAGCTTTGATTTTTTCCAAATACCTGGAAAAATTCCTCGCCTGAAACATGTTTCGTAAATATTGTACATGGTTCGTGGAAAAGTTTCGTATAGCTTTTTATATATTGAGGAGGTAATGCCGTCAATGCCTGGACCTTTGTTATCATTGAGGTTATTGATAACATCTGATAATTCTAACTCATTCAGAGGGATGTCATCGTCAGTATCAGGTAGTTATATTTGTTATCAGTATCAGTTGTGTTATATTTGTACTAGCATTCCCCGTCGCGGCATTGCCCGGGAGGCTTTAAAATCAATTCTGTGATCATTATCTTGGTATTGATTTAATATAATATGTTTAAAAAATCAATTTAAAACATACTTTTGTTGCCTCATTATATCGGTAAGGAAACAATTCACCAGCTGCCATTAGTTCCACAAATCCGGCATGGGTTGAATGCTGAGACATATGAGTATAATAACTAGTGGAATCAGAATAATTGTCACCGTAATCATTTTGAGTAAGCGCAGAAAATTTGTCCCAATTTTTGATGAAATGTAGTACAACAATTTGCCAAAAATGGAGAAGAGATCGAAATAAACACGCACCATCCCCAATCATGGGAATCACAGTGTGCATAATTTGATTACCACAGATCTATATAAATAAAGTTGAAATTCTGTTTGTTTGTTTGTTCTTTATAGAAATCCATACCGTTTGTCTTAAATTCTCCAAATTTCACTCAGTGGTTCTTTGATACCAGGTGCGAACACCTGTCCATATTAAAATTGCATAACTTCAGCCAATCTCTTGGTATATTCTTTATTGTTAAAAAATTCGTCATGATCTCGCTTTACAATGTTTTTTTTTACAAAATCGACCGTTTGAGTCGAAAAAACGGCCTAAAAAATCGTTTTATAGATTTTGAAGAGTGCGAACACCTGTCCATATTAAAATTTCGTAACTTCAGCCAATCTCTGGGTATATTCTTTATTGTTATAAAAATCGTTATGATCTCACTTAAAATTTGTTCACGTTTATTAGAAGAATGAAATTCCCCGGGTGAAACCGGGATCTACAGCTAGTATTTAAATAATCAGTAGCCATATTTTATGTGAATGTCTATTTTAATAATCTTGTAACGTTAAATCGATATTCAAATAAAAAACATATGGTTTAAAATCTCAAAAATAGATTTCCGTTAGAGTTAAACGACGATTTCGCCATTTAAGCCCCTTAGGGTTTACATTTTTGAAATTTCTTTCTTAGTGGTTACCTACATCGCGTTTAAAATCTAAATTCCGAATTACAAGTTTCTATCATTAGTAGTTTTTGCTCTGCGTTGATTCTGTCAGTCAGGACAAAGCCTCTTATATATCTAGAGATTAAGAGTTTTGTTAACATTGAAATCATTTTTAATATGTAATAATTGTTCTCAATAACATTTCTTTTACTGAAATTTATTTGAACAGGTTTGGAAACCTATATTAACCTCCTTATTAGTCAAGGTGCTTATTATTTATATAAATGTAACATATGTGTGTAACCCAGCCAATAAAAAACAATTTAATAAAATGGCATCTTTCGTTTCCTTATTGTATGTATGTCATAAAACAACACAAAAGAATTACATCAACCCGATAAACTACAGAAACGAAGCAGTATTGACAACGACAAGATGTATACTAAAGACAAAAAAATATCTAATTTCACATTCAACATTATGATAACACATTTGTCAAATTTGGAAAACATCTATCGCTATTTTTAGTAATGATTTTTTCTCTTTCTGTAACTAATTTTGAAGGCTATGCAGGTCCATAATTCAGAAACGGGTTGACATATCTTAGTAATATTTCACAATTTATTTAGTAGTTACAATTAGTACACATGTACCAAATTTCAAGAATATCTGAGATGGTGAGGCTCAAGCCTGTGTTGAATTGACATGAAATGACCCATGCGCAAAATATCTTGACCAGATTTTTTAAACAAAACCCATACAAGACGACACATCACCGAAACAGACGACGACTTGGCAGCTCTACTACCTCTATCGTTACCTCCTCCTACCGGCGTTTCACTTAAAAGAAATCCACAAAGCAAGCAACAGACTTCCGAACCGAAGCAAAGGCTATGATAAAGCACCGGGCTATGATCTTATCACTTCCTCTATCCTTCGTCACCTACAACGAAAAACTGTTTTGTATCTTACACACATCTATAACTCTATCTTACAACATATTATCCTCTTTTTTTGAAACTCTCCACAGTCAAAATGATTACTTAACCTTCTAGTCCCACTAAATCCTTCATCCTACTATCCTATCGCACTTCAGTCGCTTTCCGATCTTTTGACAAGTTAACCAGATATCGTTTAATAGATTAACTTCCTAGTTTCCCTGGGGTTGTGGTACTTCAGAAAGGTTCCGCTTTTTGCAAGATTACTAGACCTCCCAAAACATCTTTTATTGTATAATCGCAATCAAGATTTTGCAGCTGAGGCAACAACGCATGGCAACGGACCATGAGATGGGCCAAGGATCACAGTAAAAAGAATAGCAGGGAGAGCGAGCCTTTAAAGACAGTATAAGGACCAAATTATGGGTGCAAAGATTGAATAGCCACATCAGAATAGATCTGACATGAACTTTGTATTTATGACCCTTGAAGAATACATTAGAACTGAAAAACAACTGGCCAACCGGCACAATACAGACCTCTGTTAAGCTAGCAGGACCAATACTGCCGAATCCAACGCAGAGCACAAATTCTAAAACCTATTCAACATTCTACTATGATATCTAACTAATATAATATTTGTAGTTTAGGATTTATAATGTTCTCGTGTAACTCAAAAAGTACGTTTTGAACTCGTAAATAGCGGGAGCCGTAATGGATGAATAATTGAAAAATCACAATCTCGTTCCGGAACGAGCACAGATTCTAAAACCTATTCAACATTTTACTATGATATCTAACTTATATAATAGTATAGGATTTATAATGTTCTGCAGGCTGTAACTCAAGAAGGATGTTTTGAACTCGTAAATAGCGGGTGCCGCAAAGTATAAATAATTGAAAAATGTTCCGGAACGAGCACAAATTCTAAAACCTATTCTACATCCTACTATGATATCTAACTAATAAAATAGTATAGTATCACGTTCCGGAACGTGATTGTGACTTTTCAATTATTTATCCTTTGCGGTACTCGCTACTAACAAGATCAAAATTTATTTTCTTGAGTTACAGCCGGCAGAACATTATAAAAGCTATATTATTTTATTATTTAGATATCATAGTAGGATGTAAAATAGGTTTTAGAATTTGTACTTGTTCCAGATCGTGATCGTGATTTTTCAATTATTTTTCCTTTGCGGTACTCGCTATTAACGAGATCAACAATTATTTTCTTGAGTTACAGCCAGCGGAAGTATAAAAATCGTATTCTATTATAATTATTAGATACCATAGTAGGATGCTGGATAGGTTTTAGAATTTGTGCTCGTTCCGAAAAGTGGTTGTGATTTTTCATTTATTTATCCTTTGCGGTACTCGCTACTAACGAGTAGAGATATTGTTATCTTAATATACAGCCAGGAAAACATAAATCTTATGTTCATAAATCTTATGAATATTATGTTTGCTTGGTATCACACTACTAATATAAATTGTTTTTAGAATTTGTGCTAGTTCTTAATAGCGATGTTTTTTTTTTTTTTTTTAAGAACTTTAAGCGCTTAGTAATTATTAATGACTCCGAATTTCTATAAAAGGACACGACTTGCATTATTTTTCTTGCAGCACAAAATCAGTACCAATGATTCCAGGTTTAATTTCCCTTATTTTAATAAAGTTAGCAGCGCCAACTCCTAATTTCTCCATAAGGGCACGAGGGACAAATTAGTTCTTGCAGCACAAATTATCAAAAAATGAGCACTAAACCCTTTAATTGGTCCCGTTGGATTCTGCTGATTTGTTCCTGCTAGCTTAACAGAGGTAGCTCTAACTATATTAGGCTGCCAAAATTTATGCCTTCAAACCTTTCACCGTGGAACAAAATTGTTAAATTATTTTCTTCTGCAGTTGTTTCAAGCATATCTCCCGTTGTAAACGACATACAACATATATTATTTGCAGATATTGGTGAGTATGTAACACCTAACTATGGTGACATTTAGTAGGTTGAGTTTTGTTCTAAATAAAGATAAAGATTCCAATAAGGTGCAAGTTACGTACCTCCATTCTTCAGGTCCATCACCCTATTTTATATATTCCACACCACCTGATACACTGTGGATCTTGTTTGCAGATGTGATATGCTAAGTGAACCCCATCTCACAAACTGCAAAATTGAACAAATATGTGAGATCTTTCAAAGGTTCAAGTCCCGATGAAACTGATTTATTATCCCTTAACTAAATGTGCTATAGTCGCTAGCGGAACCAGGGCCTCCTCAATAAGTCTTCTCTGTTCGTTTCTATCCTTCGCCACCCTAATGATAACCCTTATGTAATGTAATTTTAACCCTTAACATTACATATTTACTTTTTAATTTTAGGTGTATACATATGTGACCTTTCTCCATTGTAAATATGTAAAAGTTATAGCCACTGCTTGTTTCATTGTAATGTGTTGCTTGATTCATTCAATGAACTATTGGAATATTATCTGAAACGATAAAAATTCTGGTATTTTTTCATAATCTATTTCTATTTTATTATTTTAACTTCAAAAATCATTGTGCGACTTAAGTGAAATTTCTTATTTTTCCACAAGTCAATGAAATAGTGCTCCTATAACTAAAATCATTAAAATCTGAGAAATCAATCAGTGTGTTGATTTTACATGGAATGAACCTTAACTAAAGCATTGAACTGATACATTATGCATTAAGTTATATATAAGAGGCTTTTAAGGAATTAAACAATCCATTACAAACTAAAAGGCCTGTCTGAATATTTCACTTTAAATTCATTTTTAATTTGAAAACAATTAAAAAAGTTTGCTGTAATATGTTCCATGTTTTTCCATTGTTCCCTGGCCTCTAAAATTCATGCAAATTAAAACCTCTTCTAAAATATGTCTCCCTCAAAAATTTAGATGGCACATATTGCTACATAAACACCATCCCTTTTCTGGACATTCCTTTTAGAAAGGGAAAATGTATGTCGTGAATATAGATTTTTCCCAATATGACGTAAATTCGAATGAATAAATACTGAAAATGAGTTATTCCAGCTCGGTCATTTAGTGTGTTTTCTTTGTTTTGAGTTCATGAATGCACCCCTAACGATTTTTTTTCCAGGATTGCATTTAATATTCACAGTTATCTTCTATTTAATATTGTTCGATGATCATTATAGTGTATAGATTTACAATTAGAAGTAAAACTAAGAAATTAGCTTTTTTATCCTATTAACGATTTAAATATTTTTTTATTTCTTTTTATGTTTAAAAAGGAAAGGGAAACATGCTGTAAATGCTGTTTTAAAGGTCGGATAGTGGTTGTACTCGACTGAAGAGGAAGACAACTTCTCGTCCTGATCTACGGCCTCTTCAGTGCCTAAGGATGGAAGGCTTACGTCATCCCAGGAGCTTATTGCCATCAATTGATCTCCATCCCCTAAAACAAAGGAATCATAATGTTTATTGAATAACATTCTCAATAAGTATCGTCCATCGGGTTGTAGCAACATTGTGCAGAACTATTATTTATTTAAATTAAGTCATGTGACTTTTAATAATTATTTTTCATTATCAAAAAGACATATATAAAACATACTATATTAGATAAAATGGAATTAAATAAAATAGATTGTGTTCAATATTTCCTGATTATTGGAGTTTGTTGGAAGTTATCTAAGGAATCTCTGAACCCGACGTGATCCAGCCTGTAAGACTGTTTTTATAATTTTTTGCCGCACTTACAACAGGTGATAGGACTTCACACAATCTTATGGCATTTTTGTTCGGGAAGATGAAAAGTCAGCAGATTTTAAAGTCGATATGGTGAGGGGCCTACCTAACCGGATGGAAGCAGCATCGGCGGCGACAGAACACACCGATTTAGTTAAGCATAGCGAAATCGCGGATTTTTGAGCCCGGGATTTCTGAGGTATCCTCCGTGCGGACTCCAGCCTCGACCAGAGATGACTGGCTGTTGGCGGAAATCGAGTAGTTCTCCGAGATGGTGCGGCCTTGGAGTGTCGAAGTAGACATGCAAAAGGCCCATAGCATCGTCAACGAGACCTCGCAGCAGGAGTAAGGGACGCCAGCTCTGTTTCTATCAAGAACGGTTCCACAGTAAGGCCACCAAGTGACGAACTCCGCGTAACAGGAAGCCATCAAAACCCCCAAATATTCCGGAATACTAATTCCCGCATCGGCGGTGCGGAACCCGTCGCGGAGATTATACATTGCCGCCTATTCGTCCGATACCGTGGACGCGTGAATGTTGGTTGCGTGACGTGTGGTGGAAACAGGAGTTGCCGTATGTTGGTGGCACGGTTTATCTTGCGACGAAGACAGACAAACGATTTCTCACTCTACGCAGCGGATGGGACACCCAGGCCAACCTATGGATCGTGGCTTGTCCAGGTATTCGATGAAAGATTGTTTAGCACTTCATCTTAGCGGAAATTAATCAACCCCATCGCGCCGTGTTCGAACAGCTTCACCGACTGCGTCGCATGCCAACGGTGCAAGGTGCAACGGCGCACACAGGGGTATTTGGCCCTAAAAGCTGGCCAAAACCCATTTTTTTAAATTTGAAATGACTCTGGTAAATAATGACTCGAAGTTCAAGTAGAGGACCTGTTGGATCATGCAAGATGATTTTTATCTCTTCCAGGCTCTTAATCCGGCGGCTATTCTTAGCCTTTACCTCTTCTCAGCTCATAAATATTAGTCTACAAAATATAATAATTTTCTTTGTTTTTAATAAAGGATCGGCATTATCATATGATGGATAGTTCGAGGCCAGGTTTGTACTTGTTATCCAGGCAGTTATAATTTTCGTTTATTCAATACTAATTGTAAGTATTATCAATATCTTTTTGTTTTTTGGAAGGTAGATTTTAGAGCTAAAAATTAAATTTAAAGGTTGAAAAGTTATACTTCTGGTCATTTCTGGGCAACGAAATATTTTTTATGATAATGTCTAATTATCGTAGATTAGGTTTCATGAAAAAAATTCTGCGGATAGCTGCGGATGGGAGACTTATAATTTTTTATTTCAAAAATGTCAGTTTCATTAATTTATAAAAAAATTAAATTTTGTTATATTTTAATTTATTTATATTTTAGGACCTTTAGGAAGAATAATAGTAACCCGAAGGGAATTTTTTGACATATTCTTAAAGTCGAAAGTATTCGCTTATGAAAAAAAGAAGACATTCTTTAGTCTTTTCTCACTGGGCAATATTGTAATAGCTTAGAGCAGGTGAAAGAGCTATAACATAAATTATCCATTTTAAGGAACGATTTGCAATTAAGATGGAATGCTTCTTTAAGCAAAAGAAAAGTATTTGAAACCAGCAACAAGGAATGGCTAAGTGGAACGATATAAATTAAAATCTCAAGATCAAGTGGACGCCCTGAAAATCATTTGGTAGTGAAAGAAGCAAGAGGCGCAAAACAGAAAAACTAACAGAATCAACTAGCACTGATATGAAACTATATGATATAACACCACGTTTATAAAACTACGAGATTCTGGAGATATCAATGTGTTCCATGTTCTGAAGGATCTAACAAAAACTGCATCTCGTGTCATAAAATATATGAAAGCATTTAAAAATATAAATTTGTCGGAAAAAATAGAAAAACTATCTATCTGCACTGGAAGCTTTATGTATATATATTGACTATTGGAGGTTCTATCAAGGGGTCATTTCATAAATTTAGAAATGTTTTCTTGTTGAATATTTTATTTTATTGGAGTAATTTGAACTATTGCTGGCAACACTGTTTTTTTGTTAAATTTTTAGCCTCAGCTGTTACCATAAAAATACTTTTTCCTTGATATATTTTTGTTACATGAAATAAAGCATTTTTCAGTGTTATTGTCTGGCCTTTGTGAAACTTTAATAGGTTATGGGCCCAGACATGGATTCAAGAGCTATAATTGTTATTGATAAATTGTTGGGCCAATCGAATTGGAAAGATTGGAAATTCCAGGTAAGGATTCAACTACAATGTAATAATGCTATGCAGGCTGTTGAAGGAATACATAAGAAGCCTGATGAGCTGACTTCGGGAGCTACCAGTGCAGATGTGGAGAAGTATAATAAGGAATTGGCCGAATACAACAAAATAGAATTCTATGCACAGGGTTTAATTGCTTCTAGTGTAACTCCTGAGGTAAGAAAACTTATTAATATGTGTACTACTGCCAAACAGATGTGGGACAAGCTGCTCAGTATTTACGAGCAGCGTACCGAACAGCGTCAGGACCGTTTATTTAATGAGTTTTTCGGGATAAATGAGATGGATACTACTGATAGTGTTGCTAGTCATATTGCTAGGCTAGAAAAATTGTGGGAGGAATTGAAAGATGAGACTTGGAAGGAAGATAAAGCGAAACTTCCAGATTCTTTGTTTTTAAATAGAGTACTCAATACTCTGCCGGCTCGTTATTTCGAGTTTATCAATGCGTGGGAATCTGTCCCTAAGAAAGACCGTACCATTGATTTACTTAGGGAACGGCTTTGTACCGTTGAGTTGCGATTTAATGAGAGATGTAGTATGGGAGAGAGTCACAAAAATTCTTTGGCTTTGGTCGTTTCCAAAGACAAGAACATCTCCAAAGATTATAAAAAAATTAATAGGGGGCCACGTTGTTTTACCTGCAACGAGTTTGGACATATAGCCAGATTTTGTCCTATTAAAAAATGTAAAGATGCAAAGATCAGTCAGGGTGGGGCAGAATCAGCATATCTGGGTATCTCAGGTATCTCTGAAGTTATAGGCACCAGAAGTAATGTGTGGGTGGCAGATTCTGGAGCGAGCCATCATATGACAATGAACAAAGATTTTTTTATTAATTTTCAATCTTTTTCAGTTTTCCAGCCTGTGCTTATTGGAAATGGGCAGCATGTCATGGCTGTTGGTAAAGGAGATATTTTGATTGAAATGCAAGTCGATGAAAGGTGGGAGAAAGGCACCATGTATGATGTTTGGCTAGTTCCAGACCTGGGTAAGAATCTTTTTTCTATTTTGTCTTTGGTTAATAAAGGGCTAAAGGCGATTTTCGACTCAAATGGATGTACTATTATCAGAGGTAATGCCATAGCTGCCACTGCCTCTAGAAGCCAAGGCATTTTTAGAATGAATATGAGAGTCGTTATGCCTAGATTTTCTCCTCAAGCAAATTTAGTTCATAAGTCTGATAGTTTACAGATTTGGCATGAGCGCTTGGGCCATCAAAATAAGAAACATATAAAAGTTTTTTTAAAAGGGCTAGGTATAGATTTTGTTGATGATGATTATTTTTGTGAGGCATGTCTTTATGGCAAACAACATAGACTGAGTTTTGGCCAGCGCACTATAAAGCCCCAGAAGCCTGGTGAATTAGTGCATGCAGACGTTTGTGGCCCTATGCCTGTGACATCTTTGGGTGGATCCCGCTACTTTATAGTCTTCAAGGACGACTACAGTAAATTTAGAAGAGTTTATTTTCTAAAAAGTAAGTGTGAGGTAGCAGACAAATTAAAAGCTTTTATGGCGGAGGTTCGGACATGTGGGCACGTATTAAAAGAGGTACTCACAGATGGAGGAACTGAATTTAATAATAAGGAGGTAATAAAAATTATTGAAAATGAAGGGTTATCGCATCGCGTGACAATGCCATATACTCCCGAACAGTGTGGTGGTGCCGAACGGGAAAATCGCACCATAGTAGAGGCTGCGCGCAGCATGTTGCATGCCAAGTCAATGCCTGAGCACTTGTGGGCCGAAGCCGTTAACACAGCCACATATGTCATCAACAGGACAGGGCCCACCCCTGTGGATGGAAAGTCGCTATACGAATTGTGGTTCGGAAAAAGAGCAGTTGTCGATCATTTGAGGGTTTTTGGCACTGAGTGCTTCGTGCATGTCCCAAAGCAGCGGAGAAAGAAATGGGATAAGAAAAGTGAAAAGGGCCATTTAGTAGGGTATTGTCACGACAAGGATGGATTTAGAGTCTGGATTCCTCATAGGAATGAAATAATTAGTAGCAGAGATATTGTCTTCAAAATTGAAGAAGTAAGTTCATGTTCTTCAGGAGAATTTGTTGCAGAACCGGATTCACAAGATTGTAATGAATATCAAGAGTATGTTGTGGTCCCATCATCTGATGACGTGAAGCAGGTTGTGGCATCTAGTCCAAATGCAGATAATCTTGGCGTGACAGATGTGCCAAGCTCAGTAAAGTTGAGAGACAGGGATACACTGAAGAAACCTACTCGTTTTGAGGATTACGCTATGCTAGCCGCATGTGAGGAACCAGTCACGCTAGAAGAGGCACTAGCATCTGAAGAAGAGCAAAATTGGAGAGAGGCTATTCGTGAAGAGCTTGAGTCTTTGGAAGAAAATGGTACGTGGATCCTTGTTGACCTGCCTGAAGGGAGGAATGCTATTGACAATCGTTGGGTTTTCAAGAGGAAAGAGAGTGCTGATGGAACAATACGACATAAAGCAAGGTTAGTTGTTAGAGGTTTTTCACAAAAACCCGGTGTTGATTTCAGAGAGACGTTTTCTCCCGTTGTGAGATGGGACACCATTAGAGCCTTTTTGAGCATTGTCAAACTAAATAAATTTAATTTGGGCCAATTTGATATTAAAACGGCTTTTCTAAATGCACCCATAGATGAGGAAATTTATATGAGGCAACCGAAGGGTTTCAGTGATGGTTCAGCTCGAGTTTGTCTGCTGAAGAAAAGTTTGTATGGCCTTAAACAGGCTTCTAGGAGGTGGAACAAAAGGTTTGTCGATTTTTTGGAGGATTGTGGTCTGGTTTGCTCTGATGAAGATACATGTCTATTTATCTCATTAGACCACTCTTTGAGTTTAATTTTGTATGTAGATGATGGACTGGTGGCAGCTAAAAACCGACAAGTTTTAGACGACTTCTTTCTGAAACTGCAGAAGGAATTTAAAGCAACTATTAATTATAAAGTAAATAGATTTTTAGGTATGGAGTTGTATCAGTTGCAAGATGGCTCTGTCTTCATAAGCCAGCAAATGTATGCGGAAAAGCTTATCAATAAGTTTGGGATGGATGAAGCGAACTCCGTGCTGACTCCTGTGGATCCCAGTCACCTTACGGACATTTGCACTGAGGATTTAGACCAATCCTTTCCGTACCGTGAGCTGGTTGGTAGTCTGATATATTTGTCCATTGCCACGAGACCCGACATTTCCTTTGCTGTTGGTGTGCTGTCCCAGGTGTTGGATAAACCCAAGGTAAAACACTGGAATATGGCTAAACGTCTGCTTCGTTATGTTAAAGGAACGCAAGATTTTGGTATTCACTATCAAGCCGATTCTATTTGCAAGTTGCATGTTTACACGGATGCCGATTATGCCGGAGATTCAGATGATAGAAGATCTATTACTGGACTATGTTTTCGTTATGGAGGGGGCGCTGTTACTTGGAGCAGTAGTAAGCAGAAATGTATAGCGCTTTCTACAACGGAAGCAGAATTTATTGCCGCAAGTCAGGGAGCAAAGGAAGCAATGTGGTTGTCACGTTTGTATGGTTCTTTTCTTGGTGTCAGCGATGTTCCAATTCTCGTAATAGATAATCAGAGTGCCATTCGGCTTATTAAAAATCCCGAATTTCATAGTCGTACTAAGCACATAGACATTCGTTACAAGTTCGTGAGGGAGAGATACCAGGAAGGCGAGCTGCATGTCCAGTATATTCCAAGTGGAGAACAGGTTGCAGACATCTTCACAAAGGGCTTATCAAGACCACGTTTCGAGAAACTGAGGGAGAGGTTGGGTTTAATTTCCAAAAGTATTGTGTTGTCTGGAGTTCAAATTAAGGGGGGATGTTGAATATTTTATTTTATTGGAGTAATTTGAACTATTGCTGGCAACACTGTTTTTTTGTTAAATTTTTAGCCTCAGCTGTTACCATAAAAATACTTTTTCCTTGATATATTTTTGTTACATGAAATAAAGCATTTTTCAGTGTTATTGTCTGGCCTTTGTGAAACTTTAATATTTCTAAATTTACTACGGATACGGAGTAACTTAACGTAAAACTTTATGGGTCTTTTGCAGAAAAGCACCCCCAGTGATTTTATAATGTGAAAAGTGATTTCACATGTTAATGAATATTTATTTTAAATTGATCATATGATATTTTATAACCTAGATTCAATCTTGTTTAATTAACAATCTATTTGTGTTTAAAAAGTTTTGTAATGGGCCTTATTAAGTTGATTCAAGAAGTTCCAGACAAAAGGAATGCAATAGAATTCCTTCAAAATAAGGGAATTCTACATAAAATGCCGTATTGGATCTGAAATGCACATGCAATTATTGGAGAAAAATGATAGGTGGGTTTGCCAAAAAAGAAGTTGCAGACAATATATTGCTCTAAAGAAAGGAACATTTTTAGAATACAGTAAGCTTTCTTATGAAATATTTGTATATTTTGTATATTCCTGGACTGTAGAATACACGACAACAAAATTCTGTGCGGAAGAATTCGGTATGGCCGAGCATACAATTACGGATTGGAAGATTTTTTTGCAAGAAGTTTGTGCCGATGCTATAATAAAAAATCCATCAGTTATAGGTGGAGAAGGGTTAACTGTTGAAATAGACGTAAGTCTTTTCTCGAAAAGGAAGTATAATGTTGGGAAAACATACCCGGAGCAATGGGTGTTTGGAGGGGTATGTAGGGAGAGAATGTTTCATGTATGTAGTTCCTGATCGATCAACTGAAACGCTAATTAATGTTGTGAAGGAATGCATCCATCCTGGTAGTATTATTATTTCGGACTGTTGGAAGAGTTATAATGGCATACCAAAACTATCAGGTTATGATTTCCGACATCTTACAGTGAATCATTCCAAAAAATTTCGTGACCCAATAACGGGAGCACACACTAATACTGTAGAAGGAATGTGGGCACTTGCGAAAAGAAGGAACAAAGTAGAAAGCGGAACTAGAAGAACTTTATTAGACTCTTATCTATGTGAATTTATTTGGAGAAATAGGAATAAAGACAAAGATCTTTTTGAAGAAATATTAAAAGATATATCAGCATTCATGCCTCCTAAATGAGATTTAATTTATTGTTTTTTAAATATAAAATATCTTAGTTCAAATATTGTGTTATTTATTAAAACTAGTAGCCATTATTTTATAGTAGAGCATTTAATATCAAATTAAAACATGTGATCAAATTTAATCAATCAATATATATTATAAAGCAAAGTGTACAATGTGCGTGCCGATAAGGCTCAAAAACGACTCAACGTACGTTTAAGAAAGTTATGTCAGGGTGTTGCTATAGAACCCCTAACGGAGAAGAAGGTTTCCGTTTTTCTCTTAAGGGTGTAAAATTGAAGAGAAAAGGACTGGAATTTTAAGCCTCTCGCACCATTTAATTAGCCTACCTGAGATTGAGATACGAGTTTATGAATGAAAAATTTAGTTCGAGCTCCAGACTACCAGGAAGCGCTAGGGTGTGTTTCACTCAATGTTTATTGTTCATTCATTCCGTTCAGTTTTTGTAAAGGTTATATATTTTTTCAGCTGTTCTTTTTAAATTACTAAAAAAGTAATCGATAATAATTAGTTTATCCTTTGCTTTTAAAATAAAATAATGATTCTACATCTCTACAATCTATTAGAAAACCAACTGGATTCCATAAAAAATTAATTATCTCAAAAGAAGGCTAATTGATCAACACATTACATTTAATCACTATATACTTAAGTAAATTTAATGCAATATGAGTGAACATTTTTTAGTAGTACAGTGAACGAATAAAAACAGACATAAAACAAAAAAGAAGAGCTGAATTGACTGATTATAAATCGAAAATAAAAAAGTTTGAAGTGTTCTTATTGTATGTAATTATGAAAAATTGTTTTATTACTGTGTATGATGAGCATTCCAGTTGAAAAAATCTGGTGCGTGCGCGCAACACACAACTTTCACTTACCAACTTACTTAGATTAGAAATTGACGTGTTTTGTAAAAATATCATTTCCCAAAGTCACACATTTTTCTACATTCATATCTTATTTTTGTTAATCGTTAAAGCCGTTTTTGAGTAAATAAAAAAACCTCGTGAAAATGATACAAAATTTATTAAGTAAAGTCCCCCCACCCGTTGATCAATTTTGATGAAATTTTTACAGTCATATCTCGGGCATATAAATACATCAAATACCAAGTTTGATCAAAATCGTTAAAACCGTTTTTGAGTAAATAAAAAAAACACGTGAAAATGATACAAAATTTATTAAGTAAAGTCCCCCCTCAGGTTAATCAATTGTGATGAAATGTTGGTTATCACATCTTTGGCATAAAAATACATCAAATACCAAGTTTGATCAAAATCGTTAAAACCGTTTTTGAGAAAATCGAAAAAAACTTAAAAAGTTATTAAATAAAGTACCCCCTCCCTTTGAGCAAATTTCATGAAATTTTTGCTGTCACATCGCGGGCTTATACATACTCTAAATACCCAATTTCAGGTTCGCACGGTTTATAGTTTTTGAGCTAGTCTGTTCACACACAGACACACAGACACACAGACACACAGACACACAGACACACACAGAGAACATTTTGCGGGACTTGGTTATTTTGACTCAGGGGACCCCAAAACGTGTATTTCCGTTGAAAACCGGAAGTCGAAAATTTTCACGATCGCAATACTTCCACTTACTATATATTTCATATATAGGTAAGTGAAAGTAAAAATGACTAACTCCAATTACAGCATTTTTACTTTCACTTACCCATATATGAAATATATAGTAAGTGGAAGTATTGCAATCGTGAAAAATTTCGACTTCCGGTTTTCAACGGAAATACACGTTTTGGGACCCCCTGAGTCGAAATAACCAAGTCCCGCGAAATGGTCTGTGTGTGTGTGTGTGTATGTGAACAGACTAGCTCAAAAACTATAAACCGTGGGAACCTGAAATTGGGTATTTAGTGTAGGTATCTGCCCGCGATGTGACAGCAAAAATTTCATCAAAATTGCTCAAAGGGAGGGGGTACTTTATTTAATAACTTTTTACGTTTTTTTCGATTTTCTCAAAAACGGCTCTAACGATTTTGATTAAACTGAGTATTTGATCTATTTATATGCCCGAGATATGACTAGAAAAATTTCATCAAAATTGATTAACCGGATGGGGGACTTAATAAATTTTGTATAATTTTCAGGTGTTTTTTTTTATTTACTCAAAAAACGGCTTTAACGATTTTGATCAAACTGGGTATATGATGTATGTATATGCCCGAGATACGACTGTAAAAATTTCATCAAAATTGATCAACCGGAGGGGGGACTTTCCAATTTTTACCTTTTTTTCGATTATCTCAAAAACGGCTTTAAAGATTTTTATCAAATTCGTCATGTTTAATGAAGGTTAGGTTTTCTTTAATATCAGGTAAGCTTTATCAAAATTAAAATGTTCTGAGGGGGCTTTTTTTTGGGGGGTGCCTTTTTTGTTTTTCAGAACAAAAATATTCAAAAGAAAAAATATTCAAAGAAAAATATTCAGTCAACTCATAAAACTCGTTGATCCCACGCATGCGGAGTACGCCTTTAATGACAGACCATTGTTCATAATTAAAGCCGTTCTGTTCATTTGAGAAGTGGCAATTAACAAAACGCATTAATTTATAATCTAAGTAAGTTGGTAAGTGAAAGATGTGTGTTGCGAGCACGCACCAGATTTTTTCAATAAGATCTTATCACCCCTCATAGTTCAGGATAAAAAGAAATATAATGAAAAAAATGTGCCCTCATGATATTTTGGTTTTCACTTTGTAATAGTAGGTCCAGAGTCCGGCCAAATCACGGGGGGGGGGGGTATATCTTAAGGGAGCTTGAACTGGAAGAAAGGTCTTAAAAAAAAAGTTTCTATGAATCTTCGGTAGTTTCTAAACTTCTGGATCTAATAGGACCATCACAGTAGTCGGCGCTTAAGTTGTACTCGAAAAATAGTAATAAATATAGTACGAAATATACTAATAGATTTTTCAACTATAATCTAATAACTTATTTTCTGCTGACTGCTTGGAATGGGCTTATAGGATTCAGAATCACAGAAACATGACTCGACAAAGTTGCAGCAAAATTAATTGTTCATTCACCCATTTTCAACCCCCTTTAAAGTATATAGGGTTCCTTATTTGGGCGGACTCTGCAGATATCGAATCTTAATATTTTGTTCTATATTTCATTAAAGTTTTTCTGTTATTAAAACTACCGCACAGCTAGCGGAGCGAAGCCGGGCACCCTAGCTAGTAGTTAATAAACTATATCACATTATAAAATCACTGGGGGAGCTTTTCTGCAAAAGACCCAACTTTATCAATAATATCCTATTAATAATATCAATTAAAAGATTAATATCTATTAATAATTCTAATAATATATATCTAATAATAATAATCTATATTAATAATTAATATAGAACATAGGTATCAGGTGCGTTTTGTACGGAAACTTTAGAAATGTTGTCTCCCCCACCCGACTTAACCGATAGTGGCGATTCCAAAAGTTCAACAAGTGACGAAGAAAGTTTAATATGCATTGTTAAGAAAGGTTGTTGTTTTTCTTCCAGGGATATAAGTTGTGTTTTGAAGTGGTATTAAACAATGCTTAATGCTGCATTCGCATAAGGAAAAATATATTATTTTTCTTAATCACCATACATTTTTATTTTTACCTATTTTTATTTTTTTAATTTCATTAATTTCGTAGGTGCAATGCATAAAGAGTAAATAAAGAGAAAATAATATGAACATGATTTGTAAACCCATGGACTGGCATCACAGTCGGTGGAGTAACGTAAACATTTATTTTATTAACATTTTTATCATAGAATATTTTTTAACAGCAAATTAAATATTTTTAATTTCTATTAGAAATATAGAAGCCATTTTGAGGACTTTTGAATTAATAAAATGTAAGGAAATAGTTTTGGCCAGCTTTTCGGGTCAAATACCCCTGTGTGCGGCGCAATTTAGCCCTATCTCGAACGTTTCTTTCAGTGGGCTGTTTCGATCACATCCATTTTTACATTATAGGGCCTCTCCCTTCTTTAGGTTATTGTTATTATTCAAATTATTGTTTGAATATATTGGACCGATATCATAGGTAACGTGAAACCCAGCCAATAGAGGACATCTCTGTGACCACTTGTGCAAAGCCCCTTTGCTTCTCATAGATCGCGCGCCCGCCTCAGTCACCACTGATCAGAGAAGCCAATTAGAGTCCGATTTATTTCACCAGCTCCCCAAGACCATTGAGTTTCAGCGCAGCAGAACCACTGCTTACCACCCACAGGCCAACAGATGTGTGGAGAGATGGCATAGGACTCTCAAGACGGCCATTACAGCAAAAATCTGCGACGATGCTGGGGATTCCCAATTGTCCATGGTGCTTCTCGGATTGCGCGCAGCTATACGTGATCAAAATGTCTCTAATGCTGCGGAGATGACCTTCGGATGACCCCTGCGGCTGCTTGGTGAACTGCTGGAAAAGTGGAATCACAGACTCTTTCGTCCGACATCTCAGGGAACATATGGACAAGTTGCGTTTTTCCTAAAGAAATGATTTTTAGATTTAACAATTAACCTAAATAATGGTCACTTTATGCCACTACGGCTGATCGGACGATGCTACAGTGGGTGTCCTAAATATTGCCTATCCTGGTATATTAGGATAGGGATCTTACAGTAATAAGGTACAAGTGGGATGCAATGAGTAAATGACATCGAACAGACTTTTGACCTACCTACATTTAAAGTCCCTTCCGAGGGACGGTATTGCCAAGGATTTTTTACTTCCTTAAATAACTATAGAGCCACCATGGTATGCGAACCCGCGCCCTTTAGTGTTATAGCCGCAACACCACAGGTTGATACTCAAAAAATAACCTACCAACCCAAATTTTGCTCCAATAAAAATATTATTAATCAAAAGTTGATGTTAATTAAAAGGCTAGCTTGAAGAAAACAAGTTTGAAGTAAAGTGGAGATTATTTTAATTTAAAGCATTCTCGGTTTTTAACTCAACCCTGTCCTTTCGCATTGACTATAAATGTGTATGAAACCTTTTAGCTATGAACTCATGAACTCACCTACTAAAGGAATTTAGTCTATTTTTCAACAAGAATTTAATTGAGATCTTTCTTCGACTTGACAACTTCACCTGTACCTTCCCCGATCCTATTTGCTGATTCGTTAAACTTGATTACTGATTTGATTAAAGCAATACTTTAACAATTTTGAAGACTGACCTTCGACCAAATTAACAGACGAAATACTGCCGACGAGCAAATTTGCTGTACAGCTGGGATGTGTCCTGTTCTGCAGAGATCCCGCCGTGTTTCTTTCCACCTTAGCTTTGGTACATGTAATTTATTCCGATTGAAAGCATAGCCGTTCACTCAATCTGATCAGCTGCTTCATATCACCTATTTTAACTACTTGATATGACCATTCTTGAAATAGATATAAAACCTAAACTTTTAAGAAAATGAATGATGAAAGTTCAAAGCCCGGACAGCTGTTAATTTTTTATTTTATGTCTAGAACCTTGAAATTAATATTAAACCTTTTCAAATGCAAACGAATCGCTTTAAATGAAATAGATTTATAGATTGTAATGGTTACAATTGTTTACTAATATCTAGCTTTTATCAACTTATATCGAAATATGTATGTGTATGTAAAACACATTTAATTATGCATGTAGAATGGTGGATACGTTTAGATACACCGTTATAACAATTGGTTAGTTCCAACAGGCATTTCAGCTACGATCTCGACATTCGCATAAACGAGAAAACTAAGAATAGTGGTGAAAGGGACTTGCGCTGCAGTCATACTATCATACAATGACAGTCCAGGCTTGTTGGAACAAACATATTCAGCTTTATGTTCATGAATTTTTTTTTGTTAGGTTAAATTATATTTCCAACAAAAGCAACTTAGCAAACCTTCCTAAACAAACTTTCCTGCCGATGTTCAAATACAACGATTTATCAGCTTGGATAATCGGCACTACCTCACAATAGTCCCTCCACAAGATTACATAATCACACTGTAGATGAAATTCCGCTAATCCCGTCGTTTTTCGCGAAAGAAGACTAAGGATTACTCCGCTCTTTAGTTTAGGGCCTCAACTGAAAATTCGAGTTTCCTCCTTATCCTTATTGTGAAGGGGAAGGAATACTGATGCTATTGTCGTTGCAGATGTTCGGGATAGGTTTTTTACTCTTACAATGTAGATTTATCTCAGCCTTTTCTCTAGGTTTCTTATTTTGTGTGTGACTGTACATAGCAAGATGATGTTTGGCCGCTCCTGCAAATCGCCACAGCTTCGCTTTAGAATCACTTCCAGATCATTCTACTAGCTTTGTTATAAGTGTCTTATACAATAAAGAAATATATATAAAAAAGAAATGGTTTCTTTAGGTATTAAGAAAACAAGGTAATTTTATTATATTTCAACTATACAAATCGACATAAGATTCAACTATAAATCTGATAACTTAGTGTAGAAGCGTATTAAAAAATATAATACTTTTTCTAAATGATGGTGATGGAATACAACTGGCACGTCTGAACACTTTAAATTAGACGGTATATTTCAATTCATAATTGACTATGTTAATCTTAGTAATCAGTGCAAGCTCGGTCCTTTAATCCATAGATTGAACAGAGTGTATACCTGAGGTCATTAAAGGCACTTCTTGAAATGTTTTCATCTGTTACCTAAGGAAAAGAAATTGGTAATATTAAAATGAAGATTGGCTAAATATGAGGTAAATAAACATTAAAGTCCAATAACATGAAAACTATAAACAAATCCAGAAAGAATTGATAAAAAATTAATTTAATAATTTTTAAAACAGCAGAATTATCGAAATGAAAAAAAAAAAAAAATAGTTTCCGTGAAGAGATTTAATGCGAAACAAAATTATGGAAAAGATGGCATTCTCTCAAATATGACCACGGGCGTCACCAAAATCAAATTAGGGGACTCAATATTTTCATCTATAGGGTAGGTAGAAATTCGAAAGGCTGAAAGTTTAGAAAATAAACCCTAAAACAATTGTTGAGACATATAATTCTTCCTTCAACGATGCATTTTAAAGTACGTATTTGCCAATTTATGTCTCAGAGTGTAGGTAGTTGTCCCCCGCCAAAATATAGGACTTGTGCTGGCGTCCACTTTTACTTCCTTCCTAGTCCAATGGACCGAATTTCTGTTGTCATTTAATTAGAAAAGAACCTCATTGGTCCAAATGAATGCAGGTAATGCAATCTAGAAAAATTTTGACTTCACGTTTTCTACGGAAATATACGGAATATGAGTCCAAATAATTAACAATAGAGTATCGCAAAATGGCGTGTGTGCTAAGTATCACATAAGCGATGACTCGTTACAATTGAAATTAAGTAAGTATTTGAGTTATGTATATGCTCGAGATATTTCGCATATGCTTAGGTAACAGGATAATTAAGTCAGTTGAAGTAGTATATTATATTGTGGTATAATGTTAATACCAACTATTTAGCATCGTTCGATCCCCAACGACGAGCTAAGGCTCTTTAAGTTTAATCATAATTTATCATCTTTAATATGAGGTAGGTTTTGTCATCATAGAAATAAGATATAAAAATCTGGTGCGCAACACACAACTTTTACTTACCAACTTACTTCAATAAGATATTGATGTTTTGTTAATGACTCAAAGCCACTCATTTTTTCACATTCATTTCTTATTTTTACTTTCACTTACCTATATATGAAATATATAGTAAGTGGAAGTATTGCGATCGTGAAAAATTTCGACTTCCGGTTTTCAATGGAAATACACGTTTTGGGGCCCCCTGAGTCGAAATGACCAAGTCCCGCGAAATGGTCTGGATGTGTGTATGCCAAATATGTGATAGCCAACATTTCATCAAAATTGATTAACCGGGAGGGGGGACTTACTTAATAATTTTGTAACATTTTTACGTGTTTTTTTTTTATTTACTCTAAATCGGCTTTAACGATTTTGATCAAACTGGGTATTTAATGTATATATATGCCCGAGATATGACTGTTAAAATTTCATCAACATTGATTAACCGGAGGGGGGACTTTACTTCGTAAATTTTGTATCATTTTCACGTGTTTTTTTTATTTACTCAAAAACGGCTTTAAAGATTTTGATCAAACTGAATATTTTATGTATGCATATGCCAAATATGTGATAGCCAACATTTCATCAAAATTGATCAACCGGAAGGGGGACTTTACTAAATAAATTTTGTATCATTTTCACGTGTTTTTTTTATTTACTCTAAATAGGCTTTTACGATTTTGATCAAATTGGGTATTTGATGTATGTATATTACCGAGATATGACTGTAAAAATTTCATCAAAATTGATCAACCGGAGCGGGGACTTTACTTAATAAATTTTGTATCATTTTCACGTGTTTTTTTTTATTTACTCTAAATAGGCTTTTACGATTTTGATCAAATTGGGTATTTGATGTATGTATATTACCGAGATATGACTGTAAAAATTTCATCAAAATTGATCAACCGGAGGGGGGGACTTTACTTAATAAAGTTTGTATCATTTTCACGTGTTTTTTTTATTTACTCAAAAACGGCTTTAAAGATTTTGATCATACTGGGTATTTGATGTATGTATATTACCGAGATATGACTGTAAAAATTTCATCAAAATTGATCAACCGGAGGGGGGACTTTACTTAATAAAGTTTGTATCATTTTCACGTGTTTTTTTATTTACTCAAAAACGGCTTTAAAGATTTTGATCATACTGGGTATTTGATGTATGTATATGCCAATTATGTGATAGCCAACATTTCTTAAAAATTGATCAACCGGAGGGGGGACTTTACTTAATAAATTTTGTATCATTTTCACGTGTTTTTTTATTTACTCAAAAACGGCTTTAAAGATTTTGATCATACTGGGTATTTGATGTATGTATATGCCAAATATGTGATAGCCAACATTTCATCAAAATTGATTAACCGAAGGGAGGACTTTACTTAATAAATTTTGTATCATTGTCACGTGTTTTTTTTATTTACTCAAAAACGGCTTTAAAGATTTTGATCATAATGGGTATTTGATTTATGTATATGCCAAATATGTGATAGCCAACATTTCATCAAAATTGATTAACCGAAGGGGGGACTTTACTTAATAAATTTGGTATCATTTTCACGTGTTTTTTTTATTTACTAAAAAACGGCTTTAAAGATTTTGATCATACTGGGTATTTGATGTATGTATATGCCAAATATGTGATAGCCAACATTTCTTCGAAATTGATTAACCGGAGGGGGGACTTTACTTAATAAAGTTTGTATCATTTTCACGTGTTTTTTTTATTTACTCAAAAACGGCTTTAAAGATTTTGATCATACTGGGTATTTGATGTATGTATATGCCAAATATGTGATAGCCAACATTTCTTCAAAATTGATCAACCGGAGGGGGGACTTTACTTAATAAATTTTGTATCATTTTCACGTGTTTTTTTTTATTTACTCTAAATAGGCTTTTACGATTTTGATCAAATTGGGTATTTGATGTATGTATATTACCAAGATATGACTGTAAAAATTTCATCAAAATTGATCAACCGGAGGGGGAACTTTACTTAATAAATATTGTATCATTTTCACGTGTTTTTTTTTATTTACTCTAAATAGGCTTTTACGATTTTGATCAAATTGGGTATTTGATGTATGTATATTACCGAGATATGACTGTAAAAATTTCATCAAAATTGATCAACCGGAGGGGGGACTTTACTTCGTAAATTTTGTATCATTTTCACGTGTTTTTTTTATTTACTCAAAAACGGCTTTAAAGATTTTGATCATACTGGGTATTTGATGTATGTATATGCCAAATATGTGATAGCCAACATTTCTTCAAAATTGATCAACCGGAGGGGGGACTTTACTTAATAAATTTTGTATCATTTTCACGTGTTTTTTTTTATTTACTCTAAATAGGCTTTTACGATTTTGATCAAATTGGGTATTTGATGTATGTATATTACCGAGATATGACTGTAAAAATTTCATCAAAATTGATCAACCGGAGGGGGGACTTTACTTAATAAATATTGTATCATTTTCACGTGTTTTTTTTAATTTACTCTAAATAGGCTTTTACGATTTTGATCAAATTGGGTATTTGATGTATGTATATTACCGAGATATGACTGCAAAATTTCATCAAAATTGATCAACCGGAGGGGGGACTTTACTTAATAAAGTTTGTATCATTTTCACGTTTTTTTTTTTATTTACTCTAAATAGGCTTTTACGATTTTAATTAAATTGGATATTTGATGTATGTATATTACCGAGATATGACTGTAAAAATTTCATCAAAATTGATCAACCGGAGGGGGGACTTTACTTAATAAAGTTTGTATCATTTTCACGTGTTTTTTTTATTTACTAAAAAACGGCTTTAAAGATTTTGATCATACTGGGTATTTGATGTATGTATATGCCAAATATGTGATAGCCAACATTTCTTCGAAATTGATCAACCGGAGGGGGGACTTTACTTAATAAAGTTTGTATCATTTTCACGTGTTTTTTTTATTTACTCAAAAACGGCTTTAAAGATTTTGATCATACTGGGTATTTGATGTATGTATATGCCAAATATGTGATAGCCAACATTTCTTCAAAATTGATCAACCGGAGGGGGGACTTTACTTAATAAATTTTGTATCATTTTCACGTGTTTTTTTTTATTTACTCTAAATAGGCTTTTACGATTTTGATCAAATTGGGTATTTGATGTATGTATATTACCAAGATATGACTGTAAAAATTTCATCAAAATTGATCAACCGGAGGGGGAACTTTACTTAATAAATATTGTATCATTTTCACGTGTTTTTTTTTATTTACTCTAAATAGGCTTTTACGATTTTGATCAAATTGGGTATTTGATGTATGTATATTACCGAGATATGACTGTAAAAATTTCATCAAAATTGATCAACCGGAGGGGGGACTTTACTTCGTAAATTTTGTATCATTTTCACGTGTTTTTTTTATTTACTCAAAAACGGCTTTAAAGATTTTGATCATACTGGGTATTTGATGTATGTATATGCCAAATATGTGATAGCCAACATTTCTTCAAAATTGATCAACCGGAGGGGGGACTTTACTTAATAAATTTTGTATCATTTTCACGTGTTTTTTTTTATTTACTCTAAATAGGCTTTTACGATTTTGATCAAATTGGGTATTTGATGTATGTATATTACCGAGATATGACTGTAAAAATTTCATCAAAATTGATCAACCGGAGGGGGGACTTTACTTAATAAATATTGTATCATTTTCACGTGTTTTTTTTAATTTACTCTAAATAGGCTTTTACGATTTTGATCAAATTGGGTATTTGATGTATGTATATTACCGAGATATGACTGCAAAATTTCATCAAAATTGATCAACCGGAGGGGGGACTTTACTTAATAAAGTTTGTATCATTTTCACGTTTTTTTTTTTATTTACTCTAAATAGGCTTTTACGATTTTAATTAAATTGGATATTTGATGTATGTATATTACCGAGATATGACTGTAAAAATTTCATCAAAATTGATCAACCGGAGGGGGGACTTTACTTAATAAAGTTTGTATCATTTTCACGTGTTTTTTTTATTTACTAAAAAACGGCTTTAAAGATTTTGATCATACTGGGTATTTGATGTATGTATATGCCAAATATGTGATAGCCAACATTTCTTCGAAATTGATCAACCGGAGGGGGGACTTTACTTAATAAAGTTTGTATCATTTTCACGTGTTTTTTTTATTTACTCAAAAACGGCTTTAAAGATTTTGATCATACTGGGTATTTGATGTATGTATATGCCAAATATGTGATAGCCAACATTTCTTCAAAATTGATCAACCGGAGGGGGGACTTTACTTAATAAATTTTGTATCATTTTCACGTGTTTTTTTTTATTTACTCTAAATAGGCTTTTACGATTTTGATCAAATTGGGTATTTGATGTATGTATATTACCAAGATATGACTGCAAAAATTTCATCAAAATTGATCAACCGGAGGGGGAACTTTACTTAATAAATATTGTATCATTTTCACGTGTTTTTTTTTATTTACTCTAAATAGGCTTTTACGATTTTGATCAAATTGGGTATTTGATGTATGTATATTACCGAGATATGACTGTAAAAATTTCATCAAAATTGATCAACCGGAGGGGGGACTTTACTTCGTAAATTTTGTATCATTTTCACGTGTTTTTTTTATTTACTCAAAAACGGCTTTAAAGATTTTGATCATACTGGGTATTTGATGTATGTATATGCCAAATATGTGATAGCCAACATTTCTTCAAAATTGATCAACCGGAGGGGGGACTTTACTTAATAAATTTTGTATCATTTTCACGTGTTTTTTTTTATTTACTCTAAATAGGCTTTTACGATTTTGATCAAATTGGGTATTTGATGTATGTATATTACCGAGATATGACTGTAAAAATTTCATCAAAATTGATCAACCGGAGGGGGGACTTTACTTAATAAATATTGTATCATTTTCACGTGTTTTTTTTAATTTACTCTAAATAGGCTTTTACGATTTTGATCAAATTGGGTATTTGATGTATGTATATTACCGAGATATGACTGCAAAATTTCATCAAAATTGATCAACCGGAGGGGGGACTTTACTTAATAAAGTTTGTATCATTTTCACGTTTTTTTTTTTATTTACTCTAAATAGGCTTTTACGATTTTAATTAAATTGGATATTTGATGTATGTATATTACCGAGATATGACTGTAAAAATTTCATCAAAATTGATCAACCGGAGGGGGGACTTTACTTAATAAAGTTTGTATCATTTTCACGTGTTTTTTTTATTTACTAAAAAACGGCTTTAAAGATTTTGATCATACTGGGTATTTGATGTATGTATATGCCAAATATGTGATAGCCAACATTTCTTCGAAATTGATCAACCGGAGGGGGGACTTTACTTAATAAAGTTTGTATCATTTTCACGTGTTTTTTTTATTTACTCAAAAACGGCTTTAAAGATTTTGATCATACTGGGTATTTGATGTATGTATATGCCAAATATGTGATAGCCAACATTTCATCAAAATTGATTAACCGAAGGGAGGACTTTACTTAATAAATTTTGTATCATTGTGACGTGTTTTTTTTATTTACTCTAGAACGGCTTTAAAGATTTTTATCATAATGGGTATTTGATTTATGTATATGCCAAATATGTGATAGCCAACATTTCATCAAAATTGATTAACCGAAGGGGGGACTTTACTTAATAAATTTGGTATCATTTTCACGTGTTTTTTTTTATTTACTCTAAATAGGCTTTTACGATTTTGATCAAATTGGGTATTTGATGTATGTATATTACCGAGATATGACTGTAAAAATTTCATCAAAATTGATCAACCGGAGGGGGGACTTTACTTCGTAAATTTTGTATCATTTTCAAGTGTTTTTTTTATTTACTCAAAAACGGCTTTAAAGATTTTGATCATACTGGGTATTTGATGTATGTATATGCCAAATATGTGATAGCCAAAATTTCTTCAAAATTGATCAACCGGAGGGGGGACTTTACTTAATAAATTTTGTATCATTTTCACGTGTTTTTTTATTTACTCTAAATAGGCTTTTACGATTTTGATCAAATTGGGTATTTGATGTATGTATATTACCGTGATATGACTGTAAAAATTTGATCAAAATTGATCAACCGGAGGGAGGACATTACTTAATAATTTTGTAACATTTTTACGCGTTTTTTTTTTATTTACTCTAAATCGGCTTTAACGATTTTGATCAAACTGGGTATTTGATGTTTAAATATGCCCGAGATATGACTGTTAAAATTTCATAAACATTGATTAACCGGAGGGGGGACTTTACTTCGTAAATTTAGTATCATTTTCACGTGTTTTTTTTTATTTACTCAAAAACGGCTTTAAAGATTTTGATCAAACTGGGTATTTTATGTATGCATTTGCCAAATATGTGATAGCCAACATTACATTAAAATTGATTAACCGAAGGGGGGACTTTACTAAATAAATTTTGTATCATTTTCACGTGTTTTTTTTATTTACTCTAAATAGGCTTTTACGATTTTGATCAAATTGGGTATTTGATGTATGTATATTACCGAGATATGACTGTAAAAATTTCATCAAAATTGATCAACCGGAGGGGGGACTTTACTTAATAAATTTTGTATCATTTTCACGTGTTTTTTTTTATTTACTCTAAATAGGCTTTTACGATTTTGATCAAATTGGGTATTTGATGTATGTATATTACCGTGATATGACTGTAAAAATTTGATCAAAATTGATCAATCGGAGGGAGGACATTACTTAATAATTTTGTAACATTTTTACGCGTTTTTTTTTTATTTACTCTAAATCGGCTTTAACGATTTTGATCAAACTGGGTATTTGATGTTTAAATATGCCCGAGATATGACTGTTAAAATTTCATCAACATTGATTAACCGGAGGGGGAACTTTACTTAATAAATATTGTATCATTTTCACGTGTTTTTTTTTATTTACTCTAAATAGGCTTTTACGATTTTGATCAAATTGGGTATTTGATGTATGTATGTTACCGAGATATGACTGTAAAAATTTCATCAAAATTGATCAACCGGAGGGGGGACTTTACTTAATAAAGTTTGTATCATTTTCACGTGTTTTTTTATTTACTCAAAAACGGCTTTAAAGATTTTGATCATACTGGGTATTTGATGTATGTATATGCCAATTATGTGATAGCCAACATTTCTTAAAAATTGATCAACCGGAGGGGGGACTTTACTTAATAAATTTTGTATCATTTTCACGTGTTTTTTTTTATTTACTCTAAATAGGCTTTTACGATTTTGATCAAATTGGGTATTTGATGTATGTATATTACCGAGATATGACTGTAAAAATTTCATCAAAATTGATCAACCGGAGGGGGGACTTTACTTAATAAATATTGTATCATTTTCACGTGTTTTTTTTTATTTACTCAAAAACGGCTTTAAAGATTTTGATCAAACTGGGTATTTTATGTATGCATTTGCCAAATATGTGATAGCCAACATTTCATTAAAATTGATTAACCGAAGGGGGGACTTTACTAAATAAATTTTGTATCATTTTCACGTGTTTTTTTTATTTACTCTAAATAGGCTTTTACGATTTTGATCAAATTGGGTATTTGATGTATGTATATTACCGAGATATGACTGTAAAAATTTCATCAAAATTGATCAACCGGAGGGGGGACTTTACTTAATAAATATTGTATCATTTTCTCGTGTTTTTTTTTATTTACTCTAAATAGGCTTTTACGATTTTGATCAAATTGGGTATTTGATGTATGTATATTACCGAGATATGACTGCAAAATTTCATCAAAATTGATCAACCGGAGGGGGGACTTTACTTAATAAAGTTTGTATCATTTTCACGTTTTTTTTTTTATTTACTCTAAATAGGCTTTTACGATTTTGATCAAATTGGGTATTTGATGTATGTATATTACCGAGATATGACTGTAAAAATTTCATCAAAATTGATCAACCGAAGGGGGGACTTTACTTAATAAATATTGTATCATTTTCACGTGTTTTTTTTATTTACTCAAAAACGGCTTTAAAGATTTTGATCATACTGGGTATTTGATGTATGTATATGCCAAATATGTGATAGCCAACATTTCTTCAAAATTGATCAACCGGAGGGGGGACTTTACTTAATAAAGTTTGTATCATTTTCACGTGTTTTTTTTATTTACTCAAAAACGGCTTTAAAGATTTTGATCATACTGGGTATTTGATGTATGTATATGCCAAATATGTGATAGCCAACATTTCATCAAAATTGATTAACCGAAGGGAGGACTTTACTTAATAAATTTTGTATCATTGTGACGTGTTTTTTTTATTTACTCTAGAACGGCTTTAAAGATTTTGATCATAATGGGTATTTGATTTATGTATATGCCAAATATGTGATAGCCAACATTTCATCAAAATTGATTAACCGAAGGGGGGACTTTACTTAATAAATTTGGTATCATTTTCACGTGTTTTTTTTCATTTACTCTAAATAGGCTTTTACGATTTTGATCAAATTGGGTATTTGATGTATGTATATTACCGAGATATGACTGTAAAAATTTCATCAAAATTGATCAACCGGAGGGGGGACTTTACTTTGTAAATTTTGTATCATTTTCAAGTGTTTTTTTTATTTACTCAAAAACGGCTTTAAAGATTTTGATCATACTGGGTATTTGATGTATGTATATGCCAAATATGTGATAGCCAACATTTCTTTAAAATTGATCAACCGGAGGGGGGACTTTACTTAATAAATTTTGTATCATTTTCACGTGTTTTTTTATTTACTCTAAATAGGCTTTTACGATTTTGATCAAATTGGGTATTTGATGTATGTATATTACCGTGATATGACTGTAAAAATTTGATCAAAATTGATCAACCGGAGGGAGGACATTACTTAATAATTTTGTAACATTTTTACGCGTTTTTTTTTTATTTACTCTAAATCGGCTTTAACGATTTTGATCAAACTGGGTATTTGATGTTTAAATATGCCCGAGATATGACTGTTAAAATTTCATCAACATTGATTAACCGGAGGGTGGACTTTACTTCGTAAATTTAGTATCATTTTCACGTGTTTTTTTTTATTTACTCAAAAACGGCTTTAAAGATTTTGATCAAACTGGGTATTTTATGTATGCATATGCCAAATATGTGATAGCCAACATTTCATTAAAATTGATTAACCGAAGGGGGGACTTTACTTAATAGATTTGGTATCATTTTCACGTATTTTTTTTTATTTACTCTAAATAGGCTTTTACGATTTTGATCAAATTGGGTATTTGATGTATGTATATTACCGAGATATGACTGTAAAAATTTCATCAAAATTGATCAACCGGAGGGGGGACTTTACTTAATAAAGTTTGTATCATTTTCACGTGTTTTTTTATTTACTCAAAAACGGCTTTAAAGATTTTGATCATACTGGGTATTTGATGTATGTATATGCCAATTATGTGATAGCCAACATTTCTTAAAAAATTGATCAACCGGAGGGGGGACTTTACTTATTAAATTTGGTATCATTTTCACGTGTTTTTTTTTATTTACTCTAAATAGGCTTTTACGATTTTGATCAAATTGGGTATTTGATGTATGTATATTACCGAGATATGACTGTAAAAATTTCATCAAAATTGATCAACCGGAGGGGGGACTTTACTTCGTAAATTTTGTATCATTTTCACGTGTTTTTTTTATTTACTCGAAAACGGCTTTAAAGATTTTGATCATACTGGGTATTTGATGTATGTATATGCCAAATATGTGGTAGCCAACATTTCTTCAAAATTGATCAACCGGAGGGGGGACTTTACTTAATAAATTTTGTATCATTTCCACGTGTTTTTTTTTATTTACTCTAAATGGGCTTTTACGATTTTGATCAAATTGGGTATTTGATGTATGTATATTACCGAGATATGACTGTAAAAATTTCATCAAAATTGATCAACCGGAGGGGGGACTTTACTTAATAAATTTTGTATCATTTTCACGTGTTTTTTTTTATTTACTCTAAATAGGCTTTTACGATTTTGATCAAATTGGGTATTTGATGTATGTATATTACCGAGATATGACTGCAAAATTTCATCAAAATTGATCAACCGGAGGGGGGACTTTACTTAATAAAGTTTGTATCATTTTCACGTTTTTTTTTTTTATTTACTCTAAATAGGCTTTTACGATTTTGATCAAATTGGGTATTTGATGTATGTATATTACCGAGATATGACTGTAAAAATTTCATCAAAATTGATCAACCGAAGGGGGGACTTTACTTAATAAATATTGTATCATTTTCACGTGTTTTTTTTATTTACTCAAAAACGGCTTTAAAGATTTTGATCATACTGGGTATTTGATGTATGTATATGCCAAATATGTGATAGCCAACATTTCTTCAAAATTGATCAACCGGAGGGGGGACTTTACTTAATAAAGTTTGTATCATTTTCACGTGTTTTTTTTATTTACTCAAAAACGGCTTTAAAGATTTTGATCATACTGGGTATTTGATGTATGTATATGCCAAATATGTGATAGCCAACATTTCATCAAAATTGATTAACCGAAGGGAGGACTTTACTTAATAAATTTTGTATCATTGTGACGTGTTTTTTTTATTTACTCTAGAACGGCTTTAAAGATTTTTATCATAATGGGTATTTGATTTATGTATATGCCAAATATGTGATAGCCAACATTTCATCAAAATTGATTAACCGAAGGGGGGACTTTACTTAATAAATTTGGTATCATTTTCACGTGTTTTTTTTCATTTACTCTAAATAGGCTTTTACGATTTTGATCAAATTGGGTATTTGATGTATGTATATTACCGAGATATGACTGTAAAAATTTCATCAAAATTGATCAACCGGAGGGGGGACTTTACTTCGTAAATTTTGTATCATTTTCAAGTGTTTTTTTTATTTACTCAAAAACGGCTTTAAAGATTTTGATCATACTGGGTATTTGATGTATGTATATGCCAAATATGTGATAGCCAACATTTCATCGAAATTGATTAACCGAAGGGGGGACTTTACTTAATAGATTTATTATTAGTATCATTTTTTCAGATTTATGATATTAGTATCATTTTCACGTTTTTTTTTTTTATTTACTCTAAATAGGCTTTTACGATTTTGATCAAATTGGGTATTTGATGTATGTATATTACCGAGATATGACTGTAAAAATTTCATCAAAATTGATCAACCGAAGGGGGGACTTTACTTAATAAATATTGTATCATTTTCACGTGTTTTTTTTTATTTACTCAAAAACGGCTTTAAAGATTTTGATCATACTGGGTATTTGATGTATGTATATGCCAATTATGTGATAGCCAACATTTCTTAAAAAATTGATCAACCGGAGGGGGGACTTTACTTATTAAATTTGGTATCATTTTCACGTGTTTTTTTTTATTTACTCTAAATAGGCTTTTACGATTTTGATCAAATTGGGTATTTGATGTATGTATATTACCGAGATATGACTGTAAAAATTTCATCAAAATTGATCAACCGGAGGGGGGACTTTACTTCGTAAATTTTGTATCATTTTCACGTGTTTTTTTTATTTACTCGAAAACGGCTTTAAAGATTTTGATCATACTGGGTATTTGATGTATGTATATGCCAAATATGTGGTAGCCAACATTTCTTCAAAATTGATCAACCGGAGGGGGGACTTTACTTAATAAATTTTGTATCATTTCCACGTGTTTTTTTTTATTTACTCTAAATGGGCTTTTACGATTTTGATCAAATTGGGTATTTGATGTATGTATATTACCGAGATATGACTGTAAAAATTTCATCAAAATTGATCAACCGGAGGGGGGACTTTACTTAATAAATATTGTATCATTTTCACGTGTTTTTTTTTATTTACTCTAAATAGGCTTTTACGATTTTGATCAAATTGGGTATTTGATGTATGTATATTACCGAGATATGACTGCAAAATTTCATCAAAATTGATCAACCGGAGGGGGGACTTTACTTAATAAAGTTTGTATCATTTTCACGTTTTTTTTTTTATTTACTCTAAATAGGCTTTTACGATTTTGATCAAATTGGGTATTTGATGTATGTATATTACCGAGATATGACTGTAAAAATTTCATCAAAATTGATCAACCGAAGGGGGGGACTTTACTTAATAAATATTGTATCATTTTCACGTGTTTTTTTTATTTACTCAAAAACGGCTTTAAAGATTTTGATCATACTGGGTATTTGATGTATGTATATGCCAAATATGTGATAGCCAACATTTCTTCAAAATTGATCAACCGGAGGGGGGACTTTACTTAATAAAGTTTGTATCATTTTCACGTGTTTTTTTTATTTACTCAAAAACGGCTTTAAAGATATTGATCATACTGGGTATTTGATGTATGTATATGCCAAATATGTGATAGCCAACATTTCATCAAAATTGATTAACCGAAGGGAGGACTTTAATTAATAAATTTTGTATCATTGTGACGTGTTTTTTTTATTTACTCTAGAACGGCTTTAAAGATTTTTATCATAATGGGTATTTGATTTATGTATATGCCAAATATGTGATAGCCAACATTTCATCAAAATTGATTAACCGAAGGGGGGACTTTACTTAATAAATTTGGTATCATTTTCACGTGTTTTTTTTTATTTACTCTAAATAGGCTTTTACGATTTTGATCAAATTGGGTATTTGATGTATGTATATTACCGAGATATGACTGTAAAAATTTCATCAAAATTGATCAACCGGAGGGGGGACTTTACTTCGTAAATTTTGTATCATTTTCAAGTGTTTTTTTTATTTACTCAAAAACGGCTTTAAAGATTTTGATCATACTGGGTATTTGATGTATGTATATGCCAAATATGTGATAGCCAACATTTCTTCAAAATTGATCAACCGGAGGGGGGACTTTACTTAATAAATTTTGTATCATTTTCACGTGTTTTTTTATTTACTCTAAATAGGCTTTTACGATTTTGATCAAATTGGGTATTTGATGTATGTATATTACCGTGATATGACTGTAAAAATTTGATCAAAATTGATCAACCGGAGGGAGGACTTTACTTCGTAAATTTTGTATCATTTTCACGTGTTTTTTTTATTTACTCGAAAACGGCTTTAAAGATTTTGATCATACTGGGTATTTGATGTATGTATATGCCAAATATGTGATAGCCAACATTTCTTCAAAATTGATCAACCGGAGGGGGGACTTTACTTAATAATGTTTGTATCATTTTCACGTGTTTTTTTTATTTACTCAAAAACGGCTTTAAAGATTTTGATCATACTGGGTATTTGATGTATGTATATGCCAAATATGTGATAGACAACATTTCATCAAAATTGATTAACCGAAGGGGGGACTTTACTTAATAAATTTTGTATCATTGTCACGTGTTTTTTTATTTACTCAAAAACGGCTTTAAAGATTTTGATCATAATGGGTATTTGATTTATGTATATGCCAAATATGTGATAGCCAACATTTCATCAAAATTGATCAACCGGAGGGGGGACTTTACTTGCTAAATTTTGTATCATTTTCACGTGTTTTTTTTTATTTACTCTAAATAGGCTTTTACGATTTTGATCAAATTGGGTATTTGATGTATGTATATTACCGAGATATGACTGTAAAAATTTCATCAAAATTGATCAACCGGAGGGGGGACTTTACTTAATGAAGTTTGTATCATTTTCACGTGTTTTTTTATTTACTCTAAATAGGCTTTTACGATTTTGATCAAATTGGGTATTTGATGTATGTATATTACCGTGATATGACTGTAAAAATTTGATCAAAATTGATCAACCGGAGGGAGGACATTACTTAATAATTTTGTAACATTTTTACGCGTTTTTTTTTTATTTACTCTAAATCGGCTTTAACGATTTTGATCAAACTGGGTATTTGATGTTTAAATATGCCCGAGATATGACTGTTAAAATTTCATCAACATTGATTAACCGGAGGGGGGGACTTTACTTCGTAAATTTAGTATCATTTTCACGTGTTTTTTTTTATTTACTCAAAAACGGCTTTAAAGATTTTGATCAAACTGGGTATTTTATGTATGCATATGCCAAATATGTGATAGCCAACATTTCATTAAAATTGATTAACCGAAGGGGGGACTTTACTTAATAGATTTGGTATCATTTTCACGTATTTTTTTTTATTTACTCTAAATAGGCTTTTACGATTTTGATCAAATTGGGTATTTGATGTATGTATATTACCGAGATATGACTGTAAAAATTTCATCAAAATTGATCAACCGGAGGGGGGACTTTACTTAATAAAGTTTGTATCATTTTCACGTGTTTTTTTTATTTACTCAAAAACGGCTTTAAAGATTTTGATCATACTGGGTATTTGATGTATGTATATGCCAAATATGTGATAGCCAACATTTCATCAAAATTGATTAACCGAAGGGAGGACTTTACTTAATAAATTTTGTATCATTGTCACGTGTTTTTTTATTTACTCAAAAACGGCTTTAAAGATTTTGATCATAATGGGTATTTGATTTATGTATATGCCAAATATGTGATAGCCAACATTTCATCAAAATTGATTAACCGAAGGGGGGACTTTACTTATTAAATTTGGTATCATTTTCACGTGTTTTTTTTTATTTACTCTAAATAGGCTTTTACGATTTTGATCAAATTGGGTATTTGATGTATGTATATTACCGAGATATGACTGTAAAAATTTCATCAAAATTGATCAACCGGAGGGGGGACTTTACTTCGTAAATTTTGTATCATTTTCACGTGTTTTTTTTATTTACTCGAAAACGGCTTTAAAGATTTTGATCATACTGGGTATTTGATGTATGTATATGCCAAATATGTGGTAGCCAACATTTCTTCAAAATTGATCAACCGGAGGGGGGACTTTACTTAATAAATTTTGTATCATTTCCACGTGTTTTTTTTTATTTACTCTAAATGGGCTTTTACGATTTTGATCAAATTGGGTATTTGATGTATGTATATTACCGAGATATGACTGTAAAAATTTCATCAAAATTGATCAACCGGAGGGGGGACTTTACTTAATAAATTTTGTATCATTTTCACGTGTTTTTTTTTATTTACTCTAAATAGGCTTTTACGATTTTGATCAAATTGGGTATTTGATGTATGTATATTACCGAGATATGACTGTAAAAATTTCATCAAAATTGATCAACCGGAGGGGGGACTTTACTTAATGAAGTTTGTATCATTTTCACGTGTTTTTTTTATTTACTCTAAATAGGCTTTTACGATTTTGATCAAATTGGGTATTTGATGTATGTATATTACCGAGATATGACTGTAAAAATTTCATCAAAATTGATCAACCGGAGGGGGGACTTTACTTCGTAAATTTTGTATCATTTTCACGTGTTTTTTTTATTTACTCGAAAACGGCTTTAAAGATTTTGATCATACTGGGTATTTGATGTATGTATATGCCAAATATGTGATAGCCAACATTTCTTCAAAATTGATCAACCGGAGGGGGGACTTTACTTAATAATGTTTGTATCATTTTCACGTGTTTTTTTTATTTACTCAAAAACGGCTTTAAAGATTTTGATCATACTGGGTATTTGATGTATGTATATGCCAAATATGTGATAGACAACATTTCATCAAAATTGATTAACCGAAGGGGGGACTTTACTTAATAAATTTTGTATCATTGTCACGTGTTTTTTTATTTACTCAAAAACGGCTTTAAAGATTTTGATCATAATGGGTATTTGATTTATGTATATGCCAAATATGTGATAGCCAACATTTCATCAAAATTGATCAACCGGAGGGGGGACTTTACTTGCTAAATTTTGTATCATTTTCACGTGTTTTTTTTTATTTACTCTAAATAGGCTTTTACGATTTTGATCAAATTGGGTATTTGATGTATGTATATTACCGAGATATGACTGTAAAAATTTCATCAAAATTGATCAACCGGAGGGGGGACTTTACTTAATGAAGTTTGTATCATTGTCACGTGTTTTTTTATTTACTCAAAAACGGCTTTAAAGATTTTGATCATAATGGGTATTTGATTTATATATATGCCAAATATGTGATAGCCAACATTTCATCAAAATTGATTAACCGAAGGGGGGACTTTACTTATTAAATTTGGTATCATTTTCACGTGTTTTTTTTTATTTACTCTAAATAGGCTTTTACGATTTTGATCAAATTGGGTATTTGATGTATGTATATTACCGAGATATGACTGTAAAAATTTCATCAAAATTGATCAACCGGAGGGGGGACTTTACTTCGTAAATTTTGTATCATTTTCACGTGTTTTTTTTATTTACTCAAAAACGGCTTTAAAGATTTTGATCATACTGGGTATTTGATGTATGTATATGCCAAATATGTGGTAGCCAACATTTCTTCAAAATTGATCAACCGGAGGGGGGACTTTACTTAATAAATTTTGTATCATTTCCACGTGTTTTTTTTTTATTTACTCTAAATGGGCTTTTACGATTTTGATCGAATTGGGTATTTGATGTATGTATATTACCGAGATATGACGGTAAAAATTTCATCAAAATTGATCAACCGGAGGGGGGACTTTACTTAATAAATTTTGTATCATTTTCACGTGTTTTTTTTTTATTTACTCTAAATAGGCTTTTACGATTTTGATCAAATTGGGTATTTGATGTATGTATATTACCGAGATATGACTGTAAAAATTTCATCAAAATTGATCAACCGGAGGGGGGACTTTACTTAATGAAGTTTGTATCATTTTCACGTGTTTTTTTTATTTACTCTAAATAGGCTTTTACGATTTTGATCAAATTGGGTATTTGATGTATGTATATTACCGAGATATAACTGTAAAAATTTCATCAAAATTGATCAACCGGAGGGGGGACTTTACTTAATAAAGTTTGTATCATTTTCACGTGTTTTTTTTTATTTACTCAAAAACGGCTTTAAAGATTTTGATCATACTGGGTATTTGATGTATGTATATGCCAAATATGTGATAGCCAACATTTCTTCAAAATTGATCAACCGGAGGGGGGACTTTACTTAATAATGTTTGTATCATTTTCACGTGTTTTTTTTATTTACTCAAAAACGGCTTTAAAGATTTTGATCATACTGGGTATTTGATGTATGTATATGCCAAATATGTGATAGCCAACATTTCATCAAAATTGATTAACCGAAGGGGGGACTTTACTTGCTAAATTTTGTATCATTTTCACGTGTTTTTTTTAATTTACTCTAAATAGGCTTTTACGATTTTGATCAAATTGGGTATTTGATGTATGTATATTACCGAGATATGACTGTAAAAATTTCATCAAAATTGATCAACCGGAGGGGGGACTTTACTTAATGAAGTTTGTATCATTGTCACGTGTTTTTTTATTTACTCAAAAACGGCTTTAAAGATTTTGATCATACTGGGTATTTGATGTATGTATATGCCAAATATGTGATAGCCAACATTTCTTCAAAATTGATCAACCGGAGGGGGGACTTTACTTAATAAAGTTTGTATCATTTTCACGTGTTTTTTTTATTTACTCAAAAACGGCTTTAAAGATTTTGATCATACTGGGTATTTGATGTATGTATATGCCAAATATGTGATAGCCAACATTTCATCAAAATTGATTAACCGAAGGGGGGACTTTACTTAATAAATTTTGTATCATTGTCACGTGTTTTTTTATTTACTCAAAAACGGCTTTAAAGATTTTGATCATAATGGGTATTTGATTTATGTATATGCCAAATATGTGATAGCCAACATTTCATCAAAATTGATCAACCGGAGGGGGGACTTTACTTGCTAAATTTTGTATCATTTTCACGTGTTTTTTTTTATTTACTCTAAATAGGCTTTTACGATTTTGATCAAATTGGGTATTTGATGTATGTATATTACCGAGATATGACTGTAAAAATTTCATCAAAATTGATCAACCGGAGGGGGGACTTTACTTAATGAAGTTTGTATCATTTTCATGTGTTTTTATTATTTACTCAAAAACGGCTTTAAAGATTTTGATCATACTGGGTATTTGATGTATGTATATGCCAAATATGTGATAGCCAACATTTATTCAAAATTGATCAACCGGAGGGGGGACTTTACTTAATAAATTTTGTATCATTTTCACGTGTTTTTTTTTATTTACTCTAAATAGGCTTTTACGATTTTGATCAAATTGGGTATTTGATGTATGTATATTACCAAGATATGACTGTAAAAATTTCATCAAAATTGATCAACCGGAGGGGGGACTTTACTTAATAAAGTTTGTATCATTTTCACGTGTTTTTTTTATTTTCTCAAAAGCGGCTTAAACGATTTTGTTCACACTGGGCATTTGATGTATGTATATGCCAAAGATGTGATAGCCAACATTTAATCAAAATTGGTCAAATAGAGGGGGGACTTTACTTAATGAAGTTTGTATCATTTTCATGTGTTTTTATTATTTACTCAAAAACGGCTTTAAAGATTTTGATCATACTGGGTATTTGATGTATGTATATGCCAAATATGTGATAGCCAACATTTATTCAAAATTGATCAACCGGAGGGGGGACTTTACTTAATAAATTTTGTATCATTTTCACGTGTTTTTTTTTATTTACTCTAAATAGGCTTTTACGATTTTGATCAAATTGGGTATTTGATGTATGTATATTACCAAGATATGACTGTAAAAATTTCATCAAAATTGATCAACCGGAGGGGGGACTTTACTTAATAAAGTTTGTATCATTTTCACGTGTTTTTTTTATTTTCTCAAAAGCGGCTTAAACGATTTTGTTCACACTGGGCATTTGATGTATGTATATGCCAAAGATGTGATAGCCAACATTTAATCAAAATTGGTCAAATAGAGGGGGCACTTTATTTCATAACTTTTTTCCAATTTTTACTTTTTTTTTCGATTATCTCAAAAACGGCTTTAACGATTTTCATCAAATTCGTCATGTTTAATGAAAATTGGGTGTTCTTTAATATCAGGCAAGCTTTATCATTATTAAAATGTTCTGAAGGGGCTTAAATGGGGTAGGGGCCTTTTTTGTTTGTTTGTTTTTTTTGTTTCCTATAAAGTACCTTAGTTTTTGTGTATATTTGGAGAAATTAACTGTCTCTCGTTACGCCTAAAAATAAGAAATGGCTAAATATGATAAAAACCAAGTAAACATATAGAGGAGAAAAAAATAAAAATATTCAGTCAACTCATAAAACTCGTTGAGCCCACGCATGCAGTGTACTCCTTTAATGACAGACTATTGTTCATAATAAAAGCCGTTCTGTTCATTTGAGAAGTGGCAATTAGCAAAACACGTCAATTTCTAATCTAAGTAAGTTGGTAAGTGAAAGTTGTGTGTTGCGCGCTCGCACCAGATTTTTGTTTTTATTATTTATATTATATTTTATATTGCTCTATAAAAAACACTATTTTTCTTGTGATAATTCGGCAATGCAAGCATAATTATAAAACATTGGTCTCTCATTAAAGGCCTACTGCCCATGCGTGAGTTCAACGTGTTTTATGATTTGACGGAATATTTTTCTTTTTTTCTACTGTATATGTTTCTAGATTTTTTTCATATTTCAAATTTAGCCAGTTCTTACTTATTAGGCGAAACGAGGGACAGATAATTTCTCCATATAAACAAAAATAAAGGTACTTTATAGGAAAACAAAAAAGGCCCCTTCCCCATTTAAGCCCCCTCAGAACATTTTAATAATGATAAAGCTTACCTGATATTAAAGAACTCCAATTTTTTATTAAACATGACGAATTTGATCAAAATCATTAAAGCCGTTTTTGAGATAATCGAAAAAAAGGTAAAAATTGGAAAAAATGTTATGAAATTAAGTGTCCCCTCCGCTTGACCAATTTTGAAGAAATGTTGGCTGTCACGTCTTTGGCATATAAATACATCAAATACCCAGTTTGATCAAAATCGTTAAAGCCGTTTTTAAATAAATAAAAAAATCTGGTGCGATGCGCGCAACACAAAACTTTCACTTACGAACTTACTTAGATTAGAAATCGACGTATTTCGATAATTTGTATACGCCATTCACACATTTTTCCACATTTATATGCTTATATTTGTATATCTCCATAAGTATCTTTATAGTATCTTTATAGCAAAATTTGCTTATTTATTTTTTTAAGGGAACTAATTTCATCAACGGTCGAGTTTTTTTACTGCTTGCTTGTCTTTTACTACGAGTTGCTTTTTATAAATATATCGTGAAGCTGACAGCACCATTTTTTAAATGAGATTATTACCATGCGTTAAGGAGGACTGCGGTCTAAACCGCCAAAAGAGTTATGTTTAGGATATAGTAACTACCTAATTGCATTTTCGCTTAAAAATACAAAAAAAATTCAAAAGCCAAAATATTTGGGGAAGGGGGTCATGACCCCTCTCGATCCGCTCTTGATGTCCGTTGAAAACCGGAAATCGAAATTTTTCACGATCGCAATACTTTCCCTTACTATGTATTTCATACACAGGTAAGTGAAAGTAATTTAAGATATAAACCAACATTAATCTTTTTATTTTTTTTCTAAAGTGGATAATGAAGATAACTATTTAGAGAGATGAGAGCATTGTGAGAGAAGGTGAAGTGCGAGGCGCTCAAATTGTTTGTCGATCAAGAAAGAGAGAAAAAAAAAATCATAGTACACTGTAACCTTAAACGAATGCAATTTCCTTTACCCACTATTTTATATACTGCTAATTTTAATTATAGAACATATACTGACTATTCGAGATATTAGCTGATTCACACAATTTCTTCAGCTTCATTGATTATTATGTTTTAAACAGGGTTCTACAGAAACGTATAAAAAACTCCGATAATTTTATTAGACCGATTTTTTTTAAACCTATATACTTAGCCTATTAACACAAAAAATAAAAAAAAAATAATCTAATAAAATCGTTGAGGTAGTTTCTGAAATCAGCACACATAAAGTTGAAATATTATTTTAGATTTTAATATAGTTACAGGGATTAAAAACATTTGAATAATTGCACTTACATTGTTAAAAGTAATTAACGGGATAAAAACTCTTTTCCCTCCAAATGCGTTATTGGAATAATATCCATTTTGATTAAATAGTTCCCATCCTTCAATGCTGTGGTAACAGTTTGCTATTTTTGGCAAGATTTCCTTCGGAATTAGACCTTGACACTGAAATTCATTAATAGTTAATAACTATATTATTTACTAAAATTATAACAACATGAACGGAATTACTCATAGTAACACAATAACACAGATAAAATACTATTTACCTCACCGATCGGGAACGGCGCCCTCGACGAAATTATTTTAATACTTTTCTCCATCAAACAAGCGATATAAGTCAATAGTTTCCTTTTATCTGTGAAATATTTCATGGCGCATCCTTGTAACTTATTACCCTCACATTCTGGAGGTCCATGTTGGCATTGATATTGGTAGTTGTTAGCGTCGATCTTAAATGAAAACAAATTTGTTGTTCTTTTTAGTAGGTATGTATTTATTTCTTTAATAATAATAAATATCGAATAAAGATATTCGATTCAGTTCCGGGTCTAAGAATAAGAATAATGTAGAAATAAAGGAGGTCAAGTTACTGAAATTAATTTATTTAGCTTTATATAAGTTAACTTACGAGATTGTTATGGACATCAATTTTAGTGTTTTGCAATAACCTTATATTGTAATCTAATTGTGAATACCAAGTCCAAAAACAAACCCTCGTTTGACAATAGAATCAGTGTATACCAGCAACGGAGGTGAAACTCCCCCCCCCCCCCCCCTTGAGAAGTTACACAGAAATGTTTACTATTTCTATATAATAAGCCCTTTTTATGCTTATATTTTATGTAATTAAATGGGAAATGAATCTGAAATGAATTCGAGCAGTCCATGGGCCTCTCTCTAATGCTCGTAAAGAAGAAGGATTGAACGACCCGCTTCCGCGTAGATTACCGGAAGCTTAACGACGTGCAGAAGAAGGACAGCTGCCCAGAATAGATGACGCCTTTGAGGCTCTTGCTGGATCCAGACTGTTTTCAACTCTGGGCGTGAAAAGCGGATGCTGGCAAGTGGAGATGGACCCTTCTGACAAGGAAAAAACTGCGTTTACCACTGGGTCAGGACTCTGGCAGTTCACGATTTTAACGTTTGGCCTCTGCAACGCTCCAGCATTCCTTGAACGCCTAATGGAGAACATAAATCAGAATGTAGAAAGATCGATTCCCAGGAACTATGCTGTATTGTTAGTGTCGTAACAGGAAGATTACAGTAAACTATTTTGAAGTAAACTATTAGGTAAAGTATTTCAGAAAATGAAGTCCTTCCTTAACTGTTAAACACTGCTGTAAAAAAATAAATTCCTTGCCAGGGAAATGTCTCAGTTTCTCCCACAAGGTTTAAAGAGATTTGCATTTTTTTTTTTAATTTCATGCATCATTTATAAATTGTAATTTTAATAATTTATAATACTTACTACTTTGACATTACCGTAAGGCACTAGCCTGAGGTTGGACAAGAGGCGAGCGAAATCGAAATCTCTCTGCGTATATGTGTCAACAAGCTTTTTAAGAAAAAATCTTATTGAGTCAGAGCACAAGCTTTCATAGTAAACTGTCATTGGTATCTGTAAAATGAAAACAAAATTTGCAATATTAGTTAATAATAAAGCATTTATTATGTTGGTAAACCAATACAATAACGAAAACAGGATTACATTACAGTATATGTTTGCTGATAATAATAAATAAATTATACAGACCAAAAGAAATATCCTCATGAGAGATCCTCATGTGAGCTTGAACAGAAGCTTTCCCCTCAGGGAGTTTGGGTGTAGACTTCCTCAGAGGAATTCTTTGCTATATATAGACTTATTCAATTATAAGATATTGTTATATCACGCATTTACGTTTTAAAAATTAAGACTACTCCGATTTGAAATAATAAATAAATAATAGTTTTGTGTAATAAAAATTTCTCTAAAGAAACCAGGTGGTTTTGATTTCAACAAGCGAAATGGTACTTAACTTATCTTTTGATATTAAAGAAGGTATTTGGCCTTAAGGAAAAGAAGAGGTGCCTATTATTTCGCTATAGATTGTACAAGAAACGAGATTAAAAGTCATCATCTGATTACCAAGTTATTCTTTATGGCTATAGATATCATATCATAAACATTTATGGGTTACATGAAATTACGGGATAATGGATTTAACTAGGGTATTAAAAATACCTTACACTTTTTTTATAAAATTTAATTTAATCACTCATAATGGATCATCCTTGAAACCTAGAAAATAGCTGGTAATATAAACCTGCCACATTAAAACCGAGATATACAAAATTAAAACAGCGAAATGATCACCAGTTACATAATATTTCAACATTTTATTTTTATTTATTTCAAAATTTATTTAGATTATAAAACTGTAGATTTAAGATTATAAAACTGTAGATTTAAGATTATAAAACTGTAGATTTAAGATTATAAAACTGTAGATTTAAGATTATAAAACTGTAAACTTGTATATGCATGCAAATTAAAATGTAATCTTGGTTTAAATACGGTAAGAAAGTTGTCTTGATAAGTATGTTGTGTGTTATAGCAACCCAATGTAATTGGGCAGTATTGTTTTGTTTTAAAAAATAAAGCATTTCTCTCAACGAAAAAAATAATTTTCAGTTATTATCAGACTTTGTCAGATTATTTATTTATGTCAGCCCGTTATTTTTCGGTTTTCGGAATTGAAAAACCAAACCGGTCAAAAGCAGAGGCACGAATAATCGGTTAAACCAGTTTTGGGTTAACGCGGCTGGTTTTTGACATCTCCACCTTTGCAGATGTTTAAAATAGTCAATTGTATTAATGAAACTTGGTAAACTTATATGTCTTAAAAGCGTGCTTCCATGTGGAATTGAAATGCTAAAAGTTACAAATAATATAATAAGTACAAACCGTACTTGCCCCCAAACTTAGAATAGAACTCAATTGATTCAGCTTAATTCATACCAAATGTTTTATCCTAGGAAAATTAATGAACAATAAAGTCAATGAGTAAAGGGAACATATATGCTTATTGTATTGTGTTTATATATGTTTGCTGATAATAATAAATAAATTATACAGACCAAAAGAAATATCCTCATGAGAGATCCTCATGTGAGCTTGAACAGAAGCTTTCCCCTCAGGGAGTTTGGGTGTAGACTTCCTCAGAGGAATTCTTTGCTATATATAGACTTATTCAATTATAAGATATTGTTATATCACGCATTTACGTTTTAAAAATTAAGACTACTCCGATTTGAAATAATAAATAAATAATAGTTTTGTGTAATAAAAATTTCTCTAAAGAAACCAGGTGGTTTTGATTTCAACAAGCGAAATGGTACTTAACTTATCTTTTGATATTAAAGAAGGTATTTGGCCTTAAGGAAAAGAAGAGGTGCCTATTATTTCGCTATAGATTGTACAAGAAACGAGATTAAAAGTCATCATCTGATTACCAAGTTATTCTTTATGGCTATAGATATCATATCATAAACATTTATGGGTTACATGAAATTACGGGATAATGGATTTAACTAGGGTATTAAAAATACCTTACACTTTTTTTATAAAATTTAATTTAATCACTCATAATGGATCATCCTTGAAACCTAGAAAATAGCTGGTAATATAAACCTGCCACATTAAAACCGAGATATACAAAATTAAAACAGCGAAATGATCACCAGTTACATAATATTTCAACATTTTATTTTTATTTATTTCAAAATTTATTTAGATTATAAAACTGTAGATTTAAGATTATAAAACTGTAGATTTAAGATTATAAAACTGTAGATTTAAGATTATAAAACTGTAGATTTAAGATTATAAAACTGTAAACTTGTATATGCATGCAAATTAAAATGTAATCTTGGTTTAAATACGGTAAGAAAGTTGTCTTGATAAGTATGTTGTGTGTTATAGCAACCCAATGTAATTGGGCAGTATTGTTTTGTTTTAAAAAATAAAGCATTTCTCTCAACGAAAAAAATAATTTTCAGTTATTATCAGACTTTGTCAGATTATTTATTTATGTCAGCCCGTTATTTTTCGGTTTTCGGAATTGAAAAACCAAACCGGTCAAAAGCAGAGGCACGAATAATCGGTTAAACCAGTTTTGGGTTAACGCGGCTGGTTTTTGACATCTCCACCTTTGCAGATGTTTAAAATAGTCAATTGTATTAATGAAACTTGGTAAACTTATATGTCTTAAAAGCGTGCTTCCATGTGGAATTGAAATGCTAAAAGTTACAAATAATATAATAAGTACAAACCGTACTTGCCCCCAAACTTAGAATAGAACTCAATTGATTCAGCTTAATTCATACCAAATGTTTTATCCTAGGAAAATTAATGAACAATAAAGTCAATGAGTAAAGGGAACATATATGCTTATTGTATTGTGTTTATATTGGACAATGAAAAAGAAATCTAAATGCATCATTATAAGAACCTGAGGCTAATGCAAGATAAGTAATTGATAATGATTTCATCGGGGTTATTACTAAACAGATAAATTCATAAATTTTATCGTGTTAAACTATTCGGATAATGTATTATTGTTAAATAGATGAAGTATCTATTAATATAAAATAATAGTAATAACGATAGATATGCAACTTTGGTATGATGAGGATTAGGTTTTAGAATATAATTAATCACTGGCACAACCAAGGGGGGGTTGAGGGTTGAAACCCCCCCCCCCCCCCCCCCAGATGACAGAAAGAAACTTTTTTTCCACTGAAATCACATACTGGTAATATATTAGTTCATTTTGTACTCAACAGATAGAGAGAGATATTTTCTTCTAAAATTCAATAAATTGATTTAAGCCCCGTGACAGTAATCCTTGTTTCACGAATGCAATTAATTTATTTTGGACAGAGAAGGTATAGAGAAGGTCAACTGCGAAAGAGATGGAATTTACGCGATACTTGGAGGGATGGAATTCCAGAGGGAGGCAGTTTGGGATCTGTGGGAGGGTAAAGGTAAGAAAAACTTTACCTGGTGGACTGGGATTGAACCATAGATTTTGAATTTAAGGTTCTTAAGGGTATAGGAAGTCGACGTGCCCTAATGACTTGGGATAGCAAAGAAGCAAATGAATATTGGCTCCTTAGGATAGGGTGGAGACACTCGGAGTAATAGTGGGTCATATGTTTCTAGCAATTCCGAAGACAAATCTAACAAGAAGCGACTCATAAGGAGTTGTTTTAAGTCTTTCCTGAAGGTAACCGAAGATCCCGCCGTAGAGTACTCTAATCCTTATTTTACGAGCCAAGATCTTATAATAACGTTCATAAATATCGATTTTTCAATGTAAAACACAGCTGGTTTGCTCTAGATGTCACACCTTTCGTTATTAAAACCACGATTTACGATACTTTTAATACGAATTTTCCTATTCCATTAAAAATTTTGGCTTTATTAGCTTAGGTTAGTTGGTGGCTTTCGCTTCCACTCGCTATATTTCCTCAAAAGGGACAAAAAACTCTTAACGGGCCCTTTTTTAGTTGAGGTCGGGGCCATACTAAACATTTCGGCCACATCCGGCTACTAAACTAGTATTTATAGGCATCCCCTTCTTGGATATGATCATCAGATCTTGGCTCATCTATCAAGGGAAAGTGACACATGTGTATGAAAAATAACAAAAGAAGTTAATATTTATTTTGTAGTTGCTGATTTAAAATAAAATATAAGTATTTTAACTTAAATACTTGAAGTGTTGTGGCCACGTTGTCATGGTAAATCGTCAACATTTTGCTAATTTTTACTTTCACTTACCTATATATGAAATATATAGTAAGTGGAAGTATTGCGATCGTGAAAATTTTCAACTTCCGGTTTTCAACGGAAATACACGTTTTGGGGTCTCCTGAGTCGAAATGACCAAGTCCCGCGAAATGGTCTGTGTGTGTGTGTGTCTGTGTGTGTGTGTGTGTGTGTGTGTGTGTGAACAGACTAGCTCAAAAACTATAAACCGTGCGAACCTGAAATTGGGTATTTAGAGTATGTTTAAGCCCGCGATGTGACAGCGAAAATTTCATCAAATTTGCTCAAAGGTAGGGGGTACTTTATTTAATAACTTTTTAAGTTTTTTTCAATTTTCTCAAAAACGGCTCTAACGATTTTAATTAAACTGAGTATTTGATCTATTTATATGCCCGAGATATGTCTGTAAAAATTTCATCAAAATTGATCAACCGGATGGGGGACTTTACTTAACAAATTTTGTATCATTTTCACATGTTTTTTTCATTTACTCAACAACGGTTTAAACGATTTTGATCAAACTTGGTATTTGATGTATATATATGCCAAAGATGTGATAACCAACATTTCATCACAATTGATCAACCGGAGGGGGGACTTTACTTAATAAATTTTGTATCATTTTCACGTGTTTTTTTTATTTACTCAAAAACGGTTTTAACGATTTTGATAAAACTTGGTATTTCATGTATTTATATGCCCGAGATATGACTGTAAAAATTTCATTAAAATTGATCTACGGGAGGGGGGACTTTACTTAATAAATTTTGTTTCATTTTCACGTTTTTTTTTTTATTTACTCAAAAACGGCTTTAACGATTAAAAAAATAAGATATGAATGTAGAAAAATGTGTGACTTTGGGAAATGATATTTATCAAAACAAGTCAATTTCTAATCTAAGTAAGTTGGTAAGTGAAAGTTGTGTGTTGCGCGCACGCACCAGATTTTTTTTTTTGTTTTTTTTGGAAGTAGAACTCTTCAATTGTTTATTTGAAAAATACATTAACAGTGTTAATGACTAAACTTGAAAAAAAAAACTCTTAATTTAATGAATTAGTATCATTAGGAAAGAAATAAGAAATATATTAATGATCTATATCTAAATCGATTATGAAACTCGTGTGTGTTAATGCAATTGATATTAACTACAACATTAATTAAAATATGACATTTGTGATGGGTAATTGTGAGTATTTTCTGTCACCCATAATTTTTACGTTACTATTGTTTTATTTTATTTTCTACTCTGATATTTCTCTTCCTACTTTTGCAACTGTTCTATGGGGGCTAAAATGACCCAAGTGGTTGAAGAGCCCATTTTGTTGTAAATAAATAAATAAAATTGTGAATATTTCGAAAAAAAATTTATTTCATTTTTCATATTGTATCTTTAGACTAAAATTAATACTTAGTAATTAAGATAAGCTGATACAGACGCTTACCGGTTTCAATTCGGAGCAGTCAGAGGATGTTGATAAAGCGGCTAAGAGGAAGAGCACAGCGATCCGGGCCATGTCGGATGCTGCGACTGGGAATGTGGGCCACCGACGGGCGAGGGGTGGGGGCGCAGTAGGCTAAGGAGCTAGGGCAAGCAGTGGCCAAAGTCGTCCCGAAACATGTCTCCTTGATGCTAATAGTAATCCTCGGCCAATAACAAGTAATATTAATTCAGATCTAAGGAAACAATATTAATTAACAAAAGTATTTTTTTTACTTATCTACTAATAAAGCTTAGTGGCGAGGAATGAAAAAAGTAAAGTTTCATAGCTTTTCTTCAAGACTGAGTCCATTCTTATTTTTCAAAACTCATTGTTCACAATATGATTGCCCCCAAGTAGTTTAAAAATCTGGTGCGTGCGCGCAACACACAACTTTCACTTACTAACTTATTTAGATTAGAAATTGACGTGTTTTGTTAATTGCCACTTCACAAAGTCACAAATCTTTCCACATTCATTTCTTATTTTTTCCTTTTATGAGTAATTTAAAACACACGTGAAAATGATACAAAATTTATTAAGTAAAGTACCCCCTCCATTTGATCAATATTGATGAAATTTTTACAGTCATATTTCGGGCATATTATTACATCAAATACTCAGTTTGATCAAAATCGTGAAAACCGTTTTTGAGTAAATAAAAAAAACACGTGAAAATGAGACAACATTTATTAAGTAAAGTGCCCCCTCCAATTGATCAATTTTGATGAAATTTTTACTGTCACATCGTGGGCACATACATATACTAAATACCAAGTTTGATCGAAATCATTAAAGCCGTTTTTGGGTAAATGAAAAAAAACACATAAAAGTGGGACACAATTTATTAAGTAAAGTACCCCCTCCGGTTGATCAATTTTGATTAAATGTTTACAGTCGTATCTCGGGCATATAAATAGATCAAATACTCAGTTTAATCAAAATCGTTAGAGCCGTTTTTGAGAAAATCTAAAAATACTTAAAAATTTATTAAATAAAGTACCCCCTCCCTTTGAGCAATTTTGATGAAATTTTTGCTGTCACATCGCGGGCATATACATACACTAAATACCCAATTTCAGGTTCGCACGGTTTATAGTTTTTGAGCTAGTCTGTTCACACACACACACACACACAGACACACACACACACACACACACACACACACAGACCATTTCGCGGGACTTGGTTAATTGGACTCAGGGGACCCCAAAACGTGTATTTCCGTTGAAAACCGGAAGTCGAAATTTTTCACGATCGCAATACTTCCACTTACTATATATTTCATATATAGGTAAGTGAAAGTAAAAATGGAGATCCATAAAAGAGAGGCCCATTATTTTACAAGATAAAGTACTTTAAAATTATTATACATCTTCAGTAATATAATCTACATCTATTTGTTAACATCTATTTACTGTCAATCGCTTGTATAACCATCAGTACAGTATAATAACTTCCTACCCCCTCTTCCCAGAAAAAAAAATAAAGACTATCATTTCTGACAAAAAATATAGTTAAGGTGTACGCAATAATTTTTACTTTTCTGAGAAATAGGTAGCAATAGAAAGTTTACAATCTTGTAAAATTAAGAATCCGAATTTTCAAAAGATATACACTTTTTAATGTCTCCTGCTACCCATTAAATAATCCTCGCGAACTATTAGCTGTTTGTGAGAATGCGAATACCTTAAAATCTAAAAATCTTAAACTAAAAAAACGTATTGAGGTCGGAATAAGCTTCCGATGTTATAGCAAATCCTTTTGTGATGAAATCGGCTAACTAGGTGTACCACTTTTTATAGTTGAATTAACTCATCAGTGAAAAAGTAAATGGTCTTTATTAATATCTAGTTAATTTGACATGATATGAAGGTAAGAGAAATTTAAAAAATTTTAAGTTGTGATTCTGTAAACATAACGAATTTGACTAGATATTTGGGACTTTTGGTTAATTTTCATTAATTACTTTCAGTGTTTTTGTCCATTATTAAAAAAAAAATCAGTTGAAATTTCAATACAACTGACATTGTCTGAAACAACAGAGGAAACAGTAATTGGCGAACTGCATCGAAAGCGTCCAAGACACTCATGTGTTGCTTTTTACCTTACAGCACTTTTTTCAAATGTATTTAAGTTTATTTCCTCCCATCAGAAGGACTATCACCTAAGCAAACAAATGTGTTGCGTTTAGGAGCATTATTCCCTTATATATATAGTACAAAGATAAGTGAAAGTACAGCCAAAATATTTGTGGGGCTCATACCCCCTTGATTTAAGGTATGGAAAATATTGGAAATAGCTAAGTTAGTATATATTGTATCACTTATGAGGGTTTCAATATTTTTTTACTAACGAAAAATTATAACTCAAAATGGCAGACAAACAATAACAGGTCAAGTAATCAACAAGGTTACAAACCTTACCTTGTAACAACACAGTAAAACAAAAGTAACCATATGTTTAGGTCTTCAGAGCAAGACTAACTCTCCAATCCATCGCTGGATTATATTTAGTCTGAATTAGAACATTCCAGATAGTTCCCTTATAGCGTAGATTGTTCTAGAACAATCGCGAAGATGTCAAAAATCAAAACATATGCTTTATTTTGTTTCACATTGCATATTATTCTATTTATGCATACATTGTGAGCATATTATTCTATTTATATGCTCGCAGTGTAAAAGTGTTTCAAGTACAACAAATAAAAAATTGTTATTTGCTTGCACATAAATTTGTAGACTTTTAACACTGTTTACGAGATCTTGATGAATAAATTAAAATATTCAGGTCATTGGCAACTGTGTTAAGTGCTAAATAAAATTTTAAAAAACCCAACGCTTCAAACGCATTTTTCTAAAATCTGGGGATTTCTACTTAAGACACTTTACGCTTCAAGTGCTGATACGTTATAATCAATTTATGCTATAAAACAAAGTTTACCATGTGCACGCCACTAAAACGTGTTTAAGAAAGTTTATGGTTTTGTCTCCAAGTACCCCCTATCTATGAAAAAGATTCCCGAAATTTTACGAAGGGCGTGGTAATGGACCTCTTCATTACAGAGTGCAGTAAGTTTCTCCCTTTCGCAATGTTTAATTAGCCCATTTATGTATGTCTGTTGGGTTAATAAATGAAAAAATTAATTCCAGCTCCAGACTACCAGAAAGCGCTAGGCTACGGTTCATACATATTTTATCGTTCATTCATTTGGTTTGTAATCGTTGTTTTGTTTTTTCAGCTCTTCTTTTTTAATTGCATTCATTACTTTCACTTACTTACATGTGAAATATATAGTAAGGGAAAGTATTGCGATCATGAAAAATTTCGGCTTCCGGTTTTCAACAGAAGTACACGTTTTGGGGTACAACGTCCAAATAACCAAGTCCCGCGAAATGGTGTGTGCGTGTGTGTGTGTGTGTGTGTGTGTGTGTGTGTGTGTGTGCGCGTGCGTGCGTGCGTGCGTGCATCCGCGGATACAATTTGTCCAACACTGCCACTAGCAATCCCGACTGTTGACCTAACCTCAGTATAAATTCAGGCTCTTCATAGGCAAATACTCTCTCAAACCTGAAAGCCATTACACATAGGGTTTTCATTCCCCTGTCTTCCATAATTTTGGTCAGGTAAGTTTTTCTTTTCTAATTTATTCCAAGATAAATGATTTTCTAGCACTGCTGTTGTTTTGGCAAGTGGCATTTATTCCCTGTCTTACTATAAATCAAATACGGCAGGAGAATGAAGGTAGGAATTGAAGTTTTCGTTAAATTAACTTTTTTGAAGCATCTTTAAATTTATCATTCTCGCTATCAAAAGGATGGATATTTATTGGATATTGGAAATAAATAAAAAGTTACACTATGTCAAGAAAAACTATTGCATCTATTTAATTTGTCTATTTCAAACTGTTTATATTCTTTTATTTGTCAATAGTAAATATTGTCACTTACGTAAGTTTTAACACCTGTACCTAACGCATCTCAAGAGATTACTCTTTTAAAATAGAAACCCCAGTAAGTTTCATAGGAAAAATCTGGGCCTTAATATATGTATCGCAATTTATAAAACCCAATTTTGATCCTGTTCGATCCGTTGAATCACTACGTTTAGATCGATATCACCTTAGCTGAAATGTAGTAAAATATAACAGTGAATAAATAAATTGAATCGTAGTTTGATATTAAATGATAATTTCATAATTTTGTATTCTCATATTGTTGTATATACTGTCTTTTGTGTTTGTTTTGTTTTGTTTGTTTAACGTCTCTTTATGGTACTAAGGCTAATCGGATGATGCTACGGTGGGAGTCCTAAATTTTGCCTATCCAGGTATACTTAGGATAGGGATCTTTAACGAGTACCTGACATCGTACAGACTCGGGACCTCCATTTTACGTCCTATCCGAAGGGACGGCATAGGCATTTAGGGACGGCATAGGTTTTTACTCCTATTAAAAAAATGCTAGGGCCACCACGAGGCGCGAACCCACGACCTTTAGTATTGTAGGTTGCCATGCTAACTACTACACCATAGGTGACCCCTGTTTTGTGTCCTGTTATGTCAGGAGGACATAAATTATCTTTCAGAAGCCTCGTTCTATGTCTATACAAAAACTTACCTGTTTTATCTCGTTGTTTATATCTTTATGGACAGAAAAAAAAATCGTTAATATGTAAATTAGCTTACATTACAATAAATGCAGGATTCATGCTAGGAGGAAAATAGAACAGGTTAGGAATCTTATAATGTCTTTTAGTTAATTTTTAAATCGAAAATGAAACATGAAAACGTTCCCCTGTAATAATAACAATAAAGCAAATTTACAATCTTCTCTTTTTTGACAAAATATATTTTAAAATAAGACAAATATTTATATAAGCATGGATGAGTTAAGGCCTATTTAAACTCAACAATGACGGCATAGTGTCGTAACCGGGCCGTGATTCTACATCGATCATTAGTACTCAGTATGGAAGTACCCTGCGGGGGGCGGGGGGAGCAGCTACCTCCCTTTGGAAGGCTGGATGCAATAATTTTTTAAGCTTTCCATGCGGGAAGCAGTAATAGAATAATTTTTTTCAAGCAAGTAATTGTAATAACTTAGTTGATAAAGCACTGCTATAATTATACATAATTTTGGTTTCATTTACCTTTTCCGCGGTAAGATGTTACAACCTGAACGACCATAGCTTGCTCCCCCTAGTTTTGATCCTGGGTACGCCCTTACTTCCGGTAATCTCAAAGTTCCTTCGATTCACACATAGCCGTAACCGAGTCCCACAAAATGCTCTGTGTGTGTGTGGGTTTGTGTACGTAAGGAGACTACATCAAAAAATATAAACCGAACGAACCTGAAATTAGGCATTTGATGTATGTTTATGCCTGCGATGTGTCATCAAAATTTTTATCAAAATAGGTCAAACGGGTACTTTATTTAATATTTTGTTTATCTATTACAAAGATTTTTTTTTTTTTATATATGTTATTTTCTTTAATGAAGGAGCTCTTCCGTGTTTAATATTTATTCATTTATTATTTTTTTCCCGACGTTTCGAGCTTGTGGCTCATCTTCTGGGGTTATCTACATTACATACATTACATTAATCTACTACACTTAAATATAATATCCATGTATGTTTTTACTATTTTTTTATATTGGCATTACATTACCTTATCTTTAGTTGCTACATTTCCATACAAGCCATTTGTCAAACTTCTCTTTTTAACAGTATAAAATACTTTTGTCTATTTTATTTTGTCATACATTTTATGGCCTGTTACATTGTTTTAGATTAAAATGTCTACACTCTTCCCCTCTAAGTGAGGAAAAAGATCCTTAGCAGAATAGAAATTATATATATACTATAGAACAGCTAACAAAATATCAGATGAAATATAAAATATTATTTTATGCACCAGATAATAAATGGTATGAAAGAACCACTGAGCGAAATTTGGAGAATTTAGGACAAACGGAATGTATTTCTATAAATAACAAACAGAATTTGATCTTTATATACATAGATTTAGCTGTATATACCGGTTTATCACGGGGAATTTCATTTTTCTAAAGAAACGGTCGATTTCGTAAAACAAAAAAAAAAAAAAAACATTGTAAAGTGAGATCATTATGATTTTTATAACAATAAAGAATATCAGCTGAAGATCGGCTGAAGTTATGCAATTTTAATATGAACAGGTGTTTGCACCGGGTCTGAAAGAAACGCTTAGCGAAATTTGGAGAATAAAGAATATCAGCTGAAGATCGGCTGAAGTTACGCAATTCTATTATGGAGAGGTGTTCGCACCTGGTATCAATGAACCACTGAGCGAAATTTGGAGAATTTAGGACAAAAGGTATGGATTTCTATAAAGAACAAATAAACAAACAAACAGAATTTCAACTTTATTTATATAGATTAGTTACTAAATTAATTTTTCAACAGTCTAAATTAATTTATAAAATAAATAATAAACCAAAATAATTCTTCCCAAAAAAAAAAAAAATAATTGAATGGATCCGCCGAAAAACGTTCTAAGCGACAAAATTGCCGAAGTGGCACTTTTGGGTGAATGTATTAAAATGTATAATAGTACGTCATAGTATGATCTAGTACTCCATTGTCATTTTACATGCATACATAACAAATCACATTAGAAAGTAAATTCACCTACAGAACTAACAATAACTTTAGACTTTGATTTTTTTTCACTGATTATTCAACATTGCATATTTGTCGCTTAGAACGTTTTTCGGCGGATCCATTCAATTTAGTAAAAGTGATTTGATGGAATTTGTCAGGATTGGTTTTGATTCTTCAGTTTTGACACCATTCTTCGAGAATTGTGATGTTGGATTGAAGAGTTTACGATGCAAGGACTAGGTCATTATAACCTGCTAGCACAGCTGTCTCATCGGTGTATGTAGTGATAACAGCATTATTTTGGATTGGGATGTCAGCTGTATAAACTGTGTAGAGGATGGGGAAAACCAGCAGCCTGAGAAAAGAGGAATGAAAAGGCATTATTATGATTTACTTTTAATAGTCTGTCTGAAAGGTAGGAACGGATAATGAGAAAGTAAGTAGGAGGAAGGAATTTACGAAGTTTTTACGGCAATCCCGGGTGCCAAAATCGATCAAATGCTTGTTCTACATCGAGAAAGACTCAAGTACAGTACATTACGCGCTCCAATGCAGACGCGACAACGTCAACCACACGATGGCATTGCTGGATCGTGAAGTGGGATATTCGGAATCCAGCCTGGTGATCAGGGATTATGTGATTTGGGTCTAGGATAGGTTAAAGCCGTTTAAGAATGGGTTTTTATAGGATTTTGCCCATGATTGGAAATAGAGAAGTAGTATGGGCATTCTGGTGGCTTCTTGTGTTTGGGAATCATTTTAACAACAGCTAGTTTCCATTGATCAAGAAAATGTGTGGATCGGAGTACATCATTATATATGTAAGTAAAGAATAAAATAGATTTTTGGGGGAGAAGCTTTAGGATTTGAGATGTGATGAGGCCTTTGTCAAGGAGCTTTGCGGAAGGTAATTTCTTGATAATAAAGGTTATTTCTGATGAATGAAATGCTTTAGGTGGGAGAGACATTTGGAATGGAGTTTCCAATTCTGCTTCAATACATTCAAGGTGAATAGGATTAAGGATATCAGGATGTGGGTTAAAAGTTTTGAAGAGGTGCTGGCCGAATATTTTGGATTTTTATTAGTCGGATCTTGACCTGGTTTGGGAATCAGTAAGGAGTGGATGATTACAAGTAAGGTTCAGGAACGAACTTTGAATTTAAGTAAAGCAAAACTGGACTATGATCTGATGAAAGGTAGTTTAGGGATATTATTTGTTAATAAAGATGTTTACACAACAAAGGTAGAACATTTATTAACAAAAAAGTTAGAATCAACAATACATCACATGCTTGATATTGTCATGTGAATATAAACCTCAACACCCCCTCTCAATATCAAGCGTAGTGATAGCTAAGTCCAATTCTTGAAGTTAGTTCCTGGAACCTCTTGTAAGGAACCGGCTTGGTGAGAACATCAGCTTCATTCTCTTCAGAAGGGCAATATGTTATCAGTATTTCATTTTTCATAACCATGTCCCTCATAAAGTACTTTCGTATATCTAAGTGTTTAATCCTTGCGCTAGCCTTTTCGCTTTCTATAAATTTGATGCAACTTTGATTGTCCTCAAAAATGGTAGTAGGATAATCTTGCACATATCCCATGTCTCTAAGAAGCATTCGAATCCAAATAGCTTCCTGTGTTGCCATGGTAACTGCCATAAATTCCGCTTCTGTTGAAGATAAGGCTACAGATGTCTGTTTCTTGCAGAACCATGCTATGCAGTTTGATCCAAGTTTAAATAGATAGCCGCTGATTGATTTCCTGTCTCCTGTATCCCCTCCCCAATCAGCATCTGCGAAACAGGTTAGAATCATATCTTCTGATGCTCCTAACCTTAGCTTCATAACTCGAGTTGATTTCAGGTAGCGAATAACTCTTTTGACCGCATTCCAATCGCTTTGAGTAGGCTTCTCAACACGCCTGGAAAGGATTCCTACTGCTGAAGATATATCGGGTCTAGAGGTAGTTGACAAATACAATAGCGAACCAATAGCCTGACGATATCGTCGGTTATCTGGAAGGATAGGGGAGTCTCCAAATTGATGTGCCTTGAAAAACCCTTCATCCATTGGTGTCCGTATAGGTTTTGAATCTTGCAATCCGTAAGTCAAAATCAAGTTATCTATCTTCCCTTTTTGGTGTATAAAAAATTGTACACCACGTTTTTCAACTTCTACTCCTAAATAATTTGACACCTCTCCCAGATCTTTCAATTCGAAATGTTTTGAGATCATAAAATAAGTATGTTTAACGCTTTCGTCCGAGCCAATGCAAGAACATCGTCAACATGTATAATCACGTAGGTTCGTGCATCTCCAGTATTTTTGACGTAAAGGCAGGAATCAGCTTCACTTCTAAGAAAACCAGCTTCTAACAGGACATTATTGATTTTCTCATTCCATTTTCGAGCTGACTGTTTCAATCCATACAAGCTTTTTTGTAATTTGCAAACTAAATGCTTTTTATCTTCTTGAATGAATCCTTCAGGTTGCTCCATATAGATATCTTCATCCAAATCTCCATTTAAAAATGCCGTTTTCACGTCAAAATGATGGACAACTAAACCTTTTGTAGCTGCGATTGTTAGTAAAATCTTTATGGTTACTGGATTAACTACCGGTGCAAAAATTTCGTCATAATCCTCACCGTATTTTTGTGAAAATCCCTTCGCAACCAACCGTGCTTTGTACCTTTCAATTCTACCATCAGCACCAAATTTGGTCTTGAAAACCCACTTACAGCCGATCATATTTCTTCCTTTAGGCAACTCTACTTAATTCCAAGTGTTATTCTTTTCAAGTGATTTCATCTCTTCTTTGGCCGCAGTAACCCATTTTTGTCTTTCACTGCTTGATAATTTATCTAACTCTTTCCAACTTTTAGGTTCATAAATTTTTTCCTGATCTGCGATCGTTTCAAATATTATTTGTTCAAACAAATCGTCTTTCTTTTCAGCTAACATAATTAACCTTTCTGGTGGCACTCCTTTGTTCTTCCTCTGAGACCGCCTCGGCTGATTATTTTCATCTTCGTGTTCCATTTTATCATCTGGAAATATGTCAGGTTTGAAGCTGTCATTTTTGCCTTCAACAATGTCATCCATACTTCCTTTTATTCTTCCGTGATTCAGGTTATCTCGTTGAGGCAAGCTCTGGTTCGAATTACCGACTGACTTATTGTTCGAGTAATAATCCAAAATTACTGGCTCGATCCTTGTCTCTGTTTCCTCGATTAAGGGTAAACTTTTCGCTTCAGCCTGGCCATCAGAAGAATCAACAAATTTGACGTCTCTTGTGATAACAATTTTCTTATCCCTTTTCCGCCACATCCTGTATCCTTATGAAGTGTCTGAATATCCGACGAAGATCGCTTCTTCAGAACGAGCATTGAATTTTCCTTTTCCCATTCTTTTGTTTAATATAAAAGCTTTAGTTCCGAAAGGCTGAAAATACGATACATCCGGTCGTTTACCTTTCCATAGCCTATAAGGTATCTCCCCATCAAGTCCTTCAGTTGGGCAATGGTTCCGAACATGTGCTGCCGTTGAAACTGCTTCAGCCCAGAAAACTTCAGGTAAATTGGCATCTAACATAAAACATCTGGCCATATCATTCAGTGTTCGGTTCTTTCTTTCCGCTATGCCGTTCTGTTGCGGCGTTCCACTGCAAGCTAGTCTTCGTTTAATCCCACAGTCGCACACAGGGGTATTTGACCCGAAAAGCTGGCCAAAACTATTTCCTTCCATTTTATTAATTCAAAAGTCCTCAAAATGGCTTCTATATTTGTAATAGACATTAAAAATGCTTTTTTAGCAGTTAAAAAAAATACTCTAAGGAGAAAATTTTCATAAAATTAATTTTTACATATTAAATATGCTTGTAACTAATTAAAGATTTAATATCATTTATCTATTACTATTATTTTAAAAAAATGAAAATAGTGTAAAATTGGTGAATATAAAAAGTTATGGTGATAAAGAAAAACAAAGTGTTTTCCTAATTCATTAAGAGTTGTTTAATACCTCTTCGAAACACAACTTATATCCCAGGAAGAAACGCACCAACCTTTCTTAAAAATGCATATTAAATTTAATTATTCATTATTCACTTTCCTCGTCACTTAATGAAGTTCCGGAATCACCACTATCGGTTAAGTTGGTTGGGGGAGACAACATTTATAAAGTTTCCTTATAAAACCTGATACCTTTTTTCTTGAACTTCTCATACCTGTGATAACTAGATCTGATGTCAATATTAATCTATTAATTACATCCAGATTGCACTCTATCCGGTAAAATTTTCTGGTCTTATTTTCTCTATAAACCCGGAAATGGTTATTTCGAGTTTCTGCTTTTTCCTCAGATAAAAGACCAATATGAAGTAGAGGGCTTTTTATCACTTCAAAACCATCTCTTAAAATTTTGTGAACAGATGGTGTCATAGCATACCATTGATAAATCCGTTGTAAATATTAAAGTAACAAATGATTTTTCAGAGCGTCCACCAGATCTTGAACTTTTAATTGATATCGTCCCACTTAGCCATTTCTTGTTGCTGTTTCAAAAACATTTCTTTTCCTTGAAGAAGCATTCCATCTTACTTAGAAATCATGCCTCAAAATTAATCATTTATGTTTTAGCTGTTTCACCTGCTCTAGGCTATTAGCTAGGCAATATTTCCCAATGAGAAAAGACGAAAATTCCTTATTTTTTTTTTAAAGCTAATGCTTTCGACTTTAAAAATATGTCAAATAATTCCCTTCTAGTTATTATTATTATTCCAGAAGATTCTAAAATATAAATAAATGAAAATATAACAAAATTGAATTTTTTTTATTATTTAATGAAATTGACATTTTAGTAATAAAAAATTATAAGTCTCCGAATCGCAGATATTCGCAGAATTTTTTTCAAGAAACATAATCAACTATAATTATACATTATCATAAAAAATATTTCGTTGCCCAGAAATACCCAGAAGTATAACTTTTTAACCTTCAAATTTAATTTTTACCTCTAAAATATACCTACCAAAAAAACAAAAAGATATTGATACTAGTATTGAATACAAAAAAATTATAACTATGTGAATAACAAGTACAAACCTTGCCTCGAACTATCCATCATATGAAAACGACGATACTTCAGTAAGAACATAGAAAATTAATATATTTTGTAGAACAATACTTATGAGCACAGACGAGTTAAAGGATAAGGTCAGATTTGAATTAGAATAGCCGCCGGATTAAGGGCCTGGAAGAGATAAGAATCATGTTGCATGATCCCACAAGTCCTCTACTTCACCTTCGAGTCATTATTTACCAGAAATTTCAAACTTTAAAAAATGGGTTTTGGCCAGCTTTTAGGGCCAAATACCCCTGTGTGAGTCGTTTAAGAAATTATTAAATTCCGTACTGGTGAGTTCCCCTCCATTATCGGTTTGGAAATATTTAATTTTTCTTCCAATAATATTTTCCACCTGGTTTTTATAATTTCTAAATGCTTCTAAGGCATCACTTTTGTTCCTTAAAAATCTGACCTCAGTCCAACGAGAGTAATCATCCGTGAATGTGATAAAGTATCTCGACCTACCAAAAGATTCCGTTGTCATAGGACATATGTCTGCATGAATAATTTCTAAAATTTTGGATATTCTGCTTGATTGTTTTGGAAATGGTTGACGAGTGAATTTACCTTTAATACAAGTGTCACAGAATGGCACATCTTCGTCTCCAGTAGCGTCGATACCATTCACAGATTTAGCTTTAATTATCCCTTTTAAATCCCGGAAATTGAGATGTCCAAACTTTTTGTGCCAGTTTAATAGTTTTGATCCCCCAGAAGTCATATGTACTTGCTCCTCAGGCCCCTGACGGATATAGTACAGCCCGTTGTCTCTGTCGGCTCGAAGGACCGGAATATTCTCCCTATTTAGTATAAATGCCTCTTTTTGTTTAAATAAAACTTGGTAGCCCTTATCTGTAATCTTTCCAACCGAAAGAAGGTTGGTTCTTAATTCCGGAACAAATAAAGTATTTGAAAGTTTTATTGTACTTCTACCGTTATCCAATGGCATCATTGCCGTTCCTATACCACCTGAATTTGTGGAGGTCTTATCAGCCAGATTGATTTTCCGACTATCATCTGGTTGGCATGTTACAAATATATCTCGCTGATGAGACATGTGAGACGTACATCCACTATCTAAACACCAACGAACATCCCCTGTGATCAATTCTTTTGTAATATTAGATTCGTCATTCATAAACAGAACTGCCTGCAATCCACTTTCTAGTACAGCAACCGATGAATTCTGATGTTTCTTATTGGGGCAAAAACGATCTTTATGGTTTTCTGAATTACAAATGTAACATCTAAATTTAAATGAATGATTATCTACAGAACTAATTTTTTTATCCCTGGACATACTATATTTATTATACCTATGATTTCCAAGAAAAGCATTTCCACTATCATCACTTCTATGTTCTTTACGTGCATCAAATTCCTCAAGAATTTTTACCTTTAATATTTGAGGGTTTGGAAGAGTATCACGAGTTTCTATGGCAATTCTAAAATTTTCGTATTCCTCCGGCAATGAATATAAAAGAATAATGGTTAGAAGATCATCGTTAATATTAATCCCCATGTTTTCTAATTTATCAATTATATCAAAAAATTGATTAATGTGATCCCTTATATCTTTATCTACCCTGAGCTTAGTCAATATAAGGCTTTTAAGAAGCGTAGCTTTCCTTGCCGGTCCACTTGACTCATAAATAGAAATCAGCTTATTCCATACCTGATTAGCTGTCTGGCATCCTTTCACCTGCTTGAGTTCACTGGGACTGATTGCCAAAATGATATCTGCTTTAGCTTTTCCATCAGCCAACTCCCATTCCAGTGCTGCTGCTGGCTCACTAGGCTTTTCTATCTTCCCCAGAGCATAACCCAGAGAATCATTCTTGGTAAGAATAGCTTCCATCTGCATCTTCCAAGTGTCATAATTTTCCCTAGTTAGGGCTTCTATCTTCATATTTATTCCACTCATTCTAGTAAAAGCTTTAGAGATTAAGTCTCATAATCTGTTAATAAAGATGTTTACACAACAAAGGTAGAACATTTATTAACAAAAAAGTTAGAATCAACAATACATCACATGCTTGATATTGTCATGTGAATATAAACCTCAACATTATTATGGCTTGGGTGGTGTAAATCTCGGAGGTAAAGAAAATATCCAGGATATCAGGAGGCTTTTTGAGGGATGTGGGCCAATATGTAGGACTCATGGGTGAGAGAACAAAATAACTATTGGATGATGTGACTTGAGTAAGGATTTTACCTCGTGAGTTGGATGGCGTTTAGCATTGTAGCCTTCTCCAGCAATGAAGCGCGGTCTGAGGGATTTAAATAAGGAATCAAGAAGATGTAGGGGAGAGGATTAACAGGAGGAAAGTATATAGCTGAGAAAGTTAGATGGAAAGGGCGAGTTAAATGACTACTGAGGTTGATTGAATGGCGTCAGATGGAGTAGAAGGAATTAAAGAATAGGTTATCGATTTATTGACGGCTTGTGAAGTGTTGTCGGGGTTATCTGATCTATAAGTGATGTAGTCCCATATGTAAAAATGTGAAGTGAGTTTCAGTTGATAGGGCGATGTCGATTTGATTATCGTGTAATAACAGGTTAAATTCGTCACGCTGGTTATGTAGTCCGTTAGCATTCTACAAACTACAGTTACCCAACATAATTAGAGTAGAAATCGACGGGTTTTGATAAATACGCAAACGATATTCAACAATTTCACAAATGGGGGTCACCTGTGGTGTTGTGGTTAGCATGACAACCTACAATACTAAAGATCGCGGATTCAATTCCAGCGGTGGCCCTAGGATTTTTTAATGGGAGTAAAAAATCCTTAGCTATGTCGTCCTTCGGATAGGACGTAAAATGGAGGTCCCGAGCCTGTACGATGTCAGGTACTCGTTAAAGATCCCTATCCTAATTATACCTGGATAGGCAAAATTTAGGACTCCCACTGTAGCATCGTCCGATTAGCCTTAGTAGCATAAAAATGGACGTTAAACAAACAAACAAACAAACAATTTCACAAATTTTTCCACATTTATTAAGTTATAGAGTATTATAATTTGTATTGCAAAACCTGAAACTTCTCAGTACTTCTGGATTCATTTAACTAAACATTAATTCGATTCAAATAACTATTTGAAATGGATGAAGCTAAAATATGAAAAAAATCGAACAAACATATAAGTACAGAAAAAATATATTCCAACAACTTATGAAAATCGTTGAACCAAAGCATGTGCCGCAGTACCTATTTAATTAAAAGCGCTTTATTCATGGGGAAGAGTTGTCAACTTTTTTTGGAACATAATGGAAATTATTTGTTGTAGAGAATTATAAAATCAGACGCTATGGAGTTTTACCCTTGCATTCACGTATTATTACAAATAAAACCTTTTATAATATGGTACAAGATAATCTTTAATAATTGTAGTTTAGTTTACAAACTTTAGTAACATAATAGAATCCTGAATGAAATATAAGGCGTTTTTAGAGGAACAGTAATCATTTTCGGTTTCCAGAAAGGCATAAGAGAGAAATATTTGAAAATTAAGTTTTACTGCGAGCAGTAAATACCCCTTCACTCGATTCACCTTCACTAAATATTTACAAAAAGCGACTCACAGTAAAAAAAAGTAAGCAGTGAAAAAAATCGAGTATTGATGAAATTAGGATTTTTTTTACAATATTTAAAACACTTAAATGAGACATAACAAATAAGAGGGAGGAAAATCAATGACATTTATTTATTGAGTCCTTTGGCATCTGGCTTGGAGGAGTTCATCTTTTACTAGGGAATGTCTGAAAAATGTCAATATTATAAATTATTTAAAAAACATATTTACTATTGCTAAATAACTATATGAACTACATAACAATATTGGTGCATATATTTAAGGTTTTAAGTACGTGTTTATGTATACTTATAACTAGTGGAGGAAGCTAAAAGATACACTACTGACATAATAGCCTAACAAGAAGTAAGGTCGCACGAAGATGGTGAACTCTCTATCGATGGGTATACGTATTCTACCGGAGAATTGCATTACCTTTGTAGTAAGCCCTAAGGCTCGGAAATCAAGCACAAGCTTCGTCCCTATTAGCGATCGGATAAGTGTGCTTAGGGTCAAGGATAAGGATCTCCATTTTAAACGTTTACGTACTAACCGAAGACAAGGACGATGATGTGAAAGATGATTTTTACGTGCAACTTGAGCAAGTGTACGATTGTATACAAAGATATGACATAAAATTAGTCATTAGGGAATTCAACGCCAAAATGGGAAGGGAGCGTCAGTTTCGGCCAAATTAGATCGCACTCATTGGTGACCCAATCACGATTCCAAATAGAATAGAGCCATCCTAAATTCTTGACCTAGAAGGTACGCCAATTGAGAGTCAATGGGCGGAAATTGAAAAGGTCTTGAATTCTGACAGTGAACGAGGTGATAGGGGTTCAGGCAAAACGTCAATCAAAGAAATGGTACACGGAGAAATGCCGTAAGGCTGTGGAGAATAGAAGGGCACTGAATAATTATAGTTTAGTTTACAGGGTGGCGGGATGGCCGAGTTGGCAAACGCGTTAAAAAATACGCGTTGCCCATGGCAACATATGATTGAGAACCGAAAGATAGAAAGTTCAAAACCCGGAGCCAGGGGAAAATTTAATAATACTCGGCCCCAATCTCCCACCCTCTCCCCTGGCCCGGGAAACCCCGTATAGCCTACAAGGCGAGGAAGAGGAGGACCAATAAAAAAAAAAAAAAAAGTTTATTTTACAAACTTTCGTCAGATGATAGATTTCTGAGTGATGAATGAGAAGGAATGAATGAAGAGGAAGAGCACGTCCGATTAGATCTTCATGCTAAAACAGATACTCGAGTAACGTTGGGAAATAAATCAAGATCTGCACGCCTTATTCATCGAATTCAAAGCAGCCTACGACTCGATCGATATCAGCTGTATTTGGAAAATACTGACGGAACTGCGTTTCCCAGGGAAATTATTTCGATTGACCCGGGCGTGCATTAATGGATCCAGATGCCGAGTCCTGGTGCAAGGAGAAATGACTGAAAGCTTCGACATGAGGACTAAGACAAGGTGACTTATCCCCGATGATGATCAACCGTGCCTTGGAAAAAGTCATCCGAGAATGTACCAAGGCATTTGGGGGAGTGCACGTGGAGAAAATGCATAAGTAAGAAAGAAGACATTCAGTCATTCGCCGGTTCCCTGATCACTTCAGCTTTCAAGTCAATCAAAATAAGACGAAGTACAAGATAGTAAACCGGAACCTACCCGTAATCGATAATATAAGTGTAGGAAGCTATAACTTCCCCAAAGTAGATAACTTCAAATACCTGGGACCTACAGTAACCTCAATGAACGAGAGGTCGATCAACGAATAGCCATTGCCAATCGAGCGTTCTTTTCGGTTTCTCGAGTCCTCAGATCTAAGAAAACCTGCCGCCCACTGAAAAACAGGGTCTACAACACTATAATCAAACCCGTGCTTATGTATGAGTGTGAAACTTGGACATTGACCAGCTCCTTACAAGCAAGAATCGAAAGATTCGAACGGAAGGTGCCAAGGACAATTGTAGGCCCGAAGTAGGATAATGAGCTGGGACTCTGGAGAATAAAGACTAAAGAAGAGATTATACGGGAATCCCAACAATCGATAGCGCACGATATGGAAGCTGAGAGATTACTCAGTACAGGACACGTGGCAAGAAGCAACCCATCAGGCTCCCTAAACATGACGATAAATGAAGTAGTGGTCGGAGGCCGACAACGAGGGAGACTCAGAACGAGATGGGCTGACATAATCAAGAAGGAAGCCACCGAACATCGAGTGGTGAATTGGAAAGTAATCGCACAAGATAGACAGATAGAGGTGGAAAAGGCTAGTTGAGGCGGCTATTGATCTTCAAGATGTGTTAGCCAACCGAAAAAAAAGTTTCTTTTTCTAAATTCTTTACATATAATGTTACAAAAAATTAAGAAGAAGGTTTTTACATTTATAATTATATCCTTTCAATATTCTTAACTGCGCTTAAATACCTTTTGAAAACTAAACATTTTCTAATACTAAATTATAATAGTTCCTAATTTTTAGCTTTTATAAAATTACTTCGTATATCTTTTCGATCTGGATTTAATATTTTAGAAAGTGGAACAAACAATGAACTTTATTATAGAGTTAATTTTAGTATTCAAATAACAAAATCGAAATTTCAATATATCTCCTAATAAATTGTTCGGGAATTTTCACTTACCGCAACTCAATAAAAATGCTTAACTTCCAGATTTTTTATTGTTTATCTGGGATCAAATATCGCATTATGAAATACCATCAATAACTGATTCGGTACTTTTAGAATAGTATAAGTATATTATTAGGGGATTATAGCCATGCTTATTAATGAAGGCTCTTCGCGTTGGATAAACAGAAATATCATGTATGCCCCAGGACTGCGTTATGGTAAGGATAGGAAGCTGGTGGTTCTGGAATCATAGTAATGAAAAACCAAAATATTTATTATATATATTTGGTCAGCAAACAAATATTGTCACTGAGCAGCGAGGAACAGGTAGCGTTGTAAAATATTTGAAATTTATTAGAAAATACATTTAATCAAAAATTGACTACAATAATAATAAAAAGTTTTAACTCTGGCTGTATGGATTTATCCAATGTAAAAAATTATTAAAAAAAATATTTGGTCTGCTCCGAACAAGCCAGTACCTTTATACGTTTGAAATAAAAAATAACAGGGCAAGAAGAATGACACTTTTAGATTTCATCAAAGATGAATAACCACTTAAGATAATGATATGAATATTTATTTATTCTAAAAAATAAGAAAGGAAAAAAATTAAATTTGTTTTTTTCCATCCTTATTCTTTCATAGATCGTCTCTGGGGCTGAGAGACCCTCCTGAGGCACACATAGCCTCTGTAAATTGGTACTTTTAATTAATAAGGGGGGCATCTGGCGTTTGAGCAAGATTTCGGCAAATCAATTCCTTGCCGGACCGCTGATCAGTAAACATTACAGTACTTATACCTTACCGAGTACTGAGATTTCCCCCGACCTTTCATGGGTTGCAATGGAGCAGATTTATTATTATTTAATGTTTTTGTTGAACTGTTATATCTTGCTTTTATTTTTTTATTTATTTCCTCCCTACCTTGACTTTCGGAAAAACTGGTGTTGACTACATAAGAACACAAGTAAGTGTTTTCCGATTTTGTTGTCCATCCTTCCTTTTCTATTCCCTCATATAATTATTCTCCTTCTTCAGAGGTCTCAGGTAGACTTCATAGGACTTCTCCTAGCTGTGGTCTTCAGAGATTGAAAGCCGGTAGTCAGAAGATATCATTCCAAACGTACACAAATTCTTTCTATTACGGGTAATTTCTTTAGGCCATCAACTCAGGGAACTCCTTCTCGGTGATTTCATAGATTTAAATTTCCCGAAGGTAACGAAGACCTCAGTAAATCAAAGGTGGTGCAATTTAATATAGAGTGGTACACTAGATTTAAATTAGTCACAACGCTAGCACTTCATATAGCACGCAAAGGAGGCAGTTGATGTAATAAAAGCATTTAATAAGAAACAACTTATTATTAAAAAAATTAACCAAAGCCCATTTGCCCAATGCAAAACCTTAACCAAAATTATGAATATAATAATATCGTAGGCTTAAATAAAAGGGTCCCATTGTTTGAACTCTAATTTATAGGCCTCTTTCCTATCATGACAGCTCCCCTAATAATATAAATTAATAAAAGCTATAGCCTAAGTAATAAAAATGAACATCAACTATCTTTATTGCCTTAGTTCATTGTTAGTAAATGGACTATTATGGAACCAACAGAATCTATTATCTAAGAATATTTTTAAAGCCACAGATAATTCAGTGACTATTGAAAGCTTTTAGTTTTATATTTTTATTCTGAGTGCTTTGTTATGTTTCTGTAAAAAAAAAGTAATAATTGAAGATTTCATCATACGTCTTTGGGTAATATTATTCATTAAGTACCAAAATTAAGACGAGGAGAAATAAATAAAAAGAATAGAGTAGAAGAATAGAATACACATACATCTACAAAATACAACGGCATTGTTTCATCTTCATTTATTTTAAAGTAATCAAGGCAAAGCCACGTTGCTGTTTTAATGTTATATTCAGAGCATATTTTTACTTTCACTTACCTATATATGAAATATATGGTAAGTGGAAGTATTGCGATCGTGAAAAATTTCGACTTCCAGTTTTCAACGGAAATCACGTTTTGGGGTCCCCTGAGTCCAAATGACCAAGTCCCGCGAAATGGTCTGTGTGTGTGTGAATGTGTGTGAGTGTGTGTGTGTGTGTGTGTGTGTGTCTGTGTGTGTTTGTGTTAACAGACTAGCTCAAAAACTATAAACCGTGCGAACCTGAAATAGGGTATTTAGTGTAGGTATATGCCCGCGATGAGACAGCAAAAATTTCATCAAAATTGCTCAAAGAGAGGGGGTAGTTTATTTAATAACTTTTTACGTTTTTTTCGATTTTCTCAAAAACGGCTCTAACGATTTTGATTAAACTGAGTATTTGATGTACTAATGTGCCCGAGATATGACTGTAAAAATTTCATCAAAATTGATTAACCGGAGGGGGGACTTTACTTAATAAATGTTGTCCCAATTTCACGAGTTTTTTTTTTTACTCAAAAACGGCTTTAACGATTTTGATCAAACTGGGTATTTGATGTATATATACGACCGCAATGCGACAGCCTAAATTTCATTAAAATTGGTTAAACGTAGGGGGCACTTTACTTAATAAATGTTGTCTCATTATCGCGTGTTTTTTTTATTTACTCAAAAACGGCTTTAACGATTTTGATCAAACACGGTATTTGGTGTATGTATATGCCCGCGATGTGGCAGTCAAAATTTCATCGAAATTGATCAATTGGAGGGGGCACTTTACTTAATAAATGTTGTCTCATTATCACGTGTTTTTTTTATTTACTCAAAAACGGCTTTAACGATTTTGACCAAACACAGTATTTGGTGTATGTATATGTGACAGCCAAAATTTTATTAACCGTATAATGAAAATAAAAACATTTATTTATTAATAAAAAGATCAATTTCACTTACCTATATATGAAATATATAGTAAGTGGAAGTATTGCGATCGTGAAAAATTTCGACTTTTCAACGGAAATACACGTTTTGGGGTCCCCTGAGTCGAAATGACCAAGTCCCGCGAAATGGTCTGTGTGTGTGTGTGTGTGTGTGTGTGTGTGTGTGTGTGTGTGTGTGTGTGTGTGTGTGTGTGAACAGACTAGCTAAAAAACTATAAACCGTGCGAACCTGAAATTGAGTATTTAGTGTACGTATATGCCCGCGATGTGACAGCGAAAATTTCATCAAAATTGCTCAAAGGGAGGGGGTACTTTAATAACTTTTTAAGTTTTGTTCGATTTTATCAAAAACGGCTCTAACGATTTTGATTAAACTGAGTATTTGATCTATTTGTATGCCCGAGATATGACTGTAAAAATTTCATCAAAATTGATTAACCCGAGGGGGGACTTTACTTAATACATTTTGTATCAGTTTCACGTGTTTTTTTTTATTTACTCTAAAACGGCTCAAACGATTTTGATCAAACTGGGTATTTGATGTATGTATATGCCAAAGATGTGATAGCCAATTCATAAAAGTTGGTCAAACGGAGGGGGCACTTTATTTCAAAACTTTTCTATCAATTTTTACCTTTTTTTCGATTATCTCAAAAACGGCTTTAACGATTTTTATCAAATTCGTGGTGTTAAAGAAAATTAGGTGTTCTTTTATATCAGGTAAGCTTTATTATTATTAAAGTGTTCTGAGGGGGTTTAAATGGGGAAGGGGCCTTTTTTGTTTTCCTATAAAGTACCTTTGTATTTGTTTATGTGGAGAAATTATCTGTCTCTCGTTTCGCCTAAAAATAACAAATGGCTAAATATGTGATATGATAAAAATCAAGTAAACAAATAGAGGAGAAAAAAAGAAAAATATTCAGTCAACTCATAAAACACGTTGAGACCACGCATGCGGAGTACGCCTTTAATGACAGACCATTGTTCATAATTAAAGCCGATCTGTTCATTTAATGGAAATTATTTGTTTCATAGTAACTAAATGAAATTTTCAACGACTGCATACAGAAATATAAAATCAGACGACTTGAAATAGTATGCTTGCATTGCCGAATTATCACAAGTAAATACTTTCATTTAATAATAAAAGAATTTAGTGTTCTTTTTTGTTTTTTTTGGGCAAATGAAAACAAAAAAAAGAAATGAATGAGGAAAAATGTGCTACTTTGAGTAGTGGCAATTGACAATGCAAGGTAAGGCAAGTGGACATTAATTTGTAATCTAAGTAAGTTGGTAAGTGAAATTTGTGTGTTGCGTGCACGCACCAGATTTTTTTTTAAAATATTCATACGTTTCCTTCGAAAATTACTTTTGTATTGTGGTCGAAGTTAAAAGTAGTTGTTAAAATATTTACTGTGTTGCTGCTTGCAATTTTTTATCGCTTCATTGAAGCCAGCGCAAACAGAGATATCCTGTTGAGTTTCAGCACATTTGAGGAACTGCTTTATTTCGTAAGCGCAAGGTCCAGTAGGTTCAGTGGCGCCGTAGTGCTCCCTCGCTGCTTGGACTTCGTTCCCGCCTCCCGAGAACATCCCTGTAATCCCAGCACCCACTGCGTGGCCCTGTAAGAATTGGTCAGATATTTCAATTGACCAGCGAATCTAGCTCTGCCATAGCAGCTGTGGAATCTGGTGAACATAGATCAATAATAACATAACTCAAAAACTATAAATTTTCTGCCAAGCAAACAAATCGAAAGGTTGATTCCATAAAAATGAAAAACAAATCGGACCAATATTAATAAAGTTACTATCAGCCTTTTAATTTTTATCGACTTGCTTGATCAGCAGAAACAAAATTAATGTGCTATTGATCGATAATTGATAAGGCTTTCTTTTTTTTTCGTAATAGTTTAAATTACGTTTTCATAGAAAGTAAATTGGAAAAATGTGCATGGGATCTTTACATATTGTTAGGGGAAAGGGCAAATATTTATCTTCACTCAATATTATATTTTTCTGCAAGTCACAAGAGGAAAAAGTTTTTTCTTCCTATGTTTAAGGTAAAATCTCCCGAAAGGGGTTATGAAGGTTGTGAGCTTTGCCGTTGACTGTTCTAAAGGCACTTGCTAGAAGCCACTATTGGCATCGAGTCGACTGAAATATTTTGCTTTGCCAATTAGCGACTAAGCCCAGATGCACATCAAAATAAATTAAACTGACTAAGCCAACTAGCCCATTCTGCAGGCTCGCTAAGATTTACCTAAAATGCTAGTTTTGAGACTTAGGTCGCTGCAGAATTATTTATTGCAAGAGCAGATCGTTTTCTGAAAACTTCTGCTACTACGGCGGCCATGGTTTTAAGCATTTCTTTATCCAAAGTTAATTTGGAAATTTAAAATTATAATTATTTGGATATTTAAAATTTTAAATTACTTTTTTTAAAAGGGTCCACTACCTGTGGTGTAATGGTTAGCATGGCAACCTAAAGTACTAGAGGTCGCGGGTTCGCGTAAAAAATCCTAGGCTATGCCGTCTCTCGGATAGGACGTAAAATGGAGTTGAATATCCCTATGCTAATTATAGCTGGTTAGGCAAAATTTAGGACTCTCACTGTAGCACCGTCCGATTAGCCTTAGTAGCATAAAAGGACGCTATACAAACAAACTTTTCTTAAACTTTACGCTGCCGCCATGTAACATTTACTAAACTCGATAATGTGACATTAGCTTATCACATTTTAAAACATACAGTTTTATTTCTCATATTTTCTAAGGAGGGTAGCTAAGTAGCCAACCCCCCCCCCCCACCCTGCGGATGCCCATGTTACAGACTATGTTATATTTCTATGCAAACTACGTTTAGTCGTTTTTCACTTTTTAAAGTTAAAATTAGTAATCTGGTAATTCGAAACGGCTACATTGCCATATTGACGAAAAAATGAAGTAAATTCCAATTTCTCATATATACTAAGTCATAGTCTACAGCATGAAGCTGGGCTTATCAACTTTTCTAGGGAAGGTGCGGGTTCCAAAAACGGCATAGAATTTTACATCAGTAGGTTATATTTGGAGTTATTGAAATTTTTGTATATATTTAAGATGAATAAAAAAAATAGACACAGAGCCCATTAACTAGATTATATTGGAATGTGATGTAAGCACAGGTCAGCAAGTTTAAGGGTACAAGGTAAAATTGAGAATGCAGTTGAAACTTCAAATGAAATTATAAAAGATAAAGATCAGTTTTTTAGTTTTAGCCTTCTTCTGGCCGATTTGCGAAATGATTATTTATTAACGGGTCAATCCATTTGAATTGGACCAGAAAAAAATAATTAAAAAAGAGGGGAGGATAACTTGTTACCAAATTAATAATATAATAGATCGTTTCAACCAATTCATTAAATTGAATTCATCAAAGAAAATAAATAAATAATAATAATAAAGATCCGTCCTATTATAATTTTTTTTAATCATTTCGATTAACCTGCATTCAACAAATAGTCCATAGGTGGTTGCTCGACCATTTTAGAAAAATATTATATTTTTCCCACCAATTACATATGGAATTACTAGTTCAAAACAACTTTTTAAAAATTTTTAGGATAAACCGTTTCAAAATGGCAGCCATTTTTGTTTCACCTTTCAGCCCGATTTTTGAGTTTTTAAGCTCTAAAGAAAACTCATTTTCTCAATACTGGTTAGTCATAGACTAATAATTCAAACACAATTGTTTTCCTTAAAGTCTGATCTATATTTCGTGTTCTATTTATTATTTGAATATTTTGAAGTCCAATACTTAAAAAGTGTTATTAAAAATACTGCTTTAAATTCTCAAAACACCGTTTTTGAGGGTAAGTTTTGGGTATAAGGGCATGTACGCCAAAGCTGATTTTTGGCATGGTAATAAACCTGACTAAGTAGCTTTCATTAAAAGTACTCTTAACCCGTATATTCTTTACCCTATTTTTTTTTATGAATTTTTAAACTTCACATTTTTTAGTTTTTCGTTAAACTTAGGCTCTAATATCTCTGGTGGGCTAGTTGATAAAAATCTCATCAAAAATGTTATGCTTACATGCAACATAAACCTACTGTAAGAAATTTCAACCTGTATATTTGAGTACGATTTTTTGAAAATGGCCATTTTCGTGCTTATTTAACAATGCGTAAACTTAATCACACCCTTCGGAACAAAATTATATTATACATTTTATGGGCTTAAGATCAAGATTAAATAAAACGTATGAGAAGAATGATATAAACATAAATTAAAAGGAAAACTTCTTGTGCTAAGATTAAACATAACAATACTTAAAAATAATCGGCAAACATAACTGGATTGCACTATTTAAATGTGCACTACATACATAACTATAAATAAAATGAACAGTGCTTAAATTGCAAAATAATAATAATTTTGCTTTAAAATTTGGATTCCGAATTGAAAGTTTCTATTTACAATTTTTTGGGAAACTGGATTGATAGGAAGTGATTTTACGGGCGGGATTTGAAGGTAGGGAGAGTGTTGGAATGGCGAATAAAAGAGGGAATAAAATTCCAAACGGATGAGGACCTGAATATGAAAGATCTTTCAAAAGCTGACGTTCGGTGGGCCGGTATACATATACCTGAAGGCCTGGACCGGATATTGCGGGAATTAACCGAGGATTTGGGCTGAAGGAGTTCGTGGGTATATGAAGGACGGCGAGATCGGATAACTTGCTAAAGAAATGAAGCCAGGAGGTATTTGCGACGGTTAGATGGTTATAGTCACTTTAACTTTTCGTAAAATGGTGAGATGGAGACGTCTCTTGGGATTCCAAAGATGAATCATACGAAACAATTAAACAGACGTCCATAGTCGTTGGTGTGGGATGTTAGGATTTCTGTAAGTAGATCGTCGTAAGTAATGTGGGAAAAAAAGAAGTTCTTAGAGTTAAAATTATAGATTCTCGTCTCGGTAACTTGTGTAGAATGAAACGGGGAGGATGAGAAATGTTTATTGAGATCGTTCGGTGTGAATTGAAGGGAACCAGGGTTGTTGGAACTAGGTAAGGATAATTGCCGGAGTATTTCCCATTCGCTTTTAGGATCGTGAGCATTGGAGAGGGCATTGTGAAAGAGGTGGGATTTAGCAGGTCGGACTTTGGATTGGGTCAGGTTTCTGAGTTTTTTAAAAGACGCATAGGCGACTGCCAAACGGGTTCGCCGAATTTTGCGCCTTGCAACTTCCCTTTTTTTTATCAAATACTTTATTTCAGTTGTCAGCCAAGGTGCAGCGGGGCGAAGTAGGGTTCGGGTTTTCAGAGGAGAGTTAAAAACCATCTGTCTAAGATGGTTTTTAAGGTCGAGGTGAGGATATGGACCATGGAATCAATAGAATCATTGGAATATATGGTATTCCATTGGACGGAGACAAGATCGGGTTCAAGGGATTCATAGAAGAGGAGGTCTAGATTGTGAAATGATATAATCTTAGGAGCAAAACGAGTGGTGGGCAGGTCGTAAGAGATCTGGATAAGGTCATGTGTAGAGAGAAGAGGAATTGAGGTTTGCAAAGAAGCGGTGATTTTGTTGGGAGAATCGGTACTATAGAGGTCCAGCCATGTATGGGAACATTGCGTGTGATGTGTTGGAGAATAAGGAACTAGATAAAGGTTGAGGGAATACAGTAGGTCAGTTAGATAGGATTTCTCAGTGGATCCTGTTAACATGTTTACTGATGTGATTTCAACACCTGTGATTATGACATTAGAATATTGGGAGACCAAATTGAGGAGGGGGGATTCAAAGAGGTTGTCGAATGGGACACGAGGAGGTCTGTTGACCACAGCAAATAATAAGGGAGAGGAAATGAAAGGAAAGGAAGAGATTTCAGCGAACATGTATTCTATATGAGGGAGGTTGTGAGAAGGAGGACTTTGGCATTGAGGCTTTCATGAATATATACGCCAACACCACCTCCCGTGCGACCAGATCTGTCCTGGCGTAGGAGCGAGTAGTTGGGAAGGGAAATTTGGGCGGAGGGGATGAAAGGTTTGAGCCATGTTTCAGATATCGCGATTATGTGGTAAAAATTTTCAAGGAAGTATTTTTGGAATTCATCGAAATGAGCTGTAAGGGATTGAGCATTGACGTGACAGGAATATTATGCCAATGAATGTGAATATTACTACCTTCTTCCAAGTTTTTTAGGTTTAACTCTCTCAGATATTGTTAACCCAAATTTTTAACTCCATGGAGTCCAAGAACTCCTCATACTCAAAGCACTGTGCGGCACATGCTTTGTGTTGAATATTTCAACGTTACATACAGGATTTTAATATATTTTATTTTCCCATATCGACATTCAAACAACATAGCAATAAATTATAGCATGTTCGCCCTGTTCTAGAAAATTTATGAGATTATCTATAACTTTGCCCAATAAAGACTGCACATTCTCTAGCGTCTTTAGAAGTCTTGCAGTTGTATGGATTGAATAAGGATAATGCAGGTTTACCAGCAAGTCAGTCCTCTTTATATCGATCATTAAAATAAACGTTTGTTACCTAACAACTATATTCATCTTAGCTAATACTGAAATAAGTGGTACTGACCACGGCAGAGCCCACTGCCACACCCCCAGCAGTGGCTGCCATCTGCTTGAATAGTCCCGGCTCCTGCCTTCGTTGAGGTGGCGGTGGGGGTGGAGGTGGGGGCGGCTGGCGCCTTCTGAAATTCCGATAGTCATAAATCAACATTAATAATTAACATTAATAAAAGAATATATGGAACATATTTAGATTATATCGTCACCTCGCTTCTGAAATCTATCAGTACCTTCTAACATCTTGTCTTTGGGCACTGCTTGTGTTTTAAGTGATCAAACTAAAAATATTTATATACCATCATTTATTATGGTACGATTGACATTCTATCAGATCCATTCATATCAGATACCAAAGGGGGTCTCAGAACATAAATACTTGAAAAGACTTATGCACAGGAATACATCTACTATACTCTGCTCTACCAGACTGTCTCCAGCCTCTGACTACCTCCGGGCTTCTATTCAGTATTCTCCTCCCAGGCTGTGACTGTCCCCAGACTCCGACTCTGACTGTCCCTCTACCCACCTAGACCTGCCTTGTCTAGGAGTCCCCCCTCCCAAAAAGAGAAATAAGCATTTCTTTACGTCGTCTGGTGGGGGGCTCGGCCCCCCCCCCCCTTGGGCTTGGCAGTGATCTATTTGTGTTAGCAAAAGACAGATTATTCTAAACATTGTGCACCAATTATGCACTTCAATAAGTATAAAAAATTATGAATTCTAATAATTAAATATAAATTATTATTATCAATAGTTAGAAATAAGCGTTATCAGTAGATAAGTAAGTATCATTCAGTAAATTCAGTATTCAGTATTCATCAGTAGATAACGATGAAGTATCATTCATTAAATTGAATTTTTATATTTTATTTTATATGTTTCGATAAATAATAATTAATAAATGAATCATCAATAAGCAATACATACTATAGTGAAACATTAGTAAAAAGTTTTACATACCGGATATATTTATGTTACATAAATAAAATTTTAATTGTCAAATAATCGTTCTCCGAAACTAATAGCAAAATAGATAATAAAAATAATTTATTTTGGCACAATCAATATTACCAGGAGAGAGCACTTTAGATATACCCATAATCAAATATCTGAGCTATGACTGGTTGATCAATTAGCAAATTGATTTTTAAAAAACATATTTTAAATAAAGTAGCTTCTACAAATTATTATTTAATATACAAATAATTGCATTTTCAACTAGATGGCAACCATCACATAATGCTAGTGGATATAATGCATTTTAAAAAGAATAAGTAGACAGATAAATAATAATATGAAAATTAATCCAATCTTAAATTTTGGCTGACCACCAATTTTAAATTATTTTTAAATATATATATATATATATATATATATATATATTTTTTTTATTATTTTTTTTTTTTTTTATGTATCAGTGAAGAGGAAGGATTTGCTCTGCCTTGAGCCGAGCTCTGTGGTGTAGGTTAGTATCCTCGCATGTAACGCAGGAATCTTTTCTCTTCAAAAAATAAATTATTTAAAAATAATATGAAAACTAAAAAGCTATATCAAAGAGCAACCGCACAACATATCTGTGATTATGATCAACAGCTAGTAGGCGGGTGAATTCAGCCATATCTTCGGAATTATATTGGCCAAAACATTCTACAAAACCAAATTCAATAAATCAAAACGGAATTCAATTGATCGAATAAACTAGATAGGTTACTACGAACGATTATAAATAGACTTAGCATGCTTCATTCGATTGCATCTATGGGAAAGCTGCATTTGTCTAGGCAGGGAGGAGGGAGAGGTCTTATTAGTTTACAAGCACGAAATGATCCTCTCTAATATTTAAAATAAGTTAAATATTAAACAAAGCACGAGATCATCTATAGTCTTGCCTTTATTAGTTAGCTTTCAAGAACCTACAACCATCATTATTACGACCAAAACCTTCTGGAAGAATGGAAGGCGAGAGCATTGTAAGGACATTTATGTAATCAGTTTTAATAACTGAAATAATTAGATGACAAGTTGGCAGGAAGAGTTTATAAGGCTCGATAGGTAGAGGGCTTTCTGATAGCAATCCACAGAAAAAAGGTTTTCCTGGCTTTCTGGTAGGTCAGAATTTTCTTTTTAGGCATGTACTCAATACTTCCTGCTCCTCTGCTGTCTATTTCTATTCGCCATTAACAAACCTTATAGCCCATAACTTTAACTATGATGAGCAATGCACTTTTTACCATTCACCTTTATTTTAACGGGGTAAAATAGCAATAGATGGATACAAATATATGGATACAAATTTAATCGGATGTCGGTGCTTACCAGTTCAAGTACCGAGCTGATTTACGATTGTAATGTTTATCCAATAAATCAAACATTTTATACTCGTTTATGACTATTTTGCATGCGCAGTAGGTACGCCTAGACTAACAATCCAGATTGAAATAAGAGCCTAACAACTTAAAACGTAAGCAGTAGTCAAACTATCGTATCATGAGAGCCTAAGACTCCTTGTTGGAACAAACCTTATGAATGCCTAAAGTAACTCCCCTCTTGGGTTTCTGAGACCCATATATTTAACCTTCATCAGGGGCAATATCGTTTAACTTTTGTTTGTATTGTTCTATAACAAATTTATATGTGATTATTACATAAGCATTCATATATAAATTTGAAACTTCCATTAAAATTTACTTACGGAGGACTTGACCTTGGGGGAGAGGAATAACCTCTCCTCGGAGATGCACCCCTCCTCATCTTGCCAAAAGAAACCTTTCAAGAATTCTAAATGACGTCTTCAATCACTATCACATGATCTTTTCAGCATATGATGGTGATTAATTTTATTAAAAAGATCTCATTTATATTTAATTGTAAACTTAATGAATAAATCTCAAACTTAATTTACTTTAATAAGACTAGCTTGCTTTTTTCCTACCATAAAAACCGCAATATAAATCAAATTTTGCACAGAATGTGATAGATAATAACAGAAACAAACCGCTTGTAATTTTAGATTTAAACTAATAAAATAATTTTGGGATTTTATAAAACAAGGCATATTTATACACATTTATATTTCTACTGTTTACTTCCTTATATTACTTCTGGGATTTGTTTGAATTTTTATTCTCAAGTTTTGAGACCAATTTTTAAGGGATGTGATGTGTTATTATTGGAGATTTTGGGATGAAACATTTGGGTAATATCTGATAATACACGTTTCGTCAGCATTGGTTGAGACAAAGATGAAATGAGATAAATATTAGGTATGTTCCAGCAAGTGCGGTTTACTAGTTATCAACTAATAAAGGCGTCCCCACATGGCGTCAAACTGTGGAAGCTGCCAGAACGTTCTATTGTTGTTTTACCGCACGAGAATATTCGGGTTCGATGCGGTGTAAATCCACCACTATTAGATACTTAACGAGCCATAAACATTCTAAGACTTAAACTTTATCCTTTAGTCAGTTCCTTCTCCAGTAGCTTACTTAGAAACCACCTCCTCTTTCTCTTTCTACTTGAGGTTCTCCATGTAAAACATTAAGACACTTGTATGTAGCAGCTAGCAGTAAGGTACATTGTATACAACGTGTACATTGAACAATTAAGGTTTTTTAAATTCTCTATTTGAACTGCACTATAATTATTGCCTATTGGTTAATAACCCTTATGGGAACATTATTAAAAATGGTGTGCGATGCGTGCAACACACAAATTTCACTTACCAACAACTTAGAATAGAAACCGAGGTGTTTTACCACATTTACTTATTTTTACTTTCTCTTACCTAAATACGAAATATATAGTAAGGGAAGTTATTGCGATCGTAAAAATAAATTCTATTTCCGGTTTCCAACGGAAATACACGTTTTGGGATCCCCTGAATCGAAATAACCAAGTCCCGCCATATGGATATTGTGTGTACGTGTGTGTGTGTGAACAGACTAACTCAAAAACTTGAAACCGTACGAACCTGAAGTTGGGTTTTTGATGTATGTATATTCGCGGGCGCAAGCGACGCACAGTGGGGAAAACAGCCGATCTAGGAGTGCAAAAGTCCAAAATTGAAGTTGCGATATCAAGCCTAATAAGATTAGATATGTAAACACAAGTGTCTAGTGAAAACAAAACAAGAGCTCTGACCTAATAATAATCTTTTATTTCAAGGTAAGTTCAATAATACAATTTTTATTCAAAATATCTCAGTTTCATTCTAAGCACTGTTGGGAGAAGTTGTACAAGAAAATTTTATTTGGAGTGTATAATACGAAACTTCAGTTACAATGGAAGGTAAGAAGAACAATATAAATGTTGAAATTTTTTTTGAAAATGTGGCTTTTGCAATATTTAAAAAATAAGGTTTTTTTTTATCGTACGCTCTGATATTCGCCCGTATTCGCGTTGATTCCAAAAATAGTACCTTCTAATTGAACTATTAAACGATTTTTTTCAAGAATCCCGTGCAACTATTTGCAACTTTTTTTTAAATGAATTTTTGAATTTTTTTTTGTTTCAGAAAAATTTACATTTTTGAAAAAAGAACTTTTTAAAGTATGGCGGAGCCAAAAATGTTTATCGGAGAAGAACACAAGCGTTCTAGATTTTATTCGTAACTCATTAGAAGACGAATCGAAAACTCTTTCGGAAGACTCGATAAAAAAAATTAATAATTTTACGAGCAAACTCGCCAGTAAATGGGCAAAGCACCACCGTCTTGTCGAAAGGTTTTTAACAGTGGAGAGTGACTGGCTTGATGAAAGCATAGAATTGAGTTGTCATTTTAGCTCCCAAGCGCTTGACGATCCCTCAACATCGACCTGCATAGGTCGGGTCGACCACCTAAGCCTTTTGAAGATTTGTCTGTATGGTCAAAACGACGAGTAATAAAACCTCTTTTGGAAGTTGCGTCGATGGAAGAACTTACATTCGCTGCAAGTTGCAGTTTAAACCTAGCCGGAAGAAAACGTGCTGGCGAGTTAGTAAGAAGCATTTCTTCCCCAAAATTACCGTGTAGGGAAGAGTCGACCCCAACCAATACCCTATACCCCGGAAGAGTGTTGTTTATTGACGGGCGTTTTTCAAAATATACCTATACCTTGATGCAGCAAGGAGCTAAAAGACGTGTTGCAAATTTATATCCGACATACTTATATATATTATATTTAGTTTTCCTTGCTCTATTCTGTAGTAAAGATTAAGAAGAATGGAAATTTATATTTTACGTGAAACGGGCCAGTAATGTCTGGTATTAAGCCCAAGAAACCAGATAGAAAAATTGGACAATTTAGTTTACATTGTTTGGTGAAAAATGATTTACTGTTTTGTTGATATTGGGCAATCAAGACGTTTAGAATATAACAAAATTAAAGAAAAATAAGTTTAGAAAATTGTCCAGAAACAAGATTTATTTTAATAATAATTAATAAAATATTTCATAATTTAATCGACTATTTTTATTAGAAGCAAAGAATTAAATATAAACGATGTTACAAAAGGTTGGAATTGAAAATAAAACAATAATTTAGGATCAGTGACAACAAATAATAATTCGACTAGTGAAAATTTCTATTTGAAATTTTAATCCTTTCATATTATATATTTTAATACATTTTCAGATCATATCTATAAGTCGCAAGAGTTTTGTAGGCGAAAAGACTTTTGCACTCCTAGATTGGCTGTTTTCCCCACTGTGCGACGGTGCTGCTTCTTGACTGGAACTACAGAAACGGGGATAGAAGCCGGGCCAGTACCTGGGATTCATTGGGTTTTTTGGTGTTTTTAACCGACTTCGAACGAAAGAGGAGGTTACTCAATTCGATACGTATGTGCCTTTTTTTTTTCTTTTTTTTTTTTCCTTTTTCTTTTTTTTTTCTATGTATGTCCACCGATTACTCCGAAATGGATGGACCAATTGGAACGAAACCTTTTGCATCTTGTAGAGTATTTTCCCAAGTTAGTCCCATTAAAACCTTTTTTGGGTTCTTAATTTATTTAAAAAGTTATCGGGAAAAAACATGAAAATAAATCTTTAATTATCACTAAAAATTTTACTTAATGGAAAAACATATGGCATATATAACATAAGGTATGCTCCAACAAGCTATTAAACTCATTGGTAACTAAACAATTTCACTATTGTTTTAATGCTGGATGAATCATGTGGGAACCAATCATATCTAGAATCAAAAGAAGCAGTCTACTAGTTATCGACGTGTTTTAAGTGCTTGTTGGAACCAACGTATGCATAACCTTAACTGATTTTTCAACAATAGATTTCAATAAAGAAATTTAATATCCTCAAAATATAATATCGCTGTCGTTTTCTGAAGCGTTATTAGTAGATATATTAGATTGATATAGGTATATATTCACTGAAAACAGTAAACCTTCATAATTTAGATCTAGTCGACGGTTGAGCACTATAAAAATAAGACCACGAAATTCGTGGAATTCCAAGAAAGACTGAGTATTGATAACCGTTTTAAAGCAGAATTTAAGACTTCTTCAAGTTCCACAAGGTTCGTTTAAATTTAAAATCGTAGCCATTATTGCTTTAAATTAGATTTTGATTTCCGACTTTCATTCGCTATACACGTTAAAAAGGAATACAATAATTCCTAGAAAAGCTTATTTTCAGTTGATTTGGGGGCCTTAACATTCAGGCACCTCTGTCTTCTTCCGGAATCACTCGGTCTTATTAATATACAATGTAATAATGAAATCTTGTGCCGATTCTTCATGGAGCGACACTTCTTTTATGTTTTTCGGATTACTACTATAGGTTTCTAATCTGGTTTCTGCAACTAAAATAAATTAGAAAGGCTTTAAGTGCCAAATCATTCATTTTGAGAAGACGAAAATCTGCTATCTAAGCTCAAATGTAGCTCGAAAAAATATTAGGGGTACGTCCACTTATGAAATAATTTATGTTCTGCTAAATAATTTCAATATTATTTTGTTCCATCACCAATTTCATCTATGATGGCTAATTCTCTAATTTATTTTTACGTTGCTAGCTAGTGGCACACAGGCTTTGCTATTGTCTAGATAGGAGAGTCTAGATATAAAAGTCTTTAAGATAGCCACTTATTAAGAATTATTTCCATCATTCATTTTCCAGTTGATTTTTCGATTTTTTACACTTTTCCACAAATTGTGAGTTGTAATTGTTTGCTGTGTATTAACTGAAATGTAGTAGAAAAAAGCGTTATCAAAGAGCCTTCTTAAGACAATTTCCATTGATTTTGAGGTTTGGATCGATCTTTATTAAATCGAAAGAAATTTAAATGTTCGATTTTCTTAGGTTGCCGAAATTTTCAAAAGCCAAACCGTCATAAGTTCAGTGTTTGCGGTTCGTGAGAGCCTAAAAGTGTTTTTAAGAGCCTAAGTCCAATAATAAATGAATGAATTTTATTGAAATAGACAGTGAAAATGAGCTTGCATATGTTTAGGGGTTTTTCGCGTTCGAGGTAGTCATCTCTCAGGTACCGAAATAACTAACAAAAATATTAGTGGTCGAATCTTTTATCTTCTAATAAAATATTTTATCAAAAATATTGTGTATTGTATTTCCCAATTAATGAAAATTTTCCAATGACACTTTCCCCATTACAATGACATTACATTATTTAACAAAGAAATTAAAATTTCAATGTTTGCTGATGTTCATCAATCAATAAAAACTGCAAAATAAAAGTTGATATCTCCCAGAAACAATCTCTTTGTATGAAAGTCCTTGCAGCAAAAATTTGGCAGCCATGAAAATGCTTAATATCATAAATGCTACCCCACTTGAATTGAAGAAATTCATTTTCTGAATAATTTTTTATTACGAAGGATATTATTCTAGGTACTTGGGTATTAAATTTAGTCAAAAACTCATCTAAAGGAATTACGAACATAATTGACTCAACATTGATCTTATTAAAAAAAAAATCCAATTATAATCGTAGAAGGTAGAAATTGAATTATACAGGCACCGCATTTCAACTTTTCGATGTGTACTCATAAAATTGAAAAGGTGGTAGAGCATAAAAAAAAATTCGAAATTTGTTTTACCCAACTTACGGTTTTCTACATTTTTTATCTTCTTCAACTAAAAAGTATAAAATAAAAAACATTTTATAAAAAAAAAATTAAACCGACTTCGAAACTTAGGAACCAGTAAAAATAAATGCACTGAAAAGTATGAAATAATTACCTTCTGATTTTTATGAATACATAGAAAAATTGAAAATGGTAAAAAAAATTGGAAAAATGCAATAAGACGAATAATTTTATTTTATTTGTACAAACACACTAATTGTTATTAAAAATTGTGAAATTAAAATGTTAAATACTATGTTCAATATAACACAATCTTTTCGGAGGCGGCGCAAATATAAATGATATGTTACCGATACAATTCCATTAGTAGGCATTAGAATCAATAGATGAGAAGATGCAGTTTACGATTTTCATAATGTCTAGTGTTAAAAATTTTAAATTTTGCGCCGCCTCCGGAAAGATTGTGTTATATTGAACATAGTATTTAACATTTTAATTTCACAATTTTTAATAACAATTAGTGTGTTTGTACAAATAAAATAAAATTATTCGTCTTATTGCATTTCTCCAATTTTTTTTACCATTTTCAATTTTTCTATGTATTCATAAAAATCAGAAGGTAATTATTTCATACTTTTCAGTGCATTTATTTTTACTGGTTCCTAGGTTTCGAAGTCGGTTTAATTTTTTTTTGTAAAATGTTTTTTTTTAATTTATTTTTCCTTAATTCAAACCCGATCGATCAAAATATTATTTGAAAAATGTCTAATAGGTATTGCTCGGTCCCTCAATGTTTATCTCAATTTATATATGAATGCTTATGTAATAACCACATATAAATTTGTTATAGAACAATACAAACAAAAGTTAAACGATATTGCCCCTGATGAAGGTTAAATATATGGGTCTCAGAAACCCAAGAGGGGAGTTACTTTAGGCATTCATAAGGTTTGTTCCAACAAGGAGTCTTAGGCTCTAATGATACGATAGTTTGACTACTGCTTACGTTTTAAGTTGTTAGGCTCTTATTTCAATCTGGATTGTTAGTCTAGGCGTACCTACTGCGCATGCAAAATAGTCATAAACGAGTATAAACTATTTGATTTATCGGATAAACGTTACAATCGTAAATCAGCTCGGTACTTGAACTGGTAAGCACCGACATCCGTATTGTATTTAAAACCGGAAGTCGAATTTTTCACCATCGAAATACTTTCTCTTACTATATATTTCATAGAAATCGGTCAAATTACTTGGCATACTGCCAGACTGTGAACCGTTTTTTTCCGCAAGAAAACGAAGAAAGTACAGAGGAAATGTTGATTCTTGTATTTATTTGTTCACGAATAAACAACTTCAACTGTAAAAACAAAATCATGTATACCGCGTGTTTCCACATGGGGTATATGCATACAAAATTGGACGTAGGGTCGTAGCCTTCTACATTTGATAAAATATCACTGCAAAACTTTAATTTCGCTTATCGACCAAATATGCGAAATGCGAGAATGGGGTTCATTCAAATTAGTCTTAAAGCCGATAAATTACCGAGTTTCACACACCTCATTAGTGATTCTAATTTGCCGCATTCGAATTTATTAAATAAAAAAACACGTTTAGAAAACAGTTCTTTTATTTATTTAATATTATTCATTTTTAAAAATATTTACGGATAAAGTTTTAATGATTAGGTATATAAAACAATTATCGGCTAGAAACTGATTTAATTTTAAAGTGCTCAGTTAAGTCTCAAAATTCAACATATCTCGATACATCAAACAGAATTAGCCGTAATGCAACGATTTATGTAAAGACTTTAAATCTCAGAACAAGGTTTATCTTCAAAAACACAGATCGACACCGCATTTATATCCACAGTGTTCGATTCAATTCAGTAAAAAATGAACATGGTGTTGTTTACTAAATTTACTTCTGAATTTACTACTGAAGTTTACTTACCTCTAAGTTAAGGATATGTGCTTGGATGCGAATGATGAAGTTGGGGAAGAATCTATTAACCAAGAATTCGTCCCCTGGAATCGATAAAAGGGGTATTTATGGCTAATTAAATAAAAAAATTGAAGTATCTTTTTTTTCATAACTTATTCTATCTAAAATAGTCAGCTTTCCAACGATTATTATACATTAACAATCTGCTATGATTAAAGGAAAATGAGCCAGTTCATATTGCTAGGTAATATATATATAAAGAAATATAATATTCCATATAAAGAAAATCAACAGTACTTTCTTGGACGAAATCTTTTATTCACCATTTAAGACCTATCAGAATATTTCTAAATATAAAACCTACCTGATATTAATGAATACAGACATGATTAATGATTACAAACATAATGGCGTCTGATTTTATATGTCTCTATTTAGTTGTTACAAAAACTTCATTTAGTTACCATTTATTTAATTTAAGCATCACGTATTTACTCTCTAAAGTAAAATAAAAGTTTTTATCTTCATAATACGGTTAATAAAATTTTGGCAGTCCCATCGCGGGCATATACATACATCAAATGGGGGTCACCTGCGGTGTAGTGGTTAGCATGGCAACCTACAATACTAAAGGTCACGGGTTCGCTTCCCGAAGTGGCCCTAGGATTTTTTAATGGTAGTAAAAAATCCTTGACTACGCCGTCCCTCGGATAGGACGTAAAATGGTCGTCCCGAGCCTGTAAGATGTCAGGTACTCGTTAAAGATCCCTACCTTAATTATACCTGGATAGGCAAAATTTAGGACTCCCACTGTAGCATAGTTCGATTAGCCATATTAGCATAAAGGGACGTTAAACAAACAAACAAACATACAACAAATACCCATTTTGAACAAAATAATTACAGCCGTTTTTAAGTAAATAAAAAACACATATGAAAATGGGACAACATTTACTGAATAATGTGCCCCCTCCAATTGATCAATTTTATCAAAATTGATAAAATTTCGACTGTCACATCCCGGGAATATACATACACCAAATACCAAGTTTAATCAAAATTGTTAAAGCCGTTTTTGAGTAAATACAAAAAGCACGTGAAAATGGGGAAAACATTTATTAAGTAAAGTGCCCCCTCCGTTTGACCAATTATGATGAAATTTTCGCTGTCACATCACGGGCATATACACCAAATACCCAATTTCAGTTTTGTACGGCTTTGCATGAATATTTATTCCGTTTTAAAATGAATCCATAATAGGGCTTGCTTATCAATGTTGAGCTTTGTGGGTCAGCTAGAATTAGTGGTGTGGTTAGACGAGTGGGGTGATATATATAATAATAGTGGAGTAGTTTAAAAGTTATACTTATCAAGTAAGCTCAACACTAGCTGCAGCACTGTGTTAGAAAATAAAGGATTAAAATCTTTTAACCGTAGGTAAATATTCTTTCTGTTCTATAACAGCTCAAATGAATAGTTTTATATTTATGCTCTTGTGATTTAATTTAAAATAAAAAAATATCTGTAGGAGTCGAAAAAATCATCAACTTTTTTCTAAAAGTTCGTTTTTAAGGGTATTTAAAAAACATAAGATAAGATTAAGAAAAAGTTTGCTCAACAAATGTTATTCTAAAGGCCTTTCAGATGGTTAAGTTTTTTGTCCCCAATTTCGTTTCAAAAACTTGCAAAGAGTGTAATGAGGCCGAACTTAATACTTTTATGATAATTCTTTTTTGTTTCAAAAAGTTTACATAAGATTTTTTTTAATAACTAAAATTAAAGGGTGAGTTACCAATAACTTTTTTGCTCCAGATTTAGATACTTTTTATAGGTGATAGGAAAAGAGTGATCTTGGTATTACTGTGATTGTGTATGCATAGATACTTATATATTGGTTATGAGCATCTCTTTATTAATATTTAGATGTAGATATATGTATAATTGCAGTAGCAGATCCAGGGGTGGGCGCGCCCCTTCCCGTGAGGGGTGAGGACACCAATCAACTATTACTATTTGCGTATAAAAAGGGCTATCTTCAGTAGTTCTTCAACAACTTAAATGAAAAATGGAGTGTATTTAAAAATTTAATTAAAATCTACAACTTAACTGTGAACTAATATTTTAAATTAGGTTCTTCATGAAACATAAAATAAAAATTCTGGTGCGTGCGCGCAACACACAACTTTCACTTACCAACTTATTACATTAGAAATTGATGTGTTTTGGTAATTGCCACATCTCAAAGTCACAAATTTTTCTATATTCATTTCTTATTTTTGTTTTTATTTGCTCTGTAAAAAAACACTATTTTTTCTTGTTAAATAAAAGTTTTTACTTGTGATAATTCGGCAATTCAAGCATAATACTCCAAGTCGGCTGATTTTATAATTCTCTATGTAGTTTTTGAAAACTTCATTTAGTTACTATGAAACAAATAATTTCCATTAAACGAACAGAAAGGCTTTAATTACGAACAGTGGTCTGTCATTAAAGGCGTACTCCGCATGCGTGGGCTCTACGTGTTATATGAGTTGACGGAATATTTTTCTTTTTTTCTCCTCTACATGTTTACTTGATTTTTTTCATATTTCATATTTAGCCATTTCTTATTTTTAGGCGTAACGAGAGACAGTTAATTTCTCCATATAAACAAAAACAACGGTACTTTATTGGAAAATAAAAAAGGCCCCTTCCCCATTTAAGCCCCCTCAGAACATTTTAACAATGATAAAGCTTACCTCATATTAAAGAACACCTAATTTTCACTAAACATGACCAATTTGATCAAAATCATTAAAGCTATTTTTGAGTAAATATAAAAACACGTGAAAATGATACAAGACTTATTAAATAAAGTGCCCCCTCCGGTTGATCGATTTTGATGAAATTTTTACAGTCATATCTCAGGCATATTAATATATCAAATACTCAGTTTAATCAAAATCGTTAGAGCCGTTTTTGAGAAAATCGAAAAGAACACAAAAAGTTATTAAATAAAGTACCCCCTCCAATTTACCAATTTTGATGAATTGGTTGCAGTCACATCGCGGGTATATACATACACTAAATACCCAATGTCAGGTTCGCACGGTTTATAGTTTTTGAGCTAGTCTGTTCACACACACACAGACCATTTCGCGGGCCTTGGTTATTTGGACTCAGGGGACCCCAAAACGTGTATTTCCGTTGAAAACGGAAGTCGAAATTTTTCACGATCGCAATACTTTCCCTTACCCTATATATTTCATATATAGGTAAGTGAAAGTAAAAAGTGCGCCCCCTCAGAATATCTCGGGATCCGCTATTGTATGATTATAAGTTGGTATCTTTTAATACATTTATAAGAAATTAAATATTAATGTTTTGGAAAATATTTTAGTTTTTAAATTGAATGATAACTGGTTTAGGGGAAAATTTTAAAGAAATGATATGACCTTTGCCCAGCAGTGTGAACTACGTTCGGTGCTTACACCCATTCCGTTCATGTTCAAGGAACTACGTTTTAACAACAAAAATTTACATTTAGCCATTTCTGAAGAATAGCTTTGGCACATTTAACAATTTGGCAAAATCTTTTTTTTTTTGGCACTTGTAGCCTTTTGCATTTAACTTAAATTTTTAAATAATTTAACTAAGTTTTATATTCAGTAACGATGTTATACTACAATAATAAAGTTTTCAATACAAAATAGGTATATTTAATATTTTCATCCACAACAATTTATTTTTGCATTCATGAAATTGTTTTTTGCCTCAAAACTTTTTATGGAAGAAAGTTTATATAATGAAGAAGTTCATGTAAGGTTGAAAAAAGTAAAAAAAAATAATTAAAATATTTAAAAAATTAAATTTAGCTTATAATTTTGACCCTAGGTTTTGTATGTTTTGTCTGTTTCATTGAAAAGAGTACTACACTTTTTTGTTATTACAGTTACATAACTATTTTAGTACATGTTCTGGATGTTTTGAGAATCTACCTTTTCTAGAATTTTCAATTTCGGACTACATATAAGATTCAATGGACTAGGGGCTTAGTATTGCTCTGTACATCGAAGCGTATGATCACTTTTGAGTCATGCATCACTTTTTGTTCCGTTGGTACTAATTTGAGATTTTATTGTTTATTTGGCGTTGTGATTTACAACGCTTTAAGTACCGCTAATCCGTTCGTTTTATTTAATTTATGTTTGTTATTCTGAAAGACTTAAGAAATTCGACATTATTACTTTAAGCAAAAATCTGGTGCGTGCGCGCAACACACAACTTTCACTTACCAACTTACATAGATTAGAAATTGACGTGTTTTGCTAAATATCATTTCCCAAAGTCACACATTTTTCTACATTCATATCTTATTTTTGTTAATCGTTAAAGCCGTTTTTGAGTAAATAAAAAACCCATGAAAATGATACAAAATTTATTAAGTATAGTCCCCCTTTCGGTCGATCAATTTTGATGAAATGTTGGCTATCACATATTTGGCATATACATACATCAAATACCCAGTTTGATCAAAATCTTTAAAGCCGTTTTTGAGTAAATAAAAAAAAAACACGTGAAAATGATACAAAATTTATTAAGTAAAGTTCCCCCTCCGGTTAATCAATTTTGATGAAATTTTTAGTCATACCTCGGTAATATACATACATCAAATACCCAATTTTATCAAAATCGTTAAAGCCGATTTAGAGTAAATAAAAAAAACAATTGAAAATGATACAAAATTTATTAAGTAAAGTCCCCCCTCCGGTTGATCAATTTTGATGAAATGTTGGCTATCACATATTTGGCATATACATACATCAAATACCCAGTTTGATCAAAATCTTTAAAGCCGTTTTTAAGCAAATAAAAAAAACACGTGAAAATGATACAAAATTTATTAAGTAAAGTCCCCCCCTCCGGTTAATCAATTTTGATGAAATTTTTACAGTCATACCTCGGTAATATACATACATCAAATACCCAATTTTATCAAAATCGTTAAAGCCGATTTAGAGTAAATAAAAGAAACAATTGAAAATGATACAAAATTTAATAAGTAAATTCCCCGCTCCGCTTGATCAATTTTGATGAAATGTTGGTTATCACATATTTGGCATATACATACATCAAATACCCAGTTTGATCAAAATCTTTAAAGCCGTTTTTGAGCAAATAAAAAAAACACGTGAAAATGATACAAAATTTATTTAGTAAAGTCCCCCCTCCGGTTGATCAATTTTGATGAAACGTTGGCTATCACATATTTGGCATATACATACATCAAATACCCAGTTTGATCAAAATCTTTAAAGCCGTTTTTCAGTAAATAAAAAAAACACGTAAAAATGATACAAAATTTATTGAGTAAAGTCCTCCCTCCGGTTAATCAATTTTGATGAAATTTTAACAGTCATATCTCGGGCATATAAATACATCAAATACTCAGTTTGATCAAAATCGTTAAAGCCGATTTAGAGTAAATAAAAAAAAACACGTGAAAATGTTACAAAATTATTAAGTAAAGTCCCCCCTCCGGTTAATCAATTTTCATGAAATTTTTACAGTCATATCTCGGGCATATCAATACATCAAATACTCAGTTTAATCAAAATCGTTAGAGCAGTTTTTGAGAAAATCGAAAAAAACCTAAAAAGTTATTAAGTAAAGTACCCCCTCCCTTTAAGTAATTTTGATGAAATTTATGCTGTCACATCGCGGGCATATACCTACACTAAATACCCAATTTCAGGATCGCACGGTTTATAGTTTTTGAGCTAGTCTGTTCACACACACACACACACACACACAGACACACACAGACACACACACACACACACACACACACACACACACACACACACACACACACACACACACAGAGAGACCATTTCGCGGGGCTTGGTCATTTCGACTCAGGGGACCCCAAAACGTGTATTTCCGTTGAAAAGTCGAAATTTTTCACGATCGCAATACTTCCACTTACTATATATTTCATATATAGGTAAGTGAAAGTAAAAAATCTTCATTTTCTATTCTTCGATTGTTCTAGCAATAGACAGTAATTTTCATAAATGTATAATAATGTTAACAAATCTGGACTCACCTGGAAAAAATATGGTACTACTTACTCAATCTTTAATAATCATATTTTAGTTTACTAATTTCCATATTACATTTCCTGAATGAAATATAAGGTGGCCCTACTTTAAGGATAACCGTTGTCGGTTTCTGGAAAGACAGAGACGAAAATTAGGATCCAAAGCATTATGAGCCGTAATTCTTGCGACTCCCGTTCACGATATAACATTTTTAAAACTCGACTATTCAGGAAATAATGATTAGTGTTTTGGCCTCTTCAAATAATAAACGAATAAAGTACAATCTTGATAATCCGACACAAATGGGACCAGACAATCGCCGGATTATCAATAATTTCCGGATTATCGGAAGTAAAATAAAAAAGTATTATAATGTAATGTATATAATTTATTTAACTAGAAGATAAAAGATTCGACCACGGCCGGGAATCGAACCCAGGTCCTCTGCACCTACGTCGCAGCGCTCTTACCACTGAGCTAACGGTGGGGCCGTACCGATTCGATCACGACGGTTATCTCAGTGGTAAGAGCGCTGCGACGTAGATGCAGAGGACCTGGGTTCGATTCCTGGCCGTGGTCGAATCTTTTATCTTCTAGTTAAATAAATTAAAAAATATAAATTAATTATCTAACGATAACTAATAACTACATAACAACATACAATCTTTGACGTATGTCAACTAGATCCCGTCTGTCTGGAACAATTGTTCAACCCGCCGGTGCTTCGCTACAATGTGGCGAGACCTGGTGGGAGGGATCACAGAAGAGAAAGATTCGATCACGATCGGTACGGCCCCACGGTTAGCTCAGTGGTAACAGATGCAGAGGACCTGGGTTCGATTCCCGGCCGTGGTCGAATCTTTTATCTTCTAGTTAAATAAATTAAGAATTATAAATTAATTATCTAACGATAACTAATAACTACATAACAACATACAATCTTTGACGTATGTCAACTAGATCCCGTCTGTCTGGAACAATTGTTCAACCCGCCGGTGCTTCGCTACAATGTGGCGAGACCTGGTGGGAGGGATCACAGAAGAGAAAGATTCGATCACGATCGGTACGGCCCCACGGTTAGCTCAGTGGTAACAGATGCAGAGGACCTGGGTTCGATTCCCGGCCGTGGTCGAATCTTTTATCTTCTAGTTAAATAAATTAAGAATTATAAATTAATTATCTAACGATAACTAATAACTACATAACAACATACAATCTTTGACGTATGTCAACTAGATCCCGTCTGTCTGGAACAATTGTTCAACCCGCCGGTGCTTCGCTACAATATGGCGAGACCTGGTGGGAGGGATCACAGAAGAGAAAGATTCGATCACGATCGGTACGGCCCCACGGTTAGCTCAGTGGTAACAGATGCAGAGGACCTGGGTTCGATTCCCGGCCGTGGTCGAATCTTTTATCTTCTAGTTAAATAAATTAAGAATTTTTAATTAATTATCTAACGATAACTAATAACTACATAACAACATATAATATTTATACTGGTACATTTGTACAAATAAAACAAAATACTATTTACATATGAAGAATACGTTCATCTATATAAATTATTTTATTTATTTAATAACAAACGTTTAACAATTATAAATTTGCGATCTGCAAATTACTTTTTTTTTTTTTTTAATTTTTCCTTCCAACAGTAACCCTGCTAGAAGGGAGTTTATTTGTTATTCTGTACAGATTCTATACAGTATACAATGTACATGATTGATATCTCGCCGGTGGTACTGCAGAGGCCCACCTCCAGCACCGTACCCCACCGATCATGCAGCAGGTGCCAGCGCCCCGGCAATGACCAATGTCATAACTGCATTATGAAAGAGGTAGTCCGAGATGGTACAGCAGCAGATCTGAAAATTACTTGCAATGAGCAAATTTTGCTGGCTGCTACATTAGCGTTCCTTCTAGAAATGACAAATTAGTTCAGCAAGTCTCTTGGCCACCACCTGCGTAGTCGACGTGGTGGGCTGAAAGGGTTGTGCGAGCATCTTAAGGCTTCCGAAAGAGGGTTTGTATTGTAGGTCAGTCTTTGGTGAAAGCTATTATAATTTTCTTTGGCTGTTTCCGAAATTGTTCACATGTCTAAGTCTTTGTGTATTATGTCGTTGCTAATAAAAAATGGTGCATCAACTATTCTTCGCAACAATTTTGACTGAAAAGACTGTATTCTTGGGATGCTGGACGATTTTGCAGAGACCCACAACTCTATCCCGTACGTACAAATAGGTTTTAGCAGGACTTTGTATAATGCGAGTTAATTTGCCAAAGATAATTTTGAACGTCTGTCAAGTAGTCTGGATAAAAGACCGTATCGTTTGTTTAGTTCTTTACATTTTATATTATGAGTTTTCCAAGTCAGTCTTTTGTCCAGATAAAAACCTAAATATCTAACCTCATCAGATGGCGGTATGCAGATATTATTAAAATATATTCCTGGACAAGGGCCACGATTAAGTGTGAAAATTACATGAACACTCTTTTTTTTCATTCATTTTTATTTTCCACCTAGTGGCCCAGTCCGCAATATCATCCAAATGATTTTGAAGATTATGAAAGGCTTGAATAGGGTTTTTGTCTGAGCAAAGTATAGCTGTGTCGTCAGCGAAAGTAGCCAGTAGAGTGTTATTCTGTTGCGGTAGATCTGACATGTATACTCGTATGTTGAATAGTATCGGACCAAGGACGCTGCCCTGAGGCACTCCTGCTTTTATACATTTAATGTCCGAGAGGTCAGTTCCTTCTTTCACCGCAAAAGTCTGTCTGTCAAGTATGAGTGTATTATTAGAAAATAGGTCGGAGGAAGTAAGATTTTAAGTTTGGAAAGCAATCCTTCATGCCAAACTTTATCGAACGCTTGACTAATGTCAAGAAAGACGCTGGGACAATAATGTTTGGACTCTAGAGAATTGGAAATATAATAAACTAAACGATGGCATTGTTGGACAGTTGAATGATGTTTTCTAAAACCGAATTGATGAATTTTTACGAGATCGACTGTTTGAGTCGATAAAAGTTTCAGTTTATGGATTTTATAGATTTAAAAAATGAAATTCTCTGGGTGAAACCGGTATATACAGCTAGTATTAAATAAAAATAACTGGGAAAAATATATACATATTTTCAACAACAAAGTATATATAAATATATACATATTAACTGGGAAAAATTATACATATTAAATGTATTATGAAAAATAAATTTTTTTTTCTCGCTTTTTTGCCTTTAACATTTTATCGAAAAAGAACTCTTGCAACCGTTTGAGCACTAACCACTTTTGCAGAGATTGAATGCGTTGAATGCGTCGTTGTTGGTTACAGTACGGTGAGTTGAAACAACCTGGTCATCGCAATCTTCCTATTCATCGATGGACCGAATTTGGCTGAGCATTTCGTCGTCAGATAGGGATTGAAGATTTTCTTCGTTTGTGCTTTCAAACCATTCTTTGATGTCCTCATTTGATGGGGTAACGCTCAGTTCACAATTATTGGCCAACTCTTGTAAAAATTCTGAGGCAATAGTAGAGTTGAGCTCGCGGAGTTACCTTCGTCAGAATCGTAAATTCAATCACATCTTTAGAGTTTGAAAAAGGGGTGTATGTATTCGCCAGATCTTTTTCCTAGAGAACTGGATGGTGTCTCTTTCCACTTTATTCCAGCTGTGCGCTAAATTAAAAACGAAGTCTTTATATATATATTTGTCTATTTATGTCCGAATATGGAGATTTTTCATAATTAATTTTTATTTGCTGGACAACATTTTTATCCATGGGGTGCAAGAGGTTTTATGTTTGAGGGATCAACTTCTTCTTCTTTTGGTCGTCCCCCCATACGCCGGATTACCAAACGTGCCGGAGCAACTAACCGCCGGATCATCATTATTGTACTATAGTAATAAATCGAAAAGAACAGACAACTGCCAGGTTTTGCAATCAACTTGGTTTTTTAATCGTAATACATAGAAATGTGCATATGTGCGGATTAGTGGATTAGTAAAAACTGGATGGTGTCACTTTCCACTTTATTCCAGCTGTGCGCTAATTTAAAAACGAAGTCTTTTTATTTATATTTGTCTTTTTATGTCCGAACATGGAGATTTTTCATAATTAATTTTTATTTGCTGGACAATATTTTTATCCATGTGGTGCAAGATGTTTTATGTTTGGGGGATCAAGTTCCTCTTCTTTTGGGAGTCCCCCCATAGCGCCGGATTACCAAACGTGCCGGAGCAACTAACCGCCGGATCATCATTATTGTACCGTAGTAATAAATCGAAAAGTACAGACAACTGCCAGGTTTTGCAATCAACTTGGTTTTTTAATCGTAATACAGAGTAATGTGCATATGTGCGGATTAGTGTCGTTTTTATTATCCATATTTCTGAATTATCCGGATAGCCTTTGATCCCAGTTAGTTTATTAGTTAAAAAAACGAGGATGTACTGTGAAACAAATTTTCAAAAGTCCATCTATTTCTTCTTACTATCTCATCAGAATCTTTATACAATAATATTATTAATCAGAGAGTAATGGATATGTATTTACTTAAAAAATAATATTTATAAAATTTGAGGTGCAGCATTAAACATTTAAATGAGTATTTATTATCCAATCATGAAACGAATCTATTCGATGGAAATTTTGTGAGTATTGGAAAAAATAAAGTGAAAAATGTTGAAATGTAATTTTAGTATGTATAAAATATATTAGTATAAAATTCTAACTGTCAAACATGTATATTAATATTTCAATATGTTAATAGGAAAATATTATACATTATGGAATTGAACTTCTCAACATTCATGAGTGTGTTAGTTACTTCTGTCATCCTTTATTTTCCTGCAAGTATTGATCCTTCACTGAAAACTGCTGATATTCAACAGTCTTCTGTTCAAAGAGAATATGATTTTGTGATTGTTGGAGCTGGATCTGCGGGTTTTTTTCTTTTTTTTTTTCCTTTTGTCAACACCAGAGGCGTAGCTAGGCCGGTGTATCGCACCGCGGCCCGCGAGGTTTGGTACCCACTGCTCAAAAAATAAAAAATGTTAAAATTAAGTAAAAAAATTTTTTAATGATAGTTTGGAAAACAATGATTCAAAACTTTAAAATAAGGACAGGAAATTACATGTCTTCCAAGTTTGCTTTGAAGAATAGAGCATAATTCACCGTTCGTCTCCCACGCCTATTCCCCTCAGGCTCTTGTTAAGATTTTCATGTCAACACAGGCATACGTGCAATGGATTTATGAGTTATAATCCCATAAAATCATACATGCTTTTATGGTTTTATGAAAATATTAAATTATTAATATTTAATTTTAATAAATTTTATTTGAGGTTAACATCCATTTAAACTTGTACTTATTTTTATTTGTACTTGTTTTATCATATACAATAATAATTGCTATGGATAATTTTTATTTGTTCATGAATAAGCTAACAAATTGCTTGAAAGATGCTACATATTAAATTATAAATCTATTATTTTAAATGAATATGTGTTTTTTATTATTATCTAACTTTTAACCAGTTGAGTGTATACTTCAATAAGCTACGAAATCAACTGATGTGTGTGAACCTTCACACACACACTCACACACGGGATCTTCTGATATATCACGGCACTTAACATTCATTTGTTTATCTTATTTGCATCCGCGGTAGCACAGGTCTAGCTACGCCCTGCTAGTGTAAACTAATACAGTAAATCGGTAGCAAATATTAACTAATATAGTAAACCCTCGTTTATCTGGATTTCTGTATTAGATTTTTATAAGTTTTTGTTGTATTAAATTTTCTCATAGATAATAATTTTTTACACCGATACAAGAACTTATTTATATTTTCACCAAAAAATCACTATACATTTAAATTTCGATATTGAAGAAGTCGTAAAGAAGTAAGGTGAGATGCCGGGCGTGAAAATGGAGTCAGAAAAGAAATTATGATAAGGTTGTTTTATTTTGTTTAAACAATTTTATATAATTTTTATATATTTTTTTTAACGTAATAAATTCAGATTCGCTTATTTGAGGATCAATTTTGTTTTTAATACCAAATTTCTGGATTATCTGAATTTTCGATAATCCGGATTGGCTTTGGTTTTTTAGTCTGGATAAACGAGGTTGTAATATACAATAAATACAGTATGTTTTAAAATAAATACTGCTTGCGGCATCTGTTTTAAAAGGTTCCAATGCATTAAGCTCATTTGTGTTTCTATTTTTTTACAGGATGTGTTTTAGCAAATAGGCTTACAGAAAATCCAAATTGGAATGTTCTATTGATTGAAGCTGGTTATGATGCAACCCCCATTGCAGATGCTCCTCTACTAAATCCCCGTACTTATAATACAGAATTGGATTGGAATTATACCACAGTGCCACAGAACAATTCTTGTTTAGGTAGTTTAAAAATAAAATAATAAGATAAAATCTATTTCATTGAAATGCCTGCATTTTCAGCAAAAATAATAAAAATAACTTAACTAAACCAAGCAATTAAACTTAACTAACAAAGGAAGTAATTTTGATTGTGAATCACCAAAAGGTCTTTTAGTGGTAAGGGAGATTCTCATTATTGCTTTTTTGATTGTTGTAAGTTAATAAATCATTTGAAACAATCAATAATAATAAACTGTTTATTTTACAAAATAAAAACTTCGTTTTATACATAAATATTAGGCATATTGTAATTGGTTCTAAAACATAAGACATTGAAGTAAAGTACAGATTTATACAGAGAGAACATTATTAATATATAAATTAACGGAGAGAACATCAGATGAATGATCTGGACTGTTTTTATTGAATTCGTAGCTTATTCTATCGAGAAGCGCTGCTTTCCCATTTTTAGCCTTTTTTAATACTATTGTTAGTTCCTCTTCTGTAAATTTTTTATCGAAAGTTTCTATGACAGTTAGTGCCGGGGCATAGTGAAAAAATACAGGATTCATATAATTATCCTGCAAAGAAGAAAAGTGCTTTACCAGATCATCCTCTGATATTTGAACCTATAACAAAATCAATGAATGATTTAAAATGTTTAACTAGTCCCCAAAATTGTTTGCTATCCTTTGTTGATTTAAATAAAAACCCTTTTTCTTTTTTTGTTACATAATGTTTTGTATCTGTTGACCTCGTGGTACATTTTTTACAATTAAACATTTGAAACAAATATTGCAACTCACTTTTAACCATTTCAGAATTCTTAAAGGAATCAAACTCATAAACAGAGACCCTAAGCAAAAGTTCATTTAAATATTAAGATGACTTACTACGCTGAACTGAACGTTCCGACTGTTCCAACTACCGCCATAGAGAACTACCAAAATTTCAACCAAACAACTGACCTTCAACATGAACCCATTAAGCATAAAAACTTAAATCCAGAATTTAGTGTAACATCACGTAATTATGGCTTAACCTGTCTGATAGTGCCCAAATAGTGTTTTTTCCCCAATGACTCGTCAGGGGTGGTGAGATAAAGTAAAATGAGGAGATGGTCGGTGTTTGATTTATAACATCAACATTACTTGGTCTGTTATTAACCTTATTGAATATGGGCTGGTGTGGTTTAAAGTGGACTGTATAAAGGTAAAATATAAGTTTGAATTGAAATAAAATAAGGAAAATAAATATATTCTTCTAAGAAATAATCTCTTGGGGTGGGCCTGAAGGGTTTCACATTATTGTTAGTGGTTAGTTTTAAATTTGGAAAATATAGTGACATTAAGATTTAAATAAAGATGAGATGATGGCCGGGTTGAAATATGGCTGAATCTCATTCTGAGTTGGTTTGAAGGGATGAATTTGATGATGAATTTCCCTTTTCTCTTGATGATATTTGGCTATGAATAAATTATGTTACTCACTGTTTGTCTGCCGGCCAGCTCATACTCCCTACTCTCCCTCTTCCCGGGTTCACTCCATGATTTGGAAAGTATGGTGAATCTTAAGAAAAAAATGTTTTGCCCGCAAGCGGTCCTTGGCTAGCTTCAAAGTTCCTCTCCTGCACATTCAAGTCGGCGTAGTTCCATTGAGGGCCGTAGGTGGCAGCAGCGACGTACTTGGAGCGAGAGTAGGAACGAATTGAGAGTACGCTGCGTGAAATAGGTCATACTGTTTTAAAAATTGCATTTAGGTAAAGAAGACGCATATATGTGTGGGTACATAGAATACGCTTCAGTTTACCTGAACAAACCGCCCACCAAAATCGGCTGTGCTGATTTTAAATAAAGAAAATAGACACTTGATATAACATAATATAATGAAATCGCTTCATACTCAACTAGTTAATAATGAGAGAAAAATATATATAAACTACTGCTATATTATACATACATCTACAATTACATAAAAAAAAAAATAGAAATAAAATATATACTTCAATCAATAAAGTTTTCCCTACTTTCTTCAGAAGGAAAAAGAGGAGCGAGAGAAGTGACAGCTCTAGTAAGGATGCTGCCGGTAGGGGTTCGGACAGAGACCGTTCGGGTGACGCCATCTCTGGAAAGGTATCAACGACACGACCTACTGGCCAATGACCGAGGATACAGCGTTTTTCAAGGAGGATAACTAAATCACCGCTTGAAAGATTCTTGACACCTTTGTTCCATTTAGTTCTTTGCTGGAGCGTGTTGAGGTACTCTTTTCGCCATCTTTCCCAGACGGTGTTGATCTGTGCTTGAAGGAGACGCCATCTGGATAAGGCAGAAGTACGTGTCAATATTTCAGGTGGCGTGGCTGATGATGAACATCCAGTGAGTAGATGTCCTGGTGTAAGAAAATCGAAATCATGAGGATCTTCTTTGAGTGGACACAGAGGGCGAGAATTTAACAAAGACTCAATTTTGCAGAATGCGGTTGATAGCTCTTCGAACATGTATGGCTGTGAACCCATGGTGCGCGCAAGGAGTCCCTTGGCTGACTTTACGTCGGCTTCCCACAATCCCCCGAAGTGAGGTGCTCGAGGTGGTATGAATTTCCATTCAACCCCCAGCGGTGCTAAATGATGAACTAGTTCGGGTTCCATGCTTTGTTGGAGCTTGTAAATGTCCTTCAGGATGCGGGAGGCACCGACAAAGTTGGTTCCGTGATCGGAAAATATGGTTCTGGGAAGACCTCTGCGAGAGGTAAACCTTTCCAGTGCTGCTAAAAGGATGCTGTGGTGAGGGAGGAAACAACCTCAAGATGGGTATTCGTATACTCGCAGCTGAAATACACAAATACGTTCGTATTTACTTGATAAAAATACAGATACATTCATATTCGCTACAAAAATATACGAATACACTTCTTATATTCGCAAGAATAAATATGAAAACAGCTATATTCTCAACTAATAACACTAATTAAGGTATTCTATGCCTAACATTATTATTGTTGTATTAAATTTTACGTTAATGTTAAAAGTTCTTATTTAATTGTTATTTATTTATTACTTTCACTTACCTACATATGAAATATATAGTAAGGGAAAGTATTGCTACTGTGAACAATTTCGACTTCCGGTTTTCAACGAAACTGGACGTTTTGGGGTCCCCTGAGTCCAATTAACCAAGTCCCGAGAAATGGTCTGTGTGTGTGTGTGTGTGTGGGTATGTGTATGGCAGGACAAGCTCAGAAACTATTTTTCGTACGAAAGTGAAATTAGGTATTTGAGGTATGTAGATGGCCGCGATGTGTCAGCCAACATTTCGTCTAAATCGAGTAAGCACAGTGAGCTCTTCATCCGAACGTCTATTTTTCTATTTACGATTTCTCAAGAACGGCTCGATTAAGTACATTTTTTTTTTTCATTTCGAGTAAATAACTGTCCCTTGTCATCCCTATTTACAAGAAATGGCTAAAGATAAAATACCAAAGAATTTAAGAATCAAATAAAAGATAAATAAAATATATGATTTACCAAAACAAAAATTCCAATTTCTGATTATATTAGTAGTAATATATGTATAATAAGCTTGGAATTTAACAAGTTTTGTACTAAGAATGAAGTTTGTCTCATTTAATTTAGAACTTCGTACTTTCCAGGGATTCTTTTTTATAAATAAATATATTTTTAGATTATAGAAAAAATAATCGAGTTTCAGACTGACCGATCATGTTTTTTGAGGATATAATAAACATAATATTAGTATTTCTTAAATTCAAAGCTTTCGAACGAAATATTATTCATACATATTACTACTAATATTATGAAATTTTTATTTTGGTAATTCACATATTTCATTTCTCTTTTATTTGATTCTTAAATTCATTCGTATTTTACATTTAGTCATTTCTTGTAAATGGGGATTGTAGATTTACTTTAAGGGAGAATTATTTACTCGAAATAAAATAAAAAATAATTACTTTAAAGAAAGATTTTTTCTTTAGCCAATAATATAAGCCCTATCAGAGCTAATCTATTTCGTTAATATTAAAGAATACTTCATTAAAATTAAACTTGAAAAGTTTAATAAAAGTCTTTTGAACCGTTTTTGAGAAATCGTAAATAGAAAAATAGCATTCGGATAAAGTGCTCCCTAGTTACTCGATTAGACGAAATCTTGGCTCTCACCTACATACCTCAAATACTTAATTTCAGTTTCGTACGACAAATAGTTTCTGAGCTAGTCCGGCCACATACACACACAGACCATTTCGTGGTACTTGGTTATTTGGACTCAGGGGACCCCAAACCTCCGGTTCCGTTGAAATTGTTCAAGATGGCAATACTTTCCTTTACTATTATATATTACTTTTAATATTAACGTAAAATGTAATACAATTTATTTTGTTTAGCCATGGAATAACTTAATTAGTGTTATTAGTTGATGATATAGCTGTTTTCATATTTTTTCCTGCGAATATAAGTGTATCCGTATATTTTTGTAGCGAACATGAGTGTATCTGTATTTTTATCAAGTAAATACGAACGTATTTGAATATTTCAGCTGCGAGTATACGAATTTTCCTGCGAACACGCGAATATTCGCAGATTTTAAGTGCGAATATTCGCTGATTTTCCCTGGGAATATTCGTATTTACATTTGCGAATACAAATATATCCGTATTCCTATAAGCGAATACGAATATACGTATCGCTGGAATTTGGCAACATAAGGAAGCTTGTCACTGCTGGCTCCTCATGTCTAATCCTGGGAGTAAAAGAAACATAGTTGGTTGATTGTTAGTTCAGTTTCTTTCAGGACTAGGCTACATTCGGGTCTTTAGTGTATGCTGAAGATGGGCAATACTTCTGAGTATCTGATGTGCAAACTGATATAAGAGAGTGCAGAACATCTGGTTTTTAAAATGAGCTCTTTCCTGGATTATCTCCGGTTCACACTATACTGTACATCGACAGTCTTTTTTTTTCGGTTGGCGAAGGAGGGCTGATGAGACGTTTGGCAACGCGATTTGGTTATTTTCTATAGATTTATATTACTTGCGGGAGGCCGCACTGAGTCAGACACAGACAGCCTGGAGGGGGTAGCCCAAACCTCACTTTGCCGCAAACCATAATCTGCATGATGTAGGGACAGACTGCCCAAAGCTTCATAACCAATCCTTTTGGGGCCAATTAGGCAGTGTCCTTTCCACCTCTGGTGTCAGCTCTTTCGGGTTCAAGAACAGTGGCAAACCGTTCTAGGCCCATGGATTATGGCTGCTGGGGACCTATATTTCTTTCATTTGTTTACTACACCTATATTCCTTTTCCCGAACCAGACCGACCATGGCCAAAACCTCCGGGCGGCTACTTGCATCATGTAAACGCCGCGATTGTAGACAGAATATACGGGGCAGGATAATCACTCCTCCGCTCGGTCTGTGAGATTTTCCTCCAGTAGGTTGAGGGGCCTCACGTACCCAGAGGGCCTATGCTTGGACTGCGTCTGCGAGCTGTCACCAAACCGAATTGGCTCCGATCCAAATACAAACCATGTCTGACGTTGCTTAACGTTAATCGGTCACCCGTCCCCTTTCCTATGGTCTTTATAATGATTTTCTTTGTAGTATTAGATGCTATATAACCTAAATCTTTCCAGAGAATAAGCCTTTTTCTCATGAATAATCGTTTAGTAAGGGGTTCAAGCTTCCAAAAAATAGAATTAAATTAGTTTAAAAGAATAGTGCGCCCTCACAGAGCAAATTTCTGGATCCGCTACTCAGTACTTGTAGTATCGGAAAGCCTACAGTAATACAGGTTGAGTAAAACACTGCTTGTTCAGTCCAACGTTACATGTTAATAGTGAGGTCATAGAAATATATCTGTCCGGCTCAAACATTTTTAAATATGTTAACACTCACTAAACCCTAAATGGAATGGGGGGGGGGGGGTAAGAGAGCTATCCTTGATTTGTCACGGGCATTTCGTTTAAGAGTAAATAATCTCTGATGCTCCTAGACACACATGATTTTCAATCATGCATATACTAGATTATTGTGTGATGAACCAACTTTTTCACATTATTGTCTAAAACTGTATGTTATCATAACATATACCTATAAAACTAAAATATAATGATATGGCTTTCTAATGAAATGCAAATCAACTTATATCCCAGTAGATAATTATTTTTTAAATAGAGACAACTTTACCCCTTTTTAGCTCACAAATTTCCAGTAATCAACCTAAGATAGCCCCCTTAAACCTAAGATAACCTACAAGAAGTTTCCAGTAATATTGTTCTTGGTAAGTGTTCTATTGAATTTCTTTAATTTCTTAGTGAGCATACAAAATTGACTGCTTATCATCTTTATGGTTGGTTCTCCCATTCGATTCGCTCCTATACGAAAACCAACCGATCAAAAGAATTGGAGGCATGGCAGTTAATCCACGACTTCTGGTTTACATTGAAAGTATTTTATATAAACAAAAGGAGTTTTTCTTCAGACTGAGGAAGAAAGGAAGGAAGGTGTTGGAAGTTATACCAACTCCGCACCTCAACTCGAAGCCACTACTGCCGATCGAAGAGTACAATGAAAGAGGATTGAATTCAATTGCATATAATTTCATCGAGATCCAGCAACAGGCTGGCCAGCCATCTTTATTCAACATAACATTCCACAGCCCTAAAAATATCAACGTAACTAGTTTCGGCTTACGGAACATCTCTGATTCTGAAAAAGCACGAGTCAAAGATAATAAATAATAAAAACCTTTTTAGTTATGTTTAGTGTATGAGAATCTTAGAGATCTATTTAGTATGAGAATTTGAGATCTATGGCCCACAAATTCTTGATAAACGGTCACAATCAAAACGAGGGAAACAAATTTCCCTCTGTGATATGGGTGGTAAATGTATCGCTATGTTACAATACCTATGGGGATGCTTTCTGTCGAGAGCTTATGTGATCGTAATATAAATAAATCCCCATCGCCTCCTTTTCAGTTCAAAAGGAGTTTGGAGTGCTTTCTTAGATCCCAGCTTTCGGCTCATGCAGGCTAACCTCACCCTTCAGAGATAAATAAACCCCCAACAAAGGGCACCATTACCCACGTTAAGTTAAATAACAGCCACGAAGTAACAATACTAGCACTGAATGGGCCATCTTTCACAAGCAAAGAAGACACCTCCAAGCTAAACAGTGAAACAAATATGTTCCTCCAAAATCATCGATTTGAAAAAGATCATAGCTGACTTGAAAATAAGTTATACTTTAATCAATGAAGAGGGTGAGAAGATACCTATCTAAGTGACTGAGGATCCACTAAGACGAGAGCAGTATAGCGAACCATAACAAGAAACAGATTAAGAAAACGCTCCGCTTTCATCCACCAGTTTTACAAAGCGTTTTCTTAAAATTTATAGAAGCTGCGATCAGACCACTTTTAATATTTTTATTATTATTACTATTATTTCGTTTTTTTAACCTGATAATTTATTGTTGAGCTCCCAGGGTACTTAAGGAATTTGCTCAATATTTTCCCCTATCTTGGAGTATCCAAGTATAATTAATCTTAAAGTGGCGTATAAAGAATCTTTAAAAAAAGATATATGTAGTTACCACCGAAATAGAATAGAAACTCATGATTTATCTCATTAGTCTTGTCTGAGTACTTTCAAGCATTTTTAAAGTTACGCAGGTAAGTTCTCTTTTATTTCATAGACGCACAACTATTGCTACTACTACAAAAGCATTTTACACTACAGTTATTTTGGAGTTTACAAACCATAGCTACATATAGTTACATTTTAGATATCAAAGGTATGGTCAAAGACCTGTCTGATATCAGAGTTATCTGATATATCATTATACAATGTATTTATCATGTCTATATGATATTATATCAGAGGATATACGAAACTTTAACAGGCTTAAAAATCCCTTTTTTTGAGGTAGACCAGTCTTGCATTAGACGATCAATATTATTCTATTGTTGTCAATTATCCAAAACATTAATTTGTATAAAAATAAAATTGAATTTTTAGGTAGAGACGGACTGTGCTTCTTTCCGAGAGGCCGTGCTGTGGGAGGCTCTAGTGTAATCAATGCAATGTTCTATGTACGTGGAAATGCTGCGGATTATGATGGATGGGCAGCGCTTGGGAACCCAGGATGGAGTTACAATGATGTCTTACCATACTTTATAAGGTCAGAAAACAACACAGAACCATCTCTAGGAAATTCTTCTTTTCATGGAACTAAGGGATTTCAACATGTTCAATATCCAAAATTTGTGACTCCCTTAAGGGAACGTTATGTTCAAGCTGCTGTAGAATTTGGCATGCAAAGAGGTGATTTTAATGGAGAAAGGCAAGATGTGGTCGGGTATCTACAGGCAACTGTTAATGGTCCGATAAGAGCTGATACAGCAAGAGAGTACTTAGATCCCATAAGATATCGAAAAAACCTTAATATCATAAAGGGTTCGACTGTGACTAGAGTCTTAATTAATGATAAAGTTGCTGAAGGCGTTGAATATTACCGGGATGGAAGTACTTACAGTGTGTATGCTAGAACGGAGGTCATTTTATCAGCTGGTTCAATAAATACCCCACAAGTTTTGATGCTATCTGGGATTGGTCCCAGTGATGATCTAAATAGGCATAATATAACAGTAGTGCAAGATTTACCTGTCGGGAAATACTTACAAGATCATTTGCGTCTAAATTTATATTTTGAAATAAATTTAAACGAGACTCTTAGAAGTGATGTTTGGGAAACTACTGAAAGTATAGAAGAATACACTAAATATAAAAATGGGCCTTTAACAACGCCTGGAGCTGAGGCAATGGCATTTTTTAGTTCTACAAATAAATCACAGCAGCCTGATTTGCAGTTCACGTGGGTCAGTATTGTGCCGGAATCGAGTGAAACGCAACACAGGAATATTATAGGTATCTTGTTATCCAATGTAAAGCCATACAGTATAGGATCTGTCAAACTGAGCAGTGCCAATTGGTACGATCCACCTTTGATTGATCCAAACTATTTATCTGATCGTAGAGATTTTGAAGCATTTCAAAGAGGCGTAGAAATCGCGTTTCAGTATATGAAAACACCAACCATGTCTGAATTGGAACCAACCCCATATCTTGAAGCTCAACCTAAATGTCAAGGAATGGGAATGAATGATTTTATTCCTTGTGTCATTACTCATTACACTGCTACAATTTATCATCCCGTTAGTACCGCAAGGATGGGCCAAGAAGGAGATGGTGTAGTTAATTCATATCTTCAAGTTTATGGCATCAGTAAGTTGAGGGTCATAGATGCATCAGTTATGCCATTTATAATCAGTGGTAACACCAATGCACCAACAATTATGATTGCTGAAAAAGCTTCAGATATTATTAAGGCATGTTATAACTATAAGTGATTGGTTCATTCATTTAATGCTTAGTATAAGTTATATTTAAATGAGTTATGTTTAAGTAATGAAATTTAGCTACAAACTAAAACCCGAAAATATTTTTCTTTTTTCGGGTTATTTGATTACTAAATAAAAAATTATCTTAAACGTTCATCATAAAAATTATCGAAAAAGAAACATAAAATGATTTTACGTGATGTAACAAACACTCACGCCTCATTTCCAAAAACCCAACAATTAGTTGTATGGTTATAGAACCAGCTTCTTTCGTTTAAGTTGCGATGAAAAATGCTAACTGGAGGAAATAAAACCTTAAATTGCAAAGTGGATTAATAATATCCTAAATTGAAAGGCGTTTGTAATATAGTGTTTTGCAATTAAATCAAATTAAAAGACAATTATATCAAGAAGCGAAAATATTACTTCTACACGGTTAATAGGTGTATTTATAAACTGTGCTACTTCTGAACAGTGGCTCACGCGCTGTTCAGTAAGGCGCCCTTCACAGTAATTCCCGATCTCCTCTGAAAAGGACCCTTTTGGGCATGGGCGGATCCGGGGAGGGTCCACGGAGTGACCCCCACCCAAATATTTTGGCTTTTCAATTTTTTTGTATTTTTAATCGAAAAATGCAATTTATTAGTTACTATGCCCTAAACATAACACTTTTGATTCTTTAGATCAGAGTCCTTCTTAATACAAGGTAGCAATCTCGTAGAAAACAAAATTGTGCTGTCAGCCACTTGGTCATGACCCCCCAAATTTTGTGCTAGATCCGCCCCTGAATTACCCATTGTATCTTTTATAGTTTATTTGTATTTTAATAATATAAGAGACAAAGTAAAATATGTTGTGGTTCAACAGTGATGATAGTTGTTAAGATGAAGTGCCCCCTCCATTTACTCGATTTAGACGAAATCTTTGCTGTCACACCCGGGGCATATACATAACTCAAATACCAAATTTCAGTTTCTTAGGCTTTAGAGTTTTTTCTTTCTTAGGTTTTAGAGTCTTTTCACACACACACTCGCTCGCTCGCACGCACGCACGCAGACGACCATTTTGCGGGACTTAATTTGACTCAGGGAACTCCAAAACATGTATTTCCGTTGAAAAACGGGAGGCGAAATACTTTATCTTAATTATATATTTCACATATATTTAAGGGGAAGTAAAAAATATATATTTCAACTGGAAGCTTTTAACAACAACAATTTAAGGGGTTAGTTTTGTTTATCCTGCATACAAACCAATCAAAATGCATCCTGTGATACAAGCTGTATCAATCGAAAACAGTCCTCTAGTGCATAAAACACCCATTGTTGCAGTTCAAAAGTAGCTATAGGCTAATATGAGCAGATCATTTAATGAACCTACCGCCTTAAAATAATTAGCTCTGGATATAATGACATAATCTCTTCTGATTGGTTTGGCTGTGTGCAGATTCTAAATTGCTGAACTTTTTGTGATCCAACAGAGTAACCATTATTGAAAAGGAGCTCCCCAAAGTTTGGCCCTAGAGCTGCAAGCACTAGACAGATAATTAATAACAAAAATTCCAAAACTTCAAGCTGGTCTTCATTATTGGAGAAAGAAGTGATAAGGGATCGGTGAGATTGGTAAGGCTTTGAATTTCAACAAAATGGAGAGTCTTCTGTCAGAAATTGTTTATTCAAACTTCCAAATCAACCAAGAAGACCTAGTTTTAACAATGTAGCTATAGAATAATTATAGTACACAGTAAAATATTTCCATCTCATAATATTGAGAAAGAAAAAATCGCGAAACATTCAAAATTCTCAGTTATGAAATAGTTAAAAAGTAATTTTACACCAGTATCATTATAATACAATAATTTCATAAAAAAAAAATATATATATATATATATATATATATATATATATATATATATATATATTCATTTATGAGATAGGTAATGGCAATCAACCTTCTTTATTTAAAATTCATGTTCATATTCATATTCATATTTTCAGGGTTCAAGGTCCTCATCATCAGATATCAATAAATATGTGTTATATGCACATCTATCCTTATTTTTTTCGAAATATTTTTTTTTAATTTCATTTTAAGCTCATTGTATAAATTTCAATTATATAAATAATGAAAAATTAAGATTCCAATACATAAATAAGGATGCTAGGATCTTTTTCCTCACTTAGAGGGGAAGAGTGCTGTAATTTGTAGGATTTTCTTTAATGAAGGAGCTCTTCCGTGTTTAATGTTTTTTATTATTATTTTCCCGACGTTTCGAGCTTGTGGCTCATCCTCTGGGGTTATCTTATCTTTAGTTGCTACATTTCCATACAAGCCATTTGTCAACTTCTTTTTTTAACAGTATAAAAATACTTTTGTCTAATGCATTTTATAGCCTGTTACATTTTCTTTGATTTCATTGTCACATTAAACATTAAAAACATTAAACACGGAAGAGCTCCTTCATTAAAGAAAATCCTATAAATAAGGATCTTTGTGCTAATAAAAATAGGTATTTATTAAATTCTGATAGCATCAACAGAATAGTACTTTTAAATTAATAAGTTATAAGGTTGATTGCCATTCCCTTTCTGATGTAGATATTTTTAGCTAAATTTAATGTAATTAAAACAAAAAAATATTTTTGATAATGAATTCATTTCTTTTCCATACATCATTTCAACACACTTTTTGGCACAATAAGTAGATTTTTCTTTAGCCTGAATTAAGTGAGTTATTCTGCAATCGGAGTATACAACTGCAATGTATTATAAAATTATTTATATTATGGTTCTATAACACATGTACTAAATAAAATTTTATTGAAAAATTTAATGATTTTTAGACATCTTATTGCATATTGTATACATATTGAAGTTTCAAGTAATTATTTAGCTGGAACTGGCAAAATATACTTCCAAATATTTTTACTTATCTATTCAAAGAATCTGTCCCAATGACATTTTGGGGAGCATTATTCCCATCATCAGAACAAGATAATAACTTATGTTTTCATTATTAAAATGCAAACCTGCTTATCCATAACTAACTACATTTTAAGGGCTGGAGAAGTTTTTATAGGGTTAGAGCAAACAAAGTAATCCACAGTATATCTTATAATTATATACAGTCTATTCACTATATTTTTCATATACAAATGGTACAATCATTTAATATTTTTTTTTTGTTTTTGTACAAATCATACAAAAGGATGTAATCTTATAACAGTGAAGTTACAGTAATGTATCTTGATGCATATTTACATATATATAAATACAAACATTTTCATAGGTTGTAGAAATCAAAGTAATAAGTAATCAACAGTATTTATTTTTTTGTAAAATAATAATCTATTTATCAATATAATTGTCCAATTATATTTAATTAAAAAAATTTCAAATGCTTTTGCCTAATTACATTTATAAAATTAAAGTTGCCTAAATAAATAAAAGTGAACTTAAAGCATAGCATCTTTTAATGTATTTTTGAATACATTAAATAAATTTATTACATTTTTAATGGCATTTTTTTTTAATATAGAAAGATTTTCAAGTCATTTCACCAATGATAAATTTGAATAGGCTTTGAAGTGAGTTGATTCTGAAAGCGAATGAACTCAAACAAGCTACTATGATCATTCAAAATTAGTAGAAAAAGCAAATTGTCTGTTGTTGATTTTAAAAATTTTGTTTGGGAATCATTAAATTTAGAATTTTTTTTTCCGAAAAATACATTCTTACATGTATGTAATGTGAAATACATTATATATGTATGTAATAAGATAATAACCTCCAAGACTACCCCCTGCACTGTCATGGCAAACCCATATAGATATATAGATTAACTACTTTACTACTTATTGTCCCCATAAAATTTTTTCTGTCGATATATCAAGTATCATTTATCATGACAGGGGTTGAGAGAGATGTTAGGGAATACCACAGTGGTTTCCAATTTAAGTAAGGGGACTTACTTTACGCCAAGAAGACCATCTCTTTATCCTGCATTGCTCTCAAATAAGCCACCAGATCAATCAGGACCAACCATGGTGGAAGAATTTACAACTAACTTACCCAACACCTGATAAATGCTGAGGTGATTTTGGCTAGATAAAATAGCACAATTTTGGCCTTGAAAGAAATAAACAAAAAACCAATATATGATTTCTTCAAAAGGTGAAGGACATGAAAGAAAAACTCAATCGCTTGAAACTTTGTTGTAAGCTTGACAATAGTTGGCTGCTAGTACATGCATAACAGAGGACAAAAGATAGATTCTCATAACAAAATGTAGTGTGGCTAACCAGGAAGCATAAGGAGAGGAAGGCACAGGTTGTGATGGACTGATGATCTGGAGGAAGATCTATTGAGGATGGGAATCAGCCAATGAAGCTGGTAATACGGAGGAGTGAAGAGACATTTCTGCAGAGGCCAAGGCCTGAAGAGCTAAGGAAGAAGAACTATATACTATAATTGGAAAATGATTTACAATTTTGCATTTGAAGGGATGAATTTAGTACTTAAGTGTGGTAATATTTGATGAGTAAATTTAGTAGAATAGAAAAAACGTTTTTAATTTTCTTTTATTCTAGAAAATCCAGGACATCAAGAACTATACCTATTATTCCTAAAAACAATGATCTCTATTTTTTCTGTTTTATAAGCTCTCTGGCGATGAGATATATTAAAATGATAATAATGGTTTTGACGGAAGAAGAAAATAAAATGGTATCCAAGTGTCATAGTTTCATTCATCCATTAAGTTTTAATCAAAGTTCTTTGATTTCCTCACTCTTCATTCAACCACCCCTTCAATTTCAGTGGCATGCAGGGTTGGTCTATATTCAAAAATCAATGACAAATTTATAATGATACTATGAACGATGGATTTATGATCTATATTTGTGGTGAACTATATTCAAAATGAAAAGGAGTACTCTGAATATTTCAGATAAATAACTGTTAGATTATGAACAAGCGCTTTTTAAAACAGTAATAAGCACTATACAGGACAGTGACCCACTGCCAACAGTTACCCATTGTGAATTCAAAAATATCGTTTCTTTTTCCTCTTTTCATTTTAAACATCTTTAGATATATAAAATCTTTTTATTATATCAGATCCTTTTTCGGCAATCGTGATCGTGGGTCCATTGGTATTTCCACCAGGTATGCTTGGCATCACTGAGGCATCTATTACTCTCAAGTTTCTAATGCCATAAATTTGGAGGTCAGAATTTACAACTGCTTCCACGTCCACCTCACTACCCATTTTAGTAGTACCCACAGGGTGAAAAATAGACGCAGAATAGTGATTAATTATGCATTTTATCAAATCATTCCAATTTATGTTTTTGCATTCAGGAAAACGATCAGTACACAGTTTCGGTGAAAGCTTTGACATTGTCGGTGTTTTCATATATTCTAGCAAATAATCAAATCCTTTTTGGTACACTGAAAAGTCACTTTCTTCAGAAAAATAATTCGGGTCAATAAGTGGCATATGTTCCCAACTGCCACTTGCTAATCTCACTCTTCCAACACTTTTAGGCTTAACATTGACCAAGACTACAGTAATAATATTTCTTTTTTGACCCTCAATCTTTTTTTTTAATATTCCAGTGAACCAGTTAAACTGTAAATTTGGTTGTCTGAAAGTGTTGTTCTCAGTGCTTAAAAAGGCCATTGCTTCAGCTGCGGGTGTAGTCAAGGGACCGTTTCGTTCCTTGGCGTATTGATTGATGCTTTTTTCAGTCATCCAACCGCTATTGTTGTACCCTTCTATTTCGAAAAATACCTGAACCTGTAGATGATCTTGCAAATTCATTCCTACTGGCAGTGCTTTAATGACTTTAATATCATGCCTTTCTAATTCATCCTTCGGGCCGATTCCCGAAAGCATGAGAAGCTTTGGAGTATTGATCGCTCCAGAAGATAATATTACTTCTTTTTTTGCAAACACTCTGTAATTCTTACCGTCTCTGTAGTACTGCACTCCTTTCGCTATTTTATTTTCAATTATTATTTTAGTTACAATAGTGTTTTTAATTACAAAAAGGTTTTTCCTTTTTTTTAAAGGATTCAAATAAGCTTTAGCAGTATCTTCTCTCGATGGGCCAGCAATAGTGGTTTGAACATAACCGACAACATCCTGCCGTTCACCGTTGTAATCTCCTCTTTGCCAGCCAAACTCTTCAGCCGCTTTAATAAATATTTCTCTCAGAGGAGAAACGAATCTAGGAAACTGAACATTCAACGGTCCTCCAGTGCCATGGAATGGCGAGGCCGCTAGCGTTGGCTCCGCGTTGTTTTCAGCCTTGATGAAGTAAGGCAGGACGTCTTGGTAACTCCAGCCGTTGTTTCCCTTCGCGGCCCAGTCATCGTAATCCGCTTTGTTTCCTCTGACATACAACATGGCATTAGTGGCGCTACATCCTCCCATTACCTTTCCTCTTGGATATAAGCATATTCCATCATTATCTGTAATATTATAATAAATTAATTTAACCTTTATTTTATTTTTATAACCTATATTTATTTAACCTATTTTAATTTACTGGTCCTCAAGCCATGAAATAATTGACAAATAATAACACAATGAAAATACCTACCTCTTGATTAGTATCATATCCCTTAACATTTTACATTATTAAATACTGTTATATGATTCATTTTTGTGAATTGAAAACATTAATCAGAATATTCAAAGACATCTTAAATAGGTTTAATAGTGTAACGTTAAATCGTCAAAAAAAAAAAAAAAAAAAAAATCTATGGTTTAATATACCAGAACTTTTGTTGGAACGAACTAGCGGTTGGAGTGAACCGTAAGAGCTCGAGATTTGGGACTAGATTGTTCGAGCTCAATCCACGCAGGCCTTGAAGGTTCCAGAAGGTTCCTTTTACGACTATATGTATGGAGCGAGTGACTGGACCAATTAGTCTTACTTCGTCTTGACTGTGAAGCTCAAGCCGTATGATTTGTGTTACAAAGTGATAATTTTTATAACCTTCTTTAATATTTGTGTTTTTATAATTCGGGTGGCATTATATTGTTACATTTTCGTTGAATAAATATTGTTAACCCACAGAAGTGTTACAATAGTTATTGAAGATAAAAAATTGAAATTGCTCGATACTAAAACTTCAGATCATGATTAACTCACCACCATAAAGTTTAGACTTAATCCTAATTAAAGAAAATTGTTAACAATTCTTAATGTTTATTCTTTTCTTTATGATACACATATGTCCAAGGATTTTACATCTAATAATTAGTGCCTTTAATCCTATTTGAAGTGGATTTTATTGAATCTATGATTTTTCCCCAATGTTTGTTTTCTCAGCTTTGTCAGTTTACCTGCAGTTGCTTCCAAATGAACAACAGTTTTATAGGGTTTTGACTTTTCTCGGAGAAGGATACAGCCAATGTGAAATTGACCCGAGACTCGAATTTCATCACACAATATTGGGGGCGTTACAAAAGACAGGCGCCCAGGCTTGGAGGTTTGGACAAGAGCATTCAAGACCTACAACCGAGAGGTAGTATCGATTTTCGTACCTGCATGCTCCCAGGAGAAGGCAAGTAACGAAGTTCTGAACTCGGTAACCATATCCGAAGTGTTAGAGGTGTAACATTTGTGGTTGGCGGGATCGTCAAGTGGGCTGACGCGTTAGGAAATACGCGTTGCCCCTGTTAACCTGAAGGTAGCAAGTTCAAAACCCAGAGCCAGGGAACATTTAAAAATACTCGGTATTAATCCCCCACCCTCTATCCTTGCCCGAAAAACTTTGTGGCCCAAAAAAACGAGGAAGGGGTGGAACAAACAAAAACCAATGTAACCATTTTGCAGAGAAGAGGAGGTTGAGAAAGTATGGTTTGAAAAACAAAGGGGTTGAACTAGAAATTACGGGAAATTAAAATTAGTAGAAACTAGAAATTACCGAAAAGTTAGACTGCGATTTGCCAGAGAGCACCTTAATTGGAATTCCGATGATTGGAGGAGGGTTTTGTTTCTGTTTTCTGAATTCTGTTTTCAGACCTGAGTTTTACTTTTTATTTAAAGAGAAGAGAATTCAATAAAGTTATCCTTTCAACAGAATCTATGTTATCTATGTTCAACAATCACTAAAAGCAAGAACAGTGGAAATCTCAAAATATGTCGATTACTCCCTTTCAACAAAACCCGTACAATTACTTTCAAATCTCTTGTTGATCGTTTTCAAATATGGAAACGACTCAGGGAGAGATTTGCTCAATGTAATATTATTCCTTGTCTCACTTTTGGTGGGAGTTATTTCTTGTTGAACCCTGGTATCACGATGGAGGATCGCACAGAGTTATTGGTTGTTCGTAGATGATCTCTGATTGCCGCAAGGTATGTGGAAGAATCTAAAGAAAACTTGTAGTTTCTTTTGCTAAAGAAACTATAGAAAATATTGAGAATGATTTTTATTTAGGTATGACCACACCGGGAAATTCTGGTAGGACATCCGATTAAACGAGAAGGGTATTTCATATGAGTTTTTAATATATGAACTATCGGAGGTCCTGGAATCCTGATGCGAAAACATTAAGGGACTTAAGAGCCCTAAAGGATGTGATGTGTTTCGAGTTACTTAGATCAGATCGTAAGACACTGAGGTTCGATTTCGAATTATCATTATAATTATGATCTTTTCACTAAGATATTTTAAGGGATGGGCTTGTAAATAATCATAATGCTAAAAGCATTACATTGATATAATCTACCCCTAATTACTTTGGTAAAATATTTAGTTATCGTTTATTTAGTTTTAATAATACTAACTTAAACAAGCTGCTTGTTGTTTTACAGTTGTATAGTTCCAATCAAATCGGGTGTTCCGAATTAGGGAATGGAACCGGGGAGCATCTGTGAGAGCACTACCATCTCCGCCTGCTTCGATTAACAGTACATTCCAATTTGGATTTTCTGTCAGCCTATTAGCTAGAACGCAACCTGTAAAGGAATTTACATTTTTGTTTAGTTAATATATTAAGTTTGGGCACATGAAATCTCATTTTCTATTGCAGGAGGCAAAGTTAAGGTAAGGCGCACATTGAGAGCAGTTTTTGCAATATATGAGGTAGGTAGGAAACAGCGCTGCCCTGCTCTGCGTCGCCTGCCTCTATCAGGCCGAGTGCACATTGAGACACTCAAGGCGCAGAGCAGAGCAGAGCAGTTTTTGTGGTAAGTGAAATAAATAGGAACCGCGCACATTGGGACGAGGACCAGAGCAGGCCGATGTGGCACTCGTGGATCTACCACAGAAAACTGTGCCGATGCGACGCAGTTTTCGATATGTGATTATTTGAATTCCTATTATTATCATTTAATATTAGTGTTCGTGAATTTCTACTTTTCTCTTAAGCAGGTTAATGAAACTAAGTAGGTCTTCTTTATATATAGGGTGTTCTAGATAAGTAATAGGAAAAAAAAAAAGGTTTTAAAAATACAATAATTTAAAAAATATATATATTCTGTTATTTTAGATTCCAAAATCATAATATAATTTTGAAATTTCTCGCTATTCCAAAAGTGCATGATACGAGTGTTTTGAATTTTTAAAACTAAACAATTTCAGGATGAAAATGTAGTTGTAAAATTGTAAAATTAGTTTAATGGTACGATAAGTAATGGTTTTAAGCTTTGGATCCCTCAGACTAAATAGTAACTTCTAAGTAATTATGAGCTTCACCAGACTCAGACGGAAATAGTTAATAGATTTTTAAGAATATTCTGCATGCAAATTCTTTCGTGAGCTGGTCTTTTCTCCATTTCCTCATTTTATCACAATCTTTTTTACCTTGACTTTTGATAATCGATTTTTTTTGTCTCCACCTGTATATCCGAATCACATTCTGATCTTTAATCCATGAAATCTAACATACTTTAACTAAAAAAGCCCTTCCTTCCCGAAACTGCGGCACAGAAAAGTGCGCGGGTAACTGTGCGACGCAGTTGTTTTTTCATGCCGCCTGCCTGCTCTGCGTCGCCTGCGTGACACAGTTCAATGTGCGCCTTACCTCAATGTGCGCTCGGCCTAACTGAATTTTGCGATAGTTGAATTCAAATCCTGCCAGTTTCTACATTCCATTTGCTCCATACTAAAACTTTTCACATGTTCCAAATATATAAACTGAGCGAATGATTGTTGTAACCTTACCTGCTGATCCTGCCCCTACTATGATAAAATCGTACTTTGCTTTTACAGCATACTGTGGGGTATCGATAATTAAGGAAGGTTTTGTACTTTCAGGATAGTAGAGATATACTGCCGTGAGAAAAGCAGCTACAAATTTAGAATAGGTTAACTCCACCATAATCCGGTTGGCAGGTTTAATTTCCTTCCATCTGTCAAAGAATATTAACATTTAGCTTGGCAAACGTTTATTGAAAATAAATATAAAACAATTCATTAATAAAAAGTTACCATTTCTGTAACATAATATCAAAAAATTTAATGCATTTGGATTTGAAGAAAATAATACCTACACGATATCAACAATAATTTAAAGAACTTCCAAAGAAAAATAATGTTAGAAAGTGCATGAACCAAACTGAAAACGAAATAACTTTAAAAGTCTTGAAATATTTTTTTCAAGGCTTTTTAGGTATTAATTTATCCTGCTACTATTTATTATTTATTTATTTATTAAATATTTATTTGTTTCCGAGGCCCCCATTCAAACAGAGTACCTACATAGTTGGCCCAAGCTAAGCATTTAGATGAACAGTACAAAAACAAAATAAAAAAGAACCAAAGCCTATTATAGGATAAATAATAATAATACTCTTCAGCATAAGATAAAAATGACAAGAGAGAAAAAAAAACAGATTTAACTTATCATAACTAGGAATAAAACAACTTTAAAAAAACAAATGGGTGGCTCCAGGGGGGTCACGGGGTCATGGCCTCCTCAAATATTTCGGCTTTTTAATTGTTTGTATTTTTAAACGAATAATGCGATTAGGTAGTTACTATGCCCTAAACATAACACTTTTGGTTGTTTATATTGCAGTCCTTCCTAAACAAGGTAATAATCTCTTACAAAGGTGCTGTCAGCCACGTGATTATGAGACTGCCCCCCCCCCCCCCCAAATTTCATGCCAAATCCCCCTCTAATCGTACCTGTACTATGTGCTTTTGATTTTTAGCAGCACACGCATTGCACACTTTGCCTTATCATATTTATTGCTTACTAGTTAGGTGCCTAGCCGAAAAAGTTAGCAATCAATTTTTTGATTGCTAATATTTTTATTTTTCATCTCCAACAAATGATATTTCTCAAGAAAACGCTTAAGTAAATATTGGTAAAAATTCTAGCTCATGCCTCCTCATGCCTGACATGTCATCATTTCCCACTACCGTCATCACATTCGCTGATTGTCAGTACCTTGCTGACAAGTGCGAACCAATTATTCAAGTAAAAAAAAAAAAAAACTGTATAAACAAATATTTAAAAATAATAAATAAAATAAAATAACTATAATGTTGTGATTAAGAACCGATTGAAAACTACAACCGTTTTAGAAGCTACAAATATACATATATAAGAGCACTTACTTGTCAAACAATAAGGTATGATAACAGTAGTCCTAGTGGGCTGGCAATAGTCCTGCTGTTGACCCAGTAATGAATACATTTATCAGCCTAGATGTGACAGAATTGTGTCATGGACCAATGTCAATCTTAAAGATTATACTTTTATGGGTTAATGTTAACCCTACTCAGATATCAAACAGAGTTAGCCTCAATAGTCAACACTTATTGACAAACAAGTATTACGTTTTGAAACCACTCATATTTTTTCATGAGTTCCGCATCGATCTGGTTATCTGAAGGATATTACTGCTTGATATAAACTGCAATTATCAATGGCTTATAATTAATAACATACATTTTTGGTAAATTTGGAATTTCGGGATGCTTATCCACAATTATCATTTCAACTTGAGGAGAGGAAAAAAGAGAATTGCATCCAGACACCCCTCCCCCTCAAGCTGGAAACTTGAAATTTGAGTTTGTGGTATAACATTTTACTAATGAGTTCCTAAAATTTTAAACGGACAGGAAAACTTAGTAGTGAACAAAGTGGGGTTTAATTGATAAAAATATTGTTTGAATCGAAAATGAAAATGTAATATTGCCAAGTAGCATCATTGGCAAAAGAGAAAAAGCTTCGATAAGTTTATAATGTTTCCATACGAAATAAAACAAGATATATTTTTTTATATTCATATTCACATTAAAATTAAGATAAAAATAAATTCGTTTTCGTAGTTATAAATACAAATATGCCCAACTCTGTTTGTAATAGCTATCAATCTGTTGACTGTATGGGAATGGCTCAGAGGTTTTTTTTTTTAACAAACTTAGATAAAAACACAAATATTTGACAATTGTTTAACACGAAATTTTCGTCATATACTCTACTGATTGCATAATGGAGCTCTGAATCCTCTATACCTAGTGAGGAATTGTGAAACCCGTCAGGAAAAACCCACTTAGCCGGTAGCTGGGATTGGAATGAGACGATTTTCTCAGTGTATTTCCTTTTTTGAGTCGTTATTTAGAACAATGCATCACTCAAACTTGTAACTTGAACTACTTGAAGAAAAATTAATTTCAACCCCCCCCCTTTATAGCACAAATCTTAATCCTTAGACTAATTTGTGAACAAAGCTTCATGCAGGTACATTTTTTTTTTTTTTTTTATCAGGGTCGGAATCGGTCTATATCTCTATATTATCACATTCTGTGTAAAGCTAGCTCTTTGTTTTTAAAATTATCTCTCTCATTTGTAAATAAATACAATGTGGAAGTATCGTTAGCGCTTAGTATCCTAAAATACTTGAAATTTTATACTTTTTTTTTTCTGTTTTCCTTCGCTATATCTTCGCAAACTACTGATCACACTGTATTGCTTTCGTGTTATCATAAAGTATGCTATCCCATATAAAACGACACATTTCAAGTTAATAAATAGTATTTTAATGGTTTAGCCAAAATCAAACATAAAAGATCAGTAATTGTTATCATTTTGGTGGAAACTACCAAAATGTTGGAATTAAATTGGTTCCAGCCCTTGTAACTCGAAAACATTTAAAGCACATTTAATTCTTCTTACAACAAGGTCCTTGATTATAAAATTAGATTAGACCTTGTAGAGAAGCAAATAAAAACGTGAAAGGATTCGAAAAAAAAGTTTTTTTTTCGCCTTATGTAATATCAATTATTTTAATGACAGTCTGTGTCTTCTGACTATTTTTTTAGCAGTCTGAATCCAGCTATCTTTTGCGTAGATTCCTCTCTCTCTCTCTCTCTCTCTCTCTCTCTCTCTCTCTCTCTCTCTCTCTCTCTCTCTCCTGGACCGGTTTGACACTGTCCTTGAAACCCGAATGAGCAGATTTAATCTGCTCACACACCGACTAAATTGGTTGTGAAGTTATGGGCAGCCTACCGCTGGACCATGGAGAACTCGGTTATGTTACGCAATGAGGTGATGTTGGGCTAACCCATCCAGGCTTGCAAGCAGCATAAGGCCCGATGCACACGGACGACACTTTTCTGCGATGCGGACTATAAGCCAGGTCAGGGGTACCTGGAGTATAAGGCCCGATGCACACGGACGACACTTTTTTGCGATCCGGACTATAAGCTAGGTCAGGGGTACCTGGAGTATAATGGTAAATCCGGTCGGTCCATTGTACTCCAGGTACCCCTGACCTGGCTTATAGTCCGCATCGCAGAAAAGTGTCGTCCGTGTGCACCGGGCCTAATGGTAAATCCGGTCGGTTCATTGTACTCCAGGTACCCCTGACCTGGCTTAAGGTCCGCATCGCAGAAAAGTGTCGTCCGTGTGCACCGGGCCTAAGTGGCTCTAAGAAGACCACATCACGCTGCCAAAGGTTTCATTTAGGCCTACCGCTCCGACTGAGAAAAAAATTAAATGGCCACGATGAGTTCTTACTCTTCTTGGTACTCACATTTGAACGCAGAAAGTTATGAATGTTTGCACAATAATTTGGTTTGCCACTTGTTGAGATAAGCAAATTGATTTTTTATATCTAATATAATAATATTAGATAATATTCATATCAACATTCGTATCATTCTTTTAAATTCTGTTATATTCATTCCATATCATTCTCCCTACCATTGGACTTGTTTAAGGTTGGCCTGGAAGGCCAGTTTGTTATCACATTTTTATGTATGTAATGAAAGTTTTTTACGTTCTTGTGCTGGACACTACATGTTTCACACTCTATTTCTGAAACTTGTTTAGCCTGATTTTTGCTTCACCCAATTCGACTATTTGTAGAATAGTAAAATTAAGATTGGTTTCATTAAAGTGACACCAATAACACTTGTAGTCGTAATATTTGCTACACATCATAAAAATCTCAACTCCTTACCAAAAAATAGGACTGATGTGCACTTTTGTAATCATAATTCGCCATAGCATTTTTCATGAATTTAGTAAGTCCGTTTTATTTACACCTCCAGATTAAGACGCGTAAACTGGTTTTGTGTTATAAAAATATCAATTTTTCCCGTCATATTTAATAAACAAGGAAGATATCTCTATTAGTTCCCTTTTCCATTCCTTTCCTAATCGCCATCCTCTCTTAAACCATGACCGCGCATGCTTTCTATCGTCGACTTTTTCTTGCCCCATTCACCGTTTCCTTCCTTCCGCTTCCCAATTAAAATTTTAATTGGATAACCTTCATTCTTCTCACATGCCCATTCCATTCTAGACTTTTTTTCATCGATTTTTCAGATAGATAAGATTGTTACTTATTTATTTTTTCATGACAATAGTAAAAATTGTATATCTTTAAATTGATAAAAATGTATTACAAAGGAATTTAGATCGTTGGAGCACAAGGTTTGAACTTTACGGTATTATACTGACCTGTACACATTTTTTGGTATATTTAAGTTTTATTATAACGAAACATTCATGGGATCTAATATAAGATATTAGATATCTAAAGATATTAGTTATTCAATATCTGAAATAATAATAAAACATGATAGATGTGCCAGGGATAAATGAGGTAAAAGAACTAGGATATTTTTTAAAGAATATCAATCAATCATTTACAAATATAAAGCTTAGGCCGATATTTGTGATAAGATTTAATGACTGAAGAGTTATCACGATATTATTATTCTAAGCGTATTTTTACTATGCAATATCAATATAATCATAATATTAGAATCTTAAGAAACACAATCAGCTTAGACCATTTTAAGAATTTCTTTTCTAGTCGATAGCGGCTTTTTTCTCCTCTGAATTTTGCAGAAACTAGTTTTCACACCGGGTACGCATAAGAGGATGGGTACTAGGTTTATTATTCAACATTGGAATTTGTAATATAAAAAAAAAAAAAACTTTAAAAACCTAAGTGATTCCAAAAAAATCGATCAATAACTACACGTTTGTGGGTAGCGTATAAGATATTTAGAATGACAATTAGGAAATGATAATGAAAATGCAACCCTTTAATTAATCCATCCCATTATACAAGGTAGCTATGAGTTAAAGTAACTTTTGTTTGAATTCAGTTATATTCTATTTGTGAGTGCACGAATAAGAAACTTTTTGCGGGCAACACCTTTCTGAAGGAACATTTACTTCCATTTAACGTTAAACCATTAAACAGGACTGGGAGACCTAACCATGAATGATTTTAATAAATCAGACACACCAAAAAATATCACAGGCGGTCTCACACGGGGTCGTGAATCGGTGGAGAGCACACTACCAACAACAAAATTAGTCGTGATCACTACCTTATCTGAACTAATGACAGGGGGAGTGCAGTACCGAGAGGCCGTACAATTTCCATCTGGTTTTGACCAAGAGAAAAAATCAGCATCATTTTTAGAAATTGTTTACAGCGGTCATTTAAATCCTCATAGTGATGGCATTGAATGGCCTAGATTCTGCGAGTCACATCACTCACAGTTATCTCTCCTTTTCATTAAGCAGTACTATATTTATTATTGATCGGGGATACATTCCTATACATCAGCAACTTGCTTTAATATTACAGGCCTAAATAAAATACTTATAAATTAAATGATTTACTGATTTATTGACACCTTTCACAGATCATTGATATTAACAGTGATGATATGCTAGTTAAAATGAATTAAATAGAACATCATAACAAAAAATAAAATATCCATTGGTACTTTAAAAGCTAAATTATAGCTGCTAATAGCATTATTCTTAATATAAAAAATAAAATAGTTTTAGTTTTTAAAATGAATTTTCAAATCGAAGTAAATTACATATTTACATACATTTGTACACTATAAATATAATACAGTTAAAGTTATTAACATTAAAAGAGGAAATACCTACTTTTGTTGATTAAGGCATTCTAAAGTTTTTTAATTGTAGAAATCGAATAAAATAATTACTAACATAGCCATTCCTGAGCAAGACAGCTTTCAGAGTTTTCTGGCAGAGGTCCTGAATAATTGTAGTCTTTTTTGATAATATCCGAAGCCTTTTCTGCTATCATGATAGTCGGAGCATTAGTGTTTCCTGATGGAAGGTTCGGCATGATGGAAGCGTCAATAACCCTCAGGTTGTCAAATCCCCAAACCCTAAGATCACTAGGACTGACCACAGAATACTTATCGCTGGCGGGTCCCATCCGGGCCGTACCGACGGGATGGTAGTAGCTGGAAGAGTAATGGGATACAAGGCAATCTTTGTATTGCTCTTCCGGCATATCCTTACACGCAGGATGGAACTCGGTGATCAATTTCGGAGAATATCTCTTCATTGCATTGCTCTTGGTGAATTCGAAAAGTTTGTCGACTCCCTTTCTGACATGTTCAACATCAACATGTTCACCAAGATAATTAGGATCTATTAATGGAGGATCCCTGTAGTCGCTGCTGTTGAGCCTTAAGCTCCCCAAGCTCTTAGGCTTGAGGAGGCCAATTACGCCCCAAAGCATGCTCTTTTCTGTTCCTGTTAGGAGATCGGCGTACCCTATGCCGTATATCAGCTGAATAGTCGGCGGGGATTCCTTATCCAAAGGGTTGAAGAAAGAAGAGACTTCAGCAGGAATAGCGGAAAGAGGCCCTTGCTTCTCTCTCGTGAATTCAATTACACTTTCTTTCGTCCTCCAAACATCTGGAGTAAATGTTGTAGCATTACTGAGTTCGAAATACAAACCGAGGATAAGATGATCTCTAAATGATTTTCCCACAGGAAGATCTCTTTTGACAGGGATGCCATGTTTCTTAAGTTCTTCTTTGGGACCTATTCCTGAAAGCATGAGAAGTTTCGGTGTATCTATGGCACCAGCTGACAATATTATCTCTTTGCCATAAGCATTTTCGCTTTTGCCATTTCTGATGTACTCAACTCCTTTGGCAACATTTTTTTCTACCAATATATGTTTAACTTGAGATCTCTTGATTATTTTTAGGTTTTCTCTTTTACGGTTCGGGTCCAAGTAAGCACTTGCTGTACTATGCCTCAGTGGACCTTTTATGGTGCATTGCAATTCACTCACTACATTTTTTTGATTTCCATTATTGTAATCTTCGTGACGGAATCCAATCTCTTCGGAAGCTTTGATGAAATCTCTCGCTAATCCACTTTGATAACGCGCTTGTTGAACGCTGAGCGGTCCTGACGTCCCATGGTGTGGAGTGGAGCGTAAATAAGGTATCCTGTTGTTCTCAGCTTTTATAAAGTACGGAAGAACATCCTCGTAGCCCCAACCAGAGTTTCCCGATTTCTCCCATTCGTCGTAGTCCTCTTTATTTCCTCTCACGTATAGCATGTAATTGATGGAGCTACTGCCGCCCATCACTCTTCCTCTGGGGTAACTACAGAAGCCATCTTGATCTAAAAAGTATAAAAAAGTTAAGTTAATAAGTACTGATAAGATTTTTAGAAATAAAAATAAAAACAGATTTCTGTTTCTTGGGAGAACCCCACATTAAGGGAAGTACCCGATATCGATTCACACATCAACTCTCTTTTTCAAATGACATTGTCAATTTCACTGATCGCAAATGAGCATCTCTTCTAAGAGCTTTCGAGGGATGTGTAGTAATAGTGGTGCAAAGCATGGTCTTAGTACTGGAGAATTCTTTTTCGAGCAGTTAGGAGTTTAACCAGTCATTGGTCGCTGCGTGAGAATTTCTGGAATTTTTGTTCTTTTGGCGGGAAACGGCTCTTCGTTCTTCTGAAAACCTCCCCTCCTCACTATCTGTAGTTCACAGACTCACGGTCCTCCCTGAACTCTCCCCGCTCCAATACCAAGCCTTATACCTGCTCCAGCTTCTTTCTACTCCGCTCAATTCGAACTCATGAGAGATTCTCTCACGTGCGACTGTCAATGATATAGTTAATTGAGAGTTTTTCTCTCGCGCGACTGTCAGTGTTACGTACAACTGAGTGTGCGTCAACTTCCAAAATGTTTTCTTTAAGAGGGAAAAATGACTCCATGACTACACTAAAGAATAGTTTTCCAGTAGAATTTTCTGTCTACTTTATATTCGAACTTGAAAGTTCCAATATACATAGAATTTCTAATTGAACATTATAATCACTATTGTTAATTAAACTAAATGCTTGTAGTAATAATTTGGCTTTAAGATTATACTTTTTCCTTATGTATTTATTTTTTTTACTCTTTTTAAAAAATGTTAAATAGTAGTTTTAAATGATTATAGTTGTTTTATCCTCTTAATAAAAAAGTTTTTTCAAGATTTCATAATTTGTACTAATAATTGACCCTTTTGTAAGTACAGCTTTATTGTTAAAATTTATACTAACGTATGATTAACATGAAAAAAAAATCTGGTGCGATGCGCGCAACGCACAACTTTCACTTACGAACTTACTTGGATTAGAAATTGACGTGTTTCGATAATATGTAAACGCCATTCCTCAACTTCACACATTTTTCCACATTAGTATATACTTATATTTGTAGATCTCCATAAGTTATAGAGTATCTGTAAAGCAAAATTTGGTAATTCTCAGCACTTTTCGATTCATTATTGCTAATTTATATATGAAGGGACTAATTTCATCAACAGTCGTGTTTTTTTACTGTTTGCTTGTTTTTTTACTACGAGTTGCTTTTTGCAAATATATCGTGAAGGTGAATCGATAGGTGTATTTACGTCTCTTATGCCTTTCTGGAAATCAAGAACGATTACTGTTCCTCTAAAATCGCTTTATATTGTTTTCAAAAATTTATTATGGAACAAAAGTTTCTATACTAAAATATGCCTATATTAATTATAGACTATTATCTTATACCATATCCCCCCCCCCTTTAAATGTTTATTCGATTTTTTATACACCTGCGATGCTTCAAAAATTTGAGCATCACGTATTTACTCTCTAAAGTAACATAAAATCTTTTTATTAATAAATAAAAGTTTTTATTTTCATAATACGGTTAGTAAAATTTTGGCTGTCATATACACATACATCAAATACCAAGTTTAATCAAAATCGTTAAAGCCGTTTTTGAGTAAAAAAAAAAAAATAACACGTGAAAATGGGACAACATTTATTAAGTAAAGTGCCCCCTCCAATTGATCAATTTTGATGAAATTTTAACTGTCACATCGCGGGCATATAAATACACCAAATACCGAATTTAATCAAAATCGTTAAAGCAGTTTTTGAGTAAATAAAAAAAACACGTGAAAATGATACAAAATTTATTAAGTAAAGTGCCCCCTGCGGTCGATCAATTTTCATGAAATTTTTACAGTCATATCTCGGGCATATTAAAACATTAAATACTAAATTTAATCAAAATCGTTAGAGCCGTTTTTGGGAAAGCCGAAAAAAACGTAAAATGTTATTAAATAAAGTACCTCCTCCCTTTGACCAATTATGATGAAATTTTTGCTGCCACATTGCGGGCATATACATACACTAAATATCCAATTTCAGGTTGGTACGGTTTATGGTTTTTGAGCTAGTCTGTTCACACACACACACACACACACACACACACACACACACACACACACACACACACACACACACACACACACACACACACACACACACAGACCATTTCGCGGGACTTGGTTAATAGGACTCAGGGGACCCCAAAACGTGTATTTCCGTTGAAAACCGGAAGTCAAAATTTTTCACGATCGCAATACTTTCCTTACTATATATTTCATATATACGTAAGTGAAATTAAAAAGTAGTGATTGTTGTGAGAGAAATTCTCACGTGCGATCATCCATGTTAAAGTTGGTCTAGCGACCAATGCCGGGTTAAATATCAATATAAAGAATGACGTACAGGCAGAAAGATACTATATTAATTAATGATCTTATGATAATAATGATGGCCGAAAGTAGATGTTGCTGGGCAATGAGAAAAGACAAATGCTTAATGATGGAGCAGAAAGTCATAAGAAAAATGTTGGACTCCTGAAGGTGGTAGATAAGTGTAACATGGTATAGAGAACAAGCTGACTATTTGATAACTTTGTATTCCTTTAGAGAAAATCGGTTCAAGGTGTGATACTGAAAAAAACCTAAATCTAAGTAATCATAACGGCGTATAGTCATATATTAATAATAATGGCACCACATTTTCAAAGTGTTAAGGTTAAAGGATCCTTTGTGTTAAAGGATTCGCAATCCTTTGACACAAAGTTTCTCAAACATTTTAATTCGAGCCAAACCCTCAATTTGGTTTTAATGTAATCCGTTCCCTTCTCTAATATATAATATATATATATATATATATATATATATTGTGTGTGTGTGTGTGTGTGTGTGTGTGTGTGTGTGTGTGCATAGTTTCTTGTTTATAGCACGATTACTTTTAAGGTTAATAAAATCTTATTTTTAATGCAAATTTATTGTTTGCGAAGATTATTTAGGATAGGCTAATATTTTTGAAAAATTATTGTCTGTACAGCACTTCAGATTTATGGTCGAAATTATTTTTCCCTTTTTGGTGAATTTCTATTCAGTCTGGAGCACTATATGCATCATTGCTATTGTTATGGCATATTTTTCTGGATTCAGATTTCATCTGATTTTTGGCATCTTGTTGATGTTGCTCATTATTGGGACATTCGTTTTAGGGTGTAAGCTTCCAGCTGCAAGTCTTATCCATTCGGTACTCCTTGACTTAATATCATGAGATACATAATTTTCTTTATCGAGAAGTTCTTTATTCATCCTTCTTCACCAGACAATTAGTAATCTAAGTTTGTTTCCAGGTCCCGCAGCAGTATATCAAAACTGGCTGTGAAACGCTTAATTAGAAATTTCAAATAGACGATATAAACAACTCCGTTCGTGATTTTTAAGAGAGTCGTGATAATTGAATCGTTCTACTCACAGGAATAATTTCCCTTTTATATCTATATCAGAGGTATTAGCTTAATCAGTTGATGAACTGAACCCAAATCCTATAAAAAATAATCCGCGTTTCGAAATCATTTTCTGTGATTAATTTTCTAATACATTTTCTAATGTACTTCCCAGCTCAGTTTAGGTTTCGAAACTAACAAGAAGACGTGTGATGATTGTTATATTCTTTGTACCCATCCCTTTTATTATGAGAAAAATAATAAATAATATTCAGGAAAAAGAATCGTATTTACCTTTGCAGGCATGTTTTTGTCGCACCGTTGTGTAATTCCAATCTTTATCTGTTCTTTGCAAAAAAGCACTCAAAAATGGAGTTCTTATGATTGCATCATCGTCCCCTCCCGCTTCGATGAGAAGGACCTTCCAGTCGGGATTCTCGGTCAATCTGCTCGCCACCACACAACCTGGAATGAAAAATAACTCCAATGGTATCGAGCTAACTAGTTTGGGTTATTATCATATGAATTAAACCGTGTCCTTACCGGCAGACCCAGCACCCACGATTATGAAGTCGTACTCGGGATCGAGCTGTGATTGTGGTGTATCAGCAGGCTTCAGCTTCGGATCGGCAATCTCGGGATAGTAAAGGTTAACAGCTGAGAAGAAGGAAGTGAAAAAGGCTTGTAAACTCAGCTGCATTATAACACCAAATGTTTTTATGCAGATTTTAGTGGTAGATCTGGAAAAAACCGTTACTTTCAGTTAAAACACAATAGATATCTGGAGTTCAAATTATATTTTGGTTTTAATATACATTGCATTCCAATGTTTTACAGATACAGTAGTTCAGGCGTTTTCCAGCATTATTTCTTTGGCCACAGGGAATAACTAGGTAAGTTAGAAAACAGCCTACACGAGTATATTGGAATGATTTTGTAATTGTATGAAATTGTAATTGTATTTTATATATTTTTTGTAATAAACATCATTCTATTCTATTGTGGTGATTTCAGAAGCCTTCTGATCTTCATGATTACTACAGTTAGTTATCAAGCTTATTCTGTGCATAAGGCTTCTGAAATGATTTAATTAAACGCAACGCATGTTGAATATTTTCCAACTTAGTCATTAACAAAATGTTTCAAGCAATACATTTTTTCATTAATCAATATATATTATAAAAAAAATTATACAATCGAGTTCGTGCGTGCGAATACATCTCAAAAACTAATTCAGGTATGGTATAGAAAGTTATAAGGTTTTGTAGCCCTATATTCCATATCCATGAAGAAGGTTCCCGTTTTCAGCCGAAGGATATGAAATTGAAATTGTAATAGCTGGAATTTTATCCCTCTAGCGGTGTATATTTAGCCCTCTTGTACATGACTGATGGGTTAATTAATGGATGAAAGTTTAGTTCTAGTCTCCGACACCTTGATGACGCTAGGGTATCGTCATGCAGAAGGTTATCGTTCAGTCATTGGGTTTGTGATGGATTTTTATTCAGCGGTTATATTTAAACTACGCCAGATCACGTTTAAATAATCAGCTTTTCCATTGTATAAAAAAAAAAAAAAAAGGACGAAAATTGTCGTTTAACTCTAACGGAAATCTACTGTTGAGATTTTAAACCATTAGTTTTTTATTTGAATATCGATATAACGTTATAATATTATTAAAATAGACATTCACATGAAATATAACTACTGATTATTTAAATATTAGTGGTAATCAAATCATGCCCACTGTGATTCCCATGATTGGGGATGGTGCGTGTTTATTTCTATCTCTTCTCTCTATATATAAGAGGCTTTGTCCTGAATGATAGAGTCAACGCAGAGCAAAAACTAACAATTATGAAAACTTGAAGTTCAGAATTTAGATTTTTAACTCGATGTAGGTAACCACTAAGAAAGGAATTTCAAAAATGTAACCCCTAAGGGATTTAAATGGCAAAATTATCGTTTAACTATAACGGACACCTATTTTTGCACTTCGAGAAAAAATATCTAATTTGGACTCATTTTAAAGATCTTCATCTACGGGGTGTCGAAAACGATGTTTTAAAGCCGAAAAATGAAGCGTCTCTTCTACCGAGCCGGCAGCTTCCCCCTCCAACCTTCCACCTACCGGAAGCTCCGATTCTACTAAATCTCCTTAACATCAGTTAAAATATTAGTAGAATCGGAGCTTCCGGTACTTGGAAGGTTGGAGGGGGAAGCTGCCGGCTCGGTAGAAGAGACGCTTCATTTTTCGGCTTTAAAACATCGTTTTCGACACCCCGTAGATGAAGATCTTTAAAATGAGTCCAAATTAGATATTTTTTCTCGAAGTGCAAAAATAGGTGTCCGTTATAGTTAAACGACAATTTTGCCATTTAAACCCCTTAGGGGTTACATTTTTGAAATTCCTTTCTTAGTGGTTACCTACATCGAGTTAAAAATCTAAATTCTGAACTTCAAGTTTTCATAATTGTTAGTTTTTGCTCTGCGTTGACTCTATCATTCAGGACAAAGCCTCTTATATATAGAGAGAAGAGATAGAAATTAACACGCAACATCCCCAATCATGGGAATCACAGTGGGCATGATTTGATTACCACTAATATTTAAATAATCAGTAGCTATATTTCATGTGAATGTCTATTTTAATAATATTGTAACGTTATATCGATATTCAAATAAAAAACATATGGTTTAAAATCTCAACATTTCAGGGTATTTAGTGTATGTATATGCCCGCGATGTGACAGCAAAAATTTCATCAAAATTGCTCAAAGGGAGGGGGTACTTTATTTAATAACATTATAAGTTTTTTTCGATTTCCTCAAAAACGGCTAACGATTTTGATTAAGCTGAGTATTTGATCTATTTATATGCCCGAGATATGACTGTAAAAATTTCATCAAAATTGATCAACCGGAGGGGGGACTTTATTTAATTAATTTTGTATAATTTTCACGTGTTTCTTGTATTTACTCAAAAACGGTTTAAACGATTTTGATCAAACTGGGTATTTAATGTATGTTTGTGCCAAAGATGTGATAGCCAACATTTCATCAAAATTGATCAACCGGAGGGGGGACTTCACATAATAAATTTTATATCATTAGCATGTGTTTTTTTAATTACTCAAAAATGGCTTTAACGATTTTGATCAAACTGGGTATTTGACGGATGTATATGTTAAAGATGTGATAGCCCGCATTTCATCAAAATTGCTCAAACGGAGGGGGCACTTTATTTTTAACTATTTTTCCAATTTTTACCTTTTATTCGATGATCTCAAAAACGGCTTTAACGATTTTTATCAAATTCATCATGTTTAATGAAACTTAGGTGTTGTTTAATATCAGGTAAGCTTTAGCATTATTAAAATGTTCTGAGGGGGCTTATATGGGGTAGGGGTCTTTTTTGTTTGTTTGTTTTTTTGTTTCCTATAAAGTACCTCTGTTTTTGTTTATATGGAGAAATTAACTGTCTCTCGTTACGCCTAAAAATAATAAATGGCTAAATATGAGATAATGATAAAAATAAAGAAAACATAAAGGGGAGAAAAAAAGAAAAATATTCAGTCAACTCATAAAACTCGTTGAGCCCACGCATGCGGAGTACGCATTTAATGACAGGCCATTGTTCACAATTAAAGCCGTTCTGTTCATTTGAGAAGTGGCAATCAACAAAACGCATTAATTTCTAATCTAAGTAAGTTGGTAAGTGAAAGTTGTGTGTTGCGCGCACGCACCAGATTTTTTTCAAATGAAATCAGGCACTCAGCGCTTGCTAGAAAACCAATTCGCATCTACAACAATTAGATTAGCCGTTCTAATTAGATACATTTTTACACTCAGTTCCATAAAAAATATTAGTTTTTACTACAGTAAATTAACAAATATCAATAATTTTAAGCAGTGTCTGAAAGTATGCCCTAATTAAAAAAATATATTTATAAAATCAATGTAGCTACTATTTTGTCTTTACATATATTTGATTTGTATTTGGAAATTGCGTTTACTGCATTATCCTATGAAAGTAATATTTGACTTTTCAATTAAAAATAAAACACTCATTTAATATTGGAACTGAATTTGTATTCGATTTGCCCAATAGTCATGAGTATCCTTTTTAGGTCTTAAAAATCGAAAACTCTTTGAAAAGTGGATTTCTGCGGCTCCCAGCTGTAACAAAGATGCCGTCTTGTCTCATTTAGTAGGGAAAAAAATTGGAGCCTAATTTAGTTAACGATTTGGAAGATAAAGTTAGATTGATTTGTTTGAAGTTGAGCCAAAAATGGAGTGAGCGCAGTCGTAGAAAAATTTCGAAGGGTCTTGGATCAGAAGTGCTAAAGGAAATCTATGAGGCCGCTGTACTTCCCAAGATGCTGTACGCTGTGCATGTCTGGCATGCAGCCGTGCAGCGGAAGAAGAATCTGTTGAAGTTACAGAGGCTTCAAAGATTGATAGCGATTAAAATCTGCAAGGGCTACCGCACATTGTCATACGAGGCCTCAATTCTATTGACTGGGTTATTGCCTATAGAATTTAAAATTGAGGAACGGACTGTTTTATTTAACATTAGAAAAGGAAAGACAGGTTACAAACAGCTGACATTAGACCAAATCGAAAGACTTACTGACTGTAAACTTTGGCTACATCCAAGAACAACTTTGTATGCAAGACAAAAAATCAACAATGAACGTACTGATGTGTTTACAGACGGGAGTAAAGACAAAGAGAACGTTGGATGTGCTTGGTTATTTAGAGCTAAAGATAATAGGATAATAGAACACCAGTACAAACTAGAATCCTATTGCTCGAATAACCAGGCCGAAAAATATGCTGTGTTGAAGGTGACAGGGTACATGAGAGACAACCCGTTACTAACGAACACACACGTAACCATAAACACAGATATAACATGGACAGCACATTCACAGTAGACAACAAAAATTTTTTGAACATTGATGATAAAGAAAGAACAATTCACTGTAGACCTTTAATAACCTTTTCAGAATGTTCAGTCAAAACAAAAAAAAGACAAGTGGAGAAGCTAATTTCCACGAGGACGTCAGATGAATTGATGTTTGTATTTCTCTTATGTATATACTTTCAAAAATTATTTTACAATGTAAAATTATTATTTATATAAGTAGTATTATTTGTACAATCACGAAAGTATCTTTTGTGTTTGCTTAGTTATCTTATTAAAAAAAATCTGGTGCGTGCGCGCAACACACAACTTTCACTTACCAACTTACTTAGATTAGAAATTGACGTGTTTTGCTAAATATCATTTCCCAAAGTCACACATTTTTCTACATTCATATCTTATTTTTGTTAATCGCTAAAGCCGTTTGTGAGTAAATAAAAAAACCCCGTGAAAATGATACAAAATTTATTAAGTAAAGTCCTCCCTCCCGTAGATCAATTTTGATGAAATTTTTACAGTCATATCTCGGGCATATAAATACATCAAATACCAAGTTTGATCAAAATCGTTAAAACCGTTTTTGAGTAAATAAAAAAAAACCGTGAAAATGATACAAAATTTATTAAGTAAAGTCCCCCCTCCGGTTGATCAATTGTGATGAAATTTTTACAGTCATATTTCGGGCATATAAATACATCAAATACCAAGTTTGATCAAAATCGTTAAAACCGTTTTTGAGTAAATAAAAAAAACATGTGAAAATGATACAAAATTTATTAAGTAAAGTCCCCCCTCCGGTTGATCAATTATGATGAAATTTTTACAGTCATATTTCAGGCATATAAATAGATCAAATACTCAGTTTAATCAAAATCGTTAGAGCCGTTTTTGAGAAAATCGAAAAAAACTTAAAAAGTTATTAAATAAAGTACCCCCTCCCTTTGAGCAAATTTGACGAAATTTTTGCTGTCACATCGCGGGCTTATACATACTCTAAATACCCAATTTCAGGTTCGCACGGTTTATAGTTTTTGAGCTAGTCTGTTCACACACACACACACAGACACACACACACACACACACACAGACCATTTCGCGGGACTTGGTTATTTTGACTCAGGGGACCCCAAAACGTGTATTTCCGTTGAAAACCGGAAGTCGAAAATTTTCACGATCGCAATACTTCCACTTACTATATATTTCATATATAGGTAAGTGAAAGTAATAAATTTTGATCAACTAACCGATAATGATTCCCTAATTTCCCTTAAATCTAAGATAATTTGCCAAAACCATGATTTGGATCTTTTTACTTTCACTTACCTATATATGAAATATATAGTAAGTGGAAGTATTGCGATCGTGAAAATTTTCGACTTCCGGTTTTCAACGGAAATACACGTTTTGGGATCCCCTGAGTCAAAATAACCAAGTCCCGCGAAATGGTCTGTGTGTGTGTGTGTCTGTGTGTGTGTCTGTGTGTGTGTGTGTGTGTGTGTGTGTGTGTGTGTGTGTGTGAACAGACTAGCTCAAAAACTAAAAACCGTGCGATCCTGAAATTGGGTATTTAGTGTAGGTATATGCCCGCGATGTGACAGCATAAATTTCATCAAAATCACTTAAAGGGAGGGGGTACTTTACTTAATAACTTTTTAGGTTTTTTTCGATTTTCTCAAAAACTGCTCTAACGATTTTGATTAAACTGAGTGTTTCATCTACTTATATGCCCGAGATATGGCTGTAAAAATTTCATCAAAATTGATTCACCGGAGGGGGGACTTTACTTAATAAATTTTGTAACATTTTCACGTGTTTTTTTTATTTTCTCTAAATCGGCTTTAACGATTTTGATCAAACTGGGTATTTGATGTATTTATATGCCCGAGATATGACTGTAAAAATTTCATCAAAATTGATTAACCGGAGGGGGGACTTTACTTAATAAATTTTGTAACATTTTCACGTGTTTTTTTGATTTTCTCAAAAACGGCTCAAACGATTTTGATTAAACTTAGTATTTGATCTATTTATATGCCCGAGATATGTCTGTAAAAATTTCATCAAAATTGATTAACCGCAGGGGGCACTTTACTGAATAAATTTTGTATTATTTTTACGTGCTTTTTTTATTTACTCAAAAACGGCTTTCACGATTGTGACCAAACTGGGTATTTGATGTATGTATATGCGAAATATGTGATAGCCAACATTTCATCAAAATTGATCAACCGAAGGGGGGACTTTGCTTAGTAAATTTTGTATCATTTTCACGGGGTTTTATATTTACTCAAAAACGGCTTTAACAATTAATAAAAATAAGATATGAATGTAGAAAAATGTGTGACTTTGGGAAATGATATTTAACAAAACACGTCAATTTCTTATCTAAGTAAGTTGGTAAGTGAAAGTTGTGTGTTGCGCGCACGCACCAGATTTTTTTTTTTTTGGATCTAATTTGGTTAAATATTATTTCCGACCCCGCATATGAGGTATATTCGTAATTAGCTCAGCATTCCCTATAATATTCCATGGTCAAAAGATTTTTGTCCAAAAACTCCATATACTCGAAGCACTGTGCGGCGAGCGGTAAGAGTGACTCCTAACAATGTCAGCAATTTTCTCCTTTCTACTTGTGTGATGTGACAGACTCCACGTGCTAAAGTGCGGTTTTGTGGGGTAAAACTAAAAATTTTCGTCGAACCGATTTCCGTCTCTAGGTATGAATAATTATTATATTCAATCTGCTCTTACAACGTTTTCATTATGCATGTATCTCTTAAGATTTTCCTGACTTTGGCTTTCCTACCTTTTCACGTTCATCGTAAGAAGTTAAAGACATCAAAATTGTGGCTAGTATGGGGTTCCTTGAAACAAGGGCGTTCGGGGAATAATGAAACGTTTCATGGAGTCCCACGAGTGTTTGTTCGTGCCGCAAATGTTTTTCATTGTGCAATAAGCAAGTCGGTTTTTATCATTCTCTTACAGATATTATTACAGATTGGGGCGAAAATGAGAGTGAAACACCAAAAAAACAAAACAAAAAAAACTGTATTAATGTATTATAACTTTCACAGACAAAAGAACAGTACATACCAATGTTGCCCAAACTCATCTGGTCTGAACAATACAAACGTAACTATACTGATAAAATTAAAAAATCGTTAGAAAAATACCAGGTGCACATGGGAGATCCAGATAGGAATGTAGAAACCCTCTCATCGCATCGCTAGTAGATCGATAAAACCAGTCCAACATCAGGACAGATTGGGAATGCGCGAAAATACGTAAAAGAAGCTTCAATCTTTTAAAATTGCTGCCAAAATCTCAATCCCAAACGTTGAAAATACTTTACCTAAATTGCAATAAAAATACAAAAAGATATGCATAGAAAAAAAAGAACGTTTTTTATGTATTAAGCACAATAGAAAAATAAATATTGCTAAAGACGCGAAAGAATTGTGGAATTCGATAAACTATTTTAGACAGCGTAAACATTTATGTGGGCCTGAAATAAAATCAACAATTTCTTTGTAAAATTATTACATTAATAATTATTTTACCATTTACCATCACATAGAGTAAGTCTTACCAATACACACAGAGGAGTACAGAGAACATGAGCAATTGGATAAATTTATAACTATACCGGAAATTATTAAGGTCCTAAATATGTCAAAAAACAATAAAGCACCATGAATAGACCGTATTCCTTTTGAATTCCTCAAAAATGCCCCTCAAGTGATGTTTGGAAAATGGAAGAAATATTCGACAATATTTGGAGCAAGGAAAGAATTCCCGATAGTTTTAAGAGTGCCATGATCTTACCAGTACACAAAAAAAGGGGATGTCAATATTGTGGAAAACTATAGAGGTATCTCTCCTAAACACAATTTCGAAAATATTTACCGGAGTTATACTTAATAGACTTATAGACTGGGTCACCGAAAAAAGGGTATATTACCATACACGTACACCGAAAAAAGCGTGTATTACCATACACGAACATCAGGCTGGTTTTAGACGTAGATATTCAACCTATGATAATATTTTCACATTATTAGGAATAATAAACCTGAAATTTAAAATGAACCAGGCAGTATATTTATTTTTTATAGACTTTAAATCTGCATTTGATGGAGTGAAAACACAAGCTTTGTTTTACAAGCTAAGTAAATTTAACTTTTCGACAAAAATAATAAAAGTTTTAAAATATTTATATAATGGAACCAAATTTAGAGTCTGGACAAGACAGGGTTTATGGGAGGAGTTCAGTTCAAGTATCGGGCTAAGACAGGGATGCTTACTAAGCCCACATCTCTTCTCACTATTTGTTAATGACCTAGTCGAATATCTAGAAGGAGGGATAATTTTTGAGGGGAAAAGAATTAATTTGTTGATGTATGCAGACGATATAGTGTTGATCGCCGATAATCCTAATATTTTGCAGGAAATTATAAATGAGGTAAATAAATACTGCAAAGATTGGAATTTGGTGCTGAATTTAGAACAATCGAAAGTGATCTGCAGGAAGAGACAAAAAAAGCAAGATAAACAATTGAGATGGTTCTACAATGAAAAACCGATCGAAATAGTTGACACCTATAAATATCTTAGTTTAAATATCAGATCCAATTTGGCTCTCAATTCGCATTTCAAAGAAAAATCAAGAGTATGTAAAAACGCCCTAAATGCTATTTGGTCAAATCTTATAGTCAATAAGAACAGTTATAAAAACTATAATATGTTACGGCGGCCATGTGTGGGGATACGAAGAAATAGACCAAGTGGAACAAGTACAAAGATATTTTATCAAAAGAACTATTGGTTTACCACAGAACACCCCCAATTACATGTTGTTTTCAGAAACCCGACGTCACCCATTATTCATATACACCCTTACTCAGGTTAAATTATTTAGCAAAATTATTAAAAATGGAAAATGAAAGATTTCCAAAAATAATAGCCCGAAAGATAATAGACAACAGTATAGCCTGGTCAACATCATTGAAGAGATTAGGAGCAAAACACTGAATAGTACTAACAAAAGAGAATTTTCTACAAGACATAGAAAAAAATAGAACCATTCTCGTCAATAAAACTATGGAATATAAAAGAGAAACATTCGTAAAAAGAGCTAAAGCAGCCGAATTTCACCAGCTCTATGCAACTTTGAATTACGACAAAAGGTACTTTGAAGAAAATAAAGACATTTATTTCATCAGATTAATATTTAAAGCAAGAGGAGACCTACTGAACCTCAACTATTTACCTGCAATGAACAAAATAAATAATTGTACCATGTGCATTGGGAAATCTATGGGTCGCTTGTATAAAATAACTGATACAGTATCAGATGATAATCGGTATGGGTCGCTTGTATAAAATAACTGATTCAATATCAAATGATAATCGGTATGGGTCGCTTGTAACAAATAACTGGTGGAAAACATTTTCATTTGTTCCGACTCGAGATATCTTCCTGGAATGATGTTCCCTGTACTGCTTATAATTTTTGTTCCTACTCTCCATGAGCCTCTTCTGACAGGGAACCGATATAAAGAGCTGCGTGCTAAATTATGTCTGCTCCATGGAAAAGAATTTTGTGGACGGTCGATGGGAGATAGTACCAGGGGTACCGAGTCACTGCCATCTCAGCCGTTTCCGCTGCATACTTGCGAAATGCTGCAGTATCAACTAGTACTGTTTTTAATCTCATGATTAATTTTGCATTTATCCCTGTAATTTGCGCGGTTAATGAAGGATCTTCAAAAAACTTGCAAGCAAAACATTATCAAACTGAAATAAATATACCGCCTCAATTTTCAGGGGTGAGAGCTCTAGTGCAAAGGACCACCTTACACTATAAGGAAATTGTACAACTTCAAAGCAACCTAGATAAGTTTTAGTTTATTTGATTATTTAAAATACAAAATAAAATACTTTTTTTTATTTTAGTATTTTAGAATTAAAATTTAAATAATTTTATTTTATTTTAGTATTTTAGAATTTAAATGCAAATAACGTGTGATTTATTTTAATTCTAAAATACTAAAATTTAAAAAAGTATTTTTTAATTTGTATTTAAAATACTTTAATTTTAAATAACGCCCAGGTCTGAGTATAAAAAAATCATGTTTGAACTAATCCTTGTTTACGTTTCTTTCCTTCCCGTCAGCAATTCCCTCGTCAGCCCCCCTCCCTCAGAGACCTATAGGAGGATTTTTCTTAACTAATAGTTTCTCCCCAAGGTCATCCGCCTTCGCCACTCGCACCGTAGGCTAATGGTTTAAATCCTAATAAATACCAAAGTTGGCCGAAGTTGGCGATGAAAATTTTACCACAGTTCCTCTACTACCTACACTTACATATTAAACCTTTGCGACCATAACGCACCGTAACGCAAACTTTTTATAATTATAATATAAAATGTTATAAGATACAATAAATTATAAAACGCAAACCAACAAAGTCAAAAAATCATACTTAGTATTTCAAAAATTAATTTCTTCTGTAGCAATTGATATTACTTAAACATGTTTAGTCCATAACAGTGCACATATAGATGACACACTTCTGAAGTATTGGGGAATATTTTACTGTTAATCTTATACAGAGTAAAAAAAATTATTTATGTTGGTGGAAAAGTACGATTTTTTTTCAATCATTAAAAGTTCAATTTTACTGGTACACACAAATTTTATCTTTAGCTAGTTAAAGAAATGTATTCTAACCATTGTTCTACAAGTATCTAAGTATTCGAAAACCAAGAAAGAATTAGGTTTGGGCCACTTTCATTTATGAGGTTTTTCCCTGGTTGGACCAATGTGCGCCCCTCGGCCGTGCCCCAACTCCTAGAAAAGCATCTCAGAGAAAGGCGTTTATTTGCTGACCAGCATATTCATTGGACTATGGAGCAAGGGTGAGCTGTTTTATTCACACTCGCTTCGGTTTGTACCATTCAGACGGTCGAGACAGAGTCTGGAGACGATGAGGGGAGAGATTTGTTCAATGTAATCTTCGCGAGTCACAGCCTTTCCAAATTTAATCAGTTATGGTTTGGGGAGGAATAAATTTCCGATCCCCTATCGAACTTACTTTCATTGATAATGGGGCTCTGACTGGTACATTAAGGGAGAACTCCTAGAGCTGTAATACCATTTCCTCCATTTATTGGTGTACAGGTCATTTTGATGCATAATGCACGACCTCACACGTCAAAAATTGTTACAGAATACTTGCAGCGTGTGGGAATCACAGCTCAGGAAGCTCTGCAGCTGTAGTTTTGGACAGCTCTCCACTATCTCCCGGTATGAATCCGATAGAACATTTGTGGCATTATTTAGGAAGACGTGTCCGGCATCATTATCCTCCTCCTAGTGACGTAAGGCAGCTTCAAAGTGCTCATCGTGAAGAATGGGATGCTGTGCCGGCGGAGCACGTCCAAAATGTAATTTCTTGAATGCCTGACAGGATTAGGGACCTTCGCCGTGTTAGAGGTGGCGGGTATTTTATTAATAATAATAATAATAAAGGCTTAACGAACCCGAAGGTTCGATGCCGACACCACCACTCGCTCCCTGCACACCTCAATCCATCGACCGTCTTCCAGACCCAACCTCGACAGATCCGCCCTAACACAATCCTCCCACCTCCGTCTCGGCCTCCCCCTCGGACGTTTCCCATTTGGCACCGCGCTTATTAATCTTTTCGGGATTCGTTCACAGCCAAGTTTCGCAATTTTACATGCCCATTTTATTCGTCTTGCTGCAATCACGTCAATTATATTTATTGGGTAAAGCTCGCTCAGTTCGGCGTTATATAAGCGTCTAAATTCTCCGGTTAGTTCATCCCTCTTCGGCCCGAATATTCTGCGCAATACTTTATTTTCAAAAACTCTAAACCGTTGCTCATCCCTCAATGTCAGCGGCCAAGTTTCGCATCCGTAAAGGACCGTTGGAGGAATAATAGTTTTGTAAATCCTAAATTTTAAGTTTCGGGACAGAAGGCGTGAGCTAAGCAATTTCGCGACTGAAAAGTAGCAAGCTTTACCGGCTTTTAATCTAGCCTTAATTTCCTCATCGATTTCGTTTTTTCTAGTTACCTTCGCCCCTAAATATCTAAATTTCTCTACGTGTTTAAACGTATTCCCCCCTACATTGATATCAGCGAAATCCTCACCACTTCTACGACTAACCATATATTTTGTCTTATCCGTATTTATTTCTAGTCCAAGTTCTTTTCCGGCTTTCATCAACGTTTTTGTGTTCATTTCTACCCGTTATAATTAATAATTAATACCCGTTATTAGCAAGCCTAATAACTTCAAGAAAATTTAATTATTAATTTTAAAAGAAGTGCTTATTTCTTATTTTTTTTATTTTATAATTTATTTAAAATCATGTAAATAAAAAAATTATTTGTTATTGGCAGAGTTTATTTACATAACCTTTAAAGAAATAATTTTAGAAAAAATCGTATTTATTATATATTTCGTGTCAAAATTTTTAAACTACTTGTTGGAACATACCTAATAATTTTGATCTGGATTAAATCTATTAATGCACATTTTTTATCCATTTCTTATTACTAGTCATAATGAGGGAAAGACTTTTTTTTTTTTTTTGCTGCTGAGTGTATATATATATATATATAAAACACTTAGTAAAAATAGTCTATGTACACCACATTAAAATTTCTAAGTTTACCTAGGACATAAAAGGAAATGAAGACTTTTTTTTTCTATTATTTTTCTTTAAATTGTACTATTGAAAGAATTAAAATTCACTATCAAAACAGAAAATAAAGATTGCAAAATACTCTAACTAAATATAAACAATAATAAACAAAAACAATAATAAACGAACGTTTTCAATAATAAACAAACGTTTTCAATATAAACTAAAAGCCTTATTTTATTCAGTTAGGTATTTATTGTGGCCGTGATTTGCGATTTTTTTTTGTTACTTTGCTAAAAATTGAAATTTCTGTAGAATTTAGACAATTGATTATTAATTTAAGAGATCAGGGGAAAATCTTTAAGAGAAATCGCAAAAATAATTAAGAAACCTCACTCGACGGTTCAAAGAATAATTAAGCATTGCCAAGGTATCAGTTATCTTCAAAGTAAACGTAGATTTGGGAAGCCCAAAAAAATTTGAGAAATCACATGCATGCAATTTTGCGATCTGTGAATGATAATCCTACAATGAGTGCACCATCTATGGCTGCAGTGCTGTCTGTGGCTTCATTTTGAGATAATTCCGCAATCCAAGCAAAATCCTCCATCGCGCCTGATTTCATGATTCTCTATTTAATTATTGAAAACTTCATTTAGTTACAATGGAAACAAACAATTTCGATTAAATATGTATGTTTCAAAACACGTTGGCCACTTTTTCCGATGAACGCCCTAACTTATAAACAATAGTGTTGTGAAAGGCGTACTGCGCATTGTGGGTTCAACGTTGTTTGAGTTGTCGAATACCTATGTTTTTTTTCTCAGGAATATGTTTAAATAATTTCTTTATATTTTATATTTATGAATTTCTAGTTTTTAGGCATAATGAGAGACAGTTAATTTATAAAATCCTTCTCCATTTACGACCTCTCAAAACATTTTACGACGATAAAACCTATCTGATATTAAAGAATACTTGATTCTCATTTCACAGGAGGAGTTTAATTAAAATCATTAGTGCCGTTTTTGAGAAAATCAAAAAAACATTGAAATGGGACAAAATTTATGAAATAAAGTGCCCCCTCCGTTTGCTCAAAATTGGTGAAATTTTTGCTATCGCATCGCGGGCATTTACATACCCAATTTTAGCTTTGTACGGTATATAGTTTATGAGCTAGTCTGTTCAAACACAGACCATTTCGCGGGACTGGCTATATGGACTCAAGGGACCCCAAAACGTTGAAACCCGGAAGTCGAAATTTTTCACGATCGCAATACTTTCCCTTACTATATATTTCATCTATAGGTAAGTGAAAGTAAAAATTAAAAATCTGGTCCGAGCACACAACTTTTATTTATCATCCTACTGCGAGAAGAAACCGACGTGTTTTGAAAATTTTGTAAACGCAATTTAGAAAATAGATTACCAACCAACATTTGTCCGCAGTTATTTACTTAGTTTTTTTAGTTATTCTCCAAAAGGTATTGAGTATTATAATTATTGCAAAACTTGAAAGTCATCAGTAATTTTCGTTCCATTATTTATTTTTATTTTTTAGGGGGGAAATATTAATTTCATACATATTCATAATACATACATAATATAAATTCTTACTACTACATAATACATATTTCAATGTTAATTAAGTATATCCGGAAGGGTGGCGGGATGGTCGAGTGGGCAAACGCGTCTGAAAATACGCGTTGCACATGACAACGTATGATTGAGAACCGAAAGATTGCAAGTTCAAAACCCGGAGCCAGGGGACATTTAATAATACGCGGCATCAATCCCCCACCCTCTCCCCTGGCCCGGGAAACCCCATATAGCCTAACAGGCGAGGAAGGGGAGGACCAAGGAAAAAAAAAAAAAAAAAAAAAAGTATATCCAGAATGGATATCGATAGAAGGGTTATTTGCGGTTTGTAGAAAATTGGAATTTAGTTTTCTAATTTTAGTTTCTGATACCTTTTCAGAAACCAACGAAGATGATAGCATACGAACAAGTAGTCAACATTTTTAAACTACTTGTTGGAACATACCTAATAATTTTGATCTGTATAAAATCTATTAATGCAAATATTTTGGGCCTATATACATTTTTTAGCCATTTCTTATTACTAGTCATAATGAGGGACAGTTAATTTCTCTATACAATTTTCATTAAACATGACGACTTTGATCAAAATCTTTCGTGCTGTTTTTGAGAAAATCTAAAAAGTTTATGAAATAAAGTCCCTTCTGTTTACCCAATTTTGATGAAATTTTCGCTGTCACATAGCTAATATAACGCAAGACTGAGAATTAACCTCAAATAACCTCAAAATCACATTTTTTTTTCTTGCGAATTTTCTTCCAGTCTTCGTCTAGAATCTCTCTGCACTACCCATTATAGGCCGCGACAGAGATGATTTCTGAAATATTAAAAGAATCGTATAAAGCAGGTTACGTACGGAAGGAAAAACAATAAAGGGCTAATTAAACCACTGAAACATAATTTATTTTGTGTAAGGCCAGTCTTTCAAGCCTGTGATTATTTTAAGATACTAGCAGACCCGGCCACGCGTTGCTGTGGCTCAGTAGTTATATCCTAGTATTTTTAAACAAATACAGTCGTACCAATATTCATTAATAAAGATGAAAACCTTTCAGCTAATCAAAATCTAACGTGATTGAGAATAGAGCATTACACCATTTAAAAGTATTTGGTAAGGAATATAGGAAAGTTAAAGTTTTTATTTTTTTCATCTCATATTTCAATTTAGTTTGATTAAAAAAGAGCTGATTGTGTTTACGTCTCACAGCGCTGCCTACACTATCGCCCTTTTTTGATGCATCGGTATAAACTAACTCGAAATGGCTATATTTTTCCACTAATTTTAAAAAGGATGACTGAACTTCTACCGGGTAAGTTTTGGTAACCTCAGCTATTTATCTATTGATTTTTGGCCTAACACTACCTCCAACTTGGTATTGTTAGTTTAGCAACGGGTTTAATATTTCTCAGGGTCATGCCAATCTTGGTTAACGCGTCATATATGTCCTTTTAATTGGCGTTTTTCTTAATTTCTTTGAGACCTCGATTTCCGGACCCTTCGGCAAATAAGTGTTCGGTAGGAGGGTGGTGTGTTGAAGCTTTTAATTTAGCAATATATTTGAGTGATAAGAAATCTCTTCTTAAAGAGGTTTTTACATAATACAATTAAGAATTTTTATTTATTCTAGTACTAATTTGTTCAAAAATTTTTGGGATAACCTGTTTTTTTTTTTTTTAACACAAACCAAAGATTTGATGGTTTCCACACACGTGAGCAGGAGATGCCCACGTGAGGTATGCCATTTCCCAAGGGAAAAACACGGATTTTCAAAGTCCAAGTGGACATTGTTTGCCCTTGGGATTTGTTTATGGTCATGGCGAAAGCCAAACGAATAGGATATTGAAGCCTTTTAAATTTTATTGAAAATTCTGACGGCTCCAGGGGAATAGGTGGCAACAGGGCGATATCTCCTATAAACCTTCCAGGCAACATTTTTGCTTTAATAACATTTTCTGTGATCCTTTTAATGACCAAACGTGTACCGTTGCACAATTGAGGTGGATTTAAGTTACGAAGAAGAATGATCGGTCAGCCAATCTTCAACTGGAGATTGTTTGGGTGTATATCCCAGGTATATCCAGGGAATTAAAAAATTCAGATGTGAAATTTACAGCTTCGTTTACATCTAGAATATTGTCAATTGATTTTGGAAGTTTATTTCATCGAAATAAACATTTTTTGCTGCCAAAATAGCACGACTACCCAGCCAATTATAGTCCAAATAATCCGGCAGACGGATTTCCATCCCGTACAATGTTTGTCTCTTTTGTGTATAATTTGTAATTATTATTATTCAATAAAACATTATTATTAGTATTATCTAGTCCAAATAATTGTTCAAAATATCAGGAAAGACACTTTATATTAGTTCATTTTTAGTCTCTACAACAGTGGAGAAATTTTCTGGTAATTTGATAAATTTTGAATTTCGATGCAGCTCTATTTCACCGTTTCCAATATAGAGCAATTGTTTAGGAAATATATCTGCCGATGGATCATTTTGCAGTAGTACTCTCATATTTATGGTGGATGAATCTAAAACTTGCGGTTTATCCAATTAACAGTTATTCCTGTTCAGTAGAGGTGTAATAATCATTATTTGTAAAATTTAAAAAATGCCGCGGAGATTTGTAATCCTTTCTTAATCAACAATAATTTAAAGATAAATAAGAAATGTATTCTGGTGAAATTAACACCGAAATATCATTCCCAATAATAGCCTACTTTAAATTAAAGAAAGGATTAAAATCTTCGCTGACTTTCTTAAATTTTACATATAAAGATAATAACTCTGCTGAACAGGAAGGAATAGCCTCTATTCGATTGGGATTAAATTTTCTCAACTTTAAATTATTTTTGATAAGGGAGGAATTACAAATCTCCACTGACATTTTTTAAATTTTAGATTTTAGAGCACGGGATAAAAATATTAAAAAGGTTTGGTAAAATAAAAAAACACTGTATTCAAATAACAATAACAAAACGAATAATGAAAATAAAGAAACTTCTGTTAAATAAATCAACTGAAAATATAATATTAAAGTCTTAATTATGCAGTTCTTTAGCAAATCACAAAGTATCCCACAACACCTAAGCAAAACACACACAGGGAGGTTGCATGTCTGGTTACCGGCAGTGTAGCCACTAATTTTCACAACTTTTTGGCAACACTGACTCCCCAAGTCAGGTTTCTATTAGGTTACACCTGTGACAGTAAGTGCTGTTACATGTATAGACTATTATTTCAAATAATAGCCTATTTTAAATTATTAGAATGCATTTACTTTACTAAAAGTTGATATCAGGGTGGGCCACAGCAAAGCGTTTCAGCGCTTAGCAGGTAATTTAATTGGAACACAAATAAAAAAGGAAAAGGAAGAAAAATTACCTACACTTTTGAGAATTTATTGTAACCTTTTCTTGATTTATTTATTTTTAATGAAAATTAACATTAAATACAAAGATTTGTATTACTATTTGTCTGTGGAAAATAATAATATAGGAACCAATAACTTCACTGACATAACACAATACAAAATTATAATAATGATAACCTGTATTACAATAGCATGCTTATAAACAAAAACGTTATGAAATCGACATATGACGCCATGTTAATAAATCGAAACAAGACCTATTGTATTTGCAATAATTCGCTATTATTTTGGTAACTAATCAAGTTAAAAACATTATTTTGGTAACTAATCAAGTTAAAAACTATCATATCTATTAAGCTGGCCAAAACTATAAACATTGAGCCAAATTTGATTAAAATCGGTTGAGTAGTTTATGAGTAATAGAAAGACGAACATCGGGACACGAGATTTTTATATATATAAGGATTTAAGAAAATTATATCAATTATGGCTAACATTCCACCATCTGAAACATTTGTTCTTCAAATAAAATCTAAATAGGACGACCTATTGATGGATGGAACTATCCATTATTGTGGGAATAAATATTCATTGAGGGTCATATCTAACAGAGTGCCAAGGTATAAAATATATTTATAAAAGTTTTTAACAATAAACAAAACTAATTATAAACCTGTTTTTTTCTTTGCGATATGTTAATTCATGATAAGCTTCAAATTTCAATAAATAATAAGTAAATTCAATACAATAGAATTTTTTAAACAATTCATGAGAGAAAGGTTGGAGGGGATAACTACATGTTCGGAACTCTAATTTTTTATGTATGAGATATAAACTTACTTGTGTCGTAGTAATCCTTTAAAACTTGTGGACTTAATACTTTCCTTTTGAACAACTACAGGTTTGAAGGCTAACTAACACGATGAAGGCTAAGGAAGGACTGAAACGCCATCATCTGGGAAGCAGCTACATCAGGTCAGGTTATTGTAACGCCTTCTCTTAAAGCTTAGAACAAAACAGTTACCTTTTTTCAATAGGAACAGGAAAACCTTTTCGTTTAGTTAAGGATTAACTTATCGTTAAACTAAATAAAAAGATATCGCAAGATCCCTTTTAATGTTTTTATACTTAATTTTTAATAAATTAACTTCATAATTTAAAAATATTGTGCGATGTATGCAACACACAACTTTAGCTTACCAACTTGTTTTGATAAATATATAAACGCCATTCCTCAACTTCAAAAATTTTTCCACATTTATTTACTTATTTTTGTTTGTGTCCGTAAGCTATAGAGTATTATTTTATTCCCCCAAACATGTATTTCCGTTGAAAAAGGGAACTCGAAATTTTTCACGATCGCAGTACTCGCTATATATTCCATATACATATAGGTAAGTGAATGTAAAAAACATATTTATACATATAATACTTATTATAGGCTTCTTGAGGTTCAGCCAATTACATTTAAAATCAACAATAAAGAAAACATATCCGATGAACATCATTGAGTCAATATTGTTTACCTACAGTGAACAGAATGGGATTTTACAATGAAATCAAAGCAGCATTGACGTCAAGCTATTACGGGGATGAAACATCTTAAATTTTAAACAGAAAATTAGCAAGTGTGAAATTGACTGAACCTCAAGAACCCTATTATACGCGCAAACACACAGACACATATTGTATGTAAACAAAAACAATAACTTTTTTCATCCATTTAAAAAACAAAAAATCATTCTATTTTTTCACAATAATATTTTCGTTAATGTTGAAAAGCGCAAGTAATTTCGGAATGAATCAAAAGAATCAAAGATTGGTTTTAATGAATTTAGAACGATCCTTTATAATAATATTTGACCACTCGCAGCATTATTTTAATGAGTATTTTTAACTTCTCCAATTCCAAGATCACTTATCAAAAGAAATTTTGAATGTTTTATTGAAAAATGTATTAAAGCTGTAAGCTGACATCAAACTTCTCAAAGGGAGTTCCATAAACCACCGTCAAGTGATTTGATAAAAAACATCTGAATTTTTAATTCAGTGTCTTAAATATATTCTCAAGCTTTCCACTATGATAATTGAAAATGATACTTCTCAGCATATCCTAGAAGCGGTTTTAAAATCAGTTGCAAGTAACTTCAGCTAGAGAACTATTTTTTGGTGATGGTGTTGAATTCAGTTCAAACTTGAGGGTGACAGAATCTTACACTTTTAGTTCTATCTCGGTGGGATGCCCCCCCCCCCGAAATTTCGGGAAACAAAAAATAATTGGGGAATAAATTTACGCCCTTTCATATAAAACCATTTATGAAATACAAGTCAGGGAAAGTATTTCGACATCCAGTTTTCAACGGAAATACACGTTTTGGGATCCCCTGAGTCCAAATAACCATGTTCCTCTAAATGGTGTGTATGTGTGTTAACAGACTAGCTCAAAACCGTATATATATTGTAACACTTCTGTGGGTAGAACAATATATATTTAAAGAAGAATAACAATTTTCAATGTCACAGGAATTATAACAACACAAATATTTGATAATTGGGCCATAAATTGGAAATATTTGTGAGAAATTATTCTCAGTTCTCATCTATCAATTCTCAGAGTATTCTCATCTATAAATGATGGGGTCTAAATAATACGATTAATTTAACAGTTAAAATTTATTTTTATTAAAATAACTATTTGCTTATAATATAAATTATACTCATAAAGACAAATTTGAGAAATAAGAAATGAATCGGAACACGTTTTTCTGTCCATTTTTTTAACAGGGAAGAATCAAGGGTGCATTGTCACACTTTACTTTTAAACCTTTAAGCCAATAAATAGTGCAACTTTTCCGGGCGTCAAAATCACTTTCCTCATTTCCTTTTTGTAAAAAAAAAAGCGCCAAAACATTTTGATGCGGTTTCTTGCACAGAAACAGGCATGGTTTCAGATACTTATGTTATTTGATTGACACCGGGGCACAGAGTTTTTTAGATTGTTCCAGAAAGTTTTGGCCCAATTAGCCGATGTTTTGTCCAAATAAAGCGGTGATTTTTTACCTATATTTCTTTCCGTTTTATTAAAAATGGTTCAATTAATCGGTGGCCCCAATTATCCGATGACCTAGAACCTCGTTAAACGGCGTGGATTGGGCTCGAACATTGTAGTCACAAACACGTGCTTTGACGGTTTGTTCCGACTGTTATTTCGTTCCAACAAAAGGTCTGGGACTTTTAAACCATATGTTTTTTTGTTTAACGTTACAATATATATGCTCGCGACGTGACAGCCAAAATTTCATCACAGTATATCAAACTGAGGTGGTAAAGACAAAATATTTTTTATTTCATAAGTTTTGTCTCAAAGAATTTCTCCAAAACGACACTAACGATTTTGATTAAACTCGTCATGTTTAATAAGAATCAAGTATTCTTTAATATCAGGTGGGTTTCATCATCATTTAAATGTTCTGATGGTGATGAAATTGGGATTAAATGGTGAAGGATTTTTTTCCCTATAAAGTACCTTTGATTTTTTTTTTTTTATTTTATGTGAAAAAATTGACTGCAAGACCATCAGGGGTACATTTCAGGATGTGGTGAATTAAGCATAACCAGCTCGGGGACTGTAACTCTCGCGATGTTTTCAAACTTCGCATTGAGATATTTTGTTTTTATGATGCCTAGGTTTATTTAAATGTTACCATCGCATTGCTACAACAGAAAACTATAAACCTAATATCCTACATCTTTTTACTTGAAAAATATCCGAAAAACGAATGTGAAGACCAGAGACATTGCATGGTCAATTTATATGTGAATGACACGTGAGCAGCTTAAGGCAGTTTACGGTGTGAAAAAAATATTGAACAAGATAATCTTTAAATGATTGTATTTTAGTTTACAAACTTACGTTCCACAATAGATTTCTGAATGCAATATAAAGTGGTTTTAGAGTAACATTACTCGTTTTCTGTTTCCGGAAAGAAATAAGAGACAAACATTTTAAAATTATGTTTTAATTTACTATGAGCCGTAAATACCTTAACCTTCACGATATGTTTACAAAAAGCAACTCACAATAAAAAAAACCTCAACTCTTGAAATTAGGATTTTTTAGGCCCTTTCAAGCTTTGTAATACAAATTATAAAAATCTATAAATTTTGGAGACAAACAAAAATAATTAAATAAATGTAAACAAATATGTAAAGTTGCTGAATGGCGCTAATACATCCATCAAAACACGTTGATTTCTAATTTTTAAGTAGGGTGGTAAGTGAAAGTTGAGTTACCCTTTGGAATGAAAATATTGAAATCACTTATCTGTGATTTAAACCATAATGCAACTAAGCCTAAAAACATATTTAAATCCCATCAAGAGTAGACAGCCTCTGTGAAAATAAAACTTCCAAGAAATTGTTCATTATTAATAATACTTAATAATAACACTGTTGATGGGACATTTCTGGCCTGTAGTAATTATTTTTGATTCTATAAATCTTCTTTTCTGGGCATCATTGTCGTATATATGTCTCATAATACATCTTTTTTAGTTATTATTTAAAACTAAATTAAAATATAAGTCAAATAGGATTTGGTCTTATCTCCTAAATGAAAATCACATTTTAATCGTAATGTAATTTGCAGAATCACAAGATTTCTTATATAACTAATAAATATTGATGTAGCATCTTTTAAACTATTTTAGTCCAATTGAGGGGCCCTAAAAATATTAAAATCTACGTTTCCCTTATCCCTTCATTTGAAAGATTCCTTAACTAGAAAAATTATTTCTCCTCCTCTCATAATGATGATGACATAAAGGCGATTTTAAAATTTTGTTTTCTCAACTATACTTTAAATATTTTGTTTTGTAGGCACGAAGTTTATTTATTAGTTATCGAATAAATAAATTAAATATCTAACTCGATGGCAGTAGGGCTTTACGCCAGCAATTATTGAATTAAAACAATATTAAAGACAAACATAAACCTATAGACTTAGGATGTTAATATTTTTTTGTTCTTTGTTGGATGCATCTATGTTGAGAAAAATACGAAATATTAGATTATTTCGGAATTACGGTGTTCGAGGCATAAATTTCTAAAGTAACAAAACAAAAACAAAAAACAGTACAAGTAAAAATAGTTTTGGGCTACATCGTAAAACTATTTGAGCTAAAAAGCTGTTACAGGTGTCATATTTTTCTGTTATTTTATTCTTTCGTTTGATGTGCAACCACCATATTCTAAAAATATCATTGTTTGTTTAATTTTTAATGTTAAGAAAATTCTATTAGAATAAAAAACAAAACAATAAAGAAAAACATATGTTAAAATTGTACATAATTCAGTTTAAAATAAAGGCTTGTTGAAGACGGTCACAAAGTTTATTTTTTCTTATTCGCTCTAATTAACCAGAGGTAGAGCGAACATTGGTCAAACCGGGCCGGATGATGAGCGAGAAAGAAAACGAAAACATGCGTCAGTTGAGGAGCAGGAAAATCCCGCTTTCAGATCCCAGGTTGAGGGAAGAAGATGCCAGCCATGGACCGCCTAGCGTGGTAAGTCAATGTAGAAAAGAGAGAGGCTCAGCTACATCAGGGACCGGACCACGGCGAGGGGAACACGGCGTGGGTACTTCAGCCACTTCGGTAAGAGACGAGGAAAGGCAGGGAAAGTCTACTTCTCGAACGCACGTAAGTAGAAATTCTCACAGGTCAGAAGATATTAAATCAGTCATCGAAGAGATGGAAGCTGATATAAGATATCAACAGCAGCTCAGAGAGTTGGAGCGCCAGGCAGAACAGAGGGAGTTGGAGCGAAGGAAAGAGGAACTGAGGCAGCTACACGAGCTTCAGAAGCTTCGAAGAGACCTGAAACGAGGTAGTCAGTCTGGTAAGTCTGTGGTAAGCTCATCATCTATTTCCTATATTAGCAGAGCTAATTCACCAGATCATAGAACCGCATCATGGGTGGAAAATCAAAATACATTTTTGGGGGATAATTCTAAAAATAAATTTAGTATTTCAAAAGACCAGGTGCAAAAAATTAATTCTTCTGTTATTTCAGGGGCGGTTAAAAATGTTGAAAATAATTTATCATATGGTAATATCAGTCAAGATCAATGCCATAACCTTCCCATTCATAGCGATTATAAAAATATTATTACACCAGCTGGTTGGGATGCCTATTTTGCTCGAAAAGCAGCGAGTAAATCGCTTCCTTATTTTAATGGTGACCCCGCCGAATGGTTAAATTTTATTTCAGCCTACAAGAGAACTTTAGCAAGTTGTAATTATACTGACGAGGAAAATGTAACGAGATTAGGAAAAGCTTTGACGGGTAAGGCTAGAGAGTCGGTTAAATCTTTGCTTGCAGTGCCTAATGCGTCAAGCGAAATTATTAGAATGCTAGAGTTACAGTTCGGCAGGCCTGTAGTAATAGTTAACAGCCTCATTGAAAAGGTTCACAAATTTCCTAAATTAACGGATGAAAATACACAAGGCATTATCGATTTTTGCGTTAAAGTAAATAACCTAGTTGTTGCTATCGAATGTCTTGAATATGATATGTATCTTTCAAATCCTCAGTTAGTTCAGGAAATAGTAGACAAATTGAGTCCGGGACTCAAACTACAATGGGGAGAATACGCGGCTATAGGTCTCGGGGGTGTCGCAGAATTACGTGATATTAATAAATGGCTATACAGCAAGGCTTTAGGTGCGGCCCACGTTACAACATCTGTTAGTGTAAATAATTTTAGAAACAATAAGGTTAGTGATAATCGTCAGGTTCATGTTGTGAACGAGGTTAAAGGTAACTTAGCAACGGAGTGTTACTTCTGTAAAGATAACCATCTTATCAAAACCTGTCCAAAAATTAAATCTATGTCCGTTAGCGATCGATTGGCTTGGGTTAAGGAAAATAATTTGTGTTTTTGTTGCTTTAAAAAGCATAGGGTCTCCAAATGCAAATTCCGTAGAAAGTGTGATGTAGATGGGTGTGTAGAATATCACAAGTTATTACACTTAGGTAAAACCGCGAGAATTAATACAATATTAGAAAATGAGGCAAATATTGTCGCACATAGCTCGAATAAAATATCTAAGGTTCTGCTGAAAATTCTTCCGGTTTACGTAAGAGGACCTAACGGTGAGGTAAAGGTTTCAGCCCTCTTAGATGAAGGGGCCGACTGCAGTTTGATTGATAGGGATTTGGCTTTAGGTTTGGGTCTAAAAGGTGTAAGGGCACCACTGTGCATCCAATGGATTCGAGATGATGTTCGTAGGGACGAAAACTCGGAAATAGTTACTCTTTCAGTGCGTGGTGTAGGCTTAAAGAGTAGAAAGTATGAATTGAATGGGGTACGTACGGTTGGCAGGCTTTCCTTACCAAGGCAATCGGTTAGTAGGGAGGAGCTATCAATCATATGGCCGAATATAAAAAATATTCCACTACAGGATAACGATGATGCTCCCAAGTTATTGATCGGGCAGGATAATTGGTCGGTCTTAGAACCTTTGCGGGTCGTAAAACAGTCGTGGAACGGATTAGCGCTAAGTAAAACCAGGCTAGGTTGGGTGTTACATGGCCGAAAAGAAATATCTGAATTATCCGAAATAGTACGTCCATTACACATGTGCCAAGTAGAGATTTCGGACGAATCTTTACATCGTATAGTTAAAGAACATTTTTCATTAGATTTTTTGGAAAATTCTAATCGGGAAAATTCCTTATCAGCCGCTGAAAAGCGAGCCATAAATATTTTAGACAAAACCGCCAACTTCAATGAAGGCCGTTGGGAAGTAGGGTTATTGTGGAAAACTGACAATACAAAATTAGTGGATAGCCGACAAACTGCCCTCAGTAGACTTTATTGTGTAGAAAAGAAAATGGATAGAGATGCTAATTTCGCTGAGCAATATAATGAAAAAATAACGCAATATATTAAAAAAGGTTACGCTCGCAAATTATCAAGTTGTGAATTGGAAATACGGTCGGATAAAATTTGGTACTTGCCACATTTAGCTGTTTTCAACCCTAACAAACCCGGGAAAATCAGAGTAGTTTTTGATGCGTCGGCTAAAACTCATGGGATTAGTTTAAATAGCCAATTGCTCAAGGGTCCTGATCTCTATAATTCGATCCCGGAAATCCTACTGCGATTTAGAAAAGGCAAAATTGGGTTTGGGGGGGATATCAGAGAAATGTTTCTCCAAATAAAAATTCGAGAGGAAGACCAGCCGGCTCAACGATTTCTCTGGAGGGGGGGAGATAGAAATAAACCTCCCGACGAATTCGTAATGCGGGTCATGCTATTTGGCGCCATTTGCTCACCTTTTCAAGCGCAAGAAATTAAAAATAGGAACGCCTCTCGATTTATTGATTCCCATCCGAAAGCCGTACAAGCCATTCATAATGATCACTATATGGACGATTACTTAGGGTCAGCGGATTCAGAAGCTGAGGCAATCGATATAATTAAAGATATTATAATGATTCATCGTAGCGGTGGTTTTGAAATGGTCAACTGGGTTTCCAATGCTCCTAGGGTCTTACAGGAAATTCATTCAAATTTTGTGAATGCCATAGATAACCTTTTCGATTCTAATCATACCGAAAAAGTATTAGGACTTCGTTGGAACCCTTCCAAAGATGTTTTTGTATTCAAATTTAATAGCCATACAGTCGCAGAAGAAATTCTAACCTGTCGTAGAGCGCCTACAAAGCGGGAATTTTTAAGAATTGTCATGACAATCTTTGACCCCTTAGGATTTCTCGGTTGGTTAGTTATCACCGCGAAAATTATCTTGCAAGATATTTGGCGAGCAAAGACAGGGTGGGATGAAAGGTTGGATGACACTCTTAGCGCTAGGTGGGATAATTGGCTAAAAAGCCTTTTACAAATTCATAATATAGAGATCCCAAGGTGCTACACACCACTGATTCCTCAGGCATCCACCTTAGAATTGCACATTTTTTGTGATGCTAGTGACAGGGCTTACGCGGCGATTGCTTATATTAGGGTAGTAGCGAATAACCAAGTAGTAGTTTCATTTGTAACTGCAAAAGCTCGTGTAGCCCCACTAAAACAAATATCAGTCCCACGATTGGAACTTCAGGCAGCGGTCTTGGGCTGCCGCTTACTAAAATTTATCCGTAAAAGTTCTCTTTTATTTCATAAAATTTATTTTTGGAGCGATTCGAAAACAGTTCTACACTGGATTAGACACAGTGAGGCTAGGTATCGTATGTACGTAGCCCACAGATTAAGTGAAATAATAGAAAATTCGGAGGTCAGTCAGTGGAGGTGGGTTCCCAGTCAGGAAAATCCTGCAGATGAAGGTACTAAGGGACAATTTAAAATGTCATCCCGTTGGCTTGAGGGGCCCAAATTCCTATGGTTTGGTGAGGAAAAATGGCCTAAGAGTAGGGATGATAGCTCTGATAATATAGAAATAGAGATATCGGAGCAGATTAATTTAGTTACTATATGTCAAAATGATTCCAGTGCTGGCCTACCAAATATTCAGAGATTTTCGAAATTCTTGAGGCTCGTGCGTACCACGGCATGGCTAATTCGCTTCATAAGTAATTGTAAAAGCAATAGGGAACACAGAAGAGAAGCAGCCCTATCTGTGGAGGAATTGCATGAAGCCGAAGAAATGTGGTGGCGTCAAGTCCAAAAAGAACATTACGAACAGGAAATATCAGACCTCAAGAAAGGCAGTCCAGTTAGTAGAAGCAGCAAATTGTACAGACTTTCGCCGTTCCTGGACGCCAGAGATGTGCTGCATGTAGGAGGACGCATTGACAGGGTGAAAGACGTTCAAAATGACACCAAACGGCCAGTAATTCTTGATCCACGAAGCAGATTTACTTTACTTCTGGTCGATTTTTATCATGAACAAGCAAGACACCAAGGTCAAGAATTTGTGGCTAATGAACTCCGACAAAAATACTGGATCATGGGACTGCGACGAGCTGTTCGAAGCTCGTGGCACAGGTGTTTAATTTGTGCTAGGGAAAGAGCGAAACCATTCGAACAGCCGATGGCACCTTTACCTCAAGACCGACTCGATCATCACTCAAGACCCTTCACAAATGTCGGTCTCGATTACTTCGGACCTCTGTTCGTGACAGTGAAGCGTACCACTGAGAAAAGGTATGGTGCAATATTTTCCTGTTTGACAACAAGAGCAGTGCATCTTGAACTAGTCAACGATTTGACCACTGACTGCACGCTGCTCGCTATAAGAAGAATGGCTAGTAGAAGAGGTTGCCCGGCACGTTTATGGTCGGACAACGGAACAAATTTCCGTGGAGCAGATAGGGTGATCAAGGAATGTTTAAGCAAATTCGATCAAAATAAGATAGGAAACGAACTATCATCTAGGAACATTCAGTGGAATTTTCTTCCACCAGCTGCACCTCATATGGGAGGAAGCTGGGAACGTCTTATTAGGTCAGTGAAGAGAGCACTTCTAGTCACTCTCAAGTCAACGGCACCTAGAGAAGACGTTCTTGCCACGCTGCTTACTGAGGCTGAGAATTTAGTAAACAGTCGTCCTTTGACGGTAGTTTCCGACGATCCAAATGATGAAGAGGCCCTGACACCGAATCATTTTTTGATTGGCACGAGTAGTGGGATTTCACCATGGACGAGACTCAACGATACTCCCAACCTTCGGAAAAGATGGCAGTTTGCCCAACATCTTTCCGATATGTTCTGGCGTCGATGGCTCAGGGAATATCTGCCTGGACTCGTGAAGCGAACAAGGTGGTTCGGGCGAGGATCATCAATTGAAGTCGGCCAGATCGTTTGTTTGGTTAACAACCACAAATCTAGAGGTCAATGGCTGTTAGGAAGGATCATGGCGACCTACCCCGGAAAGGACGGCTTCACAAGAGTGGTAGATGTGAAGACGAAGGAAGGAATCTTGAGAAGACCTATTACGGCCCTCCTCCCGCTGCTGCCACCAGTAAGTGAGTAGCGACTCATACGAGACGCTACTGGGGAGGGAGAATGTTTGTTTAATTTTTAATGTTAAGAAAATTCTATTAGAATAAAAAACAAAACAATAAAGAAAAACATATGTTAAAATTGTACATAATTCAGTTTAAAATAAAGGCTTGTTGAAGACGGTCACAAAGTTTATTTTTTCTTATTCGCTCTAATTAACCAGAGGTAGAGCGAACAATCATAATTTCAAAAAAGAACTAAAACAGTCGTATTAAAAAAGTATCATTGGTGATTTTTTTTTATAAAAGTTTTTCTAGCTAGTTTTTCTAGTTTTGTATATATATATATATATATATATATATATATATATATATATGAGATAAACCATTTTAAAACTAATATTATTGTAAATAAGTCGATCAGTCGATCGATAAAGCAATACAATACTGATGTATCCTTGTACAATACAATTTACGATAATTTATTTCACATACAAAAATATCTTTCGTGAATTTAATTACTAAAAGTTCTTCATCACTACCGTTGCCTTAGTGTTATATTCCAAAATAAAACTATTTTAAAAATTTTGTTTTTCTCTATTTACTGATTACTTCCATTTACTGATACTGATGCCAGTCTCCTGAAATTTACATAAATAGTCAAGGTTGTAAAGAGAATAAATATTTGTTCATTAAATTATTTACTTCATGTTGATTTTCAAGTCACCAGCTAAAAAAATGAAGGGAATGTATGGTATTCTGAATGCACAGTGAACTCATTTTTGATATTTTTATCATAAATTCTGAAATGGGTAATATTATAATTCTACTTGCATCTCAAAAGCTATGTGAAGTTCATTTTGTTTTAAAATATTCTTTTCTAACTTAAAATTATGTCATACAACATAGGAAACATGTTAAATATTGATTAAAATTGCTTACTTATTTTATTAAACGTTTTTTATTATTAAAATGTTAATTATATCTTCCAGATAAGATTTCAAAGCGAAGTGGATTACAGTTCTTGCAAGTTAATCCAGTTGTTTTTACAATAAATACTTCCTTTAATTGATTAAGGCTATCAAAAGGTATTATATGGTTTAAATTGAATTAAGAAATTTTGACATTGCTATAATGGAAGTAGACAAGTATGCGAGTCTGCCAGCATATTGTTATTACATGCAGGTCCTGAATATTCGTAGTCTTGTTTAATATCGGAGGCCTTTTCTGCTATCATGATAGTCGGAGCGTTAGTATTTCCTGATGGAAGGTTCTGCATGATGGAAGCGTCAATAACCCTCAGGTTATCAAATCCCAAATCCCTAAGATCATTAGGACTGACCACACAATACTTATCGCTGGCGGGTCCCATCCTGGCTGTACCGACGGGATAGTAGTAGCTGGAGGAGTAAGGCCTATTTACACACATCAGTGACGGTACCTGTCAGTGATTCAACTTCCTGTAATCTCTCAGTTCCTTCGATTCACACACAACCTTAACGTCACTGCCACCAGTCAGTACTTTTTCTCAGCTAAAAATTACATACATTGTTGCTAAATATGACCAGATTTTCTAAAAAAGAGTTGCTAATGATTGCGCTTATTCTGGATGAAGAGGATAACCGTGGGTTAAACAGACTTAGGTAAAAAGACAAACAGAAGGAGAGTTCGCTACACTCTACAAGGAATTGATGGATGATGGAGCAATGAGGCATTTCCATAATTTACTCCATCCATAAACAATCCAAAATCGGATTTTAAATTATATACATTATTCAGATAGATACAATGAAAAATTTTATTTGATACAAGTTTAATCTTTCTAGGACATTATTTGAGCTATGTGCGTTTATATGTTTTAAAAATTGCCATTCTTCGATTTTAATGAAAACTAAACTATGGTAACATATTTTATAAGAAATATAAATAATAATATATAAAGATCTTCATGAATGAACTACCCATTGGGCTTGTTTGTAAATCTAAACATTAAAATGATATAGGATTTTGGTAATATACTGTGATTACGTTAAATTGAATTTTTTTTTTTTTTAGAGATAAACTAATCTATATGAATGAAGATGAAATCGGTTTGGTTGTTTGTTCTTTATAGAAATCTACGGTGTTTGTCCTAAATTCTCCAAATTTCGCTCAGTGGTTCTTTGATACCAGGTGTGAACACCAGTCCATATTAAAATTATATAACTTCAGCTGATATTCTTTATTAATGATCTCACTTTACAATGGTTTTTTATGGAATAGACCGTTTCATTAGAAAAATGAAATTCCCCGGGTGAAACCTGGATATGCAGCTAGTTCAATAAAGATATAACTATAGAAAACTTTAAAGAATTTCGATGAGTTTTTCGTCATTCATTTAATTAATTCAGAAAATCACTGTTTGAATCCGTCAGTGAAAAAATAAAAATATCGGTGAGGACTAACCTAAATTTCACTGACGTGGCACTGCTTTCACTGATGCACTACTGCGCCGGTTGTGTGGAAACAGACTCATCTGAAATACATGGAAGAATATCTCAATATAAGCCGGAAGGATTACTTGCCGGTGCCGTCACTGATGTGTGTAAATAGGCCTTAATGGGATACAAGGCAATCTTTGTATTGCTCTTCCGGCATATCCTTCCACGCAGGATGGAACTCGGTGATCAATTTCGGAGAATACTTCTTCATTGCATGGCTCTTCGCGTAAAATTAAGAATGGTTTCATTAAAGTGACACCAATAACACTTGTAATCGTAATATTTGCAAAACATCATAAAAATCTCAACTCCTTACCAAAAAATAGGACTGATGTGCACTTTTGTAATCATAATTCGCCATAGCATTTTTCATGAATTTAGTAAGTCCGTTTTATTTACACCTCCAGATTAAGACGCGTAAACTGGTTTTGTGTTATAAAAATATCAATCTTTCCCGTCATATTTAATAAACAAGGAAGATATCTCTTTTAGTTCCCTTTTCCATTCCTTTCCTATATGTAATCCTCTCTTAAACCATGGCCGCGCATGCTTTCTATCCTCGACTTGATGAATGATTTTCATAAATCAGGTACAACGAACAATACCACAGGCGGTCTCACAAGGGGTCGTGAATCGGTGGAGAGCACACTACCAACAACAAAATTAGTCGTAATCACTACCTTATGTGAACTAATGACGGGGGGAGTGCAGTACAGAGAGGCCGTACAATTTCCATCTGGTTTTGACCACTAGAAAAAATCGACATTATTTTTAGGAATTGTCTATAATGGTCATGTAAATCCTCATAGTAATGGCATTGAATGGCCTAGATTCTGCGAGTCACATCACTTACAGTTATCTCTCCCACTCCTATACATCAGCAACTTGCTTTAATATTACAGGCCTAAATAAAATACTTATAAATTAAATGATTTACTGATTTATTGACACCTTTCGCAGATCATTGATATTAACAGTGATGATATGCTAGTTAAAATGAATTAAATAGAACATCATAACAAAAAATTAAATATGCATTGGTACTTCAAAATATTCCTAAACAATTATTTCCTAATTCTGCTAGAATCTGAAATTTAGGCAGCTAAATTATAGCTGCTAATAGCATTATTCTAAATATAAAAAATAAAATAGTTTTGGTTTTTAAAATGAATTTTCAATTCGAAGTAAATTACATATTTACATACATTTCTAAGTGAAGAAAAAGAACCTAGCTTACATACATTTGTTTACTGCCAATGATTTAATCATTGCCAATATAAATATAATCCAGTTAAAGTTATTAACATTAAAAGAGGAAATACCTACTTTTGTTGATTAAGGCATTTTAAAGGTTTTTTAATTGTAGAAATCGAATAAAATAATTACTAACATAGCCATTCCTGAGCAAGACAGGTTTCAGAGTTTTCTGGCAGAGGTCCTGAATAATTGTAGTATTTTTTGATGATATCCGAAGCCTTTTCTGCTATCATGATAGTCGGAGCATTAGTGTTTCCAGATGGAAGGTTCGGCATGATGGAAGCGTCAATAACCCTCAGGTTGTCAAATCCCCAAACCCTAAGATCACTAGGACTGACCACAGAATACTTATCGCTGGCGGGTCCCATCCGGGCCGTACCGACGGGATGGTAGTAGCTGGAAGAGTAATGGGATACAAGGCAATCTTTGTATTGCTCTTCCGGCATATCCTTACACGCAGGATGGAACTCGGTGATCAATTTCGGAGAATATCTCTTCATTGCATTGCTCTTGGTGAATTCGAAAAGTTTGTCGACTCCCTTTCTGACATGTTCAACATCAACATGTTCACCAAGATAATTAGGATCTATTAATGGAGGATCCCTGTAGTCGCTGCTGTTGAGCCTTAAGCTCCCCAAGCTCTTGGGCTTGAGGAGGCCAATTACGCCCCAAAGCATGCTCTTCTCTGTTCCTCTGAGTATATCGGCGTACCCTATGCCATATATCAGCTGAATAGTCGGCGGGGATTCCTTGTCCAAAGGGTTGAAGAACGAACAGACTTCAAAGGGCATAGCAGAGAGTGGCCCTTGTTTCTCATCTGTGAATTCGATTATACTTTCTCTTGTCCTCCAAACATCTGGAGTGAATGTTGTAGCATTACTGAGTTCGAAATATAAACTGAGGAGAAGCTGATCTCTGAATGATGTTCCCACTGGAAGATTTCTTTTGACAGGGATAGCATGTTTCTCAAGTTCTTCTTTGCGACCTATTCCTAATAGCATGAGAAGTTTCGGTGTATCAATGGCACCAGCTGACAATATTATCTCTTTGGCATACACTTTTTCGCTTTTCTCATTTTTGATGTACTTTACGCCTTTGGCAACATTTTTTTCAACCAAGATATCTTTAACATGAGATCTCTTAATTATTTTTAGGTTTTTTCTTTTACTGATTGGGTGCAAGTAAGCACTAGCTGTGCTATGCCTCAATGGACCTTTAATGGTGTACTGTGCTTCACCAACAACGTTTCTTTGATTTCCATTATTGTAATCGTCAAAATGAAATCCAATCTCTTCGGAAGCTTTGATGAAATATCTCGCTAATCCACTTTGATAACGCGCTTGTTGAACGCTGAGCGGTCCTGACGTCCCATGGTGTGGAGTGGAGCGTAAATAAGGTATCCTGTTGTTCTCAGCTTTTATAAAGTACGGAAGAACATCCTCGTAGCCCCAACCAGAGTTTCCCGATTTCTCCCATTCGTCGTAGTCCTCTTTATTTCCTCTCACGTATAGCATGTAATTGATGGAGCTACTGCCGCCCATCACTCTTCCTCTTGGGTAACTACAGAAGCCTCCTTGGTCTAAAAAGAAGAATTTACATAAATAATTAAGATAAGATTTATGTTCTTATATTTCTGTGTCATATTAATTAAATTTAAAATGAATGAGATTATTTATGTTATCTAATCATAACTGACCGGCCGGCTAGATGCTATGGCTTCCCAACAAGATTATAACTTTAACCTTCTATATGCTGATTCTATTATGCATTACATCTGTTGTTATCAGTAGATACAATTAATTGCTTGGTCGTTATTTCAACATTTCATTGAATGGGCATTTTGCAATGGATTTGCATACTACGATAAACTCGACATAGTTTTTGCTACCGCAAATACGGTAAGAAATTCAGGCTGACATTATTAATGGCAACTGAAATAATTACTAAAGTCACGTCCTCTTGTGCAACGCAGAACGTGCCACAAACCAATAAATTGAAAATGTCATTATTTTTCATAAGAAAAAGCACTGCCGTATTACATTCCGTGTAAATGTATACTTTTTGTTTACATTTGATTTGTAATTCATTCATTAAATTAGTCGTTTAAAATTTCTAAAATGAAATAAGTTGCTTCCAGAAATATTTCCACTTTATTCGAAGATATTCTGATTTTTACACTTGTTATGACCCTTTGAAAATCGATCATTAAATACATTTCAACGAAACATTTATAACATTATTATTGCTTCTTGGTGCGATTTTCCTTTATAATCATGAACATGATCTCACATATTACACTACAGTAAAAATGATGATTTTTTTATGTGTTAAAAATTTAATAAAATTAAGACTTTTTTTTAGTAATCCATATCTTTTAAGCGCAGCCGAGAACAGGTTTAAAATCCATTTTTCAATAACATTCAATTGTGATTATGTTAATATCAACGTTTTGTGGCTTACAGATCAGGTTTGACAAGGGTTTTTTTTCTTAAAATAGTCGATTTTCAACAATTGTGCGCCGTTCGGCAAACCTGTTTAGACTAAATTTCACTGATTATTTTACTGTGAAGAGAAATATTTGCTTTTTATATTTTCATTAAAGCCCGATGTCACAGGATAATTTTAGAGATGAAATGCGATATCAATCTATCAAAGTGTTTAAAAAGGCATAAAATCACGAACTTTAATTCAGGGTTAGAACTTACGAACGTGTCTCGTTTAGTGATTCTTGATTTCATTAGAGAGAATTTTAAGCAAAATTCATGTAATAAACATGAAGGCTAGAGTTGATGACTTATAGAAATCACTATTCTTCTTGCCATGACCAAGCACCGTCAACCTATTTAGGCAGTGGCGGTAAGACTTCCGTATAGACTTGGGTGGATGGCAACACCAGAGGGATGATAAAAGCAGCGCAAAAGCGTTTTTATTTTGTTTAAGAGGCTTCCCTTTTTCTTTTTCTTTTTTTTTGTTTCAAAAATACTCTCCTGCGGTCTTGAAATATTTAAGACTGAAATACTGGCAAGGGACACTTTTGGGAGGTAAATGGGGGATAGAATACCTAGAGGGCGGCCTCGGAAAAAATTGGAGAGTTGCCTCTGACCGGAGAGATTTGAATTGGTTGCGAAGAAGAAGTCTGGCTCAAGATTGGGAATAGGCTCTATAAGAGGAAAACATGACACTTCTTAAGCGGTAGTAGAAGAAGGTTTCAGCAAGTATGTAAAATAATTTTTAGAAAAGACTTTACCTTTGCAGGCATGTTTTTGCCGCACCGTAGTGTAATTCCAATCTTTATCTGTTCTTTGCAAAAAAACACTCAAAAATGGAGTTCTTGTGATTGCGTCATCGTCTCCTCCCGCTTCGATGAGGAGGACCTTCCAGTCAGGGTTCTCGGTCAGTCTGCTCGCCACCACACAACCTGGAATTTAAAAATAACTACAATGATATCAAGATAACCAGTTTGGGATATTAATTACACAGTGTCCTTACCGGCAGACCCAGCCCCCACGATTATGAAGTCATACTCGAGATCCAGCTGTGATTGAGGTGTAATAGCAGGCCTCAGCTTCGGATCGGCAATCTCGGGATAGTAAAGGTTCACAGCTGAGAAGAAGGAAGTAAAAAAAGCTGGTAAGCTCAGCTGCATTATAAGGAAAATGGATTAGTAATGGTAAAATACTATCTATGTTGTGCTGTTATCTATATAGCTCCCCGTTCCATTCTCCTCCTCACTCGTTTTAACAATAAAATGTTATTAAAATTTAAAATGTATTTTTTTATATCAGATACATATATAAATAAAATAGTTTAAATAAAGACAGAATATATCTATTTGACAGTGGCAAAATTATATTTAAATAATAATTGCGATATTATATTTGATAATATTTTGACGGAAGTAACCAAAACAGGTGCTAATTACTGTAATTTTGTAAAAAAAAAAATCTGGAATCGTCTGGATCGTTCCAATTATTACTACGCCGCACAGTGGTTGAAGGGCGAAAAAAACCCATTTTTAGAAGGTCTTGGAATTTTGTTTTTGTTTTTGTTTTTATTATGAATAAATAGAATAGTTACCTAACACATTCCATGATTTTTTTTGGATATATTCCGATTTTTACAGTTTTTTTTTTTTTTTTTTTTTTTTTTTTTTTTTTGGCCTCAAGATTTGTTAGCAAATCCTATTTTGCCAAACTGGTCCTTAAGATTTTAAAAACCTAATTAAAATACCCTATAACAACATATATAAAAAACATATAAAATACCTTATAACAAAAGTATTATTGAACAATGATGATAAAAGATTTTTTTTTTGAGATAGTAATAAAAATGAGAAGAAAAAAAAAAAAAAAAAAAGAGGGGTGATGGCTTAATGATCGCACACCTTTATATCAGGAAGTTTATTTCCTTTAGAAAGTCACACAATTTATGGACTGTGTCTTTATTTATCGATCGTAGCATTTGCTCACCATCATCTATGATCCGCGATCCCAGGCTAATTCTCCTCTGTTTTTCAAACCTTTTACATTGGAACACAATGTGTCTTGGATCCTCAGGGCATAGGCATGTTGGGCAATCACCGCTGTTAACTAGACCCATTAACTTTAAGAATTTATTAGTTCTTCCATGATTTATTCTCAATCTCGTCAGCTGAACTAAATTTGGACGGTTGACATGACGTTTAAGAGTTGAGAACCATGGAATCAGAGTTACCTTCTGGTGCACGTCGTAGTGGTCCTTACCTTTCGAGGAACATTGCCATTCGTAAAATTGCTGCCATTCTTTTATTATTGTTCCTCTCATTGCTCTCGTAATGTCCAATAATGGAATCTTGGCGTTATCTCGGTGAGTCTGATTTCGATTAGCTGCTTTGTCTGCCTGCTCGTTACCCGATAGGCCCACGTGACCCGGAACCCATTGGAAATAGTAGTGGTTATTGGCATTTTCTAACGTACAAACAATTTTATAGGAAATGTATGTTTGAGATTTGTTTAGGTGGAAAAATTCTAGGTGTTGACATGAAGCTGCTGAATCTGTCAAAATAACTATTTTATTCATGAAATATGTTTTTTCAGCGTATTGTATGGCATTTAGAATAGCAAAAAGTTCAGCACTGAATATGCTGAATTTGGCTGGCACTGATAAAGAGAATTTATGTTTTTTTTGGGGATCAAATATAGCTATGGATGTTCGGTTTTTAGTTTTTGATGCATCAGTAAACACCTGTATGTGATCTGGGTATCGTTCTGTTATCGTGCTGAGTGCTAGTTGTTTCAAAGAGGTTGGAGGGTAGAAGCTTTTCTTTTCAACTTTGCCAGATAGATGGGAGCTGCTGTGGATTTTTACAAACGATTTAGGCAAAGGGATAGTGTATTCCAGAGGAGCATCGGAAGTATGTAACGATTTGAGAAACGGTTGTAGTTCGTTAGTGATTTCAGCTAGTTGGGGGCAGAAAACATTGCCAGTTCTGATTTCTTTACCAACAGGGTGTTTATCGTCGGAGCATACTTTGAGGATATATTTTTTGATTAACCATGTTCTCCTCAATTGTAAAGGCATTTCTCCGGCTGAGGCTTGTAGTGCGTTTACGGGAGACGTTTTGAAGGCACCCAGAGATATCCTAATAGCCGAGTTCTGAACAGTATTCAGTTTACGAATGAGAGGGGATTTTGTTTCATTGTATATGACGCAACAATAGTCGAATATTGATCTTACGATAGATTTGTATAGCGCAATCATGTTATATGGGTGGGACCCCCAAGAAACACCAGCTAAGGATTTTATAACGTTTAGATTGTGAAGAGATTTGATATAGATATTCTTTAGATGATTTTTAAGGTTCAATTTACCATCTAATGTTACACCTAAAAATTTTAAATGTTCTTCACAATTAATTTGTTGTCTTTCGTTTGAAATCTCAAAATCTGTTATATTAATATTTCTTTTTCTTGTAAAAGGAGTTATACTGCATTTGTTGGGGTTAACTTTGAGGTTAATATCTGAAAACTTTTTTGATAGGGTGTCCAGAGCTTTGCCTATTATATTTTTGCCTTCCTCTGCAGATTTTACTACGGTGTAAATCAAGAAATCGTCTGCAAATTGAATAATTTTACATTTATCAATCCCGCAATTTGTAATATGTTCCGTATACAGATTAAAAAGGGTTGGACTGAGGGTATCTCCCTGCGGAAGCCCATTGTATGTATCAAAAACTACTTGACCTTCCCAGCTATCCAGGTAGTATGTCCGATAAGATAAATAATTTATAATCCATTGGGTGAGTTTTTTGGGGACCTTTAGAATTTTTAGTTTAGTTAAAAGAATTTGTATTTTTACTCGGTCATATGCTTTTTCAAGGTCTATTTTTAATGTGACAAGGACTTTTTTCTCTTTGTAGGCTTTGTATATGTCATTGGTCAAAAGCAATATGGCATCATTGGTGGACCTATTTTTCCGAAAGCCAAAACAAAAAGGGCTTAAGAGGTTCTCAGATTCAATAAACCATTCCAGTCTTGTTTTGACGATTTTATTGAATATTTTGGCAAGGCAGGAGATTAGCGCGATGGGGCGGTATGAAGTTATATCTAGTGGATCTTTTCCGGGTTTTGGTATAGGAAATATCAGAATTTTCCGCCAGTCAGGGGGGACACTTGCTACCTCCCATAGTTCATTAAAAGCCAAAAGTAGGCTTTGTTTAAAAGAATCAGGTAAGAGGTTTATCATAGCGTAGTTAATTTCATCGATACCCGGGGCAGTTCCAGTCTTTCCTTTAAGTGCCGCTTCGAGTTCAGTAAAACGGAAGGGTGAGTCCAGTGGGTGGGCGGCCTGTAATATTGATGCATGGAGCAATGGTTGTCTCGGAACGAAAATGTTTGCTAATTGTTCTAGAAAGGATATTGCAGATGATCTACTAGTTAATACTATGTTTTGCATGTTTGTCCTTTTTCCACGGAGAGTTTTCATTTTGTTCCACATAGAACCGGTTTCTTTCGGGTTGATGCTTTCAATGTAACGCTTCCAAGTTTCATTTTTTGCTTTTTTGATAAGAGATTTAGTTTTGTTAATTTTAGTTCTCATAATTTTGTAATTTTCAGATGTCATGTTATTCAAATATTGTTTTATAGCATTTTTCTTTTCCCCATAAGACCTACGGATGTCCTCATTCCACCAGCATTTAGGAACGAATTTATTGTTATATTTAGAATTTTTCCGTGGAATTGACTTTTCTCCCGCTAAATTAATAATATGAGTCAGATCTGTTATATTGTATTTATTATTTGGTTTTTCGATCTCAAGGAGGGTTTGAGTAAATAATTTTTCATTTAGCTTTTTGAAATTTCGTTTAGGATTATATGTATGATTTGTGTGAGTTTTACAATTTTTTACTTCAATAATTATCTGTAAATGATCGCTCCCTAGTGTTTCTGGAGTTGTAGTCCAGGTTATTTTATGGTGGAGGTCGCCTGTTGCGAAAGTAAGATCTAATATCGAAGGTCTGGATAAAGATGTCCCTAATTTAGTGATTTTTCCTATTTCATTTAATAGAAATAACTGGCTGTTCTGTAATGCCATAATTAAGTCGTCCCCTCTAGGAGTATCGTACTCATTACTACCAAAGAATGAGGAGTGCGTATTAAAGTCCCCCCCTAAGAGCAAACTACAATTTGGAAAGTTAGTTTGAAGATCGAACAGCTTTTGAAGGTTCTGAGGTGATGGCCGCCTTCTATTATCTGGAGGGATATAGACAGAGACTAGGATGATAGAAGGTGTAGTGTTGAGAAGTTTTACCCCGACTGCTTCTATTGATCCCAAATTAGGTAGCTCAATGATTTCATAAAGCAGGGAATTATGGATAAGTATACCTACTCCTCCATACCTATCACGCCTATTCTTTTTTATTATATTGAAGTTCTGTGTATGATAGTTCCTTTTATTATTAAACCAGGTTTCTTGTAGTAAGGCAATGTGAATTTTGTTAATATTTAGGTAGTTTACCATCTCGGAAAATTTATTATTTATGCTTCTGCAATTGTGTTGGAGGATTTTAAGATCCGTTTTTAATAAATTAATTTTTCTCTTATTTTCATCCATTTAGAGATTTAATAGAGAGAGGTTTGAGACGGAAATAATTATATATGAGTAAATAACGTAATAATTAGATAAATAAATAGAAAGAGAGAGAAAAAAAATAAATAAGAAGAAAGAAAAAATATATAAATATATATATGGACACACATACAAATATATATGAATACACACCCGACATATACATACATACATACACATATACACACTCAAACACATATATATGTTTATATATAATCGAAAACAACGTACCAGACACCGGTACGAGTAATGGAGTAGATCCATGAATCTCTGCGTGAAATATTTAAAGATCTTGTTTTGTATTTTATAATTATCAGAAAAACAATAAATAAAGCTCATAAACACACATATATTAATCTGATGATATGTATTGGTACCTAATGTCCTTAGAATAAGAGTATATATATTTGTATAAATATTCATAAAATTAATGGTGGTTTATTTAAAAATCTTCACTAATTTTATTTTTAAATGTTACCTCATAATAGCTAATCAATAGACATGCTATCTGATTTTGTTAACTCTGAGATGGATCTTATAATCGAATTGTTCTCTTGAACGAAATTGTAAAAGGTTTGACCTATAATATTTACAGTTTCCTGCTCGTTATTCAATGTTTTAATTTTATTAATTAAAGTATTGAGCATATTTACGTATTTTGAATCGGAATCGACTCTATGGGGATTGTTTGTGATAAGTGGAGTATTTGAAGATGTTTTGTTTGAAGTACCTTCGTTGTTTGTGTTATGATACTCTACTGGGTTATCGTTAAGCCTCGGTCGTTTTACGCTGTCTTTATTAAATTGAAAAGAGTTTTTTTTTCCAGGATTTTTTATAATATTTGTTCTAAACGGTGCAGAATAACTTTCCGTAAAATCATTACCTGCCGATAATTGAGGGAAATCTAATAATGAGAATTTATTGTAGGTAGGAATGGGGAATAAATTATTAGCTTCCTTGTAACTAAGTGGTTTTAGGGCCATGGCCTCTTTTATTTTATTTTGCCGAATTGCTTCAGGACATTCTTTATTTGTCGGTAGGTGAGCGTTTTTGCAGAATATACATTTGATCGTGTTAACGCATGCCTCTGAAATGTGGTCATTCGACCCACATTTTATGCATCTGTCTTTACCACGACATTTTTCTTTTGTATGTCCATATCTCAGACATTTTACGCAAAAAAGTGGCTTAAAAACGTATGGCTGGACCTTTCTTGGGGCTAAATTTAATGTGATGTTATCGGGCAACCTTTGGGCATGAAAAACAATTTGAATAGTGCCGGTAGCTATAGAAGAAATATTTCCTTCCGAGTCCCGAATTTTTCTATAAAATCGGCGAACTTTTACAATTTTTTCACTAGAGTTTATTTCGTTCAAAATTTCTTCCTCGGAGAGAGAAGGATGCACATCTCTAATTACGCCATATTTTAGAACTAAACTATTAGGAATATAAGCTTTTAATTTGTTACCTTCTAGAAATGGATTATCTAAGAATCGATTCGCCTGTTCGCTTGTTTTAAAATTGATTTCAATTTGTTGCCTATTCTTTTTTTTTATAGAGAGAACCTGTGAGTTATTTAATCCTAAAAGTTTTCCTATCTTCATATCATGAAAACATGGTATGTTTTCCTCTACAGATCTTTCTACAATTACAGTATAAGCACCTTTAAAATGCTGAAGATATTTAAAATTGCCATGCTGCCGTGCTGGCGGATTGTTTGAGGATTTATCTGGGGGGTCAGTCCCCTGGCTGCTTTCCCCCATAGTTAAAGATAGTTTTATTTATGTTTTAATATATAAACTCGATATATAATAAAAAAAAACTATATAAAAAAATAATAAGGAAATAAACTAATTTATGTAAAGGTCTGGCCTGATAGTAGCGGTGAGCTCCAGAGGATTAGTTGATGCGCACTATACCACTGTCAACACACAACTGGATTTTTTTTTTTTTTTACAGTTGTTGTGACCCTATGAAGGTCGATCATTGAAAAAGTTTATTTTTCAAAGAAAAATTTATAGGCATATAATTATTTTTGCAACTCGCAGTTTTGTTTATTGGTGCGATTTTCCTTCATAATCATGAAAAGCGATCCCACATATTATACTAACATAAAAATGACGCTGTCTTTCTTATGTTTTAACCCAGAAATAAAATCCCGAATAAATGCAATAAAAATAAGACAAAAATTTTTTTTTGGTAATCCAAATTTTTTAAGCGCAGTTTTAAAATCCATTTTTTAAAGAAGAAGATACCTCTATGTAAATATTAAAATAGATTCCAGCTGCGTCCACCTGCGTCTGTACATGTGGAATTTTTTTTTTATTGAGTTACCTTTTCTATTTCATGCAGTTTCTACGCTACGGAGCTTGTGCTTCGAATTAGGTTATAACTAAAGCTCGGAATTCCGTGCAGTAAAAATTTGAAAGCGTGCAATAAAAACTTAAAAACGTGCAAAACCGTGCAATAAAAACTTTAAAACGTGCAAAAACATGCAACAAAAAAATGTATTGCTTGAAAATTATGGATTAAATTATTTACGTGAACAAAATATAGCTACCTTTGAAACAAATAAGTAGCGGAGAGTAAATTGAAGTAAAAACTTTTATTTTAAAAATTTTGGTTTTAATATACATTTTGGTAAAATAATGATTTTTTTATTAGTAAAGAAAAATTAATAGAGTACATTAGAAATGTAACTACACTTCATTATTTTTTAAATTAAGTTTATAACTAAATACATTTCTAAAACATTTTCTGTAAATCAGTGCCTCCTGCCACTTAAATTTCAATTTAGAAAAAGATATCTCAACTTCTACAATTGTTAGAGGACAATATTTATAGTGACTCAGCAACTAGGGATCTCCTTCAATTCAAGAGTGACTGAATTTCAGTTCAGGCAATCATTACAATTTTTTAATAGTTTCTATCCAGGATTTTTCGAATATTTCCAAATATTTCGGAATTTTTCATAAATGATAATTCCTTTTTCGCTCTTGATTGTTTTCAATGATTTTCCAACGTCCTCAAATATTTTTATTTGGTCATGTAGAGAAAGATTTTTCTGCCCTAGTTCTGTAATAGCAACCGGCAAAGCTGCTAAATTCGATGTAATAAATGCCAAATCAGATTGAATGGTTGGATTCATCAAAATGGTTTTTAATTTGATAATTGATTGCACATTTTCTTCCAACTGTATATTTGAAAATATTTCCGGTAAAAAAAAAAAAAAAAAAATCAGAATAAAAAATATTTACTTAAAACAGTAAGAAGATGTGGAATAAAGAGTAAAACACTCGCATGTGAGCTGTAATTATATTGGAAATAGGGAGATCTTATGAAGGAAAAATACTACCCATATTATGGAATCACTTGATGCAATCAATATCCGGTGCGTAGGCTTATTTTTAAATCACTATGATGACACGCACTATTCCTGGTACCGTTCTATGGTTAAAAATAATTAGGTACTTACTTGTGCTGCAGTGGGCATCAATTTGTGATTTCCTCTCACATCCAATATTTTTATCACAAGATTTGCAAAACAAGACACTACCATCCCTTTTGAGTCAGGATATTTTTCAATCCATCCCGCAATTTTCGAAGACACACCTCCAATTTTTGGCATTTTAAGTAACAATATACTCGACAGAAGCTAGATTGACAGTGACAGAACGATGAGAATTAAGGAACAAAATGTAAACATCCAGGAACTACTGAGCCCTTAGTTCTTCGAAATTGGAGGTTTGTGTTTGTTTACATCTCCAAAGTTCCCTTTATTTTTTTCCTATGTTTCCTTTCCGTTATTTTTTTATTCCTATTCCTAATTTCCATTTATTTTTCCACTAATTTTTTGTTGTGTAATTAAAAAAATTCAAATTTGTAATAATCTTTTTTCTTCAAATTATAAAAAGATGCAATTTCTTGCTATAATACTCCAAAACGTGCAATTTCGTGCAGTAAACCCCAAAACGTGCAATATCGTGCAGTAAACCCCAAAACGTGCAATTTCATGCAGTATAAAACTTCATTAAAACATCCCATTAGGCTTGATTCGGATAAGTAACTTGAATTCGCTTTATTCTGACTTACCAATAAAAAGATGCAATTGCACGGGAATCCGAGCTCTAGTTATAACTATTCGTTAAGTAAAACATACTGCCTTACTTACCAGGTCTGTAGGATCATTTGTAAAGTCAGTCTGAATCGTTATTAGGCCGATGATATATCAACTTTTTCACCTATCGTGATTTTAGCACATTTTTGGAAAATATTAATAATAAGTTTATTAATATGACCTTGGATAACTTGGTGGAAATAAACCGATTTCTCATAAAAAATTTCTTGTCTCGTTTTATCAGAAAATGTCGAGAAGCTCAGAGAAATAAAAATAGATTAATTAAAAAAATGAAGAATGGATTCCACAGTGGAGTGATATTACCAAACTGATGATTGGGTGCCACGTCACTAAGTAAAGTCTTGATTCGGTTCAAAAAAAAAATTTCAAATACTATCCCTATATTAGGTCGGAGTTCGATTGGACAGTAAGATGAAAAATTAGTTGCGGGTTTAGAATCATTTTGAGTATGGAGAGTTTACAAAGAAAGGGATAATAGGGTGTGTGTAAGATAGATTTATAGATGTGTGTAAAAAACAAAACAGCTTTTCGAGGTAGGTGAGGGAGGATAAAGGGAGTATGATCAGAGCCCTGTGCTTTTCTGTTAGGAAGTCTCTTGATTGCTTTGTGGATATTTTTTGGGGTGAAACACCGGAGGTGGATAATAAAATAGAGGTAGTGGAGTTGTCAAGTCGTCGTATATTTCGGTGAGTGTGTCCATGTTACAAATTTCGTTCTAAACACGAGGTCAAGATATTTAGTGAATCCATTTGCTTATTAAAAATTTATATATATATGTATACTTATATATAAATCCAGCTGTTATTTAGAATGAATTAGAGTTACTATTAAGTTATTCGTTGTATTTTTAGTTATTGTTGTAGTTATTACAGAGTAGCAGTTATTAAACCTATATTGAATAGTCTGTCCACCACCTCTCATCGAATTTATATTAAAGCCGGATAACCCCAATCGCACTTAATTATATTTTAGTCTGAAAATACATATAATAGTTAAAAATTGAAATAATACGAAAAAAATAATTGATATCTCCTGTGTATGGTAGATAATTTTCTTTATTCGTTTTACCTAACATGGGTGTTTTCATGAACTAAAATTATATTGCAAGTACTGTCAAGGATATTAATTGCATAAAACATCAAAAGTGTTTTAACTAGCAGATCTCGAGTCGAAAATCGATGTACACATTTTTTTTTATTTTCCTTATACTGCCGGTTAAGCCGAAGAGCCGGTTAAGCGGGGCACCAACCTATACATTTTGTAGGAAATGTAATCGTGGTTATTTTAATATCAACTTTATTTTTTTGCGGCTTGCAGATCAGGTTTGACAAGGTTTTTTCCGAATAGTCGATTTTCAACCACTGTGCGCCGTCATATGTTATTGTACGTTCTCAACCGTGTGCCGAATATTCCGCTGTTGTAAAGAAAACTATACTAAATTTGACCCTAAATAGAAGAAAATATTGATCAAAGTATATCCACCAAGACGATCTCAAATATAAATTTTTTTATTATTTAGTATAATACAAGGAGCTTTCGGCGTCCTGCGCCATATTCATCTAAAATATAATGAACAAACATTCAAAAACAGTATTAAAAGATTTATAAAAATAACATGTTAACATAATATGGTTTTGTCATTCTCCATAATGTAAAATAAAGCAATAGCATGCTTACCCTTAAATTCCCCTGAAATAGGGTTGTCAGTGCGATATAGGAAGGATATAGGATATGATATAGGAATTCAACAATGTTGAACGCCATGTCGTCTGGCCCATCATCTTTGAAGGGTACTGTGGGCCTACTGGTTTAAGGTCGACGCGAGCGTGTTCTATTGTTATGTATTATGTGCGAATAGTGCTTGGGGATGTGGGCTGCTTCCTGTTTAGTATTTAATATATTGTCTTGATTTATTGCAATGTATATGGATTCAATTATTTTTTGTTTTGGCCGGGAGGTGGATTTATGTAGAATTTTTACGTTATCAAAATCTATTTCGTGTCTGGTTTGTTTAGCGTGGTTTGATAATGATGTTGCTGTTTTTGAATTTGGTTTGAGTGTGCTTTTGTGGTTATAGATTCTGGTTTTGAGGTCGGTTGAAGTTGTGCCTATGTATGATTTGTCACAGTTTTTGCAAGGAATGTTGTATATTAGGTTTCTTTGGTTTTCTATTGGTGTGGGATCTTTTGTTTTTGTGAGATGTTTACGTATTGGGTGAGAGGGTTTGAGTGCGAATTTGAAGTCATCCACATCTAGTTTTTTGAGGGTGTTTATAATGTTATGTGTTAGTTTATCGATGTATGTGATGGATTTGAATTTTTTTGTGTGATGATGTTGGTGATTGGTGTCGGGGTTTGATATGGTGTTTTTGTTGTGGTATCTGGTTCTTTGTCTATTGTAATTTTTGGTGTTTCTGTATTAAAAAATTGGGTTAACGTGGTTTGAGAAGGGGGTTTATGGTTATTCCCTGTTGAACGTGGCAAGCTGTTGTCTAATTTATCGGCTGTGTCACTATCCTGAACCTTGTTTATTAAATTAGCGTCTATTTGTGAAAGGGGGATTTTATATTTATTTATTGCCCCATACCATAGTTTTGATATTAGCCTGTTCGGGTAGAAGCTGTTATTTAAAATAGAAAAATTTCTTTTTTTGTATCTTTTATATATGCATCATCCGTTAAGAGTATGGCTTTTTTTATAAGATTATTACCTACGTTAGTAATTTGAGTTTTAGGATGATTAGAGTAGTAGTTTAGTATACTATTGGTTGTTATGGGCTCCATCCACATCCCCAAGCACTATTCGCACATAAAACGCCCACAAAAGCACACTCAAACCAAATTCAAAAACAGCAACATCATTATCAAACCACGCTAAACAAACCAGACACGAAATAGATTTTGATAACGTAAAAATTCTACATAAATCCACCTCCCGGCCAAAACAAAAAATAATTGAATCCATATACATTGCAATAAATCAAGACAATATATTAAATACTAAACAGGAAGCAGCCCACATCCCCAAGCACTATTCGCACATAATACATAACAATAGAACGCGCTCGCGTCGACCTTAAACCAGTAGGCCCGCAGTACCCTTCAAAGATGATGGGCCAGACGACATGGCGTTCAACATTGTTGAATTCCTATATCATATCCTATATCCTTCCTATATCGCACTGACAACCCTATTTCAGGGGAATTTAAGGGTAAGCATGCTATTGCTTTATTTTACATTATGGAGAATGACAAAACCATATTATGTTAACATGTTATTTTTATAAATCTTTTAATACTGTTTTTGAATGTTTGTTCATTATATTTTAGATGAATATGGCGCAGGACGCCGAAAGCTCCTTGTATTATACTAAATAATAAAAAAATTTATATTTGAGATCGTCTTGGTGGATATACTTTGATCAACATTTTTAACGATCTACCTACTACTTAGAAGAAAATATTTTTACTGACATGAAACTTTGGTCAGTACCTCATCAGTCACCAATATCATCAGCTCCAAATTTCTATCTTTCTAATAATTTTTATCTAAATATCATTGGCTATATAATAAATATCTAAATATCAGGCTTTGAAAGGTTTATCGTAAAATTCCATATCCTAAAGTAAACAGGAATCGTTAACCTCTATTAAGTTAAGCATCATTTACTTACATCTACGAGTACATACATAAATAAGAAAAAATACTAAATTTTACCCAATTCTGAAAACTATTTTCAGAATTATGGTGATTTGAACTTTTGAAATGTTAAGTAAAAAAGTTCCGATGACGACTTGAGCTCAAAACCAACTTGTACGTGTAAGACTCCTCTGTAGAATAGAATTGATTGAACTAAAGCTTTCAAAATGTATTCGTTAATTCTGAAACTCATCATTTACAAAGAAAAGGAAATTTCTGAAATTCGTAATGAATTATCTCAAGAAGACGTAGTTTTGAGTTGGTTATAAATTTAATTTATAAAAAAAAACACTGTAAACTTAAAACCCCGCACATATTATTAAATTATATTAAATGAAATTAATATTAAATACATTAATTAATTAAAGTAATATTAAATACATTAATTAATTAATTGTTCTTTTCAGCAATATGTGGTTTTATGATGATATTTGGAAATAGATTTAAGTTGTATAGAAAAAAATTGGCCTCAAATAGTCTCTCTCTCTCTCTCTCTCTCTCTCTCTATATATATATATATATATATATATATGTATATATATATATATATATATATATATATATATAAAATGTTTCACACAAATGAAAAGTTAAAAATTCTTTTAACAATTATATATAAAAAACACTATCTTGAGTAATCTGTGTAAGAACACTTCATCAACAGGGGCTACGTTGGTCTGACATTTAGTATAAGTAATACCAACATAACATAAATTAAGTAAAAAGGTTACATGAATTTTACTAACCATAAGAATGAAATAATTTTTTTTTACAACAATATCAGAATAATAAAATTATAAATTAGATATATAAATAAATAAGTATTCAAAATATAAATATAAGTAAAAAGGTCATACATATTACATAAAAGCCATTAAAAAGTTACAAATTTTTTTTAACAAAATATTAAAAACAGTTTTGTCCAAAAATAAAACATAAAAATATAAACAGAATATCTATTTTAAAAAGATATGTAGAATCACGATGATTTGGAGTCAGGTTTTTTAGAATTTATTTATTTAGAATTCCAATAGTTTCAGAGAAAAAAATATTTAAATCTCCAGCATCAGTTTTAAAGTTTACTACACTATCTAAATTCTCTGAGATGTAGAGAGCCTCCAAACATCTTAACCTGCGCTCCGAAACATCGCGATGTAAAATGATAGTATTATCAAAGTCAAAAGCATGCTTATTTTCAAAACAATGCTTTGAAAGTGCAGTTTTTGGTTCCTTCTGCCTTTTTTCATTATTACTTTCACTTACCTATATATGAAATATATAGTAAGTGGAAGTATTGCGATCGTGAAAAATTTCGACTTCCGGTTTTCAACGGAAATACACGTTTTGGGACCCCCTGAGTCGAAATAACCAAGTCCCGCGAAATGGTCTGTGTGTGTGTGTGTGTGTGTGTGTGTGTGTGTGTCTGTGTGTGTGTGTGTGTGTGTGAACAGACTAGCTCAAAAACTATAAACCGTGGGAACCTGAAATTGGGTATCTAGTGTAGGTATATGCCCGCGATGTGACAGCAAAAATTTCATCAAAATTGCTCAAAGGGAGGGGGTACTTTATTTAATAACTTTTTACGTTTTTTTCGATTTTCTCAAAAACGGCTCTAACGATTTTGATTAAACTGAGTATTTGATCTATTTATATGCCCGAGATATGACTGTAAAAATTTCATCAAAATTGATTAACCGGAGGGGGGACTTTACATAATAAATTTTGTATCATTTTCACGTGTTTTTTTTTATTTACTCAAAAACGGCTTTAACGATTTTGATCAAACTGTGTATATGATGTATGTATTGGCGCGAGATACGACTGTAAAAATTTCATCAAAATTGATCAACCGGAGGGGTGACTTTACTTAATAAATTTTGTATCATTTTCACGTGTTTTTTTATATTTACTCAAAAACGGTTTTAACGATTTTGATCAAACTGGGTATTTCATGTATGTATATGCCAAAGATGTGATTGCCAACATTTCATCAAAATTGATCAACCGGAGGGGGGACTTTATTTCATGACTTTTTTTCCAATGTTTTCCTTTTTTTCGATTATCTCAAAAACGGCTTTAACGATTTTTATCAAATTCGTCTTGTTTAATGAAAATTAGGTTTTCTTTAATATCAGGTAAGCTTTATAATTATTAAAATGTTCTGAGGGGGCTTTTTTTTTGGGGGGGGGGGGGGGGTGGGGCTTTTTTGTTTGTTTCTTTCTTTCTTATAAAGTACTATTGTTTTTGTTTACATGGAGAAATTAACTGTCTCTCACTACGCCTAAAAATAAGAAATGGCTAAAAATGAGATATGATAAAAATAAAGAAAACATAAAGAGGAGAAAAAAAGAAAAATATTCAGTCAACTTATACCACCTATAGATATAAAAATAATAGATAGATACACCCATAATAGATAGATTACCTATTAATTATAGACCATTGTTCATAATTAAAGCCGTTCTGTTCATTTGACAAGTGGCAATTAACAAAACGCATTAATTTTTAATCTAAGTAAGTTGGTAAGTGAAAGTTGTGTGTTGCGAGCACGCACCAGATTTTTTTTATAATCCAAACATGAGTTTTTATGCTGATATATTCTGTTTTTAAGATAAGATCGTCATACCAATATAACTCAATGGACAATGTATACAATCAATTTTGTAAATAAGGTTTGAACACATAGTATTTTCAATTTTATCCTTTAGTGGTGTCAAAATTTGTTCAATTTTATCGGTGATTCTAAATGAAACTTTAATCTCATTAATATCAAATTTAGTAAAATTAGCAATTATTGCCTCTGAAAGACCTTATATGTATGCAAGTGGCATATATTTGTGCAATTTAACTGTTTGGTAATTATGACTAATATTATTTACTGTTTTAGATTTATGGAGAGTTTTTTGCCAGGTGGAAACAATCAAATTATTGGGATATAGATTTGATCTGAGTACCTTGAAAATTTCTTTTTTAACATTTTAAGATTTAATTTGTATTAATTTGTATGCGCTACTATTAAAGTTAATTTTACTATATTAAATTAAAATCGAAATATAACTCTTATAACTCAATAACCCACTAATATTATTTCATCATTAGATAGAAAATTTCAGATTTCTTTTCAGTGATATAAAATATTTCAAAAGGCTTAAAGAGAGATTTTAGCCATACAGAAATACACATATCACCCTCAGTTGAATCAGTTTTATTAGATTAACATTGTAATAAAACACTTTCAGCTCAAAAGCCCACCAACATTATTATATCATTTAAAAGGAAATTAGATACCCTTTTCAATAATATACCTTTGTATTGGGATATTTTAGAGAGATTTCAGCTACAGTGGGGGAAAAAAGTATTTGCTCACCCAGTTTTTTCTTGATAAAATGAATTGAAAATTCTTTGGAGTTTACCCAATAAAAAGTACAACTAAAACTTGTAAAAAAATATATATTTTTTTCAATTAAAAGCTTTGATGGCAGTAAAAAAAATAAATAAAGATAACTTAAATACACGGAAAAAAGTATTTGCACCCTTAGTAAATCAGTACAAAGATTTGTTGCTTCACTTGTTGTTGTTTACTTCCTAGAGTATAATCCTATTCTTTCCTATCAGTCTTCTAAAATATTTCAATCGTGGAAGATCTGGATATTTTAACAGCTCAAAAATGCCGAAAACAAGTGAATTGAGTGCTGCCACTCGCGAAAAAGTGTTTTTATTGCGGAACCAACAAAAATTTTACCGTGAAATATCAGATTTCTTGGGTCTTAATTTTTCTATGGTAAGATATGTGATTAAGAGATGTGAAGAAAGAGGTTCAACAGCAAATAACCGCCGCAAGGGTCGTCCCAGGAAACTAAGTGAAAGAATGGAGAGAAAAATTGAAGCTCTGAAAAATCCGACTATAAGTGCAGGTGCCCTGGCTAATATGGTCGAATCAACTTCTGGTGTGTGTGTAAATATGAGAACGATAAGGAATGTCTTAAATTCCAAAGGTCTTCATGGCAGGGTCCCGAGGAAGAAACCTTACATTAGTGAGACCAATCGCAAAAAAAAGACTTTCTTTTGCAAGAAATTACATTAACAAGCCCATCAGTTTTTGGGAAAATGTGCTATTCTCTGCTGAAAGTAAGTTTAATTTGTTTGGATCTGACGGACGAAAGACCATTTGGCGTAGGAAAAATGAGGAACTGAAAAAGCAAAACGTTAAGGTTACTATGAAACATGGGGGTGGCAGTGTAATGGTTTGGGGGTGTGTAGCCTATAATGGAGTTGGGAATCTTGTACCTATTGAAGGGATTTTAAATGCAGAAGGGTACGTGAGAATTTTGCGCAGCAACCTCTTAGCAAGCGCAGCTAAATTAGGAATCCAGCATCGGTTTATTTTCCAGCAGGACAATGATCCGAAACATACAGCCTATAAAACTAAAGAATGGCTGATATTTAATGTTCGACAACAACTCCACACCCCTCCACAGTCACCAGACTTCAATATAATTGAAAATTTATGGCACGTGTTTGACCAAAATATTCGGAAACACCAGATAACCGGAAGGGAACACCTCAAGAGTCTTTTAGTACAAGAATGGGAACAGATCAATCCAGATTTGATTAAAAACCTTGTACACTCAATGCCTAGACGTTTACAAGCCGTTATTGGTGCTAACGGACTCCATACAAAATATTAAATATAAAGAAAAAGAAGAAAAAGTGTGGTGTGCAAATACTATAAAAAAAAAAAAAAAAAAGAATATATATATATATATATATATATATATATATATATATATATATATACTGGCAGACCCGGCCCCGCGATGCTGTGGCGCAGCAGATGTCTATACGCCATTAACTATAGCCTATTATGTTTAATACAGTCAAATCAATATTCACGGATAAAGATAAAAACATCTCAGCTAATATAGAAATCTATGAGATTGTGAATCGAATGTTACCCCTAATTTGAAAGTGTGTGGTAAAGGATTTTGGGAGGGTTGATTTTTTTATTTTTTACATCTCACATTTGACTATGATGTCTATTAATGATTCATTCATTCATTAAGTACAACTTATCAAAACATATTAATAATTGATTATATGAAAAAGGTAGATAACGTTAATTTATAATTATTAATAACTATAATTTACATGTATTTTAAATTATTATAATTTATAACTTCTATTAATTAAAATGCCAATTAGTGCAAAATGCTTTTGTTTAACCTGTCTTAATATTATTAATTAATATTAATAATAAGGTTATCATGTCTTAATATTAAACCTGCACGCTGTTCTCTCAACAAATAACCGTTGACAACTGACGGTTATATTCACCTAGTTTCTGAGTGACTCTGTGAACCCCTCCCCCCACATCCCTATAAATTTGATATCATTATGTTCCTTATAATAAAATATTAAGAAAAAACCAAAGTTCCAAGAAATAAAAAAGTATGCGCACCACGGAATGACGAATTTGATTTGAGTTCGTTTTTTGATCACTGACATTCACCATTATGCTTAATATCGCCCTAACTGTCTTTTATTAAAGCTTGATTGTTCTAAATTCAGAATAAACAATGAATAATTATAATTTGTGACTAAGTAGTAGGTAGATCGTTAAATGTATTGTTGAAAGTATAACCAAGACTAAGTATAACCGCCATGTTCATCTAAAAATATAATGGACAACAATTCATAGACAGTATTACAAATTTATAAAAATAACACATTATATACACTACAACTGTATTATGTAAATGTGTTATTTTTATAAATTTGTTATAAAAAAAGGGCAAGCACGACTCTTGCCCTCAGGTATTTTTTAACAACATTCCGATACCCACCTCTGATTCAGTACGCTATCTCGGCCTTTACATGGATAAACGACTGACTTGGAAAGACCATGTTAAACGCAAAAGAAAGGAACTGAACCAGCGGTACGGACTTCTTTCAAGGCTACTTGACAGACGATCAAAATTATCTGCGACAAAAAAATTAACCGTTTACAAAGTACTTCTTAAACCACTTTGGACTTACGGTATTGAGCTATGGGGAACAGCCAAAAAATCTAATATACGACTCAAACAGTCATTCCAATCTAAAATACTAAGAAAGATCGTAGATGCCCCCTTTTATGTCACCAATGAGACCTTACACACTGACCTTGACATTCCTTCCGTCGAAGAAACAGCCATAGAGCGCTACCGTAACTTTCATGACAGACTTACTCTAAATTCCAACCCACTAACACAAGCTCTACATGCTCCCAAAATCCCTTATAATCCGCCAAGAAGATTGTTGAGGCGTTGCCCAAGAGAATTTCTGCATTAAACAGTTATCTTACAGTTTTCTCTTACATTTGTCAACTTATTCGATTTTGTTTTGTTCTTGTATTTCTGTTTGTTAATTCCTTTTGTTTGTGTGTGTTTGTTTTGTGTTTTGTTTTTTTTGTGTTTGGTGTTTTTCATTCTTTCATATTATAAGTCATGTCAGCATATTTGCTTATTACGCAAGTAGATAGCAAATATAATAAAAATGTCTCAAGTTAACATATATAAATAAATAAAATAAATTTGTAATACTGTCTATGAATTGTTGTCCAGTATATTTTTAGATGAATATGGCGCGGGACGCCGAAAGCTCATTGCAATTATACCAAATAAATATATATACTATACTATGAGATCGTCTTGGTGGGTATACTTTGAACGATAATTTGTGATTAAACGGCCAACATTAACGAAAAGCACCCTGAAATAATGACAGCGGTTTTAAGATATTATTTGGAATGTATAATCGAGCTTGTGTAACACCAAATATTTAATTGACTGAAAAAATAATATAACCTTATTTATTTTAAAAAAAAGAAGAAACTATTTAGAAGACAAGGCATATTACCTAACCCTCAGAAACATACTGACATAAACTGATTATCTCGAAATGTGATAATAATGCTCTCATCGTAGTAGTTGAGTTGCAGACACCTGTTTCATATAATTTATGAAATATGATATAAAGTCATTTTTGCAAAGTATTTGTCGTTTACGGAGTTAAAAATAGTGACCGACCGAAGTATCGGTTTCGGCCAAAAAACGGCCGAATCTTGTGTTTGTGTCTGATATCTCCGAGAAGGAGGAAGTAGGCTACACGATTTCAGCTTGTAGGCTTGATCTCTTTCATGGAATTTAACACCCTTGAACTTAATGGTGTGTAGTATGTTATCTTAGTTTATTTAACTTAAATTATCATTAGATAAAACATGGATTTCTCTCATACTTTTGATATCTTTAACTGATCGAAAACTCCAAGTTAGGCGTAGTGGAAAAATATGATATTGGCAAACAGGGATGTACCACGTAAATTACATCAAGTCTTAACATGTAACGAAAGCATTATTTTCATGCAGAATTCTTTACTTTGAGCGTTAAGAACTTTTTGTGCATTTAATTATTTCTTTATTAATAATGAAATTTGATTTCTAAAAAAAATAAGAGAAACACAAAATAAGAATATATCCTCTAAATACTTAAATTTAAATTATTCGTTGGAGAAACCTGACAAGTCCACAGATTCGAATCAAAAGATAAAAAAACATTTTAGTCTGAAACCTTGTTATTAAAAAGGAGCTCAATTTGCATAAAATGGTGATAGTAGGTTTTGTTATTTGTCCTTGTATGAAATGAGCCTCCAGGTGTTTTATATTAGGGTTTTTTCGTTAATATTGGCGGTTAATCACAAATCAGGTTGGAATTTTAACTTTTATGCGAGCGACTGGAAAAAAAAAATTGACTTAAAGTTCTTTTCTAAACTAACGTTTCTGTATGTTTCTTTATTTATTCTGAATCTGTAACTATTCACCATTAATAAAAGAGCAGTTTATTAATGGTGAATGTCATCAAAAAACTCAAATCAAATTCACCATTACGCCATTGAACTCGATTTTTTGTCATGTTTATCAACTCTTTAACTCACACCATGATTACGTGATTGTAATCGATAATGAGTAATTATGTCTTAATGTAGTAAATGTAGTAAACGATAATGAAAAATTATGTCTTTTTTTTTATACTTAATATGATTTAAACACACATGGGTGTTTAATATATATATTTATCATCCCATTTCGCGGCAGCGAAAATTAGACATTTTAGAGCCTGAGATATTAGAAAAAGAAAAAAAAGATCCACGCCATCTTCACTCCAAATCCGACCTTGGAACCTCTGGATAGGATATGGGATCATTAATATTTAGTTGACTTCATTGGCGTCCGCAGGGTGGGAGTGTGCAATTGAAGTGAAAATACGAAACTGCACCCATAGAAAATACGAAAATGCTATTACGATGCTTACACTATCAAACGAGACAGTTATAGCAATTTTGGAAAAAAACATTGTATCCCAAAAAAGAGCGAAATGGTAACTATCTTCATTTTTTTAATCGGAACCAAGGATGAAACGAGCTTTATGAGCGGTTTTTCACCGATTTAAAGACATTAATAGCTCCTTGTAAATTTGGGGATCAAGAAAATAAATTATTAAGGACCCAAATAGTTCTAGGAATATTTGAAAAAATACCCAAGGAAGATTACCAAGAGAAGACTGGTCACTTGCCAAAACCATCTAATTTTGTAAAACTATAGAATTGGCAGAGGCCAACGTGAAACTGTTAATTACTAACAAAACTGATAAAGCAGAAACTTATTAAGTTAAGATACTTATTCTTAACGATTAAGACCAAAGTCGTCGGAGAAAACAATAATTTTACGCAACTCAAGCCAGCAAATTGTTGCTGCAATCGCCGAGGGTACAAGAATGCTTGGGGGCGCTGTCCTGCCTTTGGTAGGCAATGCTCTATTTGTCAAAAACCGAACCATATCGCAATGAAATGTTACTCTGGCACTAAAAATCGTGTCGGAGAGCCTGACATTTTAAGCTGGACTCCTTTTATGCTTATTCTTGTGATATGAGGGGATGAAAATTAATGGTTGGCGAAGGTGAAGGAGGTGACAGGGATGTAATTGTTACATTCAAACTGGACACAGGCTCCCAAGCAAATGTGATTCCTGTGGGATTTTTGGAGCCTATTCCTCAGACGCCAAGAATGGCTAAGAAAAATGTATCACTCGAATGTTTCGGAGGATTTTTTATTCGACCACTTGGGACTGTTTTCCTTCCATTGAAGAATAAACTCAAACGAATAACAGCAAGATTCATGTTGGTGGATGAAGAAAGAAGACCGCTTCTAGGCTTCAGGTTTTGTGTTGACCAAGGTCTGGTACGAGTGGATGAAGCTCTGATCATTCCAAATTCAACCGAATTCATAAAAAAAAAACCAAGATGTCCTTAACGGCTTTCTAAAACTTTCTAAAGATGCCACTCGCAGGGCCCATCCTTCTCGTAAGGTCCCATTCAAAATCAAAGAAAAATTTAAAAGCTGGTTAGATAGCTTAGTTGATAAAAAAGTGACAGTGGATGAGCCCGGTGAATGGGTCAATAGCCTTGTAATTGTTGAAGAGCCTGACTCGTCTTTACTTTTGTGTATAGATCCCAATAATTTAAAGGAGTAATGAGATTATGATGAAATACCAAACTCAGAGGAAATAAGATTAAAGCTTGCTAATAAGAGTCAATTTTGTTTATTTGATCTGAAACATGGTTTTCACTAACTCCACCTTGACGATGAGTCCAGTAAACTCTGCTGGACTCTCAGTATTGCCTGATTTTTTTCAAAAATAAGTACTTTGGTATTAAAAAAAATGTGTCTATTTTGATGACATATTGTACTTTGAGGAATCAGGAGAGGAACTTAAAACCACAGTTGATGAGGTGACATCTGTGGCCAGAAAATACAATATAAAGTTTAATGCTAAAAAAAATTCAATATTTTGTAGATGAGGTGTTTTCTAGTTGTCATAGAAAACTATTCCACATGGATTGAGTTGAGCCAATTGTAGGATAAATCTGCCACAGCTATAATTAAATTCCTTAAATCTATGTTTGTCTCTTTTGGAATCCCAAGGATTGTCATAGCTGATAATAATCCTTTCAACTCACTCGAATTTAGAAAGTTTTCAGATGAATGGAATTATAATATAGTTAGCTCTAGCCCTTATTACCCAAAAAGTAATGGCCTCGCTGAAAAGGCGGTTGGTGTGGTGAAATCCATGTTGAAAAAATGTTGTTATTGTTACGGGCTTCGGGTTCGATAAAATGAACAATTAACACTAGGACCATAATTTATTAATCAAATACTCACAATGGTAATTATGCCTTATTATTAGATACAAACCAGGCTGTGTATGTAGACTCTAATTACTTATAAAAAACCGCACGGGTTAAAACAAGAGTCTTTTCTACGACATACACTATCACCACAATAACTTATCACAATAAGGCTTACCACTTATCACACTAACCTATCCCTATTCACTACGAAGTGTACTCCACGGGTGTTGCCAAACAACTCCGTTGAGGCTTGTTAAAGCTGGTATTTATAAGCCTTAGGAAGATTCTAGAAGGTTCGGGGTTCATGTAGAACAAAGTCTTTGATCTTTGCCGGCAGCCCATGCCGCACCGAACAATGAACGTATTGTTCACCATAGGCGTTTTGTCGGACCCCGCTGGCCGCAACATTACCCCCTCCTTAAGGCTGATCTGTCCCAGATCAGGTCGTGAATGGGGTGGAGTAGGCTCAGGTGTTTATTCTTCTTCAGCTACCAGCAGGACTTTTCCTGTTTCATGACCGAGTGTTAGAGGCACAGCTACTTTCTTGACACTACCAGGCGGAGCCACCTTCAACGAAAGGACCCTGGCCGGTGAAACAGAGTAGAGCTCCACAATGCCAAACGTATTTGACATTACACAAACACCAGATGATGGGTTTGGGACCTGGCTTGGATCAATCCTTACAACACTTGCATTGGCAACCAGCACCTGTTGGGTGTGAGGGCCTAGACCAATGCTCTGCTCAACTAAGCTTCCGTTAATCGCACCCCGAGCAGCTGATGATTTGCTCTCATCACCATTCGATTTGAGTCCTACTTCCGCTGCTGGACTTTCTGCAGTCCCATGGGTAATATTGGGCTTAGGAGGAGGCCGTCCAGGTCCTCGAATGATGCCACTGACTGTCACTTCACTGTCAGTTTCTCTTTCCAATTTCAAGTTCTTTGCTAAGGGGTCACCATCCTCATCAGAATCAGTAACAGGCATTCTCCTGTTTAACATTTCAAGTTCCGCATCATCAGGCTTCATAGACCCACACCAAGCCTTTCCCTGTTTCAAGGTTCCTTGCTTGCTGTACCTGATTAGCCGACCACTGATTGAAAAGTTTCCAGAGTTTGTCACTTGATTGTTTCCAGCCCTCCCCGATATGGCAGTCCTCTGTCCATTCAAAGACCGCTCGGCCAAACTCTCCTCAAATGCTTCAAACAGACTCCGACAAGCCTCCAAGCTTCCAGCCGGCTCCCAGCCACTCTGTTCAGAAGGGCATCCCTCCCATCCAAGGGTGTATCCGGCCCTCCTCGATACGGCTGACCTCTGTCCATTCAAAGACCGCTCGGCCAAACTCTCCTCAAATGCTCCAAACAGACGCCGACAAGCCTCCAAGCTTCCAGCCGGCTCCCAGCCACTCTGTTCAGAAGGGCATCCCTCCCATCCAAGGGTGTATCCGGCCCTCCTTGATACGGCTGACCTCTGTCCATTCAAAGACCGCTCGGCCAAACTCTCCTCAAATGCTCCAAACAGACTCCGACAAGCCTCCAAGCTTCCAGCCGGCTCCCAGCCACTCTGTTCAGAAGGGCATCCCTCCCATCCAAGGGTGTATCCGGCCCTGCTCGATACGGCTGACCTCTGTCCATTCAAAGACCGCTCGGCCAAACTCTCCTCAAATGCTCCAAACAGACTCCGACAAGCCTCCAAGCTTCCAGCCGGCTCCCAGCCACTCTGTTCAGAAGGGCATCCCTCCCATCCAAGGGTGTATCCGGCCCTCCTCGATACGGCTGACCTCTGTCCATTCAAAGACCGCTCGGCCAAACTCTCCTCAAATGCTCCAAACAGACGCCGACAAGCCTCCAAGCTTCCAGCCGGCTCCCAGCCACTCTGTTCAGAAGGGCATCCCTCCCATCCAAGGGTGTATCCGGCCCTCCTCGATACGGCTGACCTCTGTCCATTCAAAGACCGTTCGGCCAAACTCTCCTCAAATGCTCCAAACAGACGCCGACAAGCCTCCAAGCTTCCAGCCGGCTCCCAGCCACTCTGTTCAGAAGGGCATCCCTCCCATCCAAGGGTGTATCCGGCCCTCCTCGATACGGCTGACCTCTGTCCATTCAAAGACCGCTCGGCCAAACTCTCCTCAAATGCTCCAAACAGACTCCGACAAGCCTCCAAGCTTCCAGCCGGCTCCCAGCCACTCTGTTCAGAAGGGCATCCCTCCCATCCAAGGGTGTATCCGGCCCTCCTCGATACGGCTGACCTCTGTCCATTCAAAGACCGCTCGGCCAAACTCTCCTCAAATGCTCCAAACAGACGCCGACAAGCCTCCAAGCTTCCAGCCGGCTCCCAGCCACTCTGTTCAGAAGGGCATCCCTCCCATCCAAGGGTGTATCCGGCCCTCCTCGATACGGCTGACCTCTGTCCATTCAAAGACCGTTCGGCCAAACTCTCCTCAAATGCTCCAAACAGACGCCGACAAGCCTCCAAGCTTCCAGCCGGCTCCCAGCCACTCTGTTCAGAAGGGCATCCCTCCCATCCAAGGGTGTATCCGGCCCTCCCCGATACGGCTGACCTCTGTCCATTCAAAGACCGCTCGGCCAAACTCTCCTCAAATGCTCCAAACAGACGCCGACAAGCCTCCAAGCTTCCAGCCGGCTCCCAGCCACTCTGTTCAGAAGGGCATCCCTCCCATCCAAGGGTGTATCCGGCCCTCCTCGATACGGCTGACCTCTGTCCATTCAAAGACCGTTCGGCCAAACTCTCCTCAAATGCTCCAAACAGACGCCGACAAGCCTCCAAGCTTCCAGCCGGCTCCCAGCCACTCTGTTCAGAAGGGCATCCCTCCCATCCAAGGGTGTATCCGGCCCTCCTCGATACGGCTGACCTCTGTCCATTCAAAGACCGTTCGGCCAAACTCTCCTCAAATGCTCCAAACAGACGCCGACAAGCCTCCAAGCTTCCAGCCGGCTCCCAGCCACTCTGTTCAGAAGGGCATCCCTCCCATCCAAGGGTGTATCCGGCCCTCCTCTCTCAATCCGCCAAGCGGCACCTTCCCATCTTCAACACTCACTTAAGGATCAAGGTCGAAGGGCTCTTCTTCTTCTTCTTCTTTATCACTTTGCGTAGCACTAAGAACCTTCTTAACCGAAATCTTAGAAGTATCACTATCAACTAACTTATTTTCTAAATTAGTAAAATATTCTGATAACGTATTTTTTAAATTAGAGAATAACTCCTTTTTATTTTCTAACAACACATTTTTCAATTTACTAAGTTCTGTTTCAAAAAGAACGTGATTTGGATCCTCTCCACTACTAATTAAAGCTTCCCTGAGCCTTTTGCAATTTTGAGTTGCAATATAGACTTGTTCCCAGAAGTATCCAAATCGCGTTCTTCTAATTCCCTTTTTAAATCTGCTACTTTCAAATCGCACAATCTTAAGCCACCGGTTGACATTTTAAATATTATATACAATTATCAAAATTAAAATTAACAAATCAAAACTTAAAGACTAACAACAATAAGTTGATTATAAACAAACAACGAAAAAAATAAATCTAATCCTATACACAGTTACTAAGATTTAAATTACAAATGAAATTCTCAACATTATAAACAATAAACTAAATTATTAAAAGAAACCAAAAAGATTAAATAAAACTCAAATATTAAATAAAATAAACAATATTCAAAATAGACAAACAAATTTTCAATAGCCTAAATTACAATAATTAACTAAAATAACAAACAGAAAAAATTATTTACAACAAACTAAATAAATACGCTAATGCTAAAAATATAAATACGCTTCTGACACCAGTTGTTACGGGCTTCGGGTTCGATAAAATGAACAATTAACACTAGGACCATAATTTATTAATCAAATACTCACAATGGTAATTATGCCTTATTATTAGATACAAACCAGGCTGTGTATGTAGACTCTAATTACTTATAAAAAAACGCACGGGTTAAAACAAGAGTCTTTTCTACGACATACACTATCACCACAATAACTTATCACAATAAGGCTTACCACTTATCACACTAACCTATCCCTGTTCACTACGAAGTGTACTCCACGGGTGTTGCCAAACAACTCCGCTGAGGCTTGTTAAAGCTGGTATTTATAAGCCTTAGGAAGATTCTAGAAGGTTCGGGGTTCATGTAGAACAAAGTCTTTGATCTTTGCCGGCAGCCCATGCCGCACCGAACAATGAACGTATTGTTCACCATAGGCGTTTTGTCGGACCCCGCTGGCCGCAACATTATGAAAACAATGATATAGAATTGTATTTATTAAATTATAGAAACTCCCCTGTTGCAGGACTCAAATATTCTCCATCCCAGCTCCTTCAAAGTGGAGTCCTCAGAACAAAGTTACCAATTGGTGGTTACCATCTAATTGAATTGTCTTGTGGTGACAGAAAAAACATTGTTTTTAAACAGGATAATGCTCCATGCCACGTTTCACGCAAAAGTAGAGAATGGTTCGAAAAACAAAATTAAGGTGCTTGAAAGGCCTCCTCAGTCCTTTGACCTCAATCCCATTGAGCACATATGGTCTAAATTAAAAATTTTGTTGGTATGCATAATTAAAAAATGCAGTTGGTAAACCTAACCCTATAAACACAGACAACTTTTTTTTTGTATTTAAAAGAAGAGTGGGAAAAATTAGACAAAGACGTTTGTTCAAAACTTGTGAATTCTATGGCAAAAAGGAAATGTGTGGTGATAAAAGCCAATGGCTTGATGACCAAATATTAATTTGACTTTGTTTTATCTTTTAACAAATTATGTTATGATAGTAGATGTTCTTTTTTCCCTCTTTAAAAGTGCCTAATACTTTTGGCCAAGGCTGTCTGTATATATGCATTATATATATAAAATTATGAAGTCTTTGAAGCAGGTAATGCATTCGCATGCATAATGCATTGTATATATATATTTCTTTGTATATATATTAGTTTTATTAGTATTTAGGATTTAACAAATAATCTGTATAAGATAAATGAGTATGCTGTGTATTAGCAGCCCAATACAATTGGGCAGCATCACTTTTTTCAATAGTGTTTCTCCATGTCCATGTTACTTAATTTTACAGGTGAGCATAAAAACTGCTTCATACCTCAACAGTTTATTTTTAAATGTTTGTTTAAATGTATAATTTAATTAAGTTTTTTTTTCTCTTTATGATATAGCACTGGTGTTTGGTCAAAAGGCGTTAAGTCATCGAATGTGAAGTTTAAACAACGATTTACCAAGCTATTGAAAATCATTATAAATTCTTTCTCATTGTATTTCTTTATTCCAGAATAATAAATGAAACTATATTCTTTCAACAGAGACTGTAATAAATTATGAATAACGAATAAATCATAGTGAATTATGAATTTTAAGAAGACGAGACAAAAAAAATTTATGACTTAAGCCCTTTTGACCAAACATGAATGATATAATATATTAATAAGGATTTATGTTTTTTTTTTTTTTGTTTTTTTTAAACAACTTTATAAATTATAAAGAAATCAAATATTGTAAAGTACTGGTCTATAGCGATCATTAAAATCAATATAAATAACCAAACTTTTTTAATTTGAGCTAGGGAATGAGCCATAATATAACGACGCAGCCATTCAAATCATGAAATAAATTAACATCACTAGGCTGCACACATATAGACATGCGTGGTCCTTCCTTATCATGTAAGCAGCTGTGGGTCATCGTTCAATTAGCCATCGTAGCATAAAAGAACGTTAAACAAAAAACAAACAAATAAGTAGTTGTGTCAATGGCCATCTTGCTTTTTTCCCTTTTGCTTGTTAATGGAAACCTTATTTTACACCTTTACTGTTACAAACTTTACAATTGGTTCCCTGAAAAGGAAATAAATTTGACTAACGACTTATTTACTGGGATGACGGGTATAATCAGCTTGATTAGACGATATTGACACAACCACTCACAATACCAACCAGGTGATACCTCTCTTAAGGCCTATTTACACTCATCAGTGACGGCACCGGCACGTAATTCGTCCGGCGGATTAAAAGATATTCTTCCATGTATTTCAGATGGGTCTGTTCACACACAACTGGCACCGTACCGTATCAGTGAAGCCAGTGATCCATTAGTGAAATTCAAGTTAGTGCTCTCCGATATTTTTATTTTATCACTGACGGTATTTTCAGTATTAATAAAATGAATGACGAAAAACTAAGTTATATTAGTCTAATTTCTCTATAGTTGTTTATTGAATAATTTATTCTCTAATAAAAAAAGATTTCAATTTAATATAATTACAGTAAAATAATGCCTAGGTTTATATTTTGAATTAATTGTAATATATAGCAAACTAATATATCATTTTAATGTTTAAATTTACAAACAAGCCCAATGGCTCGCTCAGTCCATATCATATAACTATTGGTCAGAATTTTATGTCTGCAGATCTTTACGATTTTTTAATGTAAGTCTGTAATAGCTTATAAAATAACAAACATAAATTATTATGGAAAATATATTTCCATTGTTTTTGTAGTTATAATTATTTTAAAAATCGAAAAATGGCAATTTATAAAACAAAACGAAATGGGTGTAATGTTGCATTTTCACTTTTGATTCTGCAACAATCTGAGAAAAAGTGCGAACAGGTGCCGGTTACGTTACGGATATGTGGGAATCGAAAGAGCTGTGGGATTACCGGAAGTACGAGTAGAATCACGGGCCTGTGCCGTCACTGATGAGTATGTGGCCTTTATTCAGATTATTGCTATGGAAAAACACCAACAATAATTATTTTATTTTATTTTTATTATAAACTATTTCTGCAAAAAAGAAGATAGTAGCCATAGACAATCCAACAAAAAGAATATAAAATACAGACTGGAACTGAGAAATGGTCAACTTTGCGTAACCCATTGTAGGTGGTTTTGTTTTAGCCATAACCTCTAACATGTAGGAATCTCCCTCCACCATGTTCATCCCATCCATGTGCCTCGCCAAATGACCAGTCTCGATTATTCTTCTCAAATATCTGTCAAATGAAATAAAAGTAAAGCATTAACGTGATCAGCTATAGAAATTGTAACAATGAGTGGCATTGATTTGATTAATATTCATGAGCATAAGTTAAATCGTTACTCATCATCCATTCATTACACGTCGTATTTTCAACCATCACTCAACACTCTCAAAGAGAAAACAGTTTTCTCTGTGATGTATTAATTTCGAGTTATAAGCAGAAATCTAAAGAAAAATAAACTATATTTTCCATTTTAGAGGAGTAGGAACATTCCATTTGTACAGCTAGCCTAATCGAATCGGCAGACTCTAATTATTATAAAGCTAATAATTAATGTCAATAATAATGCCGATTTTTTCTAACGGGCTCTCTTTTTCATTGATTTTATCATGGATTTAAAAAAGGAAAATTTCTGGATCCGCTACTGATTAACTTATTATGTAGTACTTGAGGAAGATAAAATCCTTTAATCCAATAATCATAACAATATTAATGACCTATTAGTGTCTTATTGATGGTATTGATGGAAAACTTCGTTAATCATTATAATCATCCTCATCATAATAATAATCGTAATAATAATAATCGTATCATAATAATAATCATTGTCCTTACATATTAACTGCTGGAGACAGTTGAGATCCTGGGGCGAACGCATAAGTGGTGTAGAAATTAGCCAACTTCTCACTGCTCAATTCAAATCCAGACAGCAAGTCTGATTTCCAGTAATCTTCAATCATTACAAAATACCTTTTCCCAATTGCCTTTCCTAAATTAAATATTTATATACAAAAGATTTAAAATATTATTAATTTAATATCAGTTAAATGATAATAAACAAAACTGTACAACCCTACAATCCTTGGAGGTACTGTGTATCTTGACAGATGTACCTCGGTCAGCGGTCGTGAAAGGAGCGACTACACTCAACTGCCAAGTTTTCATTTAATTTTTCACTTAAGAGTACCCACCAAGCCTCTATGCTGGTTGGTCTCAGGGACATTAAATACAATTCTTTTACATAACGATATCAATGCGTTATTCGATTACAGAAGAATAATTATTGGAACAATCTCTCGCGGTAGGTGTCCTTATCATTCTATACCGGAGTATTAGGGGTCAGTGTTCTCACATCTGCTGGGGATCAACAACTCTCACTTTCTCGAATATTTTTGTTAATGCTGTAACTTATTTCTTTTTGTTTTTTTCTTCTAATTTTTAATAGTATTAAAATAAAATGGCTTATAGAAATGAGGATACAATGACTGCAATAAAGCAGGGTACAATAGAAACACAAACATCGATCCAAAAATTAACCAACACCCCAAAAATAGCTCTAGAAGAAATCTCCTCTTTACGATTAAGCATCTAAATTGATCTAGTGAATCAAAAAGACAATGAAACGAAGTAGCGTAATTAAAATTTTCATAAATAGTTATTTCAGCATTCAAGTATGTTATTTTTTATTGCCCATTCCAAAAACAAAAAGAATGTTAAAAGTAGTATTTAATTTTTTCTCGTACCACAAACTGAAAAGAAAAAGTACGATAGCAAACGAAGAGAAAGGATGAACAGTGATCCTGTCTTATAAAAAAAGATTAAAGAGAAGGAAAAAAAATATAACACAAGAAGAGGCAGAGCAAACAGATGACTGGACATGAATGAAAGGGAGATCATGACATGATTTTTTTTTTTTATTCTAAATTTTATTTGTTGATTTTAAACAATGCGCAATACGGTTTTAATGCTCGATGAATCGAATTGGAAAACCAAAAAATCAAATTCAGAATCGAAAGAGTGGGGGGAGAACATGAGCAGTCTGTTAGTTATCGACGTATTTCAAGTACTTGTTGAAACAAACCTTCACAACCTTCAACCAATAAATAAAATCAAATAAAAATAAATAATTCAATAAATTTTCAACAATAGATTTAAATAATGATATATAATATCAGCAGAATATTATATCGCAGTTGTTTTCAGAAAAAAATTAAACAGACTTTAAAGAAAATTCCAACGGATTCGAAATACACAGACCAAGCCTATGTATAAATGACCTTCCAGTGATAAACTTTCCTATTGCCCTGTATGTAGAATAAAAATGGAGGCTTTAAATTAGGCTATTTTAGTGCATATATACAGTGATTTATATGTATATGAGGAATACTAACCCCAAAGTACAAACTTGTCATTTTTTAGCAATCTCATATGTTCTTCCTTGTCTTTTATCAATATAAACCTCTTGATCCACTTTTTATGCCATGGATTCTACAAAAGAATGATAACTTATATTGTATATGTTTCAATAATGCTTAAATTCCTTATTTCATTAAACACTAAATTCCTAAATTATGTGGTCGGTATAACGCCCAAGTGAACTAAGCACCAAACTCCGTATTTTGAAAAAACTGAAGTTAAAGTTTGAGTTTTGCTAAGTAGGGTTATTTACTTCTAATACGTTTGAACCGCATATTTTACTCTGGCTCTAAGAGCTATTATTCAAATACAAAGAAACATGATTATAAAAAACATCAATAGGTATATTTTTAAATTTATTAAGCTAGTTTGGCGCTTGGTACACTATGGATTTAAACCGACCATATTTATCTCTTTAGCTCCATAATATATTTATAAATCATTTTATGGGTTCATAAAACTCATCATCATAAACATTTTAAAATATTTAAGAAACACAGACCCATGTTAAATATTGTATGATCACAGCTCCTTTTTAGTTGCTACTTTTAATTAATAAGTTGCTTTCTTGGATAAAGCATTTTGTATCCATTTTCAAGAATTTTTCATAAACATAATGCTTTATTTTGAAGATTCAAAGATTTGCGGATTCTCCATCAGATCTACGACTTATATTTCTTCGTTTAAGTTAACTGGATCAGAACCAACAGGGTTTTTTTTTCGAAAAAAAATAGGTTATTTTTTTAGGCACAACGCAACATTTTACGAATTAGTAAATGTTCTGCCATATTTTTTTTCTGACCTTGCGACAACTTCAATAGTCAAATCTAACAAAAGTGGCACTTATCACAGGCGGATACTCTGTGATATTCTATTCCAAGAAAAAAAATCTGGTGCGTGCGCACAACACAACTTTCACTTACCAACTTACTTAGATTAGAAATTAATTTGTTTTGTTAATTTCCATTACGCAAAGTTACACATTTTTCCTCATTCATTTCTTATTTTTGTTTTCATTTGCTCAAAAAAAACAAATCACTAATTTCTTTTATCTATATAATTAAAGATGAAATTCTGTTTGTTTGTTAGTTCTTTATAGAAATCCATACCGTTTGTCCTATATCCTCTAAATTTCGCTCAGTGGTTCTTTGATAGGCTCGAACACCTGTCCATATTAAAATTGCATAACTTCAGCCAATCGATCGTTTGAGTAGATAAAATGGTCACTCTTTATTTCATTTAGTTACTATGAAACAAATAATCTCCATCTCGTATTTAGCCATTTCTTATTTTTAGGCGAAACGAGAGACATATAATTTCTCCCTATAAACAAATACAAAGGTACTTTATAGGAAAACAAAAAAGGCCCCTTCCCCATTTAAGCCCCCTCAGAACATTTTAATAATAATAAAGCTTACCTGATAACACCTAATTTTCATTAAACACGAGGAATTTGATGAAAATCGTTAAAGCCGTTTTTCAGATAATCGAAAAAAAGGTAAACATTGGTAAAAAAAGTTATAATATAAAGTGCCCCCTCCGTTTCACCAATTTTGATGAAATATTGGGTATCACATCTTTGTCACATACTTACATCAAATACCCAGTTTGATCAAAATCGTTAAAGCCGTTTTTGAGTAAATAAAAAAAAACACGTGAAAATGATATAAAATTTACTGAGTAAAGTCCCCCCTCCGGTTGATCAATTTCGATGAAATTTTTACAGTCATATCTAGGGCATATACATACATCAAATATCCAGTTTGATCAAAATCTTTAATGCCGTTTTTGAGTAAATAAAAAAACACATGAAAATGATATAAAATTTACCAAGTTAAGTCCCCCCTCCGGTTGATCAATTTTGATGAAATTTTTACAGTCATATCTCACATCAAATAGAGCCGTTTTTGAGAAAATCTAAACATAAAAAAAAAAAAACATAAAAAGTTATTAAATAAAGTACCCCCTCCCTTTGAGCAATTTTGATGGAATTTTCGCTGTCACATCACGGGCATATACATACACTAAATACCCCAAATCAGGTTCGCACGGTTTATAGTTTTTGAGCTAGTCTGTTCACACCCACCCACACACACACACACACACACACACACACACACACACACACACACACACACACACACACACACACACACACACACACACACACGCACGCACGCACGCACGCACGCACGCACCCACGCATGCACGCACGCACGCACGCACCAACGCACGCACGCACGCACCATTTTGCGGGACTTGTTTATTTCGACTCAGGGGACCCCAAAACGTGTATTTCCGTTGAAAACCGGAAGTCGAAATTTTTCAAGATCGCAATACTTCCACTTACTATATATTTCATATATAGGTAAGTGAAAGTAATAATATTTGAACAGAAAAAAATGATTTATAAAAAACTGCATTATTTACTCTATATATTAAATTTTAGTACTTAATACTTACTCTTAAATTTAAAATTCGTTCGAAATCTGGTAGATAGGTTAACCCCCAGAAATATCCACCTTCCACGAGTCCTTTGACGGTTTCCGGCCTACGGTACAATTCAGGGGTAGTAAGATGCGAGATAAGAGAGCTCCCAAAACTAGTCATAAATACAAAAGTTGTGACGGCCCAGCAACTTAGCAGCAAACGAACTGGCCCTGGATTCTTATGATGTGGAATATTAGCATCCAAAGATATTGCTCCAAAGGTCATTAAGCTGCAACTTGATATAATTCGCCATTCTACGAACATTAGAAATTATGAGTGCACATAAAAGTAATTTAAGAAAACATTTAAAGTTCTAAACAATTCATACATACATAAATGGATGATGGAATTTAACAAATACGATTACTATTAGTGGCAACGAGTTCTCTCGGAAACGTTATAACAGTATATAAGAGAAGTAAATTATAAGAGTAGTCACCTATCGGAGTTTTAGTTTTAAAGAAACTAAGAAAAAAATAATGAATTAAAATCCCGAGAAGGAGCAGGAATTCACGATTTCAGCTTGCATGCTCGATCTCGTTCATTGCTTTCATCTCCCTTGAATTTAGTGGTATATATTATCTGTTTTTTTAGACGGATCACTTTTTCTCTCACCTCATCAAAACCCCCCTGGATCACTTTTAAACTTTACAAAAACTTCAAAATTTTGCCCTTTTCCCATTTCAACCATGAAGAAACAGTTCTATACATGTTTAAACTAGATTAAATTCGCAACTTAAACTGACTCAGTAGTTTAAATAGCTTCTGAGATACAGTTTTTTAAATTAAGTAATCACCAGACCACAATTTTGTATTCCATCTGCTTTATGATGACAGATATTTACTTTTCATATTAGGCCATCATATGTACAAAACTTAGTATGAAATGAACCACTTTTTTACACGGTTCTGGGATTTTGCTGTCGTCTCGTTGTAAGCTAACCACCCCACCAAAGCTCTCCCCCCTCCTCCGTTACACCCTCCCAAATGCTAAATTGAATAAATTTATATTATACTGACTATATAAGACACATTATTGAGGATATTAAGACAACTGCATGTGATGAAACACGAAAGTAACTTAAAAAATTATTAGAGATGAGAGATGGTCAACTGTTCTTCAATTACGATAGGTTAAATAATGGTCAGGATTTTCAGTTTACAATGATATTTATTATGGTAAGCCAACGTTTCGATCCAGCTTGTGGATCTTCATCAGGGCTACTACTGAGTCCAGGTACCTGGACTCAGTAGCCCTGATGAAGATCCACAAGCTGGATCGAAACGTTGGCTTACCATAATAAATATCATTGTAAACTGAAAATCCTGACCATTATTTAACCTATCGTAAAAAATTATTAATTTATTTTGAAAATGGCAAACATTGAAAAGCTGTATCTCAGAAGCTATTCAGTCAACTGATCTTTTTTTTTCCTCAAATCTATGTGAATTTACTCTAGTTCAGAAATGTGTTAAGTAGTTTTTGTAAACGAGCTTTTTCTATGTTACACTATTTAGATGAATCGCGAATTTTGAGATTTTTCAACTGGCAGTTGTTTTTATTGAAATCTCTGATAGAGTTTTAATGATAAAAAACGATGATGTGCATGATAATGTAATCTGGGGTCATAACTTGTTAACTTCTAATATAATAAACATATATTTTTTATTACTTGAAAAACTGAAGACAACAACAAACTTTTAGATGATAAAAGCCATCTATATCGTTCCCTATTCATAATATAACCTCGAAACCGTTCTGAACTCGACAATTCAGTGGCGTACCTAGATCATTTGGTCCCAGGTCGGATTTATTCCCGGTTTATTAATTTTATTATCAGTTTATATTATTTATTACTTTGAGATAATTGTTTATTTTTAGCAGCAGTTGCAACTTTCACAGATAAAAGGTATTTAAAAAAAAAAAAAAATGACCGTTTGAAAATAAAATACATTAATTTTACATACGGTGTCAGCTAAGTCCTAAATTTTATTTATTTGTTTTTTTATGTAATGCCATAATCATTATGTACGTTTAGTAATGACCAAGGCCCGTATTTTTATGCAATTGCATATTTTCTTTGCGTGCTTCTTTAAAATAGCGGACCAGATATAATGACGAAATAGCGTACGCAGTTTTAATTGGCCAAATTTTATTTTGCATATTTGATGATCTAATAAAGTAAATTATTTTAATTAATTAATGATTACTGACATTTCCGACTTTACATCTCCCTTCTTAGAAAATAAAAATATAAATCGCATCACAGGCCATGTTGGAGAAGCTTTGAAAGAAAAAATGAAAGACGTTTCTATGAAAAATTCAGGGGTTAATATTCTGGAAATATAAATAAAATTTTAAACAGGAATAATCCCATTGTTCTCAGCGACATTGACAACGACCCAATTATTTTTGGTGCTTATAAATTTGCTCCAAACACATCATTTTTGATAGAAGGTTAGGATCCACAGACATAAATTTAGAAATGCATTTAATAATTAATTTTAATTCAGATAATGTTATTGATTAATTCACTTGTTTTATATATTTTTACATTGATTGTTAATTTAGTTATCTTGATTCTTCTGAACTAGTTAGTTTGAATTATTTTTTTATTTTAGTTCAAATGCGTTTAATGTTATCGGAAATATTGGTTTCTTTAAGATTCAACAAAATTTAAAATCATTTGGTTTCATTTCTAAATTGTCTTCTCCACCTTCTTTCCTGTGAAATATTTTATGCACCTTAGTATCTTTGAATATTACAATAGTTTAATAGCATATTTTTAGAATTTATGCTGCATATTTTGACGAATTTGACTGCTGATAAAAATCCGGGCTCTAGTAATGACCCAAGAGAATATAGTGCTTTAAACAACTTTTAAAACATATAACTTGTGTTTATGTGTGGTAAAAAATAATAAAATATTGAAATGTGGTTTTATACGAAACAGTTACTTTTACGTGTGGAGTTTTTTTTATCGCGGATTCGGTTAGCGCAGTAGGAAATCAAAAGGACTGCGAAGATGTTGATGAAAGCGGCGAGTGAAAGAAGAGCCCAGAGTGACAACGGATAGTGCTTGAAGAAGGAAAGCCAGATGGCATTGGAGAAGGTAGGCCTCCTGATCAAGTGCCGCAGGCTCACTCTGGAGATGGGGATGCTCAAGGGCAGCGACTCGTACTTATCGATAGTCAACCAGATCGACCCTATGGCGATATCGGCCTCTTCCGATAGCAAGACCCTGAAGAGTCCCGCAGCCCAGGTACCGTTGGGCAACTTCAATCCCCACTTGTCATGGATTATCATCAACTTCCAGGTTATGTTCATCAGGGGCGTCAGCATCGAAAAAATGTTAAGGTCGATGCCTTTGATCCAAGCTGAAACAAAGAGACTAAAATGTTTATCAAAAGAATATAACAATTAGGTATAGTGCTATAAATATCCTTTGACGCAAGCAATGATTATAAAATAAATATGTTCTGATGAGCATATGAGGAAAGAATTATTACATTGAGGGTGGCCACTCGACATTTTTGTAGTTTAGAGTATGTAGTTGGTTTTAAGATTAAGACTAAAGATAAATCAGAAGACGGTGGAACAGAAAATGTAAACAATTAAGTAAATCAATTTCTTTCATTATAATTAGATTGAATATCGTAGTTAACAAAGATATTGCGTACAATTTATAAGATAGGATCAAAAATCATAACACAAAGGTTTCTCATTAAACCGGACAAGATGTAGCCAAAGTTTTCTTCAGCCTGTATTGACAGAACTAATTAATTCTAAATAACCTTAAAAATTGCAGCGAAAAGTTTTGAATAACCCTTTATTTGATAAACTTTAATTTCTAATTCATGCGAAAGATCCTGGGGCAAAATAGCCGGCTACGGCAATAAAACTTCAACTATGATTGCCAACCTCACAATATGATGTAGAAACTTCTCAATGAGAAAGCCCAGTTCTTCAATAAGGCCAACCCCTCCCCCATCCCAAAAAAAGGAAATAGAGTTTTACTCAAACTAAATAATTGAATAAAATCACTCAAAATTGTTGCGTATATGTCGTTCTCTATATTCAACTAAGAGCATATGCCCTTCAATATAGTTCCTTCAAACTGCGTGCCTATGTCGGCTGCATGGCCTCCCCTTAGGTGTTGGTATAATCACATGCACAAAAGCACGATGTACCTACTTATAGTGTGTATAATTATTTTTAATATATAAAATAACCTATTATACAGTATTTTATTATTTTATGGAATGTTATAATATTTAAATAATAAGTAATATAATTATGTTATATAAATTAAAAAATAATTATAGCCAACCTGGATGACCTTTCTCATCAACAGGACCGTATTCTGTGAACATGGTAACATTAAAACCAGCAACAGTGATTTCACGGCCCTTGAAATTCATTATTGGTTTCTAAAAACAATATAAGCATTTAATCATAATTTATCGAAACATAAATAGTACTATTGAAAAGCCAAAAATAAAACAAAATTAGCAGGGGTTGTTTTTTATATAACAAGGGACAACTTTGCCACAGCTGTTTGTTTTTGTTTAAATGATATTGCATGAAGATTTTTATGAGTCTCCACAACTCTCCATTGATCTGAATTTCTAGTTTCAAACTCAGCGAAAACATTACGGTTGATGTAAACATGTATAAGTAAAAGTTAAATAGTGGACGGACAAAGTAACCTTGGAAACGAGGCAGTTATCAAAAGTGTTAAAACGAGTATAAATCACAGCGTTATAATTGTGAATAAAATTAACTTCAAAAACTTATCACTTATTATGCAAAAAAAACCTTTGACCTTATTACCTACATGCTACTTTTCTTGAAATTTCAAGCTTCGAAGAAACTGTTAACTTTTTCAGCACCAAAGTTGAAATTATCACGTTTCATGATGAAGAAGTCGTTTATGTAAACAATATCTTCCATTTTTTATTTAGTCAACACCCTTCCCTGCTTTTCTGCGACATTAACATATAACGCGAACTTTAATACTGCGCAATTGTTATTCCATTTACTTAGTGGATTCTAGCTTTTCTTCGTCTTTCAACTGTTCTCCTCTCTCCGGTGGCCTTGAAGGAACTGGTCTCCTTCTACCAAAATGCGGAGGGAACAGTGCTATTTTCCACACGTACACAAGCTTCTTTTAGTAAGGGTAGCCACTCTCATCATCTAGCTAAGAAACTGAGGAAAATCAGTCTCCGAAATGATAAAGAACCGCAGTCTTCCTCAACAGTTTGGCCCTTTGTGTCTCAAAGGCAGTTTATCAGATTTTTGATATAAATTTATCATAGCATATTTATGAAAGTATGATCAGCAGTTTCTAAGACACCGCAGCTTGGGTATAGATGTTTGTGGGCCGATGTTAATATCGATGTTTTTAGTAGTTTACCTTTTTTTAACATCGTTTAACGTTTAACATCGTTGTTTTTGACGAAAATAAAGATGTTTTTAAAACCGATGTTTTGAACCAAAAAAAATATGTTTTAACAATAACCCGTTTGTTTTTAACATCATTGTTTTTTACAAAAACAAATATGTTATAACATCGATCTTTTGGACAAATAACCACAATATATATGCTCTTAACATCAATGGTTTAACTATCCCTAAGATGTTTTTAACATCGATGCTTTAGAAAAAACAAATATGTTATAACATCGATGATTTTGACACAAACAAATATGTTTTAACATCGAGGTTTTGGACAGACACCAATATACTCGTATATATGCTCTTAACATCGATGTTTTAGCTATTTACAAAGATTACAAACAATAATCAAGTTGTTATTAACATCGATGTTTTAAAAAAAAAAACAATTATGCTTTAACATTGATGTTTAAACAATAACAAAGCTGTTTTTAACATTGTTTTTTTTTTAATGAAACAAATATGTTTTGACATTATAGGTATTGGATATAATATATCCAATATAATGTCAAAACATATCATAATATTATTACCTCTGTTCTTCCTACACTTTCTTGTTTCTGTAAGATTTTTATCTTTAAATAAGTTAATAAAATATGAAAACGCAAAACCATAGTATCCTAAGTGAATTACTTATTTAATGCAGCTGCTCCAAAATCATTTGAAATATTTACCAGAAATACGATTTTCTGTATATGCTTTGGAAACGACATCAATGTATGAATATGTTTGGGTCCTAATTGTTGAATCTTTAATAAATGAATATGAAAAAGCAACTAGGTATGTCGAAAAAATCGATGTTTTTTTACATTAATTATAAAAAATAAACATGCTTTACACTTAAACACCGATTTAAATACGTTTGGGCACTAATGTGTTAATACAAAAAGAATTTATAAATTAAAAAACATCGATGTCGAAAATGAGAAAAACTGTTGATGTCAATAGTAGCAACATGACATGTCGCTCCACTTTCAATTCAACATCTGCATGCACTCTCATCACTGCATCACCCATTTGTAGAACCTTATTGTCTTGGGTTGCTTGCCTTTTCAAGAACCGTTCGTAGTCTGGTTAGGATCAAATGATCAATAGCCTTATCCTCCTTATCACCGGGAGGAGATAGATGGGTCTTTACGAATTGGGAAGCTTCTTTTCCTTGTCTCCTCCGTTGTAGATGCTTCTCAAGTCGGGAATCTTCTAATTTTTTGGCAAGCATTCTTTATCAAGGCAATCATCAAAGATTCCTAACATTTTCTTGTCATTACAAGGAATACTATTCTTCAAGATCGCCACATCTGTAGCAGAGAATTCTAGCCCGACAGGTTTTTTTGCTTATCCACGGCCATATGAAAATCATATATATCCCATAGTGGACAGTCCAATACCGGGCGGTATGCCGTGGCAAAGTTGTCCCTGGTGGCCAAGTTGCAGTAGTTTACGGTACTTCCAAATTTAATAAAAATTTAGAGAACGCTTTATTTTTTATTTTTAAAGAAGTGATATTTCTTTATACTCTCATTTGAGTTAAACTATTGCACAATAAATCATTTTAATTTATTTATTTAGTATAGTTGTCAGTATATAGTAGTCACTTTTTTCCGCCATGTTTCTTTTTCTGTATTCAGTTTTACTTCATAAAATTTCCTCTCTAATTGATCAAATTTGTATGTATGGTGACCATCTGTGATTAGCGCTTCTGATTCGCCGAATAAATATGTCTCTTTCTAAAAAACAATAAGATGTACTTTAAAAAAAATTAATAAACTAAATTTTTTTTAAAATAATATTTCTAAAGTTATTTAATTACAAAATAGTTTAATCAAATTCGTTAGAGACGTTTTTGAGAAGACAAAAAAAAAAAAAAAATTGAAGATGAGGCAGAATTTATTAAATAAAGAGCCCCCTCCGTTGGACTAATTTTTATGAAATTTTTTTGTCACATCGTGGGCATATCAATACACCAAATACCTTAACCAATAAATTTCATGTTCGTACGGTTTATAGTTTTTGAGCCTATCTTTACACACACACACACACACACACACACACACACACACACACACACACACACACCATATTTCCGTTGAAAACCGGATGTCGAAATTTTTCACGATCGCAATACTTTCCCTTACTATATATTTCATATATAGGTAAGTGAAAGTAAAAATAGAGAACAAATTATTTTAGTAAAATAAAAACAAAGTGTTATTGAGATGATCCAGTATTAGTTCTACTGTTAAATGGAAATTGGAATGGTTCTCGAAAGTGGATGGGGAAGAGGCATGTTAGGAAAGAATTCGAGAAGCGCATTGGAGCGAACAACAAAGGAATTCTTAAATACAGTGGTATATAGCTCAGAAGTACAAGATCTTATGGAAAGTGGGTGGATGGAAGACCTGAATTGCAGGATGTTGTATAGCGATGGTAGCGATATGAAGACCGATGGTTATTGCTATTTGGAAAAGGAATATGCCATGGAAATATTGTCTCCTGAAGGTGGGGAAGAGCTACCCGAATTAATGATAACAATGAGAGATACTGGAGCGTCTTGTGTTCCAATTAAGAAATTTTTCAAAAGTATTCATAATTCCTCCAGAAGTACAGGAATTTAATTAAAAAGGAATATATAGCAAAAAATAATTAATATTAATTTCTTGTCGTAGGTCCTGGATAAAAAATATACTCCTAAGAGACAGAGTTTATCATAAGACTAGATAGATAACATAAATGTGCAAAATTACTCGCCTTTACCAAATCTTCTAATTTTGAATCTTCACAGTGTAAGTAACATATGATTCTATTATCGTAATATTTTTTAATAGCTGCTAACATTTTCCTTAAATGAACGGTATCAGTAGCAAAAAGAACGAATCCGTTGCAATACTTGCTAGTTTGATTTATCATGATTGGAAATCTCAATGCAGGAAGAATTTTGTAAAATTCCCATGGAATATCACCGAACGAAAAAAATTGAATACAGGAAAAGTCTTCGAAACTGTAATTCATTATCTGAGACAAATTTTGAATATTTGCATTATTACAGAATCGACAGACTCCAAACAAACGCGAAGACAGTAACACGAAACAAATTAGCATTTTAAACCGATTCATCATTTTATCGGATGGTATTCTTTCACTGGAAAATCGGTTTAAACCAACCTTAATGACAATATCAGCTAAACGACAGCAGTTTTAATAGAGACGCTTTCGCTAACGAGGAATCAACTTCTCTTGTTCAATTAATGAGGCTCTCCACATTACAAAAGGAAGTAATGAGAAACGCAGTAAAAGAAGAACTAGGGGATAAAAAACAAGTGACGTGTTGTTACGAATGAACCAAACAGGACTGCCATAGAAACTATATTGAAAGCCTAGAACAAACTGCTACAGTAATTATAACAAAGTTCTAATTTAACAACAATAACAAAAACCATAGAAAAATGATAATTATGTTGCCATAATAGTTAAGTAACTTAAAATAATTACTATTAGCCTGAAACGTCTATTAAAATGAAAAACAAATGTTATTTTTTAACAGACTTCGAAAGAAAGAGGTTACTCGGTCGCGAGTTCGCGTCTCGAGGTGGCGCTCGGACAGTTCGCTTCCTAGGATTGTTTAATGGGAGTAAAAAATCCTTGGCTGTGCCGTCCCTCGGATAAGACGTAACTTGGAGGTCCTGAGCCTGTACAATGTCAGGTACTCGTTAAAGAACCATATCCTAATAATACCTGGATAGGCAAAATTTAGGACTCCCTCTGTACCATGATCAAATTAGCCTTAGTAGCATAAAGGGACGATAAAAAAACAAAGACCAAACACCAAAGAGGAGGTTACTCAATTCGATAAGTTTTTTTACTTTCACTTACCTATATATATATATATATATATATATATATATATATATATATATATATATATATACCTATATACTAAATACTCTAATATTACTTTAATTTCTAAAAACATTGAAATTAAATGGGAAAATACTAAAATCTACTGTTCTTACTATAATTCTACATTTCATGTATTTATACGTTTGCCTATTCGCGATCAATCTTATAATGGATTTCTAATAATTCCAGTACCAATGTACATAAACAATACCTTTAAACAATTAAAATTAGATCAACAATTAGCTATTAAGAAAAATAATAATTATTTTCGTGCAGATTGCATATTTAATAATGAATACTGTTGTAAAAATATGAGAGAAACATCAAATAAGTGTATCCTAAATATATTTAATAATTCTAGTTTTACCTACTCCGGCAGCTGCCCCCCCCCCTGGAAGGCTGGATGCAATAATTTTTTAAGCTTTTAAGGAGGGAAGCAGTAATAGAATAATTTTTTTCAAGCAAATGAATTTAATAACTTAGTTGATAAAGCACTGCTATAATTATACATAATTTTGGTTTCATTCACCTTTTCCGCGGTAAGATGGTACAACCTGAACGACCATAGCTTGCCCCCCTAGTTTTGATCCTGGGTACGCCCTTGCAACTTACTCTAATGTTCCAAAACTATCACCAGTTGTAACCAACTATGAGGTACAATACCAACCATGGTCAAAATATTGTAAATCTAGCAATCCAGGAGTATTGCGAGATCTTCCCACAGGAGGAGTTAAGGTAGCTCGCTGATGCACAGATCCTGTCTCCATTCCTATATATCCGGTCGTCTCCTTGACCGCTTGTTCCATCAATGGTAGATAATCTCATAGTAATTATGTCCTAAAGATAGTTTATAGTCTGTACTTTGTGTTTTTCAATAAAGTTCTTTTTAAAAAGTGATTCATTGATGAAGATTATATGTATATGATACATGTATATATATATATATATATATATATATATATATATATATATATATATATATATACATATAATATAATCTCATAGTAATTATGTCCTAAAGATAGTTTATAGTCTGTACTTTGTGTTTTTCAATAAAGTTCTTTTTAAAAAGTGATTCATTGATGAAGATTATATGTATATGATACATGTATATATATATATATATATATATATATATATATATATATATATATATATATATATATATATATACACCGGCGCGCCGATGCTCGCGATATTTTTTTTGTATCATGGGTGTCCACCTGCCCCCCCCCGGTAGAAATTTTGAGAAACAAAAAGTACCAATTAAATAAAGTCGTATTCATTCACTATATTTATAAAGCATTATATAAACCCTTATTTTAACTTTTAAATACCAGTAGGTTTTATTTTGACAATTAATTGAGCCTTACAAGGTCAGAATACCTCGACTCTTTCAAAAATTTTATCAGGCTGCCCCCCCCCCTTGAGGAAATCCTGCAGACGCACCTGGGAGTACTCGTTTATTATTTTATTTGTTGAATTGAATTGCTGATTGTTTATGTTGGATTGAATTGTGACATAAATAACTAGTTTTTGAAATGAAATGAAATGAAAAATAATTATATTATCGTGGGACTGATGTCCCTTTAGAATAAATTATTAATACATAATAAAGAATTCTAGCCAGTGTGGCCGTATACGATATTAAATATTTACAGATACAGTGTCAAATTGGTAATTTAATTGGTAAAACAGAATAGAATGCAGACAACAAAATAGAATAAGACAATCTGAATAAATAGATAACATCTGGTAAAGACAATATTAAACAGAATTACGTAAGACTTTTAAATATCATTCTATAACAAAGACAAAATTCGTTCTTATCTCTCTAATTCCACCTTTCAATTCAGGTCAGTTTCTTTCAGACTGTTGTGAGTTACAAAATGTCTAATTTCGAGCACCGTGCAGTGATAAAACATTTTGTAAAAAAGGGGATGGGGCCGAAGGAAATTTTTGAAGACATCTCTGCAATTTTGAGGGACTCTGTGTAAGGAGTTTAAAACAATAAGAATAATCTTTATTAAGCAGCATTTCACATAAATATAACCGTTACATAGCTTACTTCAATTGAATTAAACAAAACTGAATAAAAACATATGTTTTTATAGCAATTGATTTTCTCACAGAGGTCATATGACATTATAAACAATTAATATCCTCTACATCCTCCTTTCTTTGAAACTAAGGTGAATACCGCTTTGGAGGAACTACCCTTCTTCCACTTCGTGTAACGAAGTCTTCATTCCGCCTAACTGGAAGCTCAGGTATTGTCTTTTCTATCTTGCGATGGGGAGTACTAAATTCTTCACGTTTAGCTCTCTTCTCATTAGCCTCCTCAGTCACCGGTGGGACTTGGGAATAGACAGGCTTCAAAAATCTTCTATTCCTTCTGAATTGTTTACCATCGACATCCACTATATTGTCTCTGTTAGTACCACCGAAATCCACCCCAGTACCGTATCGTCCTCAATCTTGGATCCATACTCTCATTCCTTTCCCCAAAGGTTCCAAAGTCTTTGCACCATGACGTCGATCAAAATAGAATTTGCTATTTGCTTTGCTTTTCTTGTCTGCCAGTGTACCACTGAGCAGTGCCTGCCTAAAGTCATAGAGTCTTTAAAAAACCTGAGACCAAAGTCGAGAATGGACATGGGTACCTCCACCATGACAGCGCACCAGCTCACCTTGCCAGAGCCTGCACCGAGTATTTGGCCACCACTGGGCTGAAACTTCTTGAGCACCCTCCTTACAGTCCAGACTTTGCTCCCTGTGACTTTGCGCTGTTTCCACTTGTGAAAATGAAGCTAAAAGGAAAACGTTTTTCAAGCAACGAGGACCTTCTGAGGGCTTGGGACAACGAATGTGCCTCAATCCCAGATGAAACTTGGCAGAGCTGGTTTAATGACTGGTTTCGACGTATGGAGAAGTGTATTAAATGTGGTGGAAATTTCTTTGAGAAAAATAAATAAAGCTGTATTGCAAAACTTTAGTACGAGGGTGAATCAAATATAAACGAGACTTTTCACCCTTCGGGATCAATAGTGGAGGGAGAACGTTCCCGCTTTGTTGTTGGGTAGGTTAGTCAGGAGTAGGCGAAGCACGTGGGCTCGCCTTCTCGACCCTCTCAGTGTCCACAGTGACGATGTCGGAGCAAGAGGTACCTCCGTCAATTGCGCAATGTGTTGTAATCAAGTTTCTCGCCGCAGAAGGCGTAAAACCGGCCGAAATCTTGATGAGATTAACTTCCCAGTTCGGGGAAGAGACACTGTCGCGAGCTAGAGTGTTTGCATGGCATAAACAGTTCGTGGAGGGTCGTGATCGTGTTGAAAATGAGAGCCATGATCGCAGACCTCGCACCAGCATTACAGCGAACATCAACAGTGTTCGACGGCTTATTGAAGATGACAGACGTCGTACCACTTCTGAAATTGCAAGTAAGGTCGAGATAAGTTATGGGAGCACTTACTCCATACTCACAGAGGAGCTAGGGTACAGTAAGGTGTGCGCCAGGTGGTTTCCTCGCCTTCTCACAGTTGACCAGAAATTGCATCGTCTTCAGGTGTTTGGGCGTCTTCTTGCACGATTTCAAGAAGGAGACCAATTTCTCTCCTCACTCACATTATCACCTGCCATGAAACATGGGTGCACCACAACACTCCAGATTCTAAACAAACGAGTATGGAGTGGAGAAAACAAGGAGAACCTGGAGCAGTGAAAGCCAAGTCACGTTAGTCGGCTGGCAAGGTTTTGGCTACCGTTTTTTTTTTTTACCAGCGTGGATTGCTGTATCTCGATTTTCGCACGAATGCTTGACAATGCGGCCTACTACTGTGACGTTTTTAGCGAGGTCCGACTTGCATATCGCCGCAAAAGACGAGACCTATCGATCAGGGAAGTTGTTCTTCTCCATGACAATGCTCGCCCCCATACAGCAGCCTTGACTACGGAAAAATTGGAGCAATTGGGGTGGGAAACATTGGAACACCCTCCTTACAGTCCAAACCTGTCACCCTGTGACTTTCATGTGTTTGGCCCTCTCAAGGAAGCTTAGGGAGGCCTAAGATTCAATAGTGATGCTGAGGTGTAAGCCTATGTATGCAATTGGCTGCAGACACGACCTGCATCTTTCTATGTGGAAGGAATTGGAAAGCTGCCTATCCGCTGGGAAAAATGTGTTTCCAAATCAGGAGATTATGTAGAAAAATAAACTATATTCTTTTTTGCATTTAAAATAAAAATAAATTACAAAAAAAAAAAAAAAAAAGAAGTCTCGTTTAGATTTGATTCAACCTCGTAGTAACCTTTGTAATATATAAACATAATTTTTGACCTCAAATTTGGACTTGATCTGATGGTCCCATAGTGTTTATTTTGATTTCATTAGATTTGGAACCTCAAAAAACATATAGAACAATACCAAACACAACATTTTGATATTTTTGACTTTTTGACCTCAAGTTGGACCTGATTTGGTGGTCCCATTGCATTGATTTTGATTTCATTAGATTCAGCACCTCAAAAAATCATGTGATTCCATGCTGCTAAAAAAGTAATTATAATAGCTCTTAGGTTTTTTCCCATTTTCTGCATTTTTGGACCACTGTGTGGCAGACCACCTCATGCCCCGCTACCTCTGCAGTTAAAGGGTTAATATACATTTAAAAGTTATGTGGTGAACAATGATATCCAAAAGCCAATACTCATTCTTTTCCAACCTTGCAATCTAACCAGACTATCACTAACTCATTTGCTCATTATTTGTAATATTCTTTGATACCTTGAATTATTAACTCAAATTCAAGCATAAATTTTACTCATTAAGAAAAAAACAAAATGGACTATGAATTGTCCACTACACCCGATCACAGAAATATTCAACAGCTGAGAGCTCAAAAAGGAAGCTTCCTTAATTGTTAGCTCAGTTTTTGACTAAAAAAAATCAGGGCTTCCTCAGTTAACTAAAAAAAATCCCATCTAGCTAGCTATACTAGGAGTATGCTTATCCAAAATCTATAAAGATGAAAATAAAACAATCAACCATTCAAGTACATTATTAACATACTTAAATAAATTAGATTTAAAAATATTTAATTTTATCTTACCAGCTTTTGATACAACAAAGTAATTATATTATTTCTTTGTGCCCTATAAAACAATAAATTTTCTAAAAAAATTTTAATCAATAAAAGGTAATCAATAAAAGGTATTGATAGAGAAGTAGTAACTTGAAAACAACTTCTTATGTCCTATGGCTACCATAGTAGGAGCAAAGGGCCGAAGTAACAACTCGCCATCCGTCTCTATCCCCGCTTAGGGCCTTGACCTCTCTCCATGTTTTTCCAGCTCTAATGACCTCTTTCTCTACTGTTCTTCGCCAGGTCAGCTTGGGTCTCCCCCAACTTCTTGATCCTTGGGGTTTCCAATCAAGAGCCGTCTTCTCAATGGCTCCATCCCTTTTATGAAGGGTATGTCCAATCCACTTCCACTTTCTCGTGGCACTCTGCTCACCCAAAGGCTTCTGTCTATACAATTGAGCCAGCCTCTCATTTGAGATTTTATCGTCCCACCTGATCGAGAGAATCCTCTTAAGGCAGCGATTCGCAAAAACTTGGAGCTGGCTCAGAACCTTTTTGGAGATTTTCCAAGTTTCACAGCCATAGAGGAGGATGGACTTTACGTTGGAGCTGTACAGTTTTAACTTAGTATTGCGGGATATATTCTTGTTACGCCATACAGGATATAGCTGGACAAAGGCTACATTTGCTTTGCGGATCCAGCAAACTATTTCTTGGTCAGTGCCTCCATCTCTCCCCACAGTGCTTCCCAGGTAAGTGAAAGCATCAACCCGCTCAAGGACCTCATCATTTAGCTGTAGGGTAACTTGTAAACAACTGAAGAATCATAATGTAGTTCTTATCTGCACTTTTGCCAACATTTGACTGAGTACCATTCGTAATTGTTTTCATCAGTTAAGCTATACTTAATTACCTAACTAATTAAAACTAATAATCAAATAATGATGATAATTAATTTATTATTAAATAGAATGATATTTTTTTTTACTAAATAAACAATTTTTTTATTTTGCTAAATATTTTTTTATTTTTCTAAATAAACAACTTATAGACAGGAGGTATTGATATAGAAATAATAACTTGACAAATAAAGTATATAATTAATAAATATAATTAATAGAACATATTTATACATATGTGAATGAAATACATATATACATTCTTCATGATGATGCAATGTTTCTCATTTCCCTTATGGCAGACACAAGCCTCGGTGAACATCCTGCACTGCCAGCTTGATAAGCATCTGAAGGGAGTTTAAGGAGGACTACCATTTGGGCAAGAGTTTCAGGTAAAGTTTGTCCGAGGTCTTCGAGTACATTACCTAAATATGCTGAAAAAGAAGAATATAAACTTTAAAAAAGGGAAACAGATTTATGATACAAATAAATAAGCATGATTTGATTATAATATAGACTAGTCAATCTGAAACCTTAGTTGGATTTCAGAGGTGGAAACCAGGAAACTGAAAGAAAAAGAAAAAAAGTTCTTCCCAACCCCCCTTCCCCCGACTTGGTCTTCCAACTAGAGAGGAGTAAACTTAATAAACTATTATATACTATTATTATATACTGACATCCAATGAACAGATTAATAATATTTCCAGGACAACAAGTTGAACCAGAGTGCCAAAAAGTTCTAGATATAATTATTTAAATAAGGGTATTGATAATTATAATAAAGAATTACAAACAAGGTTTTATAGTAAAAAAAAAAAAAAAATTAAACCGACTTCAACAACTAGGAACCAGCAAAAATAAATTCACCAAAAAGTATAAAATAATTACCTTCTGATTTTCATGAATACACAGCAAAATTAAAAATGAAATGAAAAGCAGCAAATGCAATAAAAGAAATAACTTTATTTTGATTTGTACGAACACGCACTAACTGTTAATAAAAATTATTAAATGTATGTTCCCGCATAATAGATTTTAGTTAAACATAGTTTTTTCTTTGTTTGGGTTCCAGGTCATTGCGGAATATCCGGAAATGAGTTAGCTGATCAGGCCGCCAAAAACGCAATAACTGAAGGTATTTCATGTGACGGGTTTCCTGCCGAAGACTATATTTTGCTCATTAAACAGAAAATAAAGATGAAATGGGAACAAATATGGTATAGTTTAACAGAAAATAAACTGAGAGAAATTAAAAATGATGTTACCCCCTGGAAAAACTCAACTAGAGATAAACGCAGAGATGAAGTTATCTTAACGCGTTTGCGTATTGGCCATACTCGCCTTACCCCTGGCTATTTAATGACTCGCGATCCTCCACCTGATTGTATCACCTGCGGCAGCCCGCTAACCGTTAAACATATCCTAACGGAATGTAGAGCGTACGACAACGACAGAGCAATTTTAGAAATACCTTACGATCTAAATTCTATTTTAAAGGACAATCTAAAAACAATAGATAACCTTTTTGACTTTCTCAAACGGACAAAATTATGCTACAAAATATAGACTAAAATTGGAAAATAATAGGAAATAATATAAATAAAGAAATATGAGGGGTAAAACTTAGCAGAATATAAGGTGATAATGACCCTAGTGGTTGACACCTCCAAAAAAAAAAAAAAAAAAAAAAAAAAAAAAAAAAAAAAAAAAAAAAAAAAAAAAAAAAAAAAAAACATAGTTTTTAAAAATCAGTTTGATTTACAAGATTCAGTATACGATGTAAATATATTATTATTATATTCTCCTTCCAGATGGGTGGGAAATAGGTTCAGTGAAGAGAATGGATTGACGTGACCAGTATATGTGCTTGGTGGCTCAAGTGGCAAGAGCGCTTTGAATCCAGTGATAAAATCCAAATTCTAATCCCAGCCAAGGCCAATCTTTTCTCTTCTTATAAAAACTGTTTAAAAAAAAAACACCCAAAAACTTAGACAAACATTGCATAAATGTACGTGAATAAATCATACATTTATTTTTTTTAATTTTCATAAATTTCAAGAAGTAACATTTAAATGATAAAATGCTAACCAATATCCACAGCAATCTGCTTGGCAGTATTTGGTGTGACATCTTTGGTGTTTAAGATAAGATCTGCCAAAGATGAGCATGTCTGCCTACACACTCGACCCAACAACTGGACTGCAGGGCTGTTACCTTCTTCTTTCAAAAATGGTTCCAAGTGCTGAGGCAATGTCATCAAATATTCTCCTATCTAAAAAAATGTAAAATGTAACATAATGCTGTTTCTTTATAGAATCCATAACTTTTAATTAATTCAAATGCAGTAGAACCCCTATAATTTGTTTTTACTATCAATTAATTAATATATGAAATATTCAGTAATGGAAAATATTACAACAGTGAAAAATTTTGACCTCCAATTTTAAGTGAAAGTACACGTTTTGGGATCCCCTAGCACAGAAACTATAAGTCATAGGAAACTGAAATTAGGTATTTGAGAGTAAGTATGTGCACGTGATGTCACAGCAAAGGTATTGTCAAAATTAAGAAAACAGAGGGGGTGCTTCTACTAATGAGAGATCTTAAATAAGTAGAGATCTTCATAAGAAGTGAAGCGCTGTTCAGCTAGAGCGTGTCTCATCGACACGTACAAATAGGTATTAATTGGAAGGGGCTAAATCTGGTGAGTAAGCTGTATGCGGAAGAATTTCTCAACCAAACGGTTGGATCATTTTCTTGGTCCGTTTAGCCGAATGTGATGGGGCATTGTCATGGATCAAGATCACTTTTTGTGTTCTTACTTAATATTTGGTGCAAAGCTTGATTCAGATTGATCATCTGTTGAACGTCGTGTTCCGTATTAACGGTTTCCCCAGGTTTCAGCAGATCATAGTAACCTAAAACCCTTCCAAAGCAGTGGCCTTGCATTCGATACCAATGGTCACCTGGAGTTACCCAGGATTTTTTACGCTTAGGATTCTCGAAGTGAATCCACTTTCATCACCAGTCACATTCAATGATAAAATGACTTTTTTCTGTACCTGGCGAGCAGCATTTGGCAAGAGGATTTTCAAGCTTCCTGCTGCCCATCATTCAGTTGGTGAGATACCCATTTTCTGACCTTTTGGATCTTTCCCATGACTTTCAAACGAATGAAGGCGGTTTCGCATGTCACATGCAATTGATCTACAAGTTGATGCAGCGTTTGGGAGTCATCCTCGTCCAACAAAGCTTCCAAATCAGTGTCTTCAAACTTTTTTGTGGTTTTTCACGATCTTTGTTTCTGATATCGAAATCGCTATCTTTAAATTTTTTGAACCAATCGAAACATTGAGATTTGCCTAGGGCAATCTCAAATCCCCGTAAGCTCCAATAAGCATTCTATGTGATTCTGCGGCAGTTTTTTTCAGATGGAAACAGAAAATCAATGATGTCCGCAAATCGTACTTTGTTGGCACAAAAGTCAACGTGTTCAACACTACTTAACACACGGTTGTACAATGAAACTGAAATTGGAATTCTTTATCACATGTAAACAAAAGCAGATAGTACCACTAACGGATTAGTTAGAAGGTATTTTTGACTGCTACCTCCCATCATTGGCGAATTCCAGTTTCATATTTACACACCTGGTAAACATATTAGGGTCCCCTTAGTTTAAATAACCAAAGTTTACAAAGACAATTTTGTTCTGGACGCTTATCAGCAGTGAAATATACCCCTAAAGGGAGCAACCCCATCATGATGCTGGCAGCATACCTATCTTTCGAGGAAGAGGACCCTACATCCATGGTGGAAAAAATGATGGGGAAAATTAATGAAATTAATATACTTGCTGCCATGGATAGCAACTCACACCACAAAATCTGGGGAAGCAGCAATATAAATCAAAAAGGTGAACAAATACTTGAATTTATTGTAAAATACAATCTTAATATATTGAATAGTGGCAACAAACCCACATTTTACAATAAACAAAAATCGGAAGTAATAAACATAACAATAGCATCACAAGTACTCAGTAGGCAAATCACGAACTGGCAGGTCTCCAAGGAGGAGACATATTCAGACCATAAATACACAAGATTTGACCTACCTGACAGACAGAACTATTTGACCTAACTGAGTACAGAAAGAGGAAATGGGAAATTTACTTCACTAAAGTTACGGAAATGATATGTCCAACGGAAGCACATAACGAATAGCAACTAGATTGTGTCAACACATCGATCACAAATGCTATGATCTAATCATACTATAGCATCATAGCAACAAGCTAAGAATACACAAGATTTGACCTACCTGACAGACAGAACTATTTGGCCTAACTGAGTACAGAAAGAGGAAATGGGAAATTTACTTCACTAAAGTTACGGAAATGATATGTCCAACGGAAGCACATAACGAATAGCAACTAGATTGTGTCAACACATCCATCACAAATGCTATGATCTAATCATACTATAGCATCATAGCAACAAGCTAAGAACAAAAAAAATCAAACAGGAAAGTTCTAGGGTGGAAGAATTCACTAAATAAGCAAAGCAAAGAAACGAGAAGATTGTTCAATGCTGCGAAGAACTTTGGGAGATGGGATATTTACAATAAAGCTCTTACTTAATATCACAAATCTGTCAGAAAAGCAAAAAGGGAGGCTTGGAAGAAGTTTTGTTCAGAAGTAAGTGACATTCCAGAAGTAAGCCGAGTGAAAACATACTAAATAAAACAGAACAGAAACACTGGGGACGCTAAAGGTAGAAGGGGTATCTACCACAAACGAATTGGAAACTCTTGAAGCCATGGCAAGGACACAGTTTTCCAAGTATGAAATAAATATTAGCATCACCAACTAGTTCACATATTCTGTATCAACCAATGATGAAATTACGTGGAGAAATGCAAAGCACGTTGTCACCAGCAGTGCTCTGGAATGGGCTGTCAACTCTTTGAATCCATTCAAATCTGCTGGAGCAGATGGCATATTTCCAGCACTGATACAAAAAGGGCTGAATACCATAAGACCTTTTAAGAGGTAGCCTAGCATTGGGATACATCCCCACTGAATGTAGAGTTTCCGAAATTCGGAATATACCAAAACAGGCAAAGGATCATACGATGATCCAAAAACCTTTAGATTCTAAAGTTTAGACCCATATACCTATCATCATTCCTAAAGAAGACATTGGAAAAAATATTGATTAGTATTTGAGAAAACAGATATCAGAAGTAATAGGTGTGTAAATATGAAACTGGAATTCGCCTACCTTAGGAGGTAGCAGTCAATATAATCTTCTAACTATTCTGTCAGTGGTACTATATGCTTTTGTTTACATGTGATAAAGAATTCCAACTGATACCAGCATCAGTTTCAGTTGGACAACCGTGTGTTAATTAGTGAAAAACATGTCAACTTTTGTACCAACAAATTACGATTTGTGGCCAAAAATGTCCCACGTATCAAGAAAGGACACACAAAGTGATCTTGCTCCATGACAATCGTTTGGTTGGGAAAATTTTGCTTGCTTACCTAAACAGGGTCTGGTGCGGAAAGATAAACCCAAAGAGGTACCTCAATTTCACTGGAAAAATCGTAAATTCATACTTATTTATGTCAGAGTTTTTCTGCTTTTCTGTTAATTTAATTCAAAAAATCACATCAAAAGAAAAAATATATTCTTCCAGTTGCACTGTATTGATGTTTACAATATCTCACTGTATTCCAATCAAAAGAACTTGCTATTTGCCAATGTGGTTCAAAGCTGCTGACCGAAAAGATAGCCAATAAAAGAATAACTATCTTTACTGACAGCCAAGCAGCCATTAGAGCTAAATCCAAGGTCATTAAAACCTGCAGTACCACGCTCAACAAACTAGCAGAAAATCTCAAGGTAAGAGTGGAATGGGTACCATGACATTCTGGTATCCCAGGAAATGAAAAAGCAGACAAACTTGCAAGAAAAGGTTTAGCCCCATAAACCCAGGGCCCCTAAACCAGTAATTGGAATTAGCATTAGCTATGCCAAAAAAAGGATCGGGGAAATTTATGGAGCAAGGAAAAAACAATATTGGAAAGACAAAACACAATATCACTACAAATTTTTCCTAGATGGCTAGTCTGTCAAAAGAAACAACATTCAACCAAACCTTGTCAGGAAAGCACTCAAAAAATTAACAGAGATCTATACAGGACACTGCAAACTTAACAATCATATGTACAAACTCAATTCCCCCATGAGCAAGTTCCATACTATCGTGCTTAATAATAGTAGGAAAATTGAATAATAAAAAATTCAAAATTTTTAGTTACCTCCCAATAAAACTCAAAATAGATATTTTTTATAAAAACACCATGGTTATTGACACTCATATAAAAGAATTTTTAAAAATTTAATAATTTTCATTTTAGGGACTTCCCACCACCAAAATTCAAATTGAATAAAAAAGGCAAAAAAAAAAAAAAAAAAAAATCCTGAATAACATGATTATAGATAGTTATAGTGAAGAAAGTGTAATTTTAGTGTAATTGTAAATTTTCCAATATCAGAGCAGTGGGGAATGTGAAGAATAAATCAATGTATCTAAAAAATTATAATATTCCTCTGTGAAAATTTAAAAACAGGGAAAAATCAGCTCTCAGAATCACACCCAATCGAAAATAAAACATTCCAAGGCAGGTAATCACCCAAAAATAGAAGAGTGTTGAAAAATATGGAAGAACAATTTTATAAGTACTGGTTGGAGAAAAAATCTGATACTGAAAAGCTAAAAAAATTAAAAAAGAAAGATGGGAACTAAAGATGAATTTGCGAGGAAAAAGAAAAAGGTTTTGGAAAGAAAGGATTATTTTTCAAACACCAGATTTTACTGTTTTATTCAGCTAGATATATCATTTATATATAAACACGTTATCAATATATCTTTTATTCAATCCAATTAGTATTTTCCACTTCTGATGACTGGAAATCTTGATAATTTGGATATATTGATAATTCAAATTTAATTCTTATACCCTTGATTATAGATATTGTAAGAATTCTCTTATAAGTAAAAATATTTTGCTCAGGAATGACCTCAGGCGAAAACAAAAAAAATTGTTTAACATTTATTAAGCTTGAATAACCATTTGAATTAGGCAAGCAATTTAAAACAGTAATAATTTTGTTTTATAAATTTTGAACTCACAGTTTTCAACCATTATTCATTACCTGAGTGATATATTCAAGTGGAGCGTAACTGTAATCAGGGAGCTGGTGGGAAAGACTAGCAGATGAGCCCCATGACGCCCGTGACAGCTGAGACCGGATCGGAGTAAACATCACTTCCAAACAGCATCCTGTCACTCTCTCGGTAACTTTAGAAAGTCTAGACTTCACTCCCTCCAAAATAGAAGATTTGTTACCTAAAATAAAATTATAAGTTACTTGAGTTCTTATTTATCATGTTTAAATTTTTCAACTTCAATGAAGATGTAAGAACAATATAACGAATAGAAGAAAGAAGTGTAATTCACTTCACCCCTTCCGTCTTTTCAGTGGTAGACAAATGAAACTACACCGCTGCCTACATGTCCTTACTCCAGGGACTAAACTAACATTGTTTTTCTTTTATTATTTTTTAAACCAATTTTAACTGAATATTAAGCTGTTTTTAAAATGCCAATTCAAGATGTATACTTATGAAGTGCTTACGTGTCAATAAAAAAGAAGAAGTTTACTCATTCACTTGGGACAAAAAATTAATGCCAAAAACACTATGCTTTATTGATCTCAATCAGCAAAAAAAAAACGTTTGTGTCATAATTCCTTTTTAGAGCACTTTATTACGTACTTTTGACTAGTTTATCGCAACTGGAAAGACAATATAGCGTCCTAAAGAGATGACTGGCTGAAATTTCAGTGCTTAATTTTTTTAAACTCATTAAAATGCCTTAAGACGGTAAAAAATTAACAAAAAGTTCCTTCTCATATGATTACTGTCAAGTTAAATAGCTTATTGATAATATTTCTTAGCAATAAGAACTTTATTTACTTGAAATTCAAAATTAACAGTTCTATTTGACAATACAATTTTGAGGAGATTACAGACAAAAAATTTCTATAAGAAAATTTTCATGTAAAACGTGACAGAACATTTTTTTAGCCCGTGAATTCGATTTCAGCACCCTCAAAACGAAGGAAAATGTATATATGTTGAAAGATGTAATAATTTTTTTCAATTACAATGACCTAAAACAAAATCTTTGAAACAGCTGTACTTTTTCCTTAAATGTACACTCAAAAATAAAAATAAAAAATTATAAAATAAAGAACTATCTCAAGATTATGTGTTAAACTCCAAATATAAAATAAAGTAGTTTTATGATATTATTTTTTCCTTGGCTTCTAGGGCCAATGTTAATTGGCAAAATACCTGTCTATTCTTAGTTGACAAGGAGCCTCCAAAAAAAATTCAATCAAAATCAGTTAGCAATTTCTTTGGCAACTCTGTTTCCAACATATGAGCTACACGACCGGCCCATCTAAGCTAAATTATCTTCGCGTTCAAATTTTCGATGAGATACTATAAATGTTGAGAAATAATTTGATCTCAATACAATTCTTTAAAAAGATTTTTTAAACGACCGGCTCTACTTATTTTTTAACTTCGATTATTTAAACTCTTCAGTGAGATTTTATAATGTCAAAATACAAAGAGGAATATTGCTGCAGAAGATTAAAAGAATGAAAAATTAGATGAAGTGTCGTCGGAGTAGTGATTATAATGATTGGCATATTAATCTTTTAGGTATCCATCCGCAACAAAGAATTACAATTTCATACATACACTTTATCCGAAGCGCAATTCTGCTTTGTGTAGCAATCCAAATTCTACAACTGAATCATCCTTCTGCGGCTCAAATATTCTACGCAGTACTTTATTTTCAAAGACCTTAAAGCGATGCTTATCTGTTTCTGTAAGTGACTACAGTTAAAATAGCAAAGAATAAAAAATGTATTAGAAAAGATTGAATTTGATTTCATTAAAAACAATTTAAAATATATTTAATAATATTTCTAGTATACCTATAAGTAAAATTTTGTTTATTTTTATTTTTTTTTTTTTTAAACTACATTATACTCCGAACGGTTACCGAAACAAAAAATCGGTACTATTTTGAAATAAGGGCAAGTTTTTAACACGAAAATGTTAAACTTAGAAGATTATCATATTAGGAACGAATAATGATTTGAAACTGCGAAATTTCTAAGTGGCTAAGCAATGACAATTTCTATTATTTTTATTTGCTGAACAGAACTCAAGTGCTAAGAATTCAAGCGAATTAAAGTAAATCAAATGTAACTATGAAATTTCAGAAATATATTACACAAAAAAAAGAAAAGAAAAAAAAACTAAGATTTTAGAAATTGCATAACTTTTAGTTTGATAATTTTTTGTTAATAGAACAATTATATTCGTATACGTCCTCAAGTGTGAGACAAAAGAATAAAATTTACTTTTGTTGTCAGAGTTCCAGAGAAAATTTCCACAAAAGTAAATTATATATTTTAGAACTATTTTAGCTCAGCTTAATAGTGAGGACAATGTCTGGCTCTTTTAAGAGTTCATAAATCTCCTGGTTTTTTCTTCTTCTCTAGGTATTAACTATAAGGATACCTCCAAATATTCTTCATAGAATTTTCCTTTCAAAAACCAGGAGTTCGTTTTCATGGGCTTTGGTCATGGTCCAGGTTTCAGACCCAAATAGCAGGACTGGGCGGATTAACGTTTTATAGAGGTGCACTTTTGTTTCTCTTGACAGGATACGCCCTCTAAACTGTTTCTTGAGGTCAAATTAACAGTGATTTGCCGAAATAATCCGCTTCCTAATTTCTACCTCTTCATTATTCTTTTCAAACACATGGGATCTGAATGATACCATCTCCCCAGGTTCTGGGAAACCTCGTCTTCATCAGGGGGCTCAAACTCCACTCCTAAATCCTCCTGCAGAGTTCTATTAGTACTCTGATCATTATTTTCCCGTACAGGAGCGGTATTAGAAAGGAGTTCGCTGAAGTGTCTTCTCCATTCTGCTAATACTTCCTCTTTACTTGATAGTAAATCACCTTCCTTATTCAAACAAGATCTCTGATAAGGGGTGAAAGGCTTTCTACCGCAATTGACCATGCGAAAGAAGTGTCTCAGTTCTTTGCTGCCATGAAGTTCCTCTATCTTCTGAAGCTGTTCCCTTTCATACTTCCTCTTCTTTTTACGGTGCAGCTTCTTCTCTTCTCTATGTAGTCATATGCAGTCCCAGGATAGACTTAGTTTTTACGTCTAGAGCTCTCGTACACAATGACCAGCTAACCTCAACTGAGTCAATTGGGGCAGGCCACTAAAAAGCTTAGTATTAAGCTCTACAGAGTACTGTTCTTTCACATCGGGATCCTTCAGCCTCTGTATGTTATACTTCTTTGAATTCTGCCTGTTTGAGCGATTTCTAGCCACGGATATTTTTGCAATGATGCGAGCAATTGAAAGGTAGTGATCCGAGTCAACATTGGCACTACAGAGACTTGTACATTCTTGATCTATCTCTCCTCCCAATTAGTATGTGACCAATCTGGTTGATCACGTTCTGGTCGGGGAAGACTCAGATACCTTTGTGTATACGTTTTTGGGGGAATAGAGTACTGCCGACAGTAAGATCTCTGGATGCAGCAAAGTTAATAAGTCTCAAGCCATTCGAATTGGTCTCATTGTGAAGGTTATTTGTATATTTGTCTATGGTAGGTCGAAAGACGTCTTCCTTCCCAATTTTTGCGTTTAAGACATATCATACATAAATCAGTACCTAAGAATCATACTTTCCTAAGACCACAAAGAATCTATCTTTATTAAATCGAACACATTGAATCCATTGAAAGTATCAAAATAATCGATCTTGTAAAGATTTATAAGATTTTCAAAGCCAAACTGTCTTAGGACCAGTGTTTGGGTACCTGAGAGCCAAACTGTCCAAAATCCAGTGTTTAATGAAGGAATTTTATTGAAAAAGTCAATGAACATTGACTTAACACATTGTGTGTGGGTCCCGTCAAAATATGTTTTTTTCCTACTGTGAGATCAGAAAGGGTCACATATTAATACATAGTAAGTATTATTACAGGTCCCACACACAATGTGTTAAGAGTATGGCTCTATGGTACTAATTGGAGCTGTTGATGCATTTTTCAACATACAAAAAATTTATAAGCCTATTACCATCGCGCCTTTTCCAGTTATAAAGGACCTTGATTAGCTTTATTATACCCAGCTTTCAACTCATATTCTCTCACATTGATCTTTTTTCAGTTCAGATCAGCGCTACACTGATTGGTGATGCACAGAAGTAGTACCCTTTATTTACATACAAAAGTAGAACCCCTATAGAAATAAATTATGGCAAAGCTATTGCTATGTTACTTCTGGGCCTGGCCTATTTCAACAGGTTTTATTACCATAATATAAGTGAACTCTCATCACATCCTTTTAAGTTAATAAGGCCTTTATTTGGTCTAAACTATTGACTCCCACTCACTAGCCTCGCTCTTCAGAGATAAATAAACCTCTAAGCGGGTCTTTTTCAGATTGAATCAGGGCCACACTTAACAACGCCATATTGGCCATGCCCAGAAGTAATTTAGCAGAAGGAGAGCCCAAATAATTATCGTTAAATAATATATATGGAAGATATTTTTTTCTTTCTTACATATCAATCAAAGGGGGTATTTACAGCTAGTTGTAAATTAAAACTTAGTTTTCGAATTTTAGTCTCTAATGCCTCTCTAAAAATCGACCAAGATGATTACCGATGATTATTCCTGCTAAAACGATCTTATATGTCACCCAGAAATCATTATGGAACCAAAGTTTTAAACTAAAATAAAATTATTAAGAATTATATCGAACCATACTAAAAAAAAAAAACAGCTTTAAATATTTTGAGCATTATGTATTTTTCTAGGCATTCAATCACTCAATATTTTTTTTTTCTTTGGCAATGTGGCAATGCAAAACCTTATGAAAACTTAATTCAGTTACCATGGAAACAAATGATGACTGTAGATAACTCTTTCGCATGCGCATTACAACTTTATTGTTAAAATAGTCTGTTAGTAAAGAAGAGCACATGAGAAAGAGTTGTCAACGTGTTTTAAGTGCTTGTTGGAACATACATAAAATGTTTTTATGAATAAAATGTATGTAAGTCAAACTTTTCTAGCATCTATATATATATATATATATGTAGGGGAAAGTGCCCTATTATGGGATGGTTGCCTAATATGGGATATATGGTTTCTGGATATAGTTTGTACAGCAACCCCGCTTTTATTCTATAAAATTGAAGATTAATTTCCCATTGGCACATAACCTTGTCACATTGTTATACATTCCCATCCTGTTGGATTATTTTCAGTGAAGTGTTGTTTTGGGGTTCAAAAACTTTTTTCGTGATTATTTTGACCTGATATTTTAGGCCTCAAGGTAAGTCAAATTCCCTTAATCATTGTTTTATCTTAAACCTTGGATAATTCATTACAATATTTGCTAACTGCTTTCTTTTTTTTATTACATACTGTAAGCACAATAACCTCTAAAAAAAAAGAAGGCACATCTCCTAATATGGGATACCCATTACTTCCTATTATGGGATATCCCATATTCAGACACCTTTTTATCAATGAAATAAAAATAGTTATTAATAGATTAAAATGATTTTAATGAAATATTACTTTAAACACTGAGTTTTTAGAAACGTATATTTTTTGTGATAAAAATTTAGAAAATGAAGAAACTAAAGTTCAATGTTCCTACTGTAGAGTGCCCTGCCTTGAGAGCTGCCTTGAACTCATAATACACATATTTTCTTTGTAATTTGTGAAAAGATCTGTCTATTAAAGGTCTTATCAAAGTTTGATTATTTGAAAATTATAATAACAAAATGTTATTTTTTTAATATAATTAACATGTATTTATTGACAAAATATATATAAATAAATATATATATATATATATATTTTGTTCCTGCCCTTCCTTGCCTCTTAGGCTATACAGGGTTTCCCGGCCAAGGGAGAAGGTGGGGGATTAATGCCGAGTAATATTATTAAATATCCCCTGGCTCCGGGTTTTGAACTTGCTATCTTCGGGTTTGCGATCATACGTTGCCAAGGGCATTTACAACATATATTTCTGTATAATAAACAAATTTTGCTTTATATATATCATTTTATATCATGGTCTCTAAAACGGGATATTTATCCCATATTAGGACACCCCCCTATCCCATATTAAGAGCCTATTTTCAAAAAGGACAAATTTGACTTATCTCACATTAACCGTGATTACAAATTTCAATTTTTGGAAATTGAAATTTTCATCTTAAAACTTTTTTCTCCTGAATATTGATGGTGTTATGCAAGAAGGTCCAACTTTTTTGTTTATGGACCAAACTATTCTTAAAAAGCCAATCTAAAAGGGCCACTTCCAAATTGCATCAGAAATGTAAGTTTATTGAAAAGGAGTCCCTTGTAGATTTGGCCCTTTAACTTCCCTTCAGGATTAAAAAAAAAAAAATAACAGAATGGTCCCTGAAAAAAAAAGGAAAATGGCCTTTCTTGTGCTAAACCCTCGATATGTTTGTAAAATTCTTTCATATTTTAATTTAGCCATTTCTTATTAATAGGTATAATGAGAAGCTTTTAATTACTCCATATAAACAAAATCAAGGTACCTAATAGTAAGAAATTTTCTTTGAAATTTAAGCCCTATCAGAACATATTTAAGGTGATAAAACCTACGTGACATTAAAGAATACTTGATCCTAAACATGACAAGTTAATTAAAAATCTTTAGAGACGTTTTACATTATGAGAAAAATTGAGATAAAATGTATGGAATATAGTGCCACTTTCAGGAGGGTCATTACACCGGAAAGGGCGAATCTGAACTTAGTAATTCTTGAAATTGAAAAAGTCCAATTAACGCCTGAAAAATATTTAGGGATGCTCTTTACATAGCACAGATTGAACTCCAATGCAAGATTAAACAAGAGCATTAATTATTTATATGAAAATACTAAGATGTAAATAGACAATGGACGCAAGTCTGTCTTTCGAGAAATCCTATTACTTACAGGATCCTATTACAGTGGGAGTCCTAAATTTTGCCTATCCAGTTATAATTAGGAGAGTACCTGACATCATACAGGCTCAGGACCTCCATTTTACATCCTATCCAAGGGACAGCAGAGCCAAGGATTTTTTATTCCTATTAAAAAATCCTAGGGCCACCGCGGGACATGAACATGCAACCTTTAGTATTGTTAGTTGCCATGCTAACCACTACTCAACAGGTGACCCCACACACTTTTAGTGATTTGTCAGCCAAAGGAAGAAATCATTTCTCTTTTTCTGATAGTTTTCAAGTCATTTTACAAACATATACATTTTTTAAAATTTTAGATGTAATTATGTAAATGCCGAATTAATTTCTGGAATGAAGTATGGAATAAAGTTTGAACTATAGCTTTGCTGTGCATTTTGTCAGGGGTGATTACAATGGATGAAATAGACCTGTTTACTCGGTTAAATTTTCTTATCAATCCTGGGATGAACATGATGTAGTCACTTTTAACTACAGTAGAAACCTTATTAATCTCATTCCTACTCTCTATTCATTTATCATTACTATTTCCGTCCTCCATAGAGGACTTAAAATGGAGGTCCTAAGGCCCAAGCCCGTGCGATGTCAGGTACTGATTAAAGAGTCACGTACCGTAATTATTCCTGAATAGGCAAAATTTAGGACTCCCACAGTAGCATTGATTAGCCATAGAAACATAAAAGTGACATTAAATAAACAAACAACTCTTTAAATATTACTTCTACCTAATTAATATACTTTTGATATATTTTTATTAAAAATTTTCATACATTTATTCATTTTTTCTCATCAGTTGTTATCTTCTTTTATATGTAACTCTGATGAAGACTTGAAACCTGGATCCAAACATCTAACACCATATATAAACAATTTCACTTAAAAATGTCATTCCTTATGATCCCCACATCAAAAAAAAAAAAAAAAAAAAAAAAAAAAAAAAAAAAAAAAAAAAAAAAAAAATTGGAATAAATTTACAAAATTTCTAGTTTAGTAGTATATATGTATATGAATTTATTAAATTTCCAATTATTTTTATAAATAAATTAATGTGATGTGCATTCACTACAAGTATTCTTTTACACACAACACATTTTTTACATGTATTCTCTTTAAGTATTTTTTTACGGACATTGTATAAAATTAAACTGACAACACAACTTTAATAACTAGGTATTTGTTCATCTGAAATACTGGATAATCAGTCAATGAGAAAAGCATAAGTGAGTTGTTCAGTGGTCACAGTATGTTAGTCACTTCTAGTTAAACAGTCCCTTGTAATAGTTATGTTTTCGTAATATATTAAAAAAAAATCCACTCCATATGCTATATGCAAGATATGAAAATATCCATATAATCAATTTTCAAAATAATATATGGTTATTAAAAAATTGAAGAATACCTTCTTTGAAAGATTTCATAAAAGAATCGTATTGCTCCAGAGCTCCTTTGGTGAACATCACTTGTCTTAAATCAATTTCCAATTTCTTTTCTTTTCTCAAAGATTTCTCTAATGCTTGTATTAAATCCCTATCTAATTCTTCAATGGTATTTTGAAGTTCACCTAAAAGTATTTTTAAAAAAAGAGAAATAATTAACAAGATGACCTCTAGATATTATACTTATCCCACAAGTATTTTTCTAATCAACAAAATATAACAAAACCATATAACAAAATATAAAAATGTCATATTTGCTTTCATCAATATTAATCATTTGGTAAAATGAAAAATAAATATTTTTTTTTATAAAGTGAGCTTATTAAGGAAGTACATTAATGAAAAGAAAATCAATTGATAGCTTAGGGACTGTACATGATTAAAAAAAGCATCTTACAATCCAACTTTAAGAAATTAGCAAATAAAAAGTAGCATTTAAGATTACTCTAATTCAACATTTATAAAACATATATAAAATGTTACATTAAATGTGTACTTATCAATAAATTTAAGTAGAAATAAAGACCTGTTCTTTTTAATATGATCCCATTAGGCCTTCACTATTTCTAAAAAATCATAGTACTTGTTAAATATAGGAGTTCCACATTTCCAGTAATTTTGCCATATGTTACTTGCCTCCTTCCAAAAATCATGCTATAGTATAGTGTATTTAATGTGACACTATAAATTAGTTTATTAAATGAACTTATATATTACATTTATTAAATGTAAGTAACTGTTGGGGGGAGGGGGGATTGGCAACATTGCTTTCTCTCTCCCTCATAAGGGTTTTATGAGGCAATTAGCTTCTAAAAGGGCTCAATCCATTTTCAAAAATTTTACAGGAGACCAGAAACGATTTAGAGCCATGCATTATTTTAATTGTTATTTATTTTTATTCGGAAAAAGGGGAGGTCCCCAAAAATTTAAGGCCTACCTTCAATATTGTATTATATCCAGGTGGCCAAAAATTTAAATTTTGGATTGAGCCGGTTTTTAAGCAATCTGGGTAGCATACCAATCATTTTCATTGAATAAGTTGAAATCTCTGTCAATTTATTGGTTCAAGTCCAACATCTTTTTGTAAACCTAGTTTGAATAGAAAAACAAAACAATAGTCCAGTTTCTTAGGTAAGAAAAGAAATGTAATCAAATTTTGTATTGAAGTATATATTTTGAAAAAATGATTTCTTTACATCTCAAGGTCCTCTACCAGCTTATTCATTACAAAATATAATCCACAAACAGTTCATTTTTAACTCTAATTGTAAATAGATCCGTGCAGGAGTTATGCCCTAAAGTAAAGCGATTCAATGCATTTGAACTTGTTAATAAAAGCAATAACTGTCTTTGTCTCCACTGAATAAAGCAATTTTTTTTTTTTTTGTCACCTCTATTTTTTGCAGGACTCTTATTTCAAGAATCACTACTGGAACCCCGTTATTTGAAAGCAGTAGCTTCCGTTTTTTAAAAAGGCTTGAGCGCAAACACAATTTCTATGCCCTTAATTGGTATAAAATATTCAAATATTACAATATATTGGTATATTTTGGGATGAAATTTTCTTGTTCTATTTTCATCAGTATTGCTTAAAAATACCGATGAAATCGTTTGATATCGTGAATCTTTAAAATTTTCACCGAAGCAGGAATTCGTCATTGTCTGGAAGTTGCAATTAATATTTTGAGGGGGCAATCCCGGGATGGCATACATTCTATCAGTTCTATATTGGGGGATTTTTTTTTTTAATCAAAGAAGTAAAACATGAAACAACTACTTTACTTACACTTTGAATAGGAAAATTTCATAACCAGTACACAAGCTTTCCCTACTACCTGTAACCAGGAGTGACAAACTTTTGATTGATTTAAAACCTTGAGTTTGAATGCATTTTTATAACGGATAGAGCCACTTTTGGTCAAATGAATTTGCCAGCCATTGTAACTGGAGAACTCAAATTAAAGGAGACTATTTGAAAGAAATCTAAGATGATATTTATCTATTCTGGAAGGAAAATAAATGAATTATAGTTAAATGTAAAAATAATACATATGTTTTTAAATTCTCTTATAAATTTATGTTTTCATAAAATTTAAGTTAAATATTACTGGAAAAAAGGAATCCCTTTAATAAACAAGTACCAAAACGTCTTACATGCAAGAGCTAAATCGGTTGAGAACCTTGGATTTAAATGAATAAAAAAAACAAAAAACAGTTTATTTGACTGACTGAATAATTGCAAGCAATTACCTATATTTAGCAGTAAACTCAGGCAAATCTGAAACATAGACCATTCTTCTTTCAATTGTTTCTTAATTTCTATTTCTCGCAGTACATTTTCATATTGCTCCAAATGTTTCAATATAGAAAACTGAGACAAAAAAATGAATAAATATAAGTGAAAGTTTATTACAAATTTAAACTAATACATTTTAATGAGCATCAAATATGCAGATTAGGAAGATAAAATTATTTTATTTTAATAACTTCATGTCCGACCAATATTAAGAAAATTAAACACCACTTTTGATATTGGACTTACATAAAGACATAGAAAACAACTAATAAAGAAAAAATCCATTTAGAAAAAAATTATATTGTTTAGTTAACTCAAAATGTCAAAGAAACAACACTTGAATGTCTTAATAAGAGATAAGAAATATGAAAATCATTATTATTTCTTCTTCCTAATCAACTATATTTGGAATATAGCAGTTCACCTTAACAAGATGGAACTTACACATTTAATATATTCTTTCTTTTTATTGATTTCATCAACCCACTTCGATTGTTATTTGTTAAAAGGAAAAAGCTTTGTAGCATTCATATCAGTGGAGTTTCCAGAAAGTCGGTGATGAAATATCAAGATATTGATATAGAAAGATTCAGTCTCAAAAGTCTCATATAAATTTATAAAATTACATTTAAACAGCCTATTAAATTTTCGCCTGTTAAGATATTATCTGATATAAAGTTCTACTTATGGACGTGTCTTATAAGTCAGTCCTTATTTTGTAAATTTTCGGATGTATGATGCATTATCCATTATATATATCTATACGTAGGAAAGCCCTGAAGATGGTCTTCTAGACAGGGCATCTGCATTGCTATGCCTTACTCCCGGTCGGTGTTCAATTTCAAAGTCGCATTCCTGGAGCTTTTGTAGCCTGAATCTGGCAACTTGGCCTTCTGGGTTCCTGAAATTTAGCAGCAACTTCAAGATGCATGGTCAGTCAGCAACAAAAACCTCGTACCATACAAATAGTATCCAAGTACAAGTACAAGTTTATTGGCAGGGGTAAGCCATTGCTGGACTTCCTGAATTTTCACTGAGTCGACTTAAATTTAATGAGTTGATGATTTTATTAAATAACAAGAAATAATTTTAAATTTACCATTAACTTAGTGAGACGCAGAAGAATACCTGTACAGCCGATATTAGAGCTGGAAGACCGAGACCAGAGGTGAATGATTCACATCTCTTTATAGCTTCTGAAACTCCAGACACAAGAGATTGCCGTTCCCTTGTGAGCACTCTCACACTCTCTGACATATCTCCTTCAAGTGGAGGAACAGCAAGTTGCCTTTCTTCTAATCTTCTGTAGGCAGATACCCAGTTACGATAAATAACATACACTGAGCGTAAAACTTCCTTCCAACATTCTGGAGTTTCATCTTCTGAAAAAAAAATTAAATTTTTATTAAGGAACAAAACACAAACTGCTCAATAATTTGAAACAACATATTGCATCGATGATTATGGAATAAACGCTCCTATGATCCTAATATATGTTTCTAAATTAATACAATATACTAACAAAGATGTAGAGATAATTTTGTAAATGAGAAAATTCTATTCCTAATAAAGTACTAAATGTTAAAAGAAGAAAAAAAGATTACTAAACATTCCTTAAAAACAAAACATGAGTTATGTAAATTGGTGTTATTTCAGAAGCCTGCTGCACACTATGAAGAGGTTCATAATGAGCACCTAAACATTCAGAGCTGTGAGCTATCGACTTCTTCATTGTGTGATATATAGTTAAAACAGAAACCAACCATGTTGGGCTAGGGCACTCTTCAAATCAGACACAAAATTATCAGATAGCAATCTTAAAGTCACAAGTAGCGATATTTGTTCTCCTTCTTGCCTGATACAGGTGTCAACAGTAGTAGTAATATCTTTTTCAAGGGAGCTAAGAGCATCTGCAATTACACCCAAGACCATTTTACTTGATTCAAATACTGATGTACACCACTTCACCTGAAAAATATTATAATACACTTTACATTAAAGATAAACAACAAAACAACAATCACAGTAATATTATCTTATTAAATTCAATTATTTCCGGCTGTATACTGAAACTCGTAAAGGGGCATTTATTTCATTTATAAACACATTTCATTTTCATTTATTATTTAGGTTAGGTAAATATCAAAAGGCTTACAACTTGTTTCGTCTTTATGCTGAATACAAGTTAGGTATCAATAAAAAACTCAAAGTGGCTCATTATTCCATATGGAGGATTGATGGCATTCTTAATAATCTTCGGAATCAAAAATTTTCATATCATCTTGATCTCGATTGACATCAAAATAACGCAATTCAGTAAAAAATGTTATGAATCGTACACTCGATTTAGTTTTGAGTAACAATTTAGGATTCATTAAAGTATCTAGAGTACCTAATGTAGATATTTTAATCCCTGAAGATGATTATCATCTATCATTAATAGTTAAAATTATATTTAAAAATCCAGAAAAAAAATTACCTTATCACGTAGATCCGAAAAATAATTGGAAAATAAATTTCACTTCTTTATACAAAGAAGTAGAAAAATGTAATAAGGGATAATATTTATAAGGGAAAAAATGTGAATGATGCGGTGAACGCTTTATATGTTAAATTAGATAAAGTCTTTAGCAAAGCCAACTTGCATTCAAACATCAAGAAATCAAATTTTCCTCCACGGTTTACAAAAAATATTATTTCAAATATAAAATTAAAAGATTTTATCGGAAAAGAAGAGTTATTCATGAAAACATTGAAAAAAAATATTGTGAGCTGGGAGAACTATCAAAAATGACATTAACACGTTAGCTGCGAAGCAAATAAACTGGGATTTTCGTTAACTGCGACGAGGGGTCAAATGACCCCTTGCTACCACACCGCTAAACTGCGTCAAGGGGCTGATTGACCCCTTGTCCCTTAGACATTAAAATTAACTCTCTGTAAACATTGATGAATGTTTTAAAGTGAAATCCATTTTTTTTACAAATACCTGACGTACTAGAATTCGTAACAGAAGCAGGGTTGAATTCTGTTGCTTCTGAATATATTTTTTTATTACTTATTTTTTCCACAACATCTGTGTTATACTAACAGTAATTTTTTTCTTTCCTTTTACGTTCAATCATAAAATGTTTACTATATGGTTTTAATTTACTTAATTGTCAGCATATATAATTCATGAAAGGAAGAATTCAGATATCAAAAATAAAACCAAACCTATGTTTTTATTATAAATAAATGAACATAGGTGTAGCTTTTGTGTATTTAAAAAAATAAACGTAATTATTACTAATTAAATTATTAAAAAAAATAACACGTGAAAACTACATTTTATAACGTTTATCATTGAAGCACTGCAAGCAAAGAGACGGTTGTCGGCACAGTCGTCATAGTATGTCCGGACCTTCTTCACCTTTTTTTGGGCTTCTGCACAGCTCATAGCTGTTCTTAGCTTTTCATAGCAGCCCGAACATTCCTTCCTTATATGAATCATAACTCTCTTCAAAACTTGAACTAGTTCCTTCATCTTTGCTTGAAGTTGAATTCCGCTATGAAAGGGCTAAATCGGCAAGTTTCTTACCACGTGAATACGTATCGAAATTATTTACTGAATCGAGACAAATAAATGAGAGCTCAGGTGTCAAAAATACTAAGTAGAATCAGTCGAAGAACAAGAAAGGAAGGTGAATCTGTGATTCACCCTTAGATAAATGTGATTCACTGAAAATTACTGTCGCTTTCACCGCTTTCAAACATTTACGGAAATAGAAAAAATATTTTTTATTTACATATTCATTAATATTTGATATAATATGCTAAAACAATAGTGAGATGAAGTGTAATGAGCATTAAAAGACCAAGGGGTCATTTGACCCCTTGCTGCATTAAGGAAAACATTTAAACTATAATGCGACAAGGGGTCAAGTGACCCCTTACATTTTTTTTCGATATATAAGTAGTATTAAGTAGTGCATTATAAAAAAAAAATAAAAAATCTGAAAAATATTAAAACAGGATGCGTGACAAGCATCGCAGTTAACGACAAATACACGTTTAATGGCTCGCAGTAAAGGAAGCCACCGCAAGGGGTCAAATGACCCCTCGTCGCAGTTAACGTGTTAAAAAAGAATATGACAAATATATATATAGGATGTTGAAAAAAATATTATTTGTGACCCTAAATATTTTTGGAACTTTGTGAATTGCAAGAAGAAAGAGGAAATTAAACCGCTTGTTATCAAATTTAAAAACATAGACTTTATTGGGGGAAACATTATAGCTTCAGGATTCTGTACCTTTTTTAGATCGGTATATGTGGAGGCTCCATGGAATAAATCTCGACCATCCCACCATGGTTAGGATAGGTTGGTTACACCTGTAGAGTAACCCCCCATATGCCACACATGGCCAGGTAGGGGTAGCGAACAAAAAAAAAAAAAAAAGATCGGTATATGTGCACAGTACAACGGATTATGATTTCAATAAAATAACAGATACTGAATGCGATCCCAATATTGATTATTTACCATTGTTGCCAATAACTGCAGATGAAATCTATGTTGATTTTAAAAAATTAAAAAGTCTTCTCCATTAAAAGTTTACTCCATACTGGAATATTTAACCATGTAAAAAAATATATTATTGAATAACAACATGGATTCATGCCACGAAGATCAATAGTAACTTATTTAACTAATTTTACTGAGTTTGTTGAAGGTTGTTTGACTAAATATAAACAAGTGGACTAGTATATATACTGATTTCAGAAAGGCATTTGATTTGGTTGATCATAGTATATTATTAAAAAATCTGGTGCGTGCGCGCAACACACAACATTCACTTACCAACTTACTTAGATTAGAAATTGACGTGTTTTGCTAAATATCATTTCCCAAATTCACACATTTTTCTACATTCATATCTTATTTTTGTTAATCGTTAAAGCCGTTTTTGAGTAAATAAAATAAACACGTGAAAATGATAGAAAATTTATTAAGTAAAGCCCCCCCTCCGGTTAATCAATTTTGATGAAATTTTAACAGTCATATCTCGGGCATGTACATACATCAAATACCCAGTTTGATCAAAATCGTTAAAGCCGATTTAGAGTAAATAAAAAAAAACACATGAAAATGTTACAAAATTTATTAAGTAAAGTCCCCCCTCCGGTTAATCAATTTTGATGAAATTTTTACAGTCATATCTCGGGCATATTAGTACATCAAATACTCAGTTTAATCAAAATCGTTAGAGCCGTTTTTGAGAAAATCGAAAAAAACCTAAAAAGTTATTAAGTAAAGTACCCCCTCCCTTTAAGTAATTTTGATGAAATTTATGCTGTCACATCGCGGGCATATACCTACACGAAATACCCAATTTCATGATCGCACGGTTTATAGTTTTTGAGCTAGTCCGTTCACACACACACATACACACACAGACCATTTCGCGGGACTTGGTCATTTCGACTCAGGGGACCCCAAAACGTGTATTTCCGTTGAAAACCGGAAGTCGAAATTTTTCACGATCGCAATACTTCCACTTACTATATATTTCATATATAGGTAAGTGAAAGTAAAAAACTTTTCAGATTAGGTCTTTCTTTTGATTATATTCAATTGTTTGCTTCTTTCCTAAAAAACAGGATTCAATATTTTGTATATTCTTCAGAGGAATTTACTACCACCACTTCTGGTGTTCCACTAGGAAGCAATTTAGGACCCCTAATGCTTTTTTTTTATTATAAATGATGTTTCAAACTATATAAAAAATTTGGAATTTATGTTATATGCAGATGATTTTAAATTATACAGATCTGTTTCAAACTTAAATGACTTTCATGCTTTACAGAATGATTTAGATTCGGTAAAACATTGTCCAAAAATAATAGGCTAATATCGATAAATGTTTATTATTTCTTACTCTAGGAAAAAAGAGAGAGGGAAAGTCTTTACTTTGATAAAATAAAGTAAACAATTTCGGGGTATTATTTGATGAAAACTAACTTTTAACAATCATATGGAAACGACTTGCATAAAATGTTCCAAAACTTTAGATTACATAAAAAGACACTGCAATAATTTCAGAAACCCATTAACACTAATCACCATTTTCAACTCATTAAATAAGATAACAAATTGAATATTGTTGCCTGATTTGGTATCCGAATTCAAAAAACGGAAGGGCATTAATAGAAAAGTTGCTAAAACGAAGATATATTTATTTTTAACACGTTCACGCAAAAGAAGAAGTTTTCATTATCAGTTTTTAAGTATTGCTCATCAAAATATTCAAATTATGTAGAAGACACAAAAGACAGAGCAGAATGTAAGGCAAACAATTGTGTTTGAATTTTTAGTCTATGACATACCAGTCCTGAGAAAATGAGTTTTACGTAAGAGCTTACAAACTGAAAAATCGGCATGCACGGTAAAACAAAGAAAGCTGCCATTCTGAAAAGGTTGACTCTAAAAAAATTGTTTTGAGCTACTGGTTCCATATGTAATTGATGGTAAACATATAATTTTTTTCTAAAAAGGTCAAGCCACTTGGACCACGCGATATGGATTTACCCATCTATCTATCTAAGAATTCAATGGACTAAACACATTGTTTCATATCAGGAAGTAGGTTGGATTAAGTTTGATAGAATGCAGAAAAACTTTTAACAAAAGGATAATATACCTGTGTATGATATTCCAAAATTAGGTCTTGATAGAACTGACTAAGCAATTCCTGAATTCCTCGATCTTGGTCAACATCGACTAAATTTTTCCATTTTTGGCAAAGGAAACTTTTTTCACACTTCACATAATATTTGATAAGCTGAGGTAATCTTTCTATTCCAGTAAATATCTTAACATATTTAACAGATTCTTCTGAAATAAGATAAGAAATATATATATTAATTATACAATAATATGATTTAAACCAAAACTTGTGGTTAGGTAGAGAAAATAGCTAAGTTATTATATTGGCTAAATATGATTATGAGATCTTTACATTCTCCTTCAAGAGGAGATAGAAAGGAATAATTAATCGTAACAGTTTACAATGATATAGTAAAGAAAAATTCAGGACCTGAAGCCTAAGGAACTGTAAAAATCAAGGAACATTTCGTCTGTTTTAGTTATATATATTAAATTTAAAACAAAACCAACAATATAAAATGTATTATTTGGATGAATTCTAATAAAATATGCAATAATGATATAAATTGGAATCAATTTATGTCTTAATATTTATGATCAGTGGGCGAAATAAACTTGACCATCAAGAAGAGACGACACACTCTCTTGTGATTGTACATGGCTTTGAACATCCTGGTACGAAATGCCACAACTCTCATCCGTCACTAACAGGTGACTTCAGAATGGAGCCAAAGCCAAAGTTGTTGATATAGCCAAGCTAGTGGAGGCAAGCCAAGCTGAGAGCATCGAATGTGAACGAAGTGTTGACCCTAGTCTCCCACCAGTTAAACAAGCACCTCGCCAAGTACCTGTGCCGCTCAGGAATGAACTAAAGCTTAAACTTAGGATTATCAAGAAGGAAACCGGTCCCAGTGACTGGATCAGCAACCTAGTGTCAAGACTCCTAAGAAACTTTGGATCTGTTCAGACTCTAGGAATTTAAATCAAGCATTGAAACAAACAGTATGAGATACCCACAATTGAATGCATAGTCCCTGAACTAAAGATTTGTTTTTGTCTTAGACACAAAGTACAGATTCTGGAACCTCAAGCTAGAGGAACAAAGTTCAAAACTGACCACTTTTTACACTCCATCTGACAGATACAGAGGGCTCCGTCTTCCATTTGGCTTAAAGGTGTCAATTGACATTTACCAATGTCAACTTCATGAAATATTTGCCGGTATTACAGATGTTGTGATTTTTCAGTATGATTTTTGGTTTCAGGGCGAGGAGCAACTGATGAATCTCAACTACCAACCACGACAAGTCACCAAGGCACTTGAACGACTTCTAGCCACAGCCGGAGATGCAAATCTGAAATTTAATAAAAGCAAAGTCTGTATCAAAAAGTGCCAAGTTGAATATATGGGCCATATCACCACAAAAGAAGATCTAAGAGCTGACCTAGACAAGGTCAGAGCTATAAAGGAAGGAAAAATATACAGTGGAGCTCAAAAATTTTATTGAAGTGGCAAGGTACATGGCCAAATTTGTACCAAACCTGTCCTCAATCTGCAAGCCACTCCACAATCTCACCAAGAAAGATCAGTTGTGGACATGGACCAACGAGCATAATCAAGCAATTGAAGAGGTCAAGAGAGGAATATCGGAGACTTCAGTGCGCATGTTCTTCAATCAAAAAGTTCCTGTGTGGTTGTCCAAGCTGACGCTTTATCCAAAGGTATGGGAGGTGTTCTTGAAACAATATTTAGGCGGTCGATTCTCCAACCAACTACAAAAATTCAACATATTTTGTTATGCCTAAAGAGATACAATCTTAAAATCCAGTTCCTAAAGGGAAAGGACATGCTGATTGCTGACACAGTGTCTCGCATGCAGCTACCGGAGAACAGCGATCAGCTGCTTTAAGAAGTATTTCTATGTGACCAAGATGAAACTGCCAGCATGCCTACTCGAATTTTGGAATTATATGCATGAGCTAATGGTCCAAGATAGTGTATTTTACAAAGGAAGCCAAGTGGTTGTGCCAAAGGGCCTACGAGCCGAGTTTATCACAAAAATATACATGTGCCATTTAGGCCAGAATGTGTCAATCAGAAGAGCCCGCGACAGGCTATTTTAGCCATTCATGAACAGCAAAATCAAGGACAATATCAAAGGATGTCAGACATGTCTAGAAATAGCCGCTGCACAACCCAAGCAAGCCATAACATCACAAAGTATTCCATCGCTCCTGTAGAAGAGAGTTTATCTGGACACATTTGAATTGAATTCATAACAAAATGTTGTGATGGTCAACTCTTATTCTGACTTCTTCGAAATTGAACAAGTTCCAGACACCAAGGTAGAAACCATTATCGCCTTTTGCAAACCAAACTCAACACGACATGGAATTCCGTTGGTCCTGGTAACAGACAATGCAACACCACCCATCAGAAAAGAATTTGCCATCTTCTCCAAATAATGGGAATTTTATTATTCAACATCTGCGCCTTACCAGAGCTAAAGAAAATGGGAAAACTGAGGCAAGCGTCGAAATAGCAAAACATTTACTAAAAAAGTCCTCACGAATATAGATTTCCAGGCAGAGATTCTTGAATGGAGAAACACTCCAGCAGATCAACATTAGATGCTCAAAACCCCTCAAAAAAAGACAACCTACTCCCCAGTTGCCATCAAGCAAATAGCGCTACTAACTATAGCAAACAATTACTCTGGTTATATTCAGATCTTTACAGATGCATCAAAAACAAACTTACAGACGTTAATAGCGGTCATAGACTCAAACAAAGTTAACAAAATTTCAACTGCAATCCCTACTAAATTCAGCATCGCATATGATGAAATGTATGCCATTTACATAGCCATAAACTACTGCGAACAAACATACACCAAGCAAAACATTGTTGTTTTAACCGATTCAGCTTCCTCATGGCTAAACTAGAAACCATTCATACAAATAAGATAATTCCTACATAGAAACTACATAATCCACAATCTAAGCAAATCCAATAATAAGTATTGTTTTCAATGGGTACCAAGACATGTGGGCCTCTCTGGAAATGAGAAGGCTGACAGTGTTGCATGAAATAGACAGGTAGAGAGGGATAACGCAAAAGTTCCAACTCCAGACTTAATCAGAGCTATCAAGAAGCAGTCAATTAAAGAATGGCAGGATTGGTATGACTGGGTGTCACAAGGAAAGGGGAGAGATTATTATCAAGTTCAGCCAGAAGTAAGCCTAATCCCGTGGTTTCGAAAAATCCGCATGGATATAGACAGGAATCACATTGTGAAAATAACGAGGCTAAGGACAAATCACGGGAACACAAAGAAGTACCTTGGCTTAATGAAAATAGAAGCCAGCGGAATATGTGAGCTCTTTCACTGTCTAGAGGACCCATGTCATATAGTGTTCAGATGTAAGAAATATGACAAGATCAGATTAGAATTAAATTTCAATCTTAATGCTGAAGAAGAAGTCTTATATTTCAAAGAATTAGATAAAGATAAGGTAGCAAACTTATGTGAGGTGTTGGATAAAATAAAAGGAAAGCTACATATGAAAAAATAAATAAAGATTATAGCTAAATTTAATTATACATAAAAGGTGACATCTGGTTGTATAGGATTTGAAAACAAATCTTGAAACAAAAAATCTGGTGCGATGCGTGCAACACACAACTTTCACTTACGAACTTACTTAGATTAGAAATTGACGTGTTTCGATAATATGTAAACGCCATTCCTCAACTTCAAACATTTTTCCACATTTATATGCTTATATTTGTATATCTCCATAAGCTATAGAGTATCTGTATACCAAAATTTGGAAGTTCTCAGCCCTTTTCAATTCATTATTGCTTATTTATTATTTGAAGGGACCGAATTTCATCAACAGTCGAGTTTTTTTAATGCTTGATTGCATTATACTACGAGTTGCTTTTTTTAAATATATCGTGAAGTTGAATCGATAGGTGTATATACGTCTAGTTGTAAAGTTTGTCACCTATGTCTTTCTGGAAATCGAGAACGATTAGGTACTGTTCCTCTAAAATCGCTTTATATTGCATTCAAAAATTTATTATGGAACAAAAGTTTCTAGACTAAAATATAATTAATTATAGACTATTATTTTATACCATATTTTTACACACCTTCGATGCTTCGAAAAATTTGAGCATCACGTATTTACTCTCATAAGTAAAAATAAATTCATCTTTGTCCACAAATAAAAGTTTTTATTTTCATAATACGTTTAATAAAATTTTGGCTGCCACATATACTTTCATTAAATACCCAGTTTGATCAAAACAGTTACAGCCGTTTATGAGAAAAAAAAAAAAAACACGTAAAATATGAAAAAATTTACTAAATAATGTGCCCCCTCCGTTTGACCAATTTTGATGAAATTTTGGCTGTCGCATCGCGGGCATATACATACATCAAGTATCCAGTTTGATCAAAATCGTTAAAGCCGTTTTTGAGTGAATAAAAATAACACGTGATCATGAGAAACATTTTTTAAGTAAAGTGCTCCCTCTGTTTGACCAATTATGATAAAATTTCGGATGCTGCATAGGGGGCATATACATACATTAAATACCAAATTTGATCAAAATAGTTTTAGCCGTTTTTGAGTAAATGATAAATAACACGTGATAATGAGGAACATTTATTATGTAAAGTGCACCCTTTGTCGGATCAATTATGATGAAATTTTTACTGTCACATCCCAGGCATATACATACACCAAATACTAAGTTTGATCAAAATCGTTAAAGCCGTTTTAGAGTAAATAAAAAAAAACACGTGAAAATGGGACAACATTCATTAAGTAAAGTGCTCCCTCCTATTGATAAATTTTGAAGGTCACGTCGCGGGCATATACATACACCAAATACTGAGTTTAATCAAGATCGTTAGAGCCGTTTTTGAGAAAATCGAAAAAAACTTAAAAATTAGACAAAATTCTTCAAAAAAATTAGACAAAAATCTCACACAAACAAACAAACAAACAAACAAACAAAAACACACACACACACACACACACACACACACACACACACACACACAAACACACACAAACACACACACACACACACACACACACACACACACACACACACACACAAACACACACACACACCATTTCGCGGGCCTTGGTTATTTGGACACAGGGGACCCCAAAACATGTATTTCCGTTGAAAACCGGAAGTGAAATCTTTCACAATCACAATAATTTCCCTTACTATATATTTCATATATAGGGAAGTGAAAATAAAAAAAAAGTAACTTTCTTAAATGTTAATTTTTGTCGGCATCTTAATTAGTCACAAGCTAATAAATAATTTGAGACCTAAATTTACCTAATAAAGATTTATCGAAATTTATGAGAAACATCTAGTATTCTCTTATTATAAGAATGTTTTGTAAGCATTTAATGTTTAAAACCTTTAAGTAATTTTAAAAGTATATTTTCTATTGTATATGCAAACAGTATCTTAGATATCAGCTATAAAATAAAGCCTTTTAAGTCTCTGAAAACAATAAAGGTATCTTAAACAGCAATCTTTTAAAATATAATTAAATTTTAAAAATAATAGCAACTAACCAACATTTTTGTTTGTGAATGCATTTACAAGATGTGGGCTGGCCATTGCTTCTAACCTATTTTTAAATCCTTCTAACTGTATTTTTCGCTGTTCATAATCAGTAGAATGAATTAAAGCAGGAAGTGATTGTTGCATACTCATAACTTTTTCTGCAATAGCTTCAATTTTATGAGATTCAAAAACCTAAAAATAATAACAATAATGTAAAACAAAAAAGTTACATAATAGAAGATACATTCAATCATGAAACTAAAGCCTACTTCCTCAATGTCTGAAGCAAGAACAGACCAGTTATCAGCTTCATGTAGGGCTTGTTTAGCAGTATATAATTCTGTCTTCATTTTGTCTAATTTTTCTAATGTCACCATGGAAGCTGCTGTGTCTTTTTCAATCTAGAGAGAATAAATGCTTCATTTATAGATCATGAAAATAAGATTTTTTAATTATTTAGATGATCTAAGACATTAAATAAATAAGTATATTATTGCAGGCAACAAAAGATCTACAAGGCATATAGCCAACAGGAAAACAAAAGTAACAGACATAATTTTCAATTTCATATAGAGTTCTTTTTTTATATAAAAAAAAATTAACCAATTATTTATATTTGTAAAATAAACCGCTATAATATTTTATTAAATAAATCAGAAAGAGGGAAGTCAGATTAATAAATACATGATTAATATAATACATAGATGTATAGAAGAACATATAATGGGAATAAAAACAAAAGACAAGCCTTCATTATTTCTTCTTTTACTAGCTGCATCTTTTCTTTCAACATAAGTGCCTCCTTCAGGATCATATCTGCATCATGCATAACTCTTGGCAAACTTTGAATGACCTGAAAAAGAATTAATTATTAAACAGAATTTTATTCGAGAGAGAAAATAACCCATAATTACTTTACTAATGTACACTCATACTATTCCAAATGACAAAAAGAAAAAAAATTCTGGCGTGGTGCACGCAACATACAACTTTCACTTATTAATCTACTCAGAGTAGAAATAAACATGTTTTGATAAATGGGTAAATGCCATTAAGCAAACTTTCTCATAAAATAACTTTTTCCACATCTTTTTGTTATTATCGTAAGTTAAAGAGTATGGTAGTTAAAAGAGTTAAATTAAAAGTAAAAAAAGAATTAGGGGCCTAAAAAAATCCTAATTCCATCAATAGTTGGGTTTTTTTTTTTTTTTTTTTACTGCTTGCTTGTTTATCACTAAGAGTTGCTTTTTGTCACACCTGGGCAAAAAGTATTTCAATTTTTATTTTGTAGTAATTAGTTATCGTTAGATAATTAATTTATAATTTTTAAACTATTTTATTAGAAGATAAAAGATATATTTCAATTTTTATTTTAGAATACATTATTTTAAATAGCGAGTATTTTGGTTTTTTTAAATAAAATGCATTTTAATCTCAAATCATTTAAAATACTTTTCAATAAAAGTATTTTAAATAAAAAATAAAAAAAGTATTTTGTATTTTAAATAAAAAAAATTAAAATGAAAATACATAATACTTGAAACCTAATTAGCTAATGCATTGCGATTGATTAATAAATCGACAATTTTTTATTTAATTTTTTTTTTGGTTGTCTTTGCTTGGTGTGGTGTGTGTGGGCAATCTGCTTCGGAACCTATTTAAACTAATTGGGTTAAAACAGCTCCTATATCTTCGAAAGAAACTATTACATTCCAGGTGTTTCGGATACATTACATACATGGCATTTTATATCTTTTAATGCTCACAATGAGTCTTTGGATAAATATCCAATAATAGATATCCTAAAGTGGTGGAGAGCGACTTGACTTATATGTATGTAATTTAATTAAGGGAATAATAGTGGATTGTAAGAGAGGACTGAAATAAGTTTTAAGATTTAGATCTATCATAGCAAATAAAAAATGTTCTCTAATATTTTTATGGAACCATAATATTATTTTTAAATTGCTTTATAATGTATTTAGAATATATTGTATTGTTTGTTACACTCCTATGGCAGAATGGTCATCTTTGAATACTTCAAAATTCTTCAGAAATACAAACTTCAAATGCTATCACCTAACTTGTTCATCACTCAATGCTAGAGGGCACATTTTGCATTCTTAAAGAACCGCAGGAGGAATAATATTTTTATAAACTCAAATTTTTATGTTTTAGGGAAGAAGGCGTGAGCTAAGTAATTTCGTTAATGGCTAGCATTTCTTACCTCTAATCTATCCTGAATTTTCCTTCAATTTCGAATGAACGTCAACCTCTTGGAAAAATACTGACCGATTCTAACTTTATAGAAAGTTTCAGTCAAAAACATTTTTACTAGGTTTACTACCATTTTTGGTATTCTCTCCTGTTTATGCCTTCCTGTATGGCTCAAACTTAATTTTCGATTTTGTTACTTTTTAAAACAATAAAACTATTATTGTAAAAATTATGAGGAATTGGTCTTGTTGTACGTCTATTAGACCTATGAACAATCATTGTTTCATATTTCATGGTGATCGGATATGGCGTTAAAAAGTCAATATGTAACCCTCCTCCCCAAAACCTATTTATAAAATTTATATGAAATGAATTCATTAGATATCAATTTAGATAATTAACAACCAATGTGAAAAGATTTGTTGAAATCGGATGGATCAGAACAAAGTTAATAATTGCGTCCTCTCCAACCCCCCCCTCAAAAAAAAACAACATCAAACTGAAATAAATGTACCGGCTCAATATTTAGGGGGTGAGAGCTCTAGTGCAAAGGACTAGGGTAACTGCACCATTAGGTGTTAGGCCAATCCCTCTAGAAAACTGGGAATACAATATCCTATGGTCTACATTTAGGGTTTTTATAAAAAATGATTTCTTAGAACCTTCTAAAATGTGCCAATAGTTGACACATCAAAATGGAAAGGTTTGGAATGTTGACATTTATTGTGTCAATAGTTGACACTTACATTATTTTTTTATTTCCCTAGAAGAATATTAGGTAATAAGGACTGCAATAAAAGTTAATCATTTTTTATTAATAAGATATTCAAAATTAAACGAAACATATAAAATTTCCACAGTCTAATTAATTAGTTTATACACAAACACTTAATAGATAAAAAAAATATTAAACTGAAAAATGAGATCATCCAATTAAGAATAAAACAGTATACCACTATAACAAAAATCATAGTATGGTTTCTTCTACTTCAAGTGCTACAGCATTTTCAGGTATCTCCTGACTAACTGATTTTTTCTTAGGTTCTTTTTCCGTTCTTTCCATCTCCAGGTACTCATTACTAACTTCCTCGAAAATAACGTAAAAATTAGACAAAATTCTTTAAATAAAGTATCCCCTCTGTTTGGCCAATTTTGATAAAAATTTTACTGCCGCATCACAGGCATATACACACACTAAATACCCATTTTCAGGTTCGCACGGTTTATAGTTTTTGAGCTAGTCTCTTCACACACTCATAGACACAGTCCAAATTTTTCACGACCGCAATACTGTCGCTTACTATTTATTTCATATATAGGTAAGTGAAAGTAAAAAGTAAAAAAATCATGTCTGGCCTCTTCTTTCTAGTGCTTTGGAATGGGTCACCTTTACAGGGTATTAATTGACCGGAACAAAAAAAATATTGTGTAATGATATAACATATTATATTTTAATGGAAAAACAGAAATTAAGAAAAAAAATACAGATCCATCAAATCATCTACTCCTTGAATCAAAAAAGTAATATTATCCTCTATACCCCCTGGCCAGTAGCCCACTATACACTCCTCAATCCTCCTAACTATTTCTATCAACTAACAACTGTTTACATTTTATCTATTTACAACATTTATTTACAATAACTATTTACAACATATATAATTTTTATAAGTGAAACCATTCAACTATTTAACTTTACGATATATCTTATTCCCTAATAAAATGAAATATTTAGAATTCCCGACTCTTACAATTGTTACTTAATATAAAAAATGAATGAATGAATGAAATGAATGAATACTTAATATAAAAATGAGCAAAACAAGATTATGTGAAATAAAGCTGAGGCTATGCATGGGTGTCAAGTTTTAACAAACAAGACGTCAACTTTACAAACAGAATATTCCACTAGTTGACACGTTTGAACGGATAGTTGACATCCCTGTCGAACATTGGTTAGGATGGAGCTAGATCAGTAATTCCACTACCGATATTAAACCCAAATATTTTTCAAATCAAGCAAATTATTTTAAACTATCAGTTTCATCAAAGTAAAAAACACCAATAGTTGACATCGATGTCAACTATTGAAATTAAGGGTTAATCTTTGTTCTAATAGTTGACACCCACATTTAAGGCCTAAAACATTGTATAAATAAATTGAAAAGGATATCAAATGATTCCCATGATCTTAATGAATATCATGAAAGTAGTTAAAAAATAATTGAAGACAAATAAACGAACTAAAAAGCTTATTTAATGTGACTTACCACACTAATGAAACAGGAAAGCAGAAACCACTTGTTGAGGCCACTAGGAAATTCTCCATTATAACCTCTCACAAATCAGTTTCAGTTTTCATCACACTAATGCAGATGGTAGCACAGCTAACTAGTATAACTCGGTAAATTACCGCCATATTTTGAACCAAAACAATCTATCATGAATCTTATTATTCACACTTTTGGTATGAAATGTCAACTATTGGAGCACTGTCAACTATTGGTACAGTTACCCTACACTATACTATTACGAAAAAATTTTAATTTAAACAACATACTTAAGTTTTAGTTTATTTGATTATTTAAAATACAAATGAAAATACTTTTTTTTTTTTTTTTTTAGTATTTTAGAATTAAAATGAAAATACTTTTTTTTATTTGAATATTTTAGAATTAAAAAGAAAATAACATGTGATTTATTTTATTTTAATTCTATAATACTAAAATTAAAAAAAAAAGTATTTTCATTTGTATTTAAAATACTTTTATTTTAAATAATGCCCAGGTCTGCTTTTTGTAAATATAACGTGAAGGTATATTTATGGATTGTAGTACATTAAAACTTAATATTGAAATGTTTGGTTCTTGTGCCTTACCAGAAACCAAGAAAGATTAGTGTTACTCTAAAACCATCATTTATTTTGTTTGGAAATCTATTATAGAACTAAAGTTTGTAAACTAAAATATAATTGTTAAAGATTATCTGGTATCATTCACACCGTAAACTGCTTTAAGTAATATTAGGGTTCAACATGGTTTATTTTTGCTTTTTTTCTCCTGTATATTTTTATTCAATTTTTTTATATTTTACCATTTCTTATTTTTAGACATAATGTGATAAGGTTAATTTCTCCTTTTAAACAAAATCGAAGGTACTTTATTGGAAACAAAAAAGTTCCCTCCCCCCCATTTAAGTCCCCTCAGAACATTTTTATGATGATATTACAAACTTAACTGATATTAAAGAATACTAGATTCTGATTAAACATTACAAGTTTGATCAAAATCGTTAGAGCCGTTTTTGAGAAAAAAAAATGTAAAAATGAGACAAAATTTATTAAATAAAGAGCCCTCTCTGTTTTACCAATTTTTACTGCGGGCATATACATATATCAAATACCCAATTTCAGTTTTATACGGTTCATAGTTTTTGAGCTACTCTGTTCACATGCACGCCAACACACACGCAAGCAAGCACGCACACAAGCATGCACAGACGCACGCAAGCACATTTATTTCGACTCAAGGGACCCCAAAATGTGTGTTTCAGTTGAAAAACAGAAGTTAAAATTTTTCACGACCACAATACTTTCTCTCACTATATATTTTACATATAGGTAAGTGAAAGTAAAAACAAGACTGCATATCACTCTCTCGTTTCAACTACTATTTTAAACATTAGCTATTTTAAGAATTCAATAATTTCTGAATGAACTGCATATCATTGAAAGATCATCAAATCTTTTTCTCAATCAAAGGATCATGTATGAATTTTTTAACAAACAACATGAATAAAAAGGAATTGTTTGACACACACACCATTTTGCAGGACTTGGTTATTTGGACTCAGGGGACCCTAAAACATGTATTTCCATTGAAAACCTGAAGTAGAAATTTTTTACGATACAATTTATTTTATAATATTATAAAATTTATAAAAATATATTTAATAAATTAAAATAAATACATTTCTTACATGTTCACTAGTATCCTCAACAGCACCATTAATCTGTTGGACATACAGCTGTAGCTTTGCAACCAAAGAAGATAAAAACACCTGTTAAAAATCAAGAAATAAAATAAAGAGAATGAAGTAAAAGAATATAAAATGAGAAAAAAATATACAATAAGAAAAATCAAAGAATGGAACAAGAGAAAAAAGGAAATAACAATAAAAAGAGTGTTTATTGTGGATTAATTTTACTTAAATTGGATTTAAATAAAAGAATAGTCATATATTCTCCACATTTTCTATTCCCTGTGTTAGACCACTCGAGCAACCTATAATCCTAATGATGAAAAAAATTAGCAATAAATTAAAGGAGCCTTCAATTTTTTTGTTTAACACCTCTTCATTTACATTGTGTTTATACCCAATTCCTTCCTCCTCCCAAAGCAATGGTCAAAAATATGCAAGAGAATTTATAGTGACTGAATAGCACATATTAGAAGAACAATTAGATATTGAATTAGACAAACATCAAGTAGGCTTCAGAAAGAACTATTCTACTGCAGACCACATTTTTGTGATCAAAGAACTGATCGAATGATTATAATCTTCCAGTTGGCCTTCTTTTTCTAGATTATGAAAAAGCTTTTGACTCTCTAAAAACCGAAAGCATTATTACCATGTTAAAGAAAAGGAACATTAGTCCTAGGATATGCAAGAAAATGGAAAACATATATTCAACATCAGAATCAGAACAAAAGAATAAAAATCCAAGGAGAATGGCTTAATCACTTAGAGTTTGCGGATGAACAAGTTCTGATAGGTAATTGCAAAGAAGAAATCCTAACGATAGTGAAACAATTGATAGTGGCAGGAGAAAACATAGGGCTCAAAATAAACTACAAAAAATGTAAATTTGTGTCAGTATATGGTGAAGAAGATTTAAGAATTGGTGAGCACCATGTAGAGAAAGCGAACAATTTTCTATATCTCGGGAATCTTATTTCTAATAAAGGGCAAGATGAAGAAATAAGCAGGCAATGTACCCAGGGATGGTGTGCACTCTTCAAGTTTAAAAATATATATACATAGGTCAACAGTGAGTCTAGAAGTCAAGAGGAAACTTTGGATGAGCACAGTGCTTCCTGCCATGACCTACAGTTGCGAAACCTGGGTAATTGATAAGAAGACTAGTCACAAACTGAGGGTAACAGTCAGAGGGATGGAGCAATACCTTCTCGGAATATCAAGGCGAGAACGTAAGCCAAATACGTGGATCAGACCAAGAACTGGGCTCCCGAATATTATGAAGAAAGTGCATATAAGGAAGTGGACCTGGACAGGACATGTCATCAGAAGAACTACTACAACATGGACCCGGCAGCTTATGGACTGGTATCCAAGGGAACACCCAAGGAAGAGAGGACGTCCACCTACAGATTGGAACCAGGAGATGACGAAGAGTTGCGGAGGAGCAGCCTGGAAGCGAGTAGCTTTGGACAGGAAAGAGTGGAAGCGGATGGGACAAGTTCATTATTTAGTGTGGTTGCAAGAGTGGTAGAAATAATTGAACTCAAAACCTCAACTAAATGTTGATTTTGTAGATATGTAAATAATGGATGTATCAAGCTATTGTAAATTTTTTATAATATGTGCAAATAAAGGTTATTATTATCATTATGAATAGCACATATAAGCCCCATTATATATGAGATTACATTTTCATACCTTTTTAGGATTAAATATCAAGTAGATCTATAATCTATCTATTTATTTTAGAGGTACAATCCAAAATTTTCTAACCAGAAGGGCAAGATTGATTCCATGGGTCCCCAAAAACCTAAAAGTCAACCTCCCCAGAGAAAGTTCAAACCACCATCGCTAAACTCGACAATGCTAAAGCAGGTAGCGCACCAGCATGGTCTATTATCACCAAACCCTATTACCTGTAAGTTGTAATGTAAGTTGGTCTAAAACAATCTGGCTAATATTCATAACTAAATATTCATTGTTTTATTCTCTACAACTTCACTAAACTCTGGTCCCTGGATCATCTCGATTCACTACAATAGGTGAGATTTTGCTTAAATATTTTTTGATAGCATTATTAGTTATTGTGGTTTTCCATATTTTTTAGCCATTTCTTGTTACAATGGATAATATAGGACTGTTATGTACTCTAAATAAACAAAATTGAAGATACTCTAAAGAAAGATTTTAAGTAAAGTTAAATTTTCATATGCAAGTTAAGCCCTATTAGATTCTTCCTACGATAATAAAACCTACCTTGTATTAAAATTCTTCATTGTGATTAAACATGACAAGTTTAACCAAAATCTTTCGAGCCATTTTTGAGAAATTGTAAAAAAAAAATAATACGATGGAATTAAATGCCCCTTCTGTTAGCTCAATTTTGACAAAATCTTTGCTGCCACATCATGGTCATATACCTGCTTTGAATACCTAATTTCAGTTTGGTGTAACAAAGCGTTTCTGAGCTAGTCTGTTCATAAACAGAGACCATTTCAGGGGACTTGGTTATTTGGACTCAGTGGACCCCATAATGTGTATTTTTGTTGAAAAACGGAAGAAAGCTATTTGATAGAAAAGGTTCCAATTTCAACTGGGAAACACCCAACTGGAATATTGCTGATGGTGATTTGTTTAATTGTTTGTAAACAAGTTTGTTTTTTGTTGGTTTGTTTACAACTTGTGAAAAACAATGAGCCACCAAATAAACAGGTGGCTACTTTAGGAATAATGACTACAATCAAATAGATTTGATCTCAATCAACCGACAGACCATGGTGGCCCGACATGAATTTTGGACACTTCAGCATTCTCTAGTCTTGCAGCAAGGTTTGGAATTTGCCATAGGTAGATATAAATGAATACTGAGCCACGATCAAAGAATAAATTTCTACTCTTCCCATCCTGGATTATGGCTAGTTTACCTCTGGAGTAACCTCTCCCTCCCCCCAACTAATGCCAGAAATGGTCAGTAATAGTACTAAAATAAAAGATTCATCTGTCAGGCTCGACATGATATTTATGAACTACCATAATGAAATCTGTGGAAGATCAAATTTGGGTGCTTGGTAGGTAAATAAACAGAAGCAAGAAAGATATTATTCAATAACTTATTAGCAAAGGAATAAGTAAAAGAAATAAAAACAAGTAGTAGACAATTAACAAATATTTTTAACTTGAAAATAAGATGTCCAAAGAACTTAATGAAATATTTAACATCATATTACTTCTTTGTTTTCCTGAGCATCTGGAGATCTAAATGTTTTATTAATCCATTCTTTAGAATCAAAGGTTTCTTCAGAAAATGCTGATATATCCTAATAAAAAAAAAAGAAGGAATAAATGCCAAAATATAATGAAAACAGTTTAAGTCCACATATTAACTTTTACCATATTCTTATGTCGTGACAAAATCTACAAAAATTATTTTTCTCATCAATCAGAAGATGCTTGACAAGAAATACATAACCTCCTGTAAACAATAGAATTTTACAAAGAGCTCACTTTAATGATGAAAGATTGTTCAAAATGAGTAGGCTTAACCATAAGAAAAAAGAAGTAACTTACTCAGGAAGTTACGTCTATTCGATTTGGCTAAACAGAAAAAATACTCGATCTTTTCACATAACGGAACGTGGCATTGATTTGGTTTCAGGTTTAATCAAAAACTGATTCACGATTTGTTTATTTCTTAGCTGTCAGTAATCTTAAGTTGCTTAAACAACAACAGTAATAATAGTTGCTTCAAATACAACTGTAATAATCAGCGAATTTAGTTAAATGAAGTTGATGATGAATTAAATTCATTTTTAACGGGTGAAATCCAACATTTCAAGTCAAACTTCAAAACCTAGCTTATTCCTGGGGTTTTAAGAAACAATATGATATGGTCTACATTACAGTGAACATTTCGAAAAAACTGGCAAACCTCAGAATAAAGAATAAATTGTAAATTATTACTTATATTACGCTTCAGAAGGAATTGCAGACACGAGGACACCAAGGAAAATTGTGAAAGACTAATTGATTTTGGTATGGCTAGCGGTCTTAGTGTGAGCAACACCTTCTTTCTTCACAAAAATATTCATAAATAAACATGGGTATCGCCTGATGGAAGAACGAGGGATCAAATAGACCATGTTCTTATAGACTATAGGCATGCTGCGGATGTCCAAGATGTTCGTTCATTCAGATGAGCTGACTGCGACAGTGACCACTTCTCAGTAAGGATTAAATACAAGCAGAGGCTTGATGTGAAGAACAGAGGAGGTAGAACACGAATTAAAAATTCGATCTGGCTAAACTTAAATCCGAAAGTATTAGAGAAAGCTATGCCAGTACACTGTCCGCAAAACTAGAAGTACCTCGGGACCCTAATAACGCTGCAAGGAGATGGGAAGGGCTGAAAGACATACTTCTTGAGGCCGCAGAACAAGTGTTAGGACAAGGCCTCCTGGGTCGGAGTGGTTTGACGATTAGTGCGCGGAGGCCCTGGAAGTGCAGAATAAAGCAAGGAAAGTAGCTCTGGTAAAGAAAACGAGAGCATCGTGGCAGCAGTACTCCGAAGAAAGAAGGAAAGCTAAGGTGGTCTGTAGGAGGAAGAAGCGAACTTTTGAGTAAAAAAAAGCTTGAGGACCTCCAAGAGGCATTCAGTGGGAAGAACTCAAGAGTATTCACAGAGGGGTGAAGAACGTAAGGAGTGGTTTTAAACCCAGGACGGACTTCATCAGTACCGCTGTTATCTGCCCCATTTATAAGAAAGGTTATAAGCTTAACTGTAACAACTACCGGGGTATAGCACTGTTGAACGTCGCTTACAAGATTCTGTCCACCATTATTTGCCGCCGTTTGACTGTCCATCTGGAGAGAGAAGTCGTTGACAACCAGAACGGTTTCAGGAAAGACAGATCAACGATGGATAATATATTCTCCTTGAGGATTACTATGAAGAAGACACTCGATTATGAAATGGCAAGCATATGACAGGGTGGACCGAAATCATCTCATGAGGAATCTGAGGGCTTGTGGAGTCCCAAAGAAAACAGTCCGATTAGTCAAGATGACGATGGGGAACTCCAAGTGCCGAGAGAAGTTACAAAGCATTTTGGGGGAAGAGTTCTCCGTCAACAATGGAATGAGGCAAGGCGACCCCGATTGAGGCAGCGGTGTTGTTCAACTTCTCCATGGAAGGAGCTGTACGGGCAATTAGAACTAATCCAGGCGGAACAATATGATACCGACTCACACAATTTATGGCGTATGCGGATGATGGGCATATCCCTGCACGGACATTACCAGCACTGTCAGGAGTTTTGGAAGAATTTGAACGAGCCGCTCACAGACGAGGCCCAGTTATAAATAATGAGAAGACCTATTATATGAAACAAGACACTATCATCTTGAATGGACACACCTTTCAGATCTGTGAGGCATTCAAGTATTAGGGAACTCTTGTTACTGAGCGCAACGAATTCAATCGGGAAATCAAAACTAGGATCGCAGTCGGGAACCGATGTTACTTCGCTCTTCAAAATGTTCTCAAATTCAAGGGCCTCTCGACAAGTGCCAAAGTGATAGCTTATAAAACTATAATCCGCCCTGTCGTACCTTATGGCAGTGAACCTTGGGTACTCATCCAAGAAATGGGAAAAACTTTATGTGTGTGGGAGGGGAAGGTCCTAAGAAAAATTTATGGCCCAGTGTGCACAAATGGTTTTTGGAGAATAAGGACTAATGCCGAGCTTCGGGGACTATATAATGAGCCAGACATAGTAACATTCATCAAACAAGGAAGGCTCCGATGGGTGGGATGCGTATGGATGACGGGAGGCTTCCCAAGCCGCTACTTGATGGACATCCAGGAGGAGCAGGGCGGAGAGGAAGACCTAGACTGAGATGGTTGGATGATGTGGAGAAGGATCTCAGAAGGCTGGGTGTGAGAGGATGCAGAAGGGTCGCTACCGATCCTGGCCGATGGAGACAAATCTGTATGGAGGCCCAGGTCCTTAGAGGACTGTAGCGCCATGGAGTAAGTAAGTATTACGCTTTGATACCACAAGAGTAGAAGTGTTTAATGGCAAACCAAGGAAAGGGTCGCGGTTGAAGCTAAAAATGAATATATATATATATATAATTTTACCTCTTTCATTATCTGATCCTCGATACCAACAATTTAAAATGTAACAACTAACTAATTTTTAAATACCATGAAATGTTTTCTCATAGCCGACCCTTTGCTTGTATTTCCATTCTCATTAGGGTTTATATCGCTTACACTTTTATTATTGTAGAGAGAATTTAGGGATCGAAATTTACATTCACTTCTTCATGAAACCTTTTTTTTTCTTTCTTTTTTTTAGTACCTCATATATCAAAAGCCATCGCTCCTGAAAGCCGTTAAAGAGATCTACAGTGCTGGCAATAAGTATTTGCACACCATGTTTTTTCAGCATATAATAATTTTAGGTAATATAAAAATCATACTATTCACAAAAATAAAAAGTATATTTAATGCTAGATTAGTATATATATATAATTAAAATAAAAAACTTCTTCCATAGCAAAATGAAAAATAATACAATAAAAAAATGCAGGAAAAAAGTATTTGCACATCGAAGTCCATTTGCCTGTAGACGTCTGGGCATTGAATGGGCCAGATTTTTAATTAAATCTGGATTGATTTTTTCCCATGTTCCCAGTGTTTTTTTTTTTTAATATTGGGTTATTAAGATGAAAGTTTTCAATTAAAGTAATAATATTAATTAACAAGTTTCTATTGTAAATTTTATTGGTTAAACCAAAACTGTTTTTCTGAATACCTAACTCCCTTGTAAAAAGAAAAAAAGAAGTGTGCAAATAATTTTTTTCCCCCATTGTACATGTACTGCTAGCTGTATTAAATTTACATTTTCATTTACTATTTCTTTTGTTGCTATAATAAATATTTTATGTACTTTGCATTTGTCAAATACTAGTTTGAATACAGTATATCCGCGGGCGCAAGCGAAGGTGCTGCTTCTTGACTGGAACTAGAGAAACGGGGATAGAAGCCAGGCCAGTACCTGAGATTCATAGGGTTTTTTGGCGTATTTAATTTATTTTTCCATAATTAAAACCCGATTGAGTAAAAGATTATTTGAAAAATGTCTAATAGGTATTGCTCGGTCCCTCAGTGTTCAATTAGAAAATCAAAAGGCGTGTCATTCCATTCATTTCCAAAAAATAAAAAGCTTCTTAAAGAGTGGATTGTAAAATTAAGAATAGATAAGCATGATTCGAAAATTTTGACGATATGTAGTCTTCATTTTAAATAAAGTCCCTATATTTATCCAGGTATTTGACATTTTATTATTCCCAAATGCTAGTTCTATGCAAATAACATTGGGACCATAGTGTCTTAAATTTGTTTTTCTTTTTTAATTTTCCCCATTTTTGTCTTACATCCGTTGTGCTTAATTGTTCCAAGTTTTCAATGCGATGCCTGAAAGTTTTGACAAATAAGTAAATACTATGACAAAGAAACTAATGACAGCTGTCATAACAATGATTGTATGAATAGGTAATTAATGTTATTACTAACCGAAAAACGTAGAGTAAAGTTACAATGATGTATTTGCATTTACCAGAACTACCAGCTTTACATGTAGAATTACAAGTAAGTTGCTTATTATTATTAATAAATTTGATTTCCACTTTTATTTGATGGGGCAGTCCTTTAAGATCGCTTGTTTCAAGTCACAAGGCTTGTAAAGTAACTGTTTTTTTATTTCTAGATATTATTGCACAAGTAATTGTGAGGTTAATCAAGGATAGCCTGCCCTTCAATTAATGGTCATTTAAAAGTACCAATTATCTCTATCACATCAACTATGTCTATCCCCGTTCCTCCCGACATTTTGCAAAACTACTAGCGCACCCTATAGTCGATTGCGCCCGCGAATTAGTTCATCAGTTTACCTTCATCAGTTATTTTATTACTATAATCGTTCATAACTGTTATTATTTATCTTTTCTCCATTGTCACCCCTTTCCTTTCATTATATATTTTTTTTAAATGTTCGTTTTAGTATTTGATATTGCTCAAGCTATTTTTGCGTTACCTAAATTTTATTTTAATATTAAGTGTATATTTGTATTATCTATGTAAATGTATACATACTTTCAAACAAAACTGATTTTTTTCATATGTTTTTAACAAACGACACTGAAAATATTAGATTTGTTGAGTTACAATAATGTCAATCACTAATAATATGGAAGACTTGCGTTCTGAACTTAAAGATTTAAGCGCTGAACAGCTTCACGATTTGAGAGATACAATGGAAGAGGAGTTGGAATGTTTGGAGAAATACTCCGACTGCTGGAATGAATTCCACGCTAAATATAAGGTATCTTTGGATAGCTTAGAAATGCTTTCACAAATAAAGTCAAACGAAAACCCAACTTTATTCAAACTTGGAAACCATGTGTTCACGCATGGTAAATTAATTAGGCCAAAAAATGTTTTGGTTTACTTAGGAGATGGATATTACGCTAAAATGAGTTTAGAAGATGCAAAAATATTCTTCCAAAGAAAGACAGAAAGCCTCTTGAAGGATTACAAGGCATATGAGGAAGGAAATAATGATAAACAATACATTTTAATGTTACTTCAAGAAACTTTAGCGAGCAAAATCAGAGAAAAAATGGATAACTTTATCGAAAAATCGGAAAGTTATATAAAGAGCTTAAAAAATCTGTCAAACGAAATTAAAAAATAAATATCTTCTTTTCAGTAATACATTTTATTGTGGCTAAGTAATGGAACTAAGTATTGTTATAATTAAGATACCGACTTAAAGATTAAATATTACGATGCTTATCAAACATCTAGTCTATTTTTTCTAAAATTAATTGTGTAATATTTAAACGACGAATTAATGGGTAAATAATTCAATAGTGATAACAAATGGATGGCATATTTTTTATAAGAACATAATGAATTAAGAATTATTATAAAATACATTTTATAAAAAAAAATTAAACCGACTTCGAAACCTAGGAACCAGTAAAAATAAATGCACTGAACAGTATGAAATAATTTAGATTATTAAATTATTAATTAGAAATCTGGTGCTTGCGCGCAACACACAACTTTCACTTACCAACTTACTTAGATTAGAAATTGACGTGTTTTGCTAAATATCATTTCCCAAAGTCACACATTTTTCTACATTCATATCTTATTTTTGTTAATCGTTAAAACCAATTTTGAGTAAATAAAAAAAACCCGTGAAAATGATACAAAATTTATTAAGTAAAGTCCCCTCTCCCCTAGATCAATTTTGATGAAATTTTTACAGTCATATCTCGGGAATATAAATACATCAAATACCAAGTTTGATCAAAATCGTTAAAACCGTTTTTGAGTAAATAAAAAAAACACGTGAAAATGATACAAAATTTATTAGGCAAAGTCCCCCCTCCGGTTGATAAATTTTGATGCAATGTTGGCTATCGCATCTTTGGCATATACATACATCAAATACCCGATTTGATCAAAATCGTTAAAACCGTATTTGAGTAAATAAAAAAAACACGTGAAAATGATACAAAATTTATTAAGTAAAGTCCCCCCTCCGGTTGATCAATTTTGATGAAATTTTTACAGTCATATCTCGGGCATATAAATAGATCAAATACTCAGTTTAATCAAAATCATTAGAGCCGTTTTTGAGAAAATCGAAAAAAACTTAAAAAGTTTTTTAATGTCCCCCCTCCGGTTGATCAATTGTGATGAAATGTTGGTTATCGCATCTTTGGCATATAAATACATCAAATACCAAGTTTGATCAAAATCGTTAAAACCGTTTTTGAGTAAATAAAAAAAACATGTGAAAATGATACAAAATTTATTAAGTAAAGTCCCCCCTGCGGTTGATCAATTTTGATGAAATTTTTACAGTCATATCTCGGGCATATAAATAGATCAAATACTCAGTTTAATCAAAATCGTTAGAGCCGTTTTTGAGAAAATCGAAAAAAATGTAAAAAGTTATTAAATAAAGTACCCCCTCCCTTTGAGCAATTTTGATGAAATTTTTGCTGTCACAACGCAAAATTAAAATTATCCGTTTTAATGCATTTTTCCGCTTTTCATACGATTTTCAATTTTGCTGCGTATTCATAAAAATCAGAAGGTAATTATTTCATACTTTTCAGTTCATTTATTTTTACTGGTTCCTAAGTTTCGAAGTCGGTTTAATTTTTTTTATAAAATGTTTTTTATTTCATACTTTTTAGTGACGGAAGATAATTTCTAATATAAGGCGGAAGGAAGCAATGCGTTATGTTGCAATGTGATTTCTAAAACAAATTCTGTATGCTTTTTTTATACAGATTTTAAGAGCATTTTGAACTGATTTCGGGTTTTCGAAGTCGTTTTTTTTTTTTTTTTTTTTTTTTTTTTACCTTTTTTATTCCGTACCCCTCTTCTGATAATACAAGTGAGTTTGGTTTATTAGTTGGTTGTTCTATACATGGTGGGAAGGACGAGATCTGTTCCGTGAGTCCCTCGCGAAATAAAAGTCAGCCCACCCAGGTAGCGCTATACCACATTCGTCTATCCCGGGTCTTTATATTATAATTATATCAATTTTAATCAACTTTGTATTACTATAGTCACATTATCAATTTTATGAATATGCACAGAAAATTGAAAATCGTTTGCGTTAGGTGCAGAACACACCTTTCAACACCCTGTTTACTTTGATTTTTTGTAAAGAACAATGTTCCATCGGGAAGACACATAAAACTTTTTTTCCACAATGACAATATTTTTCCTTTGCGGAATATTGTCTTCGGTACATCTATGTTCCGAGAGGAGGCGTTTAGTTTTGCTCGGCTGTAACATGAATCCGGCAACTTCAAGATGTCGTAGGTATAGGAACAGTTGGGATTCGACCAGTTTTATTGGTAAATATAATAAACAACATATACGATTGTTATTTAGAAACAATATGAATAGATAGAATATGAATGCCTCGAAATGGAAACAATTTTTGACAAATGACTATCTCTAAGATTTTCGTCTCTAGACTCTCTTATCGAGTGCCACCCTAGGGACGTTATCGTAACTTAAAGAAAAAAAATTAGACAATTTACCATCATAGATGGAATTGGAGATGGAAGAAAATAATATTAAAATTTTTTAGCGGGACGTATTTATTTCATGACGAATAATAATACCATAATAATAAGTCGATATAATGGCCATATCCATAATATTTTTCTTAATTTTCAAACCAAATTTAAGCTTAGTTAATAGTTATTTGTTATTTCAAAATCAATAATTTGGCACTTACAGCAATTTTCATCTAAACACCTCAATAGTTGCAGAAACAATTAAAAACCGATAATAGTAATCTGGATAACATAACAAAAGTGTCACTCCAGAGTGAAGAATCCGCACAAGATTTTATGATTACATTGTATATTAATATCCGACAGAGATCGAGTGTATCCGGAAGCTGACAGAGGTGCCTGAATCTTTTGTTAAGGCCTCTAAATCAAATGAAAAAGAGCTTTTCCAGGAAGCATTGAATTCCTTTTTAATGTGCATGAAGAGTGGAAGTCGGAAATCAAAATCCAATTTAAAACAATAATGGCTACGATTTTACGAATCTCTTTTAAAAAGGGTTATTAATGCTCGGCCTTTCTTCAAATTCTATGAATTTTGTGGTTTTATGATTATGCTGTCCATCCATCGTTTAGACATTCATTTAGGATTTTTTACTATTATCGGTGTTTAATCTTCTCAAATCTATAAAAAATCTTTTAAGCAACCTAAAAAATGTTCTTGAGTTTTATTTCTTGGCAAAATTTTCCAGAAACAGGGTCGAAAGAACAATAACTTTGCCGGAACCATAAAGAAGTGTTTCATTTTTCAGAAAACGACAGCGATATTCCACTGATATCATATATCTTTATTAAAATCTATTGTTGAAAATTTATTTAAGGTTTTATATATAAGGTTTGTTCCAAAAAGCACTTAAACCACGTCAATGACTAACACACTTCACATGTTCTCCCCCACTCTTTTAATTCTGAATTTGATTAGTTTGTTTTCCCAACCGATTCATCGACCGGTAAAACATTATTGAGCATTGCTTGAAATCAACCAATCAAATTTAGGATAAAAAAAAGCGGGGATAGTACATGATCAGTTTGTTATTTATCAACGTGTTTTAATAGTTTGTTGGAGCATACCTTATGATATATATGCCATATGTTTTTCAAATAAGTAAATATTTTGAACGACAATTAAATAATTATTTTCATGTTTTTTCCCAATAACTTCTTTAATAAATTAAGAACCCAAAAAAGGTTTTAATGGGACCACATTGGGAAAATACTCTACAAGATGCAAAAGGTTTCGTTCCAATTGGTCCACCCATCTCGGAGTAATCGGTGGAGATACATAAAAAAAAAAAAAAAAAAAAAAAAATAGGAAAAAAAAAAAAGACACGTATGTATCGAATTGAGTAACCTCCTCTTTCGAAGTCGGTTAAAAATGTACTTTGAGAGGTTGAGAGGAAACTTCTAGTTTAAAAAAGAAAGAAAAATAAACTAATTAAATATTCTAAGAAAAATAAAACAAATTAAATATTCAATTAAGTGAAAAGAAACTAGTTTTACACATTAAATAATATTGTAACGTTAAATCTTTAAGTAAAAAAAAAAAACATATGGTTTAAAATCCCAGAATTTTTGTTGGAACGAACTGGCGGTTGGAGTGAACAGTCAGAGCACGTGTTTGGGACTAGATTGTTCGACGGAGACCTGGAACCTTCCAAAAGGTTACTTTTACGACTATATATAAGGAGCGAATGACTGGGCCAATTAGTCTTAGTATTAGTCTTTGTTAAATACTACTACTTGTTAAACTAGACATGTTAAATACTTACATGTATTATATATGCACAGTTAAATAAGTTTCTGTTTCGGCCCGAAACCAGGTCTATGGCCGAAATTAGGTTTCGGTCGGACACTAGCTCAAATCCTTTCATTCATGTTGGTCACAGTTTGTAGTCTTCCTGGTCAACCTTCATCCAAAACACTTACCCTTTCGGGTGGTAAAGAAATAGTTCTGTATTTCCTACACTGTTTGCTATTTATATTAACGGCCTTACTCTTCTGATTGATCATTCCCAGTACCATACCTGATGATTCCCAAATATGCCTTTCCCACCTTATTGCGGGTTTCCGAGTTATTGTCAGCAACGAAAAGCTTTCCGAAGATTTGAATGGAATCAGTCTCTGGGCAGAGGCTAACAAGTTAAAGCTGAACTCTGAGAAAACAAAGGCAATTTTTTACTCGGTTGTATATTTCACTTTAGTGAGGAAGAGTGGTTTGCTTAAGGATTTTCTTTAATGAAGGAGTCTCTTCCATAGGTTATTTTATATTTAATTGTCCCAACGTTTCGGGCATTTGGCACATCTTCTAGGGTCATCTATTGTACAATTTTTAGTTCCATCGCTATTTGTCCGATGGTCAATAACAATGAAATAGTCCAAAGCCATAATAAGTTGATCATGTATAATAAGGAAAATACAGTCATGTTTTCATATATAACAATTTTATGTAAGGACAATTGGCGATGGTACTAAAAATTGTACAATAGATAACCCCAGAAGATGGGCCAAAAGCCTGAAACGTTGGGACAATTAAATATAAAACAACCCATAGAAGAGATTCCTTCATTAAAGAAAATCCTTAGGCAATTTTAACACCTCCTTAAAACAGTCAGTAATATCCCAACCCGGTTCCTAAATAATCCCATCACATAGTATGAATGGCTTTATCATAATATTCCTTGTCGTCTATGTCAAGGTTTCCCGTTAAATACGAAATAGTTTTCTTCTAAATCTGTAGAGAAGGGATAACGAGTATACCAGTAATATCGCGTTTTATTAAATATGGTTTCAATTGGTTTCCGTATTTCTGGGTTTCCTCTCCGAATTATAATTTGAAATTTTTCTATATTTATTGATTTGTTTTTGTCGTCAACTATAAAGATTTGTTCATTAGAAGAGTCTTGTGAGTGTTGTGTCTGTAGACTTTCTAAGTCTTCTTCCAATGGTATATTAAAGGCTCTCGCTAAGTCGTCAATTGTTTCGTCAGTATGTTCCGGGGACGGCGCGGCTAGAAATTCATTAATCACATCATTGGGATGTGGATCTGTATCTATCGAGTGTATATTTGTTTCAATAACCGGGTTTCTTGATAATGCATCTGCAACATAATTGCTTTTACCTTGTAAATATTTTACATCAAAGTCTGCTAATTGAAGTTTCCATCTGATAAGTTTGGAATTTGGTTCTTATAAGTTGTGTAACCATTGTAGTGGTTTATGGTCTGTTTGTATGGTAAATTTGCGTCCATATAAGTAAGGTCTGAAATGTCTACAAGCCCAGACAATAGCTAATAGCTCTTTTTCAATGGTTGAGTAATTTTCTTCCTGTTTGTTAAGTGTTCTCGATGCGAAGGAAATGGGCAAGTCTTTGTTGTCAATGTTTTGGGATAACACGGCCCCAATAGCAAAATTAGACGAATCTGTAGTTAAGGTAAATGGTTTTTCAAAATTTGGTAGTTGAAGGATAGGGCTGTTTTGTAGTAGAGTCTTGAGATGTTCAAACGCGTTTTTATATTCGTCCGTTAGTTTTATTTCTTTGTCCTTTCGTAGTGCCGAAGTTAAGGGTTGCGCTATTTTAGCATAATTTTTAATCATTTTACGGTAATATCTGTACAGAAGAAGTACCACCAGTCTCAGGATTAGCCCAATCTAGCACACATACTATATATCCTGGCCTACCCTATATGTTTTCGCAGGAGCATCAAACTTAAGGAGGGAGGAGTTAAATAATGAAAAATATAGAAAATGGAGTACTACATCCCCACCCCCGACTCAACCTATAAATATGGAGCTCAACTCAACCCGGCATGACCTCAACTCCTAACATACCATGATGAGCTGCACCACAGCGAAAATAACATAACTCAACACCTCAACGCACCTTCAAATACCACAGGTAGTATAAGGTAATAAGGTAAATCAGCATCGTTCCATTAGTATTAATGGCTCGAATTTCACATTTTAATTCCTGTTTTTCTGTCTTAGAGGGATCAGAAAAAAAAAAAAAAAAAAAAAAAAAAAAACCCGGCATGCAGTAGTCTTCCAGTTGTAACACTTTACTTTGTTATTGTTCACTTTATTTGCTTGTGTTCAGTTTATACTTAAATAAAATCTTTTTTAAAAACGGACTTTTTTGGAGATCTTATATAACTTCCATTCAAATATTCTGTTCTATAATTTTTACATTATTCAAATATTCATTGAGGTGAAAATGTGCCCCATCAGAGTAGAAAATGATAATGCATGGCCTTTAATTCTAGGACAAAAACCATTTTATAGGGTTCATTAAATTGCAGGCATACCTTCTCAATGTTTTCTGGGGCCCCTTCTTATCATGACATATTTTCAGTATCCTGAAATGCATTAACTTAAGTCCTGATTCAATTTTAATTTGGCTGTCAGACCAACACTGTAACTAAATTATCTAGCAGGCATTAGATAATATTTCCTCACACAAAAAATATCTTGATAAGGCCACTCCAATACAGCAACTCAAGCCACAAGGAACATAACCTTCCATCTCTTCTTTAGAATCCTACAAATATGTCTTCTCTTTTTATCCCTATGCCCCTTATTTTCTATTCTTCTGAATTTTTTTACTCCTCCTGAGCAGCCCTAGTACAATTTTTTTGTATCATCAATTGATATGCCCTATTCTTTATATTGGTGATTTTGCAGCACTCACCATCAAACTACTCACTATTTTATGACTATAGTTTCCTCTGCAGCAGCAGTCAAGGTACATCTAAGGATATCCAAATGGCTCTGTACTCCTTGTCCCATGTTATCCGAATGCCTCCATACCATAGATTTGCAATCAGTACATTCCTCAAACTCTTCACAGTATCTACTTCCTTGATTTTCTGTTTTACCTAATAATCCTCGCGCCTCTCACATTTCTACTGTTAGAGATCCTTGCTTTCAGCTTAGCAACTACCAGAAAGTGATCATTGTCAATATTGGCACTTCTGAATACTCTGACATCTTTCAGATCTGATCTATGTCCCTCAATTAGGATATGATCAATCCTGTTTATTGTGTTACCATCCAGAGAGGTCCATGTGCCCTTACATATATCTTTGTTCTCAACAACTTGAGGTTCTGACTATCAGCAAAATTCAGAAGTCGGAATACTCTGAATGCCATCCATATTAACCAATGTTACTGCATATTTGGTCCTTTTGCATTTAGATCACCTATTATTATCTTTATGTCATGTCCATTACAAAAAAACATCTTGATCACTCCATTACAGCAACTCAAGCCGCAATGAATAAAAACTTTTCATCTCCTCTTTAGAATCCCACATTTCTAACCTACTGATGATAACTGCTGTTTCTCTGATTTAATTTGGAAAAAGGAAATTTATAGGAAGTTGGAAATAGATTTTTTTTAAATTAACTGTCAAAAATTTAGAATAACTCAAACAATTTATTAATGTTTCACATCGAAAGAAAACATAATTTATCTACAGTAAAGTTTGTCTTCACAGAAGACATACATGATTATGAACAGTAACGGAATATAAATTTTTATAAATATATATTTACAAGATTGAATTCACATTCACAACAACTAATGAAAGAGATGTCATGACTTCAGCCCCACCAGAGTAGCAATGTCTGGTTTTATATCACATTCACTTTTTTTACGTCCTGCAACATAAAAAATGAAATTGTTAGTAACATACCATAAAAAAATGCTACAAAATTTTAAGTTAAAATAACATCAACTTCAGCATAAAATGATGACATACCATATACTCGTAACTGATGTATGGTATTTTAAATAGTTGAATGTGTTGTTTAGACAAACATTTATTTGGAGCCACTCTGAAAATCTACAATTGTCTTATCATATCACGACTTCTGGGGAATTCTATAATCATTGGTCTTTACCAATAACTTCCTCATATGGTTCATTTGGTTACTTCCTCATAATAAATCTTAGGTCCATTTTAAACGGCCATTTCTGTTTTAGTTTCAGTCAAACTCAGTTTTTCCTACATGTAATAAGTATTTACCGAAACAGAGACTGAGAACTGACCTGATGGATGGATATATTTGTTTCAGTTCTTACAATTCCTTAGTGTAAAAATCTGGTGCGTGCGCACAACACACAACTTTCACTTACCAATTACTTAGATCAGAAATTTATGTGTTTCTTTAATTGTCACTTCTCAAAGTCACACATTTTTCCACATTTATTTATTATTTTTATTCGCTCTATAAAAAACACTACTTTTTTTATTTTGTTAAATAAAAGTTTTTACTTGTGATACTTCGGCAATGCAAGCATAATACTCAAAGATTTTATAATTCTCTATGTAGCTGCTGAAAACTTCATTTAGTTACCTTGAAACAAATAATTTCCAATAAATGAACAGAACGGCTCAACGTATTTTATGAGTTGACGTAATATTTTGCCTTTTTTCTCCTCTATATGTTTACTTGATTTTTTTCATATTTCATATTTAGCCATTTCTTATTTTTAGGCGTAATGAGAGACAGTTAATTTCTATATATAAACCAAAACAAAGTTATGGACTTTATAGGAAAACTAAAAAGGCCCCTTCCCCATTTAAGCCCCTCAGAACATTTTTATAATGATAAAGCTTACCTGATATTAAAGAACATCTAATTTTCATTAAAATGATCAAAATCATTATAGCCGTTTTTTGAGATTATAAACTAAAAAATCTGGTGCGTGCGCGCAACACACAACTTTTACTACCAACTTACTTAGATTAAAATTTATGTGTTTTGTTAATTGCCACTTCTCAAAGTTATACATTTTTCAACATTCATTTCTTATTTTTTTTTTCATTTGCTTAAAAAAAAAAAAACTAATTTCTTTTATTATTAAATAAAAGTTTTTACTTGTGATAATTCGGCAATCCAAGCATAATACTCCAAGTCGTCTGATTTTATAATTCTCTATGTACTTGTAACAAATAATTTTCATTAAATGAACAGAACATCTTTAATTATAACGCATTGGTTTGCCATTAAAGGCGTACGGCGCATGCGTGAGCTCAAGGTGTTTTATGAGTTGACGGAATAGTTTTCTTTTTTTCTCCTGTTTATGTTTACTTGATTTTCTTCATATATCATATTTAGCCATTTCATATTTTTAGGCGTGATGAGAGACAGTTAATTTCTCAATATAAACTAAAACAAAAGTACTTTATAGGAAAACAAAAAAGGCCCCTTCCCCATTTAAGCCCCCTCAGAAAATTTTAATACTGATAAAACTTACCTGATATTATTGAACACCTAATTTTTATTAAACATGAAGAATTTGATCAAAATCATTAAGGCCGTTTTTGAGATAATCGAAAAAAAGGTAAAAATTGGAGAAAAGTTATGAAATAAAGTGCCCCCTCCTTTTGACCAATTTTGATGAAATGTTGGATATCATATCTTTGGCATATACATACGTCAAATACCCAGTTTGATCAAAATCTTTAAAGCCGTTTTTGAGTAAATAAAAAAACACATGAAAATTATACAAAATTTATTAAGTAAAGTCCCCCCTCCAGTAAATCAATTTTGATGAAATGTTGGCTATCACATCTTTGACATATACATACATCAAATACCCAGTTAGATCAAATTCGTTAAAGCCTTTTTTGAGTAAATAAAAAAAACACGTGAAAATTATACAAAATTTATTAGGCAAAGTCCCCCCTCCGGTTGATAAATTTTGATGCAATGTTGGCTATCGCATCTTTGGCATATACATACATCAAATACCCGATTTGATCAAAATCGTTAAAACCGTATTTGAGTAAATAAAAAAAACACGTGAAAATGATACAAAATTTATTAAGTAAAGTCCCCCCTCCGGTTGATCAATTTTGATGAAATTTTTACAGTCATATCTCGGGCATATAAATAGATCAAATACTCAGTTTAATCAAAATCATTAGAGCCGTTTTTGAGAAAATCGAAACAAACTTAAAAAGTTATTAAATAAAGCACCCCCTCCCTTTGAGAAATTTTTGCTGTGACATCGCGGGCATATACATACACTAAATACCCAATTTCAGGTTCGCGCGGTTTATAGTTTTTGAGCTAGTCTGCGCACACACACACGCGCGCGCGCACACACACACACGCGCGCGCGCGCACACACACACACGCGCGTGCGCGCACACACACACACACACACACACACACACACACACACACACACACACACACACACACACACACACACACACACACACACACACACACACAGACCATTTTGCGGGACTTGGTTAATTGGACTCAGGGGACCCCAAAACGTGTATTTCTGTTGAAAACCGGAAGTCGAAATTTTTCACGATCGCAATACTTCCACTTACTATATATTTCATATATAGGTAAGTGAAAGTAAAAAAGTGTGTCATATCTCAGGTCCATTAGTTAACTTGGTTCTCTTAAAAATGTGTCAGTGCAATAATAGTGTGCAGCTATATCTGAAGATCTCCCTATTGTTGTGAAGTTTATTGAAATTTACAAAAGTTCACCATGTTTGTAGAACAAAACAGACACACACTACCACAAAACAACCATTAGGGAAGCTGCTTACAATCTCCTACTTAAGCAATATTTAAGGCCTATTAACAGGAAATAACTAAGCACAGTATATACTATAAATGTTTTAAAGCGAAACATATATAAATTCTGTTCCGGCTACAAAGAATCGCAGACATAGAACCGATTGACAACTGTGAGAACTTCATGGATTGTGTAAAACATACCTTCTTCCAAACTAAAATGAAATGAGAAAAGAAACTAAAAACTAATATAACTGTATAAAGGGGTCCTAATATTAGAACACCATGATCTGAATTCAGTTTTACTGGACTTGAATAGGTATGACTTTCCAGTTTAACTTTATACCTATAGCATTTCAAAGTCTTAATTTAGTGTTTCCCAAACCAAAGAGGGATTATTTACAATCAAAATGATACTTTTCAAACCAAATGGGGATTTTTCCAAGCCAAATTTAGAATTTTTCAATCAAAATTAAGATTTTCAGAACAAATCAAAGAATTTATATGGGGCATTTTAGTTTCCTGGTTCAATTCCTTAGAGGTAGTCCTTTATATAGAATATGTTAAAAAATTCTTAAATTGATTTAGAAAAATCTTGATTTGAAATAAAAAATTCTAAATTTGATTCGGAACAATCTCAATTGTGGTCCTTGCACGACCACTGACATGAAAAAGTACTACCTTGCATAGTAGTTAACCCAAGACCTTCCATGAGTTGTAGTGGTACCCCTTTATTTTATTATTATTTTTAAGAAGTAGCATCTATTATGGATAATATCGTGTTATAAAAATTCTTATATTGTTTGGAAAAAACATCCTTTTGGAAAAATTGTAATTTTAAAAGGAAAATTCTAAATTTTTTTAGTTAGAATCCCAAGTTGGTTTGGAAAATTCTAAATTTGATTTGGAACTATCGTGATTGGGTTTATGAATTCTAAATTACACTTGGAAATGCTATAAAATAACACACACCTGATATATTACCACCCTTTTATTGTTGGAGTAGGAAGATGGTTTGCTGCTGACACAGTGAAGAAACAGAAGACTGGAAGAAATCAAATTGTAGTGGATCAGGGTACACCTCAAAAATGGTAGGATAGGTTCCGAAAATTTTTATTTTAATTCTCAACTTCAAACCGTTCAATGTTTAGAAGTAAGATTTCAGAACTATATAGCACTGATCAATCAAATTTTATTATCACTAATACCATACATCCTCTAACACAGTGAAAAAATTTAGAACCAACTATTGTCAATAAAATGTTGGCAGCAAAACATCCTGGCCAAGTAACTGGTCAGGTAAGGTGCAGAAGTGACACAAGCCGCCAGATCATTTTCTTTAAAAAGTAAGTAAGAAGTTTTTGATTCTTGATAAGTTTGGAAAAAATGACTTTAATTTGGAACAATGCCAATTTGTTTGGAGAAATTCAAAATTAGACCTGGAAATGCTATGATTGAACACAAACAAAAAGTTTTAATACCTCTTTTGGTATTATCAGAATCATCTTCTGATAATGAACTGCCTCTACCTCTCCTCCCCGAGTCTCTTCTCCTCCTTCGACCAGTCAAACCTTCAGTTACCTGATTAGCTCTGGCTTCCCACAAGAGGGCTTGCTGCTCAACGATTTCTGGATATCTTAAAAAAAACAAAAAACAAGATGAATCCCAAATAAATAGTATTAGAAGACGAATTTTCTACTCCTTGATAAAAGAAGCGCTTTCACTAAACTTCTAATTTGTTTGCCAAATCTAATAAGTTAAAATGGTGTGGGAGAAAACTAAGAATAACTTTTCTAAAAAATATATATATGGCTCAATTCAATATATATATATGTATTAGTGACCGACCAAAGTTTTGGTTGCAGCTAAAAAACAGCCGAATCTTCGACCAAGCTGAAACTTGAGTTTGTGTCTGATATCTATCGGATTTCTCTCATACTTTTAGTGTCTTTAATTGATCGAAAAGTTACAGTAGGTGTGGAGACAAAAATGTGATGGTAACCAACAGGGATTTGCCACATAAATACCCAAGTCTTAACATGCAATGAAAATATGCAGAATTCTTTTTGTTGAGGGTAAAGAATAGTATTCTTTACCTTGAGCGTTCAGAACCTTTTTTTGCTTTTAATTACTTCCTTATTAATAATGAAATTTGATTTCTAAAAAATTAAAGAAAAACTACGAGGGGTGTCCGTAAAATAAGTTTCCCTATTTTTTTAAAAGTGAAAAAAATGTTTTATTACCATTGTATATTACATCATTAGAAATCTTGAACATTAAACTATTTTTCTACGTAGTCCCCGTTGACATTGATGCACTTCTGCATCCGTGTCACCATTTTTTTGATGCCCTGGTCATAGAGGTCCGCCGCCGCGCTGTTGAAGAACTTCATGACCTCTTCTTCCAATTCCTCTCTTGTCCCAAAATTCGTTCCGCCTACGTGTTTTTTCAGGCTTGGGGACAGATGGTAATCACTTGGGGCCAGATCGGGGCTGTAGGGTGGGTGTTGGATGGATGACGTCCAGTCCGCTGTTCATCGTGCACATCTGTGCGCTCTTCTTTGGACTCTTTGCACCATTTGCGCACCATCTGGACACTCATGCATGTTTCACCATACACTTCCCTAAGTTGGGAATGAATTTCGGTCGCCGAATTGCCTTAAGCACACAAAAAACGGATCTGGCGGGGGAAGCGATTGGGAGCTCCATCTTTCAAGGCTGTCAAGGCCGAACTGATGGTGGCAGCGAGTTGACCGGGGTTGGGATGTGGAGGGGGGAGTCCAAGCGACACGCTGGTGCCGTCTGAGGGACCTGCTGCGACTTGCACGGCCGTGCCACAACATGGAAACTTATTTTACGGACACCCCTCGTAAATAAGAATATATGTTCTAAATACTTAAATCTAAATTAGTCGTTGGAAAAACCCGATATGTCCACAGATTCTAATCAAAAGAGAAAAAAGTATTTTCTTCAGTAACCTTGTCATAAAAAGGGGGCTCAAGTTGCATCAAAGTAAAGTTGGTTTTGTTCTTTATTCTAGTATAGAATGAGACTCAGATCCAAAAACCAATTTTTCGACCTTGGCAGCCCCCCCCCCCACCGATCCACCGAAAATATCCCAAAAACTTTCTTCCGTTTTGACCATGAAGAAGCAATTTTTCGAAAAAAAAATCTATTCTATACATTTTTAAACTAAATTCTATCTGCTAAAATTTCAGACCACAACTGACTTAGTAGACTAAATAGCTTCTGAGATACAGCTTTATGTATTTGCAAGGCGTCATTCTGTATTCGATCGACTTTATAATGGCAAAGATTTGCTACATTATTTATTATTTTGATATGATAATATGAATTGTTATTATTATGCAAGTATTTTTCAACTTTTAGGCCTCTACTAGTTAAGGGCGTTTTGTCTAACTTCCCGCAGGGACCAGCCGTACAGGGAATCAGGGGACGAGATTGAGTTCAATTACAGTCATTTTACAAGCTTTCATTGATATTATTGCTGAACTAGACTTATTACACACTTTCATGTATTATATTTATATACACACGTAAATAAGTTTTGGCCCGAAATCAGGTCAGCGGCCAAAGTTCGGTTTCGGCTTACATTTTGATTTCGGTCGGACACTAATACATTATATATATATATATATAGAGAGACAGAGAGAGAGAGTGTGTATTCTCACATCCTACAGCATGGAACGTTTACTGTATTACAATCCACTGAAAATGTCTCTATGACAATTTAAAATACTATTTAAACGGGTAAGCATATAAAGATAACCTATGTAAGCAATGGGTAATCTTGTTTCCATGTGAGATATAACATTACTGTTCATTTACTAGACTTGTATAAAGTTATGAATTTAGTTAAAAAATTATTTAGAATGTCATTTCATAGTTTACATACCTAGTCATAAACCTTATATCTTGAGGTTGACAGAATATCCAAGCCTTACGCTGATTAAGTTTACCCACTTCAGAAACTATTTCTAAAATAACTTCAGGAGGCAATCTTATAATTTCTCCAAGCTTGGATCTTTCAATAGCACGACCTTCAAAATATTGCAATAACTAAAAAAAATAAATAAATTGTTGGCAATAAATGATCCAATTGGTTTGTGAGATATAATGTTGACATAATTGTTTATATTTATTAATATTTTAATCATTATATTATGTTGTAAGTCACCTTAAAAATGATGCATTAAATAAAAAATAAAAATGTATCCACAAAATGATCGCATAACGTTGACATCATTTTTACTTTCAATTACCTATATATGAAATATATAAGGTAATCGCACCAGTGATGGACATAGCTAATGAAATTTTTGCCCCATAACAAATTAATCATTGCAGTTATGAATGTCTCATAGGATATTTAAATAATTTAGGATCTCCTTCACATTTTCCATACTTTAAAATTATGGAAAATATAAAAACCATATTAAATAAAATCCATAAATAGTCTAGGTTTGCTGCATTTTTTAAACTTTGAACAATTTGTTTCTAATAAATTTAAAACAAATCCAGCAAAACCAAGAGTATTAAATTCTACCAAACCTTTACAAATAACATTGCTGTATACGCTGAAAATAATAGTAACAGAGAATTAGAAATTCCTTAAATTGTAAGCAAATAACGGGTTTTTTCTCTAAATTTAAAAAAATATTCAGTTTTTCAAGTTTAATCTCAATTTTATAAAAACAAACAAAGATTCTTGAGATGCTTACATAAATATATATATTATCAAAAATAATGATTTTCTTACTCAGCCTCATTTTCAAATTACTCAATTACTGTTATTTATATTTTAATGACTCTCTAATCAGGAATCCTCTTGTATTTAAAAACAATAAGAGGGTAATTCTATATGAATTCAACATAGGACTGAACCTCACCATTTCAGATTTTAATGAAATTTGGCAATTGTGCTGTTTGTATTGAAAAACATTACAAAGATATGTCTATCCGTTTTTTTAATTATTGCCCTGTAAATCCCTCAAAAATAGGTCCAAATAAAAAAAAAAAAAATCATGCTTAAAAATAGTTGTAGAATTTTGTTAGGACTATGAGATTAGTATTGTTATGCAACATTGTATAGGTTAGTATTAAAGAAATTTTCTCAAAACCAAATTCAAAATTTCAATTTCCTCAGAAAGGCCATTTTTCAAATAAAAAAATTTGAATAGGCAATTATATATCTAATTATACACTAAGGCAAGTGCTAAAATTCCATAAATTAAACTTTGAATTCAAAATAATTACTAAAATTATACCAACATATACATTTTCTTTAGAAAAAGCATATAACAAAGCATAATAAGGGTTCGACCAATAAGCCGAGAGAACTAACAACATTCTTGATGCCAAAGTGAACTAAGCACCAAACTCCAGATTTTAAGAAAACTGAAGGTTAATTAAATTAAAAATGAAATAAAATTTAACCACTTTATTCAACTAAAATATGTTTCATCAAAAACTATTAAACTACAATATGACACATATTGCCTTTTATATTATTTAAATACAAAAGGGTCACCTGTGGTATAGTGGTTAGCATGGCAACCTACAATACTAAAGGTCGCAGATTCGCACCCAGCGATGCCCCTAGGATTTTTTAATGGGAGTAATAAATCCTTAGCCATGACGTCCCTCGGATTGGACGTAAAATGGAAAGATCCCTATCCTAATAATACCTGGATAGGCAAAATTTAGGACTCCCACTGTAGCATCCTCTGATTAGCCTTAGTGGCATAAAGTGAAGTTAAACAAACAAATACAAAGTATATAATAGGTATATTTTCTAAATTTGATAAAATGGTTTAGTACTTAGTTTTCTTTGGCGTTATACCGACCATTTATTGAGAGAATCAATCATCCAAGTTTTCCCTAGTAAGAGAAAGCATTGTGTTCATGAAAAATTTTTGACTTCCGGTTTTCATCGGAAATACATGTTTTGGGGTCACCTGAGTCCAAATAACCAAGTCCCACGAAATGGTGTGTGTCTATGTGTGCGTTATTGCATGTAAAAAAAAAACTAGCTAAAAACAATAAATAACAGCTAGCGTAACTGAATTAGGTATTTGGGGTAGGAATATACCCGTGATGTGAGATTACAATTTTTTATCAAAATTGGGTAAACGAATAAGGGACTTTATTTCACAAATATTATCACATTGTTACATTGTTTTTTTTTTTTTTTTTATTTTCTCAAAAACGGCATTAACAATTTTGATTAAACTCGTCAAGTATTCTTAAATATCAGATAGGTTTCATCATCATGAACGGGCTTAAATGGCGAAGAAAAATTTTCTTTTTGTTTTGTTTGTATGGAAAAATTAACTGTATCTCATTATACCAGCAATAAAAAATGGCTGAACATGAAATAAGAAAAAAATTTACATATACAGGAAAATAAAGAAAAGTTTTTCCACATGATAAAAATTTCCGTTTTCGTCAATGCAGTAATAAATATGTATAATAAACCATTGGAAAGTTGAGATTCTCATAATGAATAATAATTAGTTTATAAAGTAAAATGTATATATGTCTGCAAAGTTTGGCATTATTGCATTTTATGCATAAAAAAATATAAGGTATGTCTGCAAATATAAAAAATATAAGGTATGTCTGCAAAGTTTGGCATTATTGCATTTTATGCATAAAAAAATATAAGGTATGGTCCAACAAGCACTTAAAACACATTGACAACTCGTTCGCATGCCAAATGCCCATTAACCCTATAATAATAGCCCATTGTTAACATGTAAGGCGCAAGAGTTGCATACGAGTTTTAACTGCTTGATAGAGCATACCTATTTAATGAAAACAATTTGTTTCCATTGTAACTAAATCAAGTTTTCATATCAATTAAATAGAGAAATAAATTAGAAGCCATGTTGTAATATGTTTTGCATTGTCAAAGATAAAAATAAAACTATTTCATTATTTCTTTAGTGAGTGAATATGTAGAAAAACATGTAAAGGTAAATACTTAAAGCTGTTTTTTTTTTTTTTGTTTTTTTTTTTAAATATAGTACTATATAATCCTTAATAATTATATTTTAGTTTAAAACTTAGTTCCATAATAGATAGCTGAATGAAATACAAAGTAGTTTTTGTTGATAATTATCTTTGTCAGTTTCTGGAAAGGCATTAGAGACTAAAATTCAATAACTAAGTTCCCATTTTCTATGAAGCGTAGATACCCCGTCTATCGATTTCCATTCATGATAAACTTCTTTAAAACAATGGTAAAAAAACTTGACTACTAAAGAAATTAGGATTTTTTCCCCTTAAAAAAAGAAATAAGTAATAATGAATCAAAAATTACTGAAGACTTTATTATCTAAATATAACACTCTGTACCTAATAGAGAACAACAAACAAAATTAAGTAAATAAATGTGGATAAAGCTATTTTCGTTAGTTTTCTAAATTGTGTTTACACAATTATCAAAACACCTTGGTTTCTATTCTTAAGTAAAATTGTATTGTTTAGTAATTGTGTAGACAAACTGTGTAGAATTGGGCAATTTGTCTGTTGGTGGAATTTTATATGTATAAATAAATAAGTAGGTTGGTAAGTGAAAGTTGTATGTTGCTCCCATCTCACAAGATTTTTTATATTTATTAATATTATTGTTTTATATTAATTTCTAACAAAAGAAATATCCTTAAAACTATAATGGAAAGAGTTAGTGGTTGCGCTTGTTTTAATCAATAATTATTAGAGGAATCAGAATAATAACACTAAGATAGAGAACTCAGCAAATGATGAACTCCTGGAGGTGTGGAAACAGACAGTAAAAGTTGCCGAAAGGCCCTAATATAAATTGTATTATTCTTACAAAAATGTAACCAAAAAAGGCATATTTTTTGTTATGCTGATCCTTTTTGATTCTATTTATGAATAGAATGAGTTTTCAAAAGGCTTTTTTCTCAATTGTGTAAAATATTTTGAGCCATCCAAAATAAAGTAATACATACACTTTCATTACTTGAAGACAATTAATGAAAATGTCTAAAGAATAAATTTAAAATAGTCTGTAAAATTTAACTAAAATAATTAATGTTTGATTGAAAATAACATGTGAACAATAATCTCACAATCTTTCATGACAATTATGTGTTTATAGACATATATCCGAAGCCTGATAGAAGAAGGTAATTTAGTCAAAAACCACGTTTCACAAAAATTAAAAATAGAACATTTAAAAGCTAAATAGAATATTTAGCTGAACCCTTAAATTAGCTTCAACATATATTAATAAGAATAATAGATGAAATTTAACCAAAACGTAATTCCCTGTTATACTAGTTACTAAATTACACTATTCGATAATTCTCAAAAATAAGACTTTTCAATTATTGGAAAATATAATAAAAAAACATATTTTTTATATTCATGCATTGATATGAGGGTTTAAAGCCTTTAGAGAATAAAAACTTTTATGTTCCTTACCACATAATCACGAGCACGGATCAGTTGCTCTTGTGGTACTGCATGATGAGCACCAACATACCTGAAAAAGTAAAAGGAAAACTTGTTGACTTTTTTATTATATTTTATAATTACATTTTTTTAGTTTAATAATAAACAAAATTTTATTCTCTCAGCAATCCAAACAAGTTATTGCCAGTATGATTTCGTAAAGCAAGCAAAAAACTAATTTTCGCTTCCCTGGTATTCAAACAAGTTTTTCATCGACAATCAAGGTATAACCCTAACTTTCAACAGAATGCTTCAAAAATGTTATTGCTCTTTTAGTGATTCTTTACTTTAGTTAAAACATTACTTTTTTCCCCCATTCCAGATAGAATCTTATTCAAAATTTTCTTCCATGCTAATTAAATGAATATTTCCAAGGGGCAATTTTCGCAAGAAAGAGAAAGTTAAAGATGAAATATGAGAATTTCAAAAACGAATTGAATACACAAAACAGAAAAAATTTCTTTTTTATAACCTTCCACAACAATACTTTTACTGTTGATAACACTTCTATATTGTTACAAACAGAATTAAAATGTTGATACCACTATATGCAGAATGTTTTTTTTTTTTTAATAAAACACTTGATAAACAGAGATATTCAATGTACAATATTTCAATATATGGTGGATGTACTGTATTTCTATAAATAATGCACACCTAGAGTAGTGATATTTTTTTCTCTTAAATATCAAAATTTTTATAACCACTTTTTTTCCAAAATACAGATCAAGAACAAGGAACCATTTCAATACACCAAATCTCAAGAGTTTTAAATAATTTATTGTTTCAGAAAAAATAGTTACCTGAGATCAGACCTCAGTACCCAAACCCCCTGGACAAGGACTCCTGACGTTTGAAGGCATGGCAGGATTTCAGCTTCAGTAACACCCAGAACGTCAGCAGCCACAGACGTCTTAATGCATTTCACTGCAATAAATTTTTAATTAATACATAGTAACACTTATGAGGGTTTAAATAATTTTATTTAAAGAAAATAATAAATTACAATGCCTCAGAAATAATAAAAAGTCAAATAATGAAGGTTACAAAAAGTATCAACTTGTAACGACACTTTTAACACAAACGTAACCATATGATCGATCTTTAGAGCCAGAATGACTCATCCATCCATCTCTCCTTATAATTAGTATGAAATGGAACTGCCTGGAAGGTTCTAGGCAAGCGTACATTATTCCCGAACAGTCACGAACATGTAACAGAACAGTTTGTTTCAACAAGTCTAGAACTCTTTTAAATCATATGTTATATGTTGTTGTTTTTTCATGTTACAATATGATATACTATTCAATCAGTTTTACAAACATCTGTACATAGAGTATTGTTCATATTTCTGAATATTTGAAACCATAATACAATAGTATATAGTAGTTTAATTTCCTTTAAAAAATTGTAATTATTTGTTTTTCAAGTTTTAAAATTCGTTAAAAAAATTTATATCATTTGTTTAAACTAAAAAAAAAAAAGATTCTTAAACCAATATTCTACTTTATAACAGTATAACATACATGCATACCTCGCATCAACAGTTCAGAAACCCTTTGTGTTAAACCACCAGAGGTCTCATTATTATTTAATACACTATCCCTTTTTGCTATGCTGTCCAAGTAGTCAACTGAAGAGAGTGGTGTCCGCCCTTCCATTAGCGCTTTAGATAGCCTCTGTCTCTCAACCTAACACAGAAAATTTTGATTATACATACATTATTAAACAAAAAAAAGAAAAAAAAGAAACAAGAAACAAAAATAATCGGATGAATTACTAACAGTTTTTATTTTTATATTTATTCTTATAGAGGACAGTGGCCCTTATATCTCTCCGCAAATGAAAGACTTATCTACCTCATAAAAGCATTTTTTTAGGAGAGCTAATTAAAGTTTCTTTTTCCCCTTTCTATGATGTCCATTGCCTGCTTTATCCGATTTTTAAATGCTTCAAGGACCATCACTATCAAACTCTAAAAGTGGTCTAGCACAGAGTGCGATAGTAGAGGGAAATAGTAAGCTAATTCATAAAAAGAATTTAAAGATGTGATTTTGAGTTAGTTTAGTCCTGCTTTGGATGAGCGATATTTTTCATCAATGCTCAAAAATTGAAATTAAAACTCTCCCCTAAAAGAAAATGAGAAGAATCAAGAAGCATAGAATGGTCGTAGAGGGGCTTTACTCCTGCACGTGGAAATGTGGTGTGGATTCACTCCTGCGTGTATCCCTCCAATATCTTTCTTGAGAAAAATAAGTATCTTCTCCTTTCAGTTGCAGACACACGCTCATATAACAGCAGATGGGAAAAAATTCATTCCCGAACAAAGCAAGTTGTATTTAATTTTTAAATAAGTTCTCTTTAAAACAATAAAGTTTGCAAAGTTATCAGGGTTTTGACTTGCTGATGAATTATTAATAAACAAATTATCTTGTAAGGAGAAAAACACCAACTTCTCAACACCTGAAGAAAAGAGATTTAAAGTCAATGTAAACCGTAATGTTAATATGGAGACAAATTCAAAGGGTTGCATATAATTTTCATCTTTTTCACCTTCTTATCAATAAAAAATCAATGCGATGCGCGCAACACACAACTTTCACTTACCACCTGACTTAGATTAGAAATCAAAGTGTTTTGATAAATATGTAAACGCCATTCCTCAACTTCACACATTATTCCACATTTATTTACTTAATTTTGTTTTGTCTCCATTTCATCTAATTTTATAATTTTCTATTTGTTTGTTGAAAACTTTATTTAGTTATCATGCAAACAAATAATTTCCATTATGTTCAAATACACTTTGAAAACTCTTTCCCATGGAAAATGCCATGACAACTTATAAACAATGGTCTGTCATTAAAGGCCTACTGCGCATAGACTCAATGGGTTTTATGAGTTGTCGGAATATTTTTCTTTCTTCTCCTGTATATGCTAACTGGATTTTTTTCATATTTAGCCATTTTTTATTTTTAGGCATAATGAGAGACAGTTAATCAATACATATTATATATTGCTAAGTGTACAATGTGCATGCCGATAAGGCTCAGAAACGACTCCACGTACAATCAAGAAATTTATGTCATCGTGGACCCCTATAGCCATGACGACACTCGTTATATCATGGACAAAAAAGTTGTGCATGCCGATAAGGCTCAGAAACAACTCCACGTACAATCAAGAAATTTATGTCATCGTGTACCCCTAGAGCCCCTAATGGTGAAGAAGGTTTCCGTTTTTATATTTAGGGAGTAAAATTGAAGAGAAAAGGACGAGAATTTTAAGCCTCTCGTACTATGTAAATAGCCTACTTTTTCGGGTTAGCGAATGAAAAATTTAGTTTGAGCTGCAGACTACCAGGAAGTGTTAGGGTGCGTTTCACTCAATGTTAATTGTCCATTCATTCAGTTTGTAATGGTTATATATTTTTTCAACTGTTCTTTTTTAATCACTAAAAAATTAAGTGAAAATAATTAGTTTCTCCTTTGCGTTTCAAAATAAAATAATGATTTTACATCTCTGCAATCAATTAGAAAACCAACTGGATTCCTTAACAAATTAATTTTTACATAAGAAGGCTACTTAATCAACAGATTACATTTAATCAATATATAATATACAAGCATTCCCCGTCGTGGCTTCGCCCGCGAGCCTTTAAATTCACTTCTGTGATCATTCTTGGTATTGATTTAATATAATATGTTAACTGATGTTAAGGAGATTTAGTAGAATCAGAGCTTCCGGGAGGTGAAATGTTGGAGGGGAAAGCTGCCGTCTCGGTAGAAGATAGGGAGGCGCGCAATGGAGAGGTCACTAAAACCGTCGAAACAAAAAATTGCTTACTCCTCATGAAAGCTTCATTTTTCGGCTTTAAAACATGGTTTTCGACGCCCTGTAAGAGCTTTCCAGTTAAACTCGTCGTATCAAGATCTTTAAAATGAGTCCAAATTAGATATTTTTTCTCGAAGTGCAAAAATAGGTGTCCGTTAGAGTTAAACGACAATTGCGCCATTTAAACCCCTTAGAGGTCACATTTTTTTAAATTCCTTTCTTAGTGGATACCTACATCGCGTTTAAAATCTAAATTCCGAACTTTTTTTAGCTGATTTTAATTGGTCTTTCCGTGTTGCATTGCTGTTTCTGACACGTCACCTTTTAACTTGCTTCTTCAGCAAGAAAGTTGCGGTAGTAGAGCTTCACACACGTCAAAATGGCCATTACATAGCGTACCAGTAAAACGTAGTCTTTTCGTGGGATTACAATTATTGCCAAATACCGCATAAAGCTCATCATTGCGATATACTTCAAAAAGGTAATGAAACAATTCCCCAGCTGCCGTTAGTTCCAAAAATCCGGCATGGGTTGAATGGAGACATATAAGTGTAATAACTACTGAAATCAGAATAATTGTTACCTTAATCATTTTGAGCAAACGCAGAAAATTTGTCCTAATTTGGATAACATGTTGTACTACAATTTGCCGAAAATGACAACATTTTTCTTGAGAATTCTCGATAATATATGATGGAGATCGAAATAAATACGCACCATCCCCAATCATGGGAATCACAGTGTGCATAATTTGATTACCACTAATATTTAAATAATCAGTAGCCATATTCTATGTGAATGTCTTTTTTAATAATATTGTCTATTTAATACATCAAAAAAAAAAAAAAAAAAATATGGTTTAAAATCTCAAAAATGAAATTCCTTTCTTAGCGGTTACCTAAAATTTAAATTCCGAACTTAAGGTTTCTATCATTAGTAGTTTTTGCTCTGCATTGATTCTATCAGTCAGGACAAAGCCTCTTAAATATATGGAGAACAGATCGAAATAAACACGCACCATCCCCAATCATGGGAATCACAGTGTGCATAATTTGATTACCACTAATTTTTAAATAATCAGTAGCCATATTTTATGTGAATGTCTATTTTAATAATATTGTAACGTTACATCGATATTCAAATAAAAAAACATATGGTTTAATATCTCAACAATAGATTTCCGTTAGAGTTAAACGACAATTTCGCCATTTAAGCCCCTTAGGGGTTACATTTTTGAAATTCCTTTCTTAGTGGTTACCTACATCGCGTTTAAAATCTAAATTCCGAACTTCAAGTTTCTATCATTAGTAGTTTTTGCTCTGTGTTGATTCTGTCAGTCAGGACAAAGCCTCATATATATAGAGATAAGTAAATTTAATGCAATATGAGTGACTATTTCTTAGTAGTTGTTGTAAATCATAAAGAAATTACTACCAAATCAAAAGGTTTTAATAAACAAAGAACTTTACATGGGTATAAATAGTAAACCATTTTTGTATGAACATTCAAACACATGTTTAATTAAATATTAGGAGGTTATCATAATATTTAATTTAAACATGTGATTATAATAAATATTAGAAGCTTATCATTTCCTCATTCACCCCATCTCTAAAAAGTAACAAAGTCCTTGAGATGACCAGGTGATCGTTTTTCACGGATAGGGTGCTTCACTGTCGCTGGGCTTCCATTTAGACCTTGGACTAATTCGTCTTCAGTTGGGCTATCTGTAGTCGGAGAGTTCATCTCTGTAGTCTTCGAGTTGTTTTCTAAAACTGGAGTTTCATTGATACAATTTTCTGATCGTATGAAGGATTCTCCAGGTGGGGCTAGGTGCCGAGTCGAAATAGTTGTCTCTCTTCCATCGGGGAATCTGATGTGTGCATATTCAGGGTTTGATTCCAATAGCTCCACTTCTTCCACTAGAGGGTCGTACTTCGTTGCTCGAATATGGTTCTTCATTAAAACTAGTCCAGGTTTGGTCAACCATGTCGGCATAGAGCATCCGTTGAACGAGCGTCTAGGATGGTTGAACATGCGCTCATGTGGTGTGGCATTCGTGGACGTGCAAAGGAGAGACCGTATTGAGTGAAGTGCCATGTCGAGTACGTCTTCCCATTGCTCAGTTTTCTTACCAAACGTCCTAAGGGCAAGCATAATACTCTTCCATATTACACCGTTATACCTCTCTACTTGTCCGTTACCTTGCGGGTTATAGGGGGTCGATCGGCTGGTAGCCACTCCGTGAGAAGTAAGAAATGATTTGAGATCTCCAGACATGAAGGAACTTCCTTGATCTGAATGGACATACGCTGGTGTGCCGAAGAGAGCAAAAAGTTTGGTCAAATGCTTAATCACAGTTCTGGCTGAGGTGTCCAAACTAGGGAAGGCGAAAGGGAACCTCGAGAATTCGTCCACAATAGTAAGTAAGTATTTGTTTCTCGATGCAGAAGGAAGAGGGCCTTTGAAGTCTAGATTGATGCGTTCGAAAGGAGCTGTAGCCTTGACCAGGTGCCCAACATGCGAAAAGTAACGCGGTTTTAATTCTGCACACACCGAGCATGCTTGGGTAATTTTTCTTATATCTTCCAAAGAGTAGGGAAGATTCTTAGCTCTAATCCAATGCGACATCCTAGTTACTCCAGGATGGCAAAGTGAGTTGTGCAGGGTTTGGAGATCTGTAATCGAGTTAGCAACGGCGCTTATTCTTGAAAGGGTGTCAGCAGAGGAATTTTCGTTGCCGGGACGATAGATGATGTGAAATTTGAAGCAGGCGAGTTCTATCGCCATCGCATGATTTTCTCATTTTTAATTTTGCTGTTGTGCCGTTGGTGAAACATAAAGGAGACAGACTGTTGATCTGTGAGAATTGTAAAAGGTCTCCCTATGAGGTAATGACGCCAGTGTTTTAGAGATTCTACTATGGCGTATGCCTCTTTTTCGATAGAAGAGTGTTGCACTTCTGATTTGTTCAGCATCCTGGAAAAGAAGGCAACTGGTCGCCCCATTTGACTTAAAGTGGCGGCTATGGCAAACTTTGATGCATCCTCTACTTGAAAAGGTACATTATCAAGTATTGCGGCAGTAGTTGCATTAGCAATTTCATTCTTCAGCATGTTGAACACTGATACAGCTTCGTTTGACAGAGGGAATGTGGTTTTCAGCAAAGGGCGAATCTTTTCTGAAAAGCGGTGTATCCATTTGCTGTAATAAGAAAACATTCCCATCGCTCTCTGCAGTGAAGCAGCGTTTTCGGGTACAGGTAAATCTAAAAGTGGCTGCATGCGTTGGGGATCAGGTGTAATCGTGTGATTAGAAATGAAATAGCCCATAAATGAAATAAATGGAGAGTTTTCACCGAGAACTTACTTTTTTCTTTATTCAAGGTCAGGTTATACTTGTCTACAGCAGCTAAGAAATTCTTTAAATTTTTGTCATGGTCCTCTTGATTTTTACCACATACCGTCACATCATCTAAATAAGGAAAAGTGCCTTCAAGATTTTCGTCCTGTACAATACGATCAATAACTCTTTGAAAAGAAGTGACCCCATTAGTCACTCCAAATGGTATACGAAGGAAATGGTATAATTTTCCGGCAGCTTCAAAAGCGGTGTACTGTCTTTCAGATTCCAGAATAGGTACTTGATGGTATGCACTCTTTAGATATGATAAGCTTCTAATATTTATTATAATCACATGTTTAAATTAAATATTATGATAACCTCCTAATATTTAATTAAACATGTGTTTGAATGTTCATACAAAAATGGTTTACTATTTATACCCATGTAAAGTTCTTTGTTTATTAAAACCTTTTGATTTAGTAGTAATTTCTTTATGATTTACAACAATTTAATAAACAAAGAACTTTACATGGGTATAAATAGTAAACCATTTTTGTATGAGCATTCAAACACATGTTTAATTAAATATTAGGAGGTTATCATAATATTTAATTTAAACATGTGATTATAATAAATATTAGAAGCTTATCATTTCCTCAGTAGTACAGTGAGCTTATAAAAAATAACCTAAAAAAAGAGATAATGATGAATATAAAAAGTTTGAAGAGTTCTAATTGTAGTTACGAAAAAGAAGTTGGTTTGATTACTATGTATAATGAGCCTTCCAGTAGACAAAATGATTAACTCCAATTTCAGCATTTATTTAATTTTATCATCCCTCATAGTTCAGGATAAAAAGAAATATGGTAAAAAAATTTTGCCTTCATCAAATTTTTGTTTTGACTTTGTAATAGTAGTGAGAATCGAGATCTGCAAAATTAAGGGGGATATTTTAAGGGAGGTTGAAATGGAAGAAAGGTCTTATTTTTTTAAAGACCTTTCTTCCATTTCAACCTCCCTTAAAATAACCCCCTTAATTTAAAAAAAGTTGCTTTGAATCTTCGGTAGTTTTTATACTTCTGGATCCAATAGGATCATTTACATTATACATATACATTACATTCAACAGATCGAAAGTTGTAACAGATTATAGTTGAAAAACCATACCTTGCTAACACAATAATTACTAAGCACATCGGCAAGAAGATGGTTAAAACTCGAAAAAACATTTTTTTTTTTCTTTTTGGATAATCACATGTGAAGTTTCAAGTGATTTCTCATTGTCATTATGTACCTACAGACAGCGACAAGGGAAAAGTCTACCATTGCAGCGTTTAGTACCAGTGGTACTAACTGTAACTCAAAAGTAGCCCTCTACTTGCGTTAACACGATCTTCTCCACCGGAAAAAAAATATGGTAAATTACGCCTGAAGCTGAAGAAATTATTAATAATATTGTGGCATTGTAGGTTTTGTCATTCTCATTCAAGTGGTATTCACAACTCAAAATTGATATTATAACAATCCGAGCACCCCAGTAGTCTGGGCCTAAGATGTACTCGAAATATAATTTTTTTAACTGAGATATCAGATTTTTCAACTATAATCAAATAAATTATTATCTGTTGACTGCATGGAATGGGCTAATAGGATTCAGAATCACAGAAACCATCAAAAATGATGCATAGTACGACAAAGTTGCAGCCAAATTAATTTTTCATTTACCATTTTTAGCCCCCCATTAAGTATGTAGGGTTCCATATTTGGGTGGACTCTGCAGATCTCGAATCTTAATATTAATAACAAGTTAAAACCGAAGTTTCACGAAGGTGCAAATTTTTTTCTATATTTCCTAAAACTTTAAAGTTTTTCTGTTATTAAAATTACCATACAACTACCGGAGTGAAGCTGGGCACCATATCTAATTTCTCTATATAAACAAAATCAAGGGTACTTTATACGAAAACAAAAAATTTTCCTTCGCCATTTAAGCTCCATCAGAACATTTTTATGATAATAAAACCTAAATGATACTAAAGAATACTTGATTCTCATTAAACATGAAAATGAGAAAAAAGTTATTAAACAAAGTGCCCCCTCCGTTTGACCAATTTTTATGAAATTTTAATTGTTACTTCGTGGGCATAAATATGTATATCGAATACCTAGTTTAATCAAAATCGTTAAAAGCCATTTTTGAGAAAATGAGAAAAAAAAAAGGTAAAGATGAGACAAAATGTATGAAATAAAGTGTCCCCTCTGTTTGATTAATTTTGATGAAATTTTTGCTGTCAAATCGCGGACATATACATACGTCAAATACACAGACCATTTCCTGGGACTTTAGGATTATTTGGACTTAGGTGACCCCAAAAGGCGTATTTCGGTTGAAAACCCGAAGTCGAACTTTTTGATGATCACAAAACTTTCCCTTAGTATATATTTCATATGTATATGAACAGATATTTTTACCTAAATAAAAACTTACAATAATAATGACAATACAATTAATTTTATGAGGGGATAATTATGCAAATGGGATTTAATTGAGCTAAAATATAAAGTCGCTGATGAGAAAAAAAAATGGAAAAAGAAAATGTTAGATTTAACAGAATATATTTTACAAGAAGGTTGTATCTAGAAGGATATGGTGGAGGGGGTAAGGGTAAATGGAGTGCTTCCCCACAAACAGTCAACTCTTCTTGGTTCTCCTTTAGCAACTGAACGAATTGTAGAGCTTAAGTCCCTTAAGCTATGTTCACATGGGAAGTAGAAAACTAGTGTATAGTTTTTGTTATAGGGTTACAAAGTTTTTATTATTTGGAACTAGCATAAATGTTTACATGAGCTCTAGTTTTAGTATACCCAAAATTTTACTGTCGTATAGCCTGACTATACGCTATACAGAAATATTAATATGTAAGTGAACAAGGAGGTAACGAAACTAGAGGTACTGGCTATATCATTATTGATGCTAGTTAAATTTTGAGCATTGTTATAGTTCAATTGTTGGTTGAAATGTTAGCGTGCAATTTTTTTTAATTTATGCTCTCATGATTTGCTCTATCATTTTGTTTAAAAGTAGCATATTAACTTCTTCTTCTTCTTCTTTTGCTTCCCCATTTAGTGCCTTTCAGTATAGGGTAGCTTTTAGTCAGGAATTCCATTCCTCCCTGTTTTTCGCTAGGTTTCTGGCTTTTCAGAGATCCTTCCCCCTTACTCTGCAAAGCCGATCAATGTAATCGAGTTGAGACATCCTTGGATGCCCTCGAGGTCTTCTACCATCAGGGACATATTCCATGGTTTAAGAGGATCTCTGTGGTCGTCCATCCTGACAACATGGCCGTACTCCTTTGGTTGTTGGGTTTCTAAGAGCTCTTTCAATGTAACCACCACAAGTTCATGACGAATGCTCTCATTGCGGACGTGGTCTCTCCTTGTTTTTTCGGCAATTCTTCGTAGGAACTTCATCTCAGCAGCAGTAATTTTTCTCTCATGTCGTTCTGTCAGAACCCAACTCTCAGCTCCATACAAGAGAATGGGAAGGTAGACAGTCTTGAATATGTGGATCTTGACATCCTTGCCTAATGCTCCTTTTCCCTCCATAGTGTTACATATCTGGCAATAGACTGCATTTGCCAAGTTAACCCTGTTAGATACTTCCACATCTGCTTTCCCAGACCTTCTATCACTGTACCAAGGATTGTGAAGTCTGTCACAACTTCCATTTCCTCTCTGTTGCAATATATATGCGAATATCTTCTAGCTGCCTTCCCACTTGTAGGATCTTACTGTTTTGGGTATTAATAAGCATACCTTTTCTGCAGAGTTTTTCATACCATTCTATCACGCCTGCTGCAACTTTTCCTGTAATTAATACATCAACTGAGTATAGAAGAAATTGTATTACAACTGGGCTAAGATTACTACGCCCCAGAAATGTCCAGTCTGTTCTTCTCCTACAAAGAGATGCAACTTCATCCATAAACAATAGGAATAGTAAAGGGCTTGAACTATTTTGACTCCCATTGCAATGTTGAAGTAATTCGACAGAAGCCCATTCAGTCTGACAATTCCTTTTGGCTCTTGGTATGTGGATTTAATGGCCTCTGCCAAATTCTCTGGAAAGCTTCCCATATTTCATGTCGTGGAACTGTGTTGAAGGCAGATTTCAGGTTAAGAAATGCCAGGTACATACTCTTTTCTCGGTCCCAGGATTTCTTGAGTACGCTTCTAATTAAGAAAATGTGGTCCTGGGTTTGGCGCCCTGGTCTGAACCCAGCCTGCTCTTCTCCAATAAGGGCTCCACAAGTGATCTTAGTCAACTCTCCAGAATGGATGTATACAGTTTGTATACAACTGGTGAGAGGCATATAGGTCAGTATTTAGCGTAATACGCCTGGCATCCTTTCTTGTGAATTGGAATTATAACATTGTATTCCCAATCCGTTGGTATCTTCTCATCCCAGGATTTCTGAAAAAGGAATTGTAGAACTAATTCCAGCTCAGGGCCACCTTACTTTATAATTCCGCCATTATTTTATCCCGTCCTGGCGCTTTACCTGTTTTCATTTTAGAAATTGCTCTTTTGACTTCTTCTTCCTCAATCACATAATCATATACCTCCTCATTCCAGTATCAATTCTGATTAGTTGTAGGGCACTCATTATAGCTAAATTGCTTTATGAAATTCTTTTTCCAAATTTCCAGGATAGCTCTTTCTTCGGACGATTTCTCCCTGTCCACACTTCACGTTTCTCACTGCTTTACTTTTGCGCCTTCTTAATGCTTTAATTTTCTTCCAAAAGAGTTTGATGTTTTCAAGATGATCCTTATTCAACTTCTTTCCTAATTCTCCCCAGGACTTCTGTTTAGCCTTTCTCACTTCCTCTTTTCTCTTATTTCGAGCCAGTACATGTGTCTTCCATTTCTTTGGAGTTCTTTTCTGCCAGTATTCTTTCCAAGCTATTTTCTTTTCTTTGACCTGCACCCTCAGTTCTTCGTTCCACCACGAAGTTCGCTTACCTTTTGTGCAGACCTTCTTCACTCCACAAATTGAAAAAGCTACTTGTTGAATGCTATTCTTTATTTCCATATAATGCTCCATCAATTGTCGAGGCTTGCATTCGCATCTATTTCCTGCAATATTGACAACCTATAAAATGTACCCACTCATTAAGTTTATTTTTATCTTATTGGTTATTTATTTCAAATATTGTTTTCTTTATTATTTTTCTTTTTATTTTATTAGATTAGTTTATTTTTAATAGGTGTTATATCTTTTTAGTTAGGTACTTTTCATAAATCTCATAAGCTAGTCATTGTATAATGCAGTATAAGTCAAATGTTAAAAGCATACTGTGAATGTATAACATGCGGATTAGCTTGGAGAACTTACAAACTATAAACTCTCCTTGTATAGGGTGTACTATGCAGAAGAAAAGTTATATATATATATATATATATATATATATATATATATATATATATATGTATATATATATATATATATATATATATATATATATAAAATGTTGTAGGGAAGCCCTGGCCAATGTTAACCAGGTTCACCCATTACTTGCCAGTGCTTTCAAATAAACACTATCCATTCTAGTTGGATAGCTGCAAGTTGCTGTATAGTCTATAAAGAGTTGGTACACAAACTCTTTCCTAATACACTATAGCTAAAAAAATCTAATGCATAGTTCAACTGTACAAAATAGTCAGTACCCCAGAGCTATAAGCCAGTTTTTTAACTTGTATGTGCTAGACTAGCTCAAGGATCATGAAAATACACAATACAATGACTTTAATTTTTGTCATTGGGTCAACATGAAAAATAACTGGATACTATTCCAGATGAAAATTTCAGAAAAAAAAATTGTTAACAACATTGTGTATACTGATTGCAATACATTTTACTAGCCTAGAGCCCATGATCACACAGAATACTTCAAAATACATATTATAATAAGGACATTAAAGGGATTGGATTGAATTATTATTATTCAGCCTACAATTTAAATACTTAATAAATAGATAGAAGTGAATGAAATGAAATCCAACCTGAGTCAGTGTTGAACTAGGGCCGTGATATTCTGTATGGTACCATGGTTCTTCTGCTGATTTTTGACAGTAATACGAGTAACTTTGCTGTCTTGCTTTTTTAGATTTCTCGGATTCAACTTTTGAAAACTGAACACGTACCATTTTGGCTTCTTCTTCAGGAACCACAGCTAACATAAATATAAACAGCAATTACATTAAAGAAAACAATTTCGAATTAATTACTGGCTTTAACCTTTGAAAATTTTATATCACTAAGGCAGAATTGAGTTGTTGGTCATCGTTGGGAATGGTGTGCTAATATAGCAAAATGAAGGTTCCAATAAATGGTTTACACCTTCAGCAATAGACTTGCTTTATGCAATACTATATAAAATGATTCTTCGTTCACCATTTTTATTAATGACCCCTTGCCATATTACTAAAAATTCCATTATTCCGCTCTTATAAAACATCTAGGGCTTAGAAGTAATAAACTGATCGAGATGAGGCTAACACCTCTCTCACCAGTGAACTATTTCCCACTAAGAGTTTTGAAGGGAACAAAACAAGTGGTAGTTGGATGGCACAAGGTATTGAGAATATGTTAGATATGGTAAAACATCCAATTTGTACTAATTGTTGCTGTGTGATTATTGCTAAGTATGGTCTAGCGTTGTCATGTTGAAATACAACACCTTTGCGATTGATTAGTCCAGGGAGATTCTATTGGAAGGCTTTATCATGGTATCGTAAGCTGCGTGCAATATATCTTCAAATCAATGGAAAAACTCTAGTTTAATAATAATGAAGAGTATGGAAAATGTAATAAAAACAAAGTGAAAACCTAAAAGACATAAAGCAATAGAAATGATACATAGGACGATACCAAATAAAAAGCCTCGAGTATCTAAAAGACCAATAAATCATTAATCATTCAATGTTTCGCCAATTTAGGAATCACCATGGCAGAAAAAACAAAACTGATAGGTCTGAGTAACACGGATCTTCCAAATTGACATGGATAAGTCAATTTAGATTTAGTCCTGCCTGAATTAGCAAAACACACACTGAGTTATTGTTTACCAGTATTAAATGGACCTAAATGCTTTATTTGAATTTCTAAAAATCTTACTCTGTGATATCAAAATCTTAAGTTTATAATTAAATACAAGAAAATCACACCCATTAAAATTACAAATTTATCTATATAAGTTTATAGAATTTAAGAAAATATACAATAGAATACAAAAGCCTTTTTAAGTAAATACACAATGGAAAATTAAAAAATCAAGTTAAATTTAAAAAAAACAGGAACTTAACAAATACAAGCACAATTTGCCTATTTGCTTGATTAATTAATATGAAAGGGATGCTCAGAAATGAATACATCAACCAGCCCCAGAAGTAGAGTCCGCCACAGAAGAGATGAGCTGTGAGGGGTGGGGGGTTCGCGCAACCTGCTTCCCCCACCATGACCCACTCCTTCACTTCCCCTCTCAGATAACGCAAAATCCAGCGCTACCTAGTCTAGAAATGAGAGCCGTGAGAGGGGAAGTGGAGAGTAGTGGGGGAGCTTCAAGCTACTGCGCAACCTCTTCCCTCTCTCTCCCACAGCTCATCTCTTCTGTGGCGGGCTCTAATACTTGCCTTCCTGAGATCTATGCAGGAGCCCATCCTAACTAGTGATGGGCAAAACTGTTAATTTTGAAAAACAGTTGCAACTGTTCCTGCTGCTTTCATTAAACAGTTTAAAAAAACAGATACAACTGTTAAAAATAATACTATATGGGAAAAAAGAAAAAAACTGGTCCGATTCAGCATTGGAGCATTCTTTTAAATTATGTTTTAATTATTGAAATATCTAACAAGTTCGAATGACAATTTCTCATAAAACATTTAATATAAAATTAAGCTTTATGTAAAATAATGATGGTGGAAGATAGTTGACCGTAGATATAATGAACAGGAATTGGTTGGGGGTGCGGTCAAAGTAATAAGTACAAATATGTGATATTTACATATCTTAATCTAGCCAACGTTTCGACCCAATATTTAGGTCATCATCAGGGCTTTTCTCACTGCTGTTGGGAGCTGAGTGGTTGGCTGAGTGCCCAACAGCAGTGAGAAAAGCCCTGATGATGACCTAAAATTTGGGTTGAAACGTTGGCTTGAATAAAATATGTAAATATCACATATTTGTACTTATTACTTTGACCGCACCCCCAACCAATTCCTGTTCTTTATGTAAAATAATTAAACAGCACTAATAATAACTAATAAATCAAAACTTGTAATAGGCTTAATTGATTTTTTGTTTATAAAAATCATGGTTTAATTGAATAAACAATCTGGAGAAAACATAATTTAATAATTAAAAAAATTAAGAGCCACATAACGCAGAGTAGCAGATTTGCGAATGAATTAAACAGATACAGTACGGACGCAAGCTGTTTAATAAACAGTTTCACTGAAACAGTTTAGAGAAGCAGGCAGAATTAGCAGGTTAACAGGCTGTTTCATTTAACAGCCTGTTGACCGAAACAGTTTAGGAATCTGTTTCTTTTTCAAGGCCACTGTTTCACGTATCTGTTTCGGTTAACAGGCTGTTGCATGAATCAACAGGTTAACAGCCTGTTGACCGAAACAGTTTAGGAATCTGTTTCTTTTTCAAGGCCACTGTTTCACGTATCTGTTTCTTTTTCAAGGCCACTGTTTCATCTGTTTCGGTTAACAGGCTGCTAAATGAAACAGCCTCTTAACCTGTTTATTCTCGAAACAGTCTGTTAACCTGCTAATTCTCGCAACAGCCTGTTAACCTGCTAATTCTGCCTGCTTCTCGAAACTGTTTAATTGTTTGTGTTTAATTTTTATTATTATTTACCATTTTTTTTCTCACTACAGTATTGTATCTGTTTATTTTTTTCCGAAACAGTTAACTGTTTCTGTTTAGTGAAATTAACTGTTTCAAATAAACAGATTGTTACTAAACAACACACCACTAATCCTAACCAATTCTCAGGGTAAAAAAGTAAATAGTTAATAGGTATCTAGATGATCAATAGGTAAAATACATCAAATGAAAATCAATTAACTGTGACAATCTATAAATAATGCTATTATATATTCAACATTATAAATTTTGGAGCAGCAAAACATTTATAAGTATCATTATATAAATACTTTATTGTCATTAAATAAAGATTAAGTCTTTGAATATGTTGTTAAATATTAAATAAAGATAAACTCTTCCATATAGATTGGCACAGCTGGGAAATATAAGAAAATGAAAATAAAATGATCTGAAAAACAATGCATACCTTGGCTTTCATCAGTTTTAGAACCAAAGTGAGAAAGGCTTGGAACAAGTGAAACAGCACCTTTTAACGGAGTCAATACAAGAGAGCCATGAACCATCGTTCCGACAGCATAACTTTCTAAATCAACTTCCGCTTTCTTTGATTCTAGCCTCAAATGATCCATGCATTTTCTAAAAAAAATAAAAAAAAAAAAAAATAATAATTAAAAATATGGATCACGAGCAGCACCCATTAAAATCTGTAAACTGAATGGATTATGCTATCTTCTAAGTTAAGCAAAATCAGGATGAGGTGTGGCTATAAAGAAACAAGACTCTGCTAAAGAAACTACAGTTGTTGAGTCTAAGCCTTCTCTTTCGATAGCAATATCTCTCACTTCTGTAAACAAATTTGTATAGCCGTAGCCTTTGTTCACATTAGTTGTTTTATTTTTTTTAACAGAAAAATGATAAGCACAACAAAAGAGCAGAAAATACAAATAGTCATGAAATTTCTTCCAACTTTAAAAACCCACTCCTAAAACTGATAAATGACAGTGAATGGTCATTCATTGAAAGTGTTTTTGAGTGGTTCAAGTATTTCAGGAGGGCTGAGAAGATATAATAATCGTCCTCCTTAATCACCACAGCTACTTACATGTGACTACTGTTTCCTCAGGTGAAATCTGCTTTAAAAGGAACATGATTAAAGTCATTGAAGCTGGGAATGAGAATGCAGTGTGTGTCTTAAAGGAGCAAATAGAAGAAAACTGCCTTCCAGCAGTTTCAGATGATGGAAGATTTGCAGAGAGCATTATAGAGATGGAGGAGGGGTGTGTATCGAAGATAATAAATAATAAGGAAATAGTATTTATAGTAAAATGAATTAGTATCCTAACAGCTAACAATTCTGAAAAATTGGACTTTAAAGTGGAAAATGCAGATGATGATGATATAAAGGTTTTTGTTTTACCTTTAAGATCAAACAATCAAGTGTCATAACTAAAAGTGCAATATTATAACATTTGACCAAATGTAAAAGTTTACTAAAGAATTTTGGCACTCTCCATATAAAATACTTGATACATAAAAAATTAAACAAAGTATTCAAGCAGCTACTTACGAAGGAAAGGTTTTGGCAGTGGCTTGCTTATCTTTATCAGCATTAAGAGCAATTTGTTCACCATGACTTCTGTCATAATTGTGGCTTTTTGGGTCTAAACCTAATTCTAAAACAACTTCTTGATTCTCTGGTTTGATCTGGCTCTAAAAATGAATTACACGACACATATTAAGTGGCATATGTCAAAGAAAAAACAAGGCTAGGAACATGAATTTCTTGATACCTTAATAACATTTAATTTGTTAGAAGATGAGGTGATGGGAAGAACGGGGTATTGAAAAATGAATAGTTTGTCTTCTAAGTCTCGGGATAAATAAACAGGTATCTGGAAAAGAAAATAATAAGATAACTGATGTTCCAATCATTGAAAAAATTAGGAATGCAACAAAAAAATTAACTGATTTTTTTCTGTCATTCAATATAAGGAGCATGTGCATGGTCTATCAAAAATATAATGGTGAAAATTTAAAACATTTTAATACCTCACTTATTACAGGGTCGTCATCATCGTTGATCATTTTAAATTACTTAACGAAAACGTTAGGAGCCAACCATAACTTCAAATTCTCCTCCTTGACACCAGAACTAACCCACGATATAACCCACCCTCATACTGAATTTACCTCAGGACAATCTTGTAGTCAGTGTTGACTTGAACAATTTTTTGCATGCGATTAATTATATAGTTTTTATGAATCAGAAGTGAGACATAAGGAGAGAGACCGAGAGAGTTTTAAAGGCAAATTGAATTAAAATAAAATTATAAGAGTTTTAATAATAGAATAATATTGCCCCTTTCGATTATTCAGTACGGGAAAAGAGGATTATACTTTTTTTTTTAATCTGAAATCATTAAATAATTAGATACATAAAAGAAGATTGTTGAAATTAAAACTAATATTAAAATTAAAGTTATTAAAACTAAATTCAAAGAAGACCTAATTTGAAATTGATAACCACTTGTTGTGCTTCCTTTGTTGTCAATGGTTTTACTCCCAGCTACTTTTCGTTATTTGGTTCAGAATGTTTTTATCAGATGATAATACTGATAATGGTAATCCAAATAATTTGGTGTGTATAAATGATAATGAAATATGGCCCGTTTCCGATTGCATATTTTGTAGTAAAAAGCTAACTTCCAATAATGAATTCAAACGCTCCAAACTTCTCCAATGTTTACATTCGATTTGTCACAATTGTTTTAACAATTGGGATGAAAAAAGTAAGTCAACATTTTTAAACTGGCTACTAATTGCTGTTTAAATCAGTTGGAATTATTAAAACTTAACAATCTTTCCTGATTATTTAAAATTTGGCTATAATTATGTTTTGTATGGAGACTAGGGAGGCCTAAACATTGTCTCTGCTACTTTTTGTCCCTATGTCTGAAGGCCTCTAGTTTTAAGTATTTAATGATATTGTAACTCCTTTTGCAAATCCTTATAAGAGGATATTAGATTTATTTTACTTATTCATTGGTCCACTTAACCAGCTTTCTTTTACCGTGTGATATGATCTGAATATGTATTAAAAATACAAACAAATTATATGGTATTGTATTACAAATTATTGAATTAATTTTTGCACTATTAAAGAAAGAGCAGTAATACTTATATTTGAGATATTAAATTAGTTGATACATTTAAATATTTAAGGGATTAGTAGGATTAATAGAATGCATTATTTTTTAAATGAGTATTTATTTTTCAATATTCTGTTAATTAATTAATGATAATTGTAATTGTTATTATGATTATTTTTAGTTGACAAGCAATGCAGTATATGCAGTTTTTATTCTAAAAAGAAAGATGTTGCTGAAAACAAAGTTCTTGCCGAAATGGTCGTTGATGAGGAAGATGCTTCTAAAGAAGATGTTTGTACCATTCACAATTTTCCTGTTACACATTGGTGTATTGACTGTGCAGAATTAATTTGTGAAGATTGTGTTAAAGTATTTTATTACTTGCTTATATTATTCTGTTTAATGTTATTTTGTCTATATTAACACTATAATTTATGGTTTTAGCACCATGGACAGTTAAAATCTACTCAAAATCATAAAATTCAGACCCACAAGGAATATCTTCACAATAAATCATGTTCTCAGAGATCTATCTTTCCATGTAATATTCACCCTCAGGTAAATTGCACCTTAGCTTTATTATGGTTTTTAATTTTTTAGAAATAATTAATTGCATCAGTGAAATAAAAAATCCAGAATCTTCTTCAGCACATTTAGCCAAAGTGTAGGCCCAGGTACATACTGCGCAAAATCGTTTATACTTATACCTCCATACCCCAAGGGACTGCACATCTCTTTTTATGTGGGTTATTAAAATACTGCACTGGCCCTGTTAAATAGGACTAAGACTTTGGTGTGTGGATTTTTTTTTACCTTCCCTTCCCTAAATATGAAACAGGGTAAGGGAAAGTATTGCGATCGTGAAAAATTGTGACTTCCAGTTTTCAACGGAAATCAATCGAATAATATTCGATTTAATATAACATGACATATACAGGAAAAAATGTTCAGACAACTCATAAAACATATTGAACCTAAAAGATATATTGAACCCACACATGCTCAGTACGCCTTTAATGACAGACCATTGTTGACAATTAAAGGCATTCTGTTCATGTGAAATGGTTGTTAACATGTTTTGGAACATATATATTTTATGGAAGTTATTTGTTTCCATGGTAACTAAATGAAGTGTTTACAACTAAGTAGAGAATCATATAATCAGACACGATAGAGTATCATGCTTGCATTCCCGTATTATCATTAACAAAACTTTCATTTAACATTAAAAAATTGTTTTATACTTGTAAAATTGTTGTATACTTAAAAATTGTATAGAGAGCAAATCTGTGATGCTCGAATTTTTTAAAGCAGTTTACGGTGTAAAAAATATGATACAAGATAATCTTTAATTAATTATATTGTAGTTTACGAACTTTAGTTATGTAATAGATTTCTGAATGCATTATAAAGTTTTTTTAGAGGAACAGTAATCATTCTCGGTTTCCGGAAAGGCATAAGAGAGAAACATTTGAAAATTTACTTAAATTTAAAGTTTTAATTTACTAAGAGCCGTAAATACACCTCCTCACCTTCAAAATATACTTAAAAGTATAAACTTGCTGTAAAAAATAAGCAATCAGTAAAAAAAACTCGACTCTTCATGAAATTAGGTATTTTTAAGTCCCTTAACCCTCCGGCTCGCCTATTTGAGTTACATTAGCGGGTTCGCTGCGGTGTTTGGACCACATCTTTGTTTTTTATATATTTTATTAGAAAATAAGCAATAACTTACCTTTTTTTTTGTTGTTTATTCATTGATCTAGTTTTATACTATTTATAATGAATGAAAATTATAAGTTGTATAAAGAAAAGGATGGCAAAAAAAAATTAAATTAGCTTTAGCGATACAAACACAAAAAAAACAACTTACTATTGATAGTATAATGTATAGAGATAATATAATAATAAATTGCTTATTATAATAAATATTGCCCATATGAACATATGAATAATGGTGGAAGATGGTTGATCGTTGTTATAATTAAGAGGAAACGGTTGGGGTTGCGATTAAAGTAAATAGCACTAATATGTTATAATCACATATTTTATTTTTGCCAATGTTTTGACCCAAATTTTAGGTCCTCATCAGTGCTCTTTGGCTGATGCTGTCAGAGTGAACCCATAAGGTATAGAGTATTGTAATTATAAATATAGGCATAGAGGTATGGGTGAAGGTTTTAAAGGAAAATAATCAAATACACATATAAATTTCACGGCATACTAATTTATCAAAACAAGGCTAAAAATAATAGTATGTGTAAAAATAATGCAAACAATATTAGACAAAGTAAAAACCGAAATAATAATTTGTGAAGAAAGCGTAGATAACGATAAAATAATTCAGCAGAGACTGTCTGAATCTGTAACATGAAAGGGCGCGCCGCGGTGTTTGGACCGCACTTACAGACCTACTGCAATTAAGGTAATATAACTATTGAGGAAAACGGAAGATGGCGGGCACGACCGTCTAATCCAGTCAGAACATGTAGGTCTACAAATACCTGGAACCCTCAGCTCACTGATTCAATTAAAATTCCCAATATTTTGACAAATGTTCAGATTGCGGTCCAAATGCCGCAGCGCGCCCGCTGGAGGGTTAAAAAAAAATAAAGTATCGAAAAGTACTGAGAACTTACAAGTTTTACAAGACAAATTATAGTACTTTGTATCGGGTTGATGCAAAATTAATGCAGGTTTTTAATATTCATTGAAAATAGGCCATATCTTTACTTTAACTATATATATTTAATCAAAATAATTTCCATCTGAATCAATGCACTTTTGCCAACATTAAACAAGCTTTCTTATTCCACCAGAAAAAAAAAAATCTGAATCCCTGGACTCAATGAAGTCACGAAAAGAATTTTCTATTTCATCCTGGTTTTGAAAATTTTTCTCCCTCAAAAAGTTATCCTCATGCCTGAAAAAGTGGAAGTCTGTAGGAGAGAGGTCAGGTGAATAAGGTGGGTGTGGGAGAACTTTGTAGCCAACTCGTGCAGTCGTCCTAGCATTGGTTGTGCGACGTGTGGTCTGGCGTTATCATGGAGAAGGATAGGTCCCTTCCGATTCATCAATGCTGGGCAAAGACGTAATTTTTGATTCATGTTGTCAATTTCTTGACAGTACTTGTCAGCAGTTATAGTCTCACCTCGATTGAGAAAGCTGTAGTGGATACCACCAAACTGTGACCATAACTTTTTTTGGGTGCAGGTTGGGCTTCGGGAAAGTTTTTGGTTGTTCATCTTTGCCCAGCCATTGGCTACAACGCCTTCTGTTGTCGTATAAGATCCATTTTTCATCGCACGTCACAATGCGATCGATAAATGGATCATTTTTATTGAGTGTCACAAGCATGGAACACAGGGCCGGGATAGCCGAGCGTGTAGGAGCGCGGCCCGTCGTTGCACGCTCGAGCCGAACGGCGGCGGTTCGAATCCGCCCTGGGAGGGTTGACTTTTATTTCGTGGAGGCCCCACGGAATAAATCTCGACCCTCCCACCATGGTTAGAATAGGTTGGTTACACCTGTAGAGTAACCCCCCGTATGCCACACATGGCCAGGTAGGGGTACCGAACAAAAAAAAAAAAAAAAAAAAGCATGGAACAGATTTCAAAGCGGCGATTTTTTTGGTGGTCATTTAATTGGTGTGGCGCCCACTTGGCCAACTTTTTTACCTTACCAATTGCTTACAAGTGGCGTACAACTGTGGATTGGTTCACGCCGAGTTCTACCGCTATTTCTCGGGTGGTTTTGGTTGGGTCTTCTTCCACTATTGACCTCAGCTGGTCGTTGTCAAGAGCAAAATGACGGCCCCGACCTTCCTTGTCTTCGAGGTCGAAATCTCCACTGCGAAACTTCTGGAACCAACGCTGCACCGAGCACTCATTAATAGCCCCCTGACCGCACAATTCGTTAATATTACGAGCCGTTTGCGCAGCGCTGTGCCCTAATTTAAATTCGTAAAAATAAATTTGACGAAAATTGTACTTCGACATTTTCGATTTAAGACCTTTGAACACTCTGAACAAAACGATTTTACTGATCAAATTCATGGTGAAAGAGAGGGTATTAGATAAGGTTTGTTTTGGTATAATAATGATCAATGTTAGGATTTGCTTTGTTTACACAATTGGAATTAAGATATCGCAATAGAGGAAACCTGCATTAATTTTGCATCAACCCAATATCTTATGGAGACAAACAAAAATAAGTAAATAAATGTGGAAAAATGGATGAAGTTGCTTAATGGCGGTTACTTATTTATCAAAGATATCATTTTCCAATCTAAGTAGGTTGGTAAGTGAAAGTTGTGTGTTGCACGCATCACTCCTGTTTTTTTTTTTTTTTTTTGTTCATTTGATCTTCTAATTTATTTGTCTTGTGAATTAATCTTTACCTTGTTAAGATATGTCTCCAAGATGTGGAAAGGAGGCCAAGAAGGGCAATTCCTAGGTTAGGGAAGGCCTCCAGAAACCCTTTTTTTTAACCAAAAGGAATGGCTATGAATAGTCATTGCTAATATTTTATTGAAATACATACTAAATAAAGAAAAATATATAAAACTGTTTGTCACACCTCGAAAGCAGTACGCATGTGTTTCCCAATTTATTTTAGATTTCTTTTTATGAAGTGAAAATGCCTTTCCCAGATGACGTATGAACCAAAAAATAAAATACCAAATTTTTAGAAATTATTTTATATATTATATATAACAGTAGGATATCAGTAAAGTATGTCATCAAAATTAAAAAAAAAGTGCACATTAATTATTAATTATTGAAAAAAATCATAAATACATCTCGTTTTTAGACTTTACATATCATGAATGCAAAACAGTCTTCTATTATTTGCCAAGATCCCAAAATAGACTGATCATAATTGTAAATACATATAACTATGACTGGTCATTGTCAATTATTCCAACGAAAAATTTGGAGTAATCATTTATAGGTTTTTAAGTAGATAAAAAAAAAAAGTTTTGAACACTGCAATCATTGAACCTATACCACGTTTGATTACTTATTTGGGTCTTTTTTACTTTACCCACACCAGTTACTTTTTGATAACTGGTATTTTATATTTTTATTAAATAACACCAGTTGTTTAATGGCATTGAATTTAATGGCATGATTTTTTTGAAAGAAAAAAATCTGGTGTGGTGTGCGCAACACAACTTTCACTTTAGTTACTTAGATTAGAAATCGACGTGTTTCGATAATATGTAAACGCCATTCCTCTACTTCACACATTTTTCCACATTTAAGTATATACTTATATTTGTATATCTCCATAAGTTATAGAGTATCTGTATAGCAAAATTTGGTAGTTCTCAGCACTTTACGATTCATTATTGCTAATTTATTTATTATGAAGGGACTAATTTCATCAACAGTCGAGTCTTTTTTACTGCTTGCTTGTTTTTTTTTTTTTTACTACGAGTTGCTTTTTGCAAATACATTGTGAAGAAGAATCGATAAGTGTATTTATGTCTCTTATGCCTTTCTGGAAATCAAGAACGTTTACTGTTCCTCTAAAATCGCTTTATATTGTTTTCAAAAATTTATTATGGAACTAAAGTTTCTAAACTAAAATATAATTAATTAAACAACATCGTTACACCCGTTTTTGAGTAAATAAAAAAAAACTCGTGAAAATAGGGCAAAATGTATTGAGTAAAGTGCCCCCTCCAATTGATCAATGTTAATGAAATTTTGACTGCCACATCGTGGGCATATACATACACTAAATACCGAGTTTGGTCATAATCTTTAAAGCCGTTTTTGAGTAAACAAAAAAAAAACACGTGATCATGAGACAACATTTATTAAGTAAAGTGCCCCCTCCGTTTAACCAATTTTGATAAAATTTCGGCTGTCGCATCAGGGTCATATACATACATCAAATACCAAGTTTGATCAAAATCGTCAAAGCCGTTTTTGAGTAAATAAAAAAAAAAACACGTGAAAATGGGACAAAATTCTTTTAATAAAGTACCCCCTCCGTTTGACCAATTTTGATGAAATTTTTGCTGTCACATCGCGGGCATATACATACACCAAATACCCAATTTCAGGTCTGTGCGGTTAATAGTTTTTGAGCTAGTCTGTTCATACACACAGACACACAGACACACAGACCATTTCGCAGGACTTGGTTAATTGGACTCAGGGGACCCCAAAACGTGTATTTCCGTTGAAAACCGGAAGTCGAAATTTTTCACGATCGCAATACTTTCCTTACTATATATTTCATATATAAGTAAGTGAAAGTAAAAATATATACATGAAGGAGGTTACCTCCTAGATTTTATGAAACGTTGAAGTTGTTTTCATTCATAATGAATCTGATACAACTGATTCGTGTTCTTAAATCAGAAGAAGAGGCATTTAAGACATTTCAAAGGAATATTGCATAAAATACGGAAATGTAGAAGAGGACATTTTATGAAGCTTGCTTTTTACCAAAAATATCTCTAGCATTTAGATGCAGTTATTTTATTTTATATAAGGGGAGAGGGCTGGGTAACCTAAATTTACTCCTTTTTTTAGAATGTTTGGATGATTTTTTACTTTCACTTACCTATATATGAAATATATAGTAAGTGGAAGTATTGCGATCGTGAAAATTTTCGACTTCCGGTTTTCAACGGAAATACACCTTTTGGGATCCCCTGAGTCAAAATAACCAAGTCCCGCGAAATGGTCTGTGTGTGTGTGTGTCTGTGTGTGTGTGTGTGTGTGTGTGAACAGACTAGCTCAAAAACAATAAACCGTGCTAACCTGAAATTGGGTATTTAGAGTATGTATAAGCCCGCGATGTGACAGCAAAAATTTCATCAAATTTGCTCAAAGGGAGGGGGTACTTTATTTAATAACTTTTTAAGTTTTTTTCGATTTTCTCAAAAACGGCTCTAACGATTTTGATTAAACTGAGTATTTGATCTATTTATATGCCTGAAATATGACTGTAAAAATTTCATCAAAATTGATCAACCGGAGGAGGGACTTTACTTAATAAATTTTGTATCATTTTCACATGTTTTTTTTATTTACTCAAAAACAGTTTTAACGATTTTGATCAAACTTGGTATTTGATGTATTTATATACCAATGATGTGATAACCAACATTTCATCACAATTGATCAACCGGAGGGGGGACTTTACTTAATAAATTTTGTATCATTTTCACATGTTTTTTTTATTTACTCAAAAACGGTTTTAACGATTTTGATCAAACTTGGTATTTGATGTATTTATATGCCCGAGATATGACTGTAAAAATTTCATCAAAATTGATCTACGGGAGGGGGGACTTTACTTAATAAATTTTGTATCATTTTCACGGGGTTTTTTGATTTACTCAAAAACGGCTTTAACAATTAACAAAAACAAGATATGAATGTAGAAAAATGTGTGACTTTGGGAAATGATATTTAGCAAAACACGTCAATTTCTAATCTAAGTAAGTTGGTAAGTGAAAGTTGTGTGTTGCGCGCACGCACCAGATTTTTTTTTTTTTTTGGTTGGGTCAATAGGCCTAATGAGACCTTTGGCCGCGCATTGTGGTCTTCTTACAGACATTTGTGTTGCTTGCGGGAGCACAGAGCTGGAGGGGGTAGCCCAAAACTCACGTTATTGCAAGCCGTGGTCACCATGGTGCAGCGGCAGACTGCCCATAGCTCCATAACCAATCCCATTGGGGCCAATTTTGGCAGTGTCATTTCCACCGATGGCGTCAGCTCTCTCGGGTTTAAGGACAGTGGCAAACTGGTCTAGGTCCAAGGATTATGGTAGCTCAGAGTCAGCAGGCCCCGAGGACCTATATTTCTTTCCCTGAAGCTTACTGTCCTTGTACCAAACCTCCGGGCTGTTTGGAAAATCACACTGGAAAACCACACCACAATTCTTGATGAGATACATGGGGAAGGTTCATCACTCCTACGCCTGGTCGGTGTGAGTCACCTCCAGTAGGCTGAAGGGTCTCACATACCCGGCGGTGGAGGTAGGCTTGGACTGCATGGCGTTCATTGGCGGGTGGTCATCCGAATTGAGTGGTCACCCATCCAAGTACTAAACATGCTCGACATAGCTTAACTTTGATTACCTATTGCAAACGTCTTTTGATGATACATTTATGATTCATTATTTATCTATTTATTTTATTTTATTTGTTTTAAATAGTAGGTTATTTATTAAATATATTTTTTATGTTTACAATTTAGATTTGTTATTATAGCATAGGCAACTAATTTTTCTATTTAATGATAGTTTCTCACGAATCATCTAATAAACTTGAAATACTTCAGATTTTACTTGCTTTTAGAATGACCTGTCAATTGTGTGCCATACTTGCAAAATAATGACATGCCGTGATTGCCAACTTGAAATGCATAAAGATCATAAATATGATTTCATATCTGACAGTGTGACCAACACCAAAACAGAATTATTTGATATATACAAGAAAGTGGAGTAAGTAAAACCACCCTTTTTTATTTTTAATACTAACATAATGTGGTGTAGTAGTGGTGGACTGTTCACTATGCCGTAAAATGTTGTGTTAATTACAAATTGAATTGTATTGTATTATTTTTTTCTTTCAATTAACATTACTACTACTACTAACATCATGATTATAACCATCTAGTTTACCCTCCTGTTTTCAAGGTATAATTAAAGATCTGAGTATTTCCCAGAGTTCACTTGTTTATTCAAGGAAGGAAGGCATTGTCTGCATACAGAAGCCCTATCAGATATGTTTTGTTGTCTACTCTTAGCCCTAGGACTACATTATCCTCAACAAAACTATCAGCATATCAACTATGTATAGACTAAACATCAGCAGGCTAAGAGATGCTTCTTGTAACACTCTTTCTGTTATCTTCATTTCCTTGCTAAGCGAGCTGTCCTCATTAATTTTCATTTTGGCATTATCATACAGGAATTTAATGACTAATATTTTTGTACTAAATCCAACTTCATGTACTTTCTGCCATAGCTTATACGTGTTTATGGAGTCAAAAGCTCAATTAAAATCCCCAAATAATCCGTAAGTCATCTTTCCTTTTCCTTTTATTCATGAGGAAACAACAGAGTTTAGGTTAAATGTAGGTAGATAGATTGTCAAGCGTATCTTCCTTTTCTGTCCTGACTTCTTTAGGGAGTAGTTTTCTCTCTTCTATCCATGTTTTTTTTTTCTGTTAGGCCAGATAGTGGTGTAAATATTTGGTATTGCATTTAATTGTGCAATCTCCCTGTCATTCAGAACATCCTTCTTGTTTGCTAATTTATCTCTGAATTTTGTAATATATCCAACAAAATGAATATTATCATTTATTATTAACAAGTTTATTAACAAGAGTAGCATACAGCAAACTTCCTTAGAATTAAAACATCTGTTTGAATATTCGAAAAACATAATTATAGGAAGATTACAATACTTGCCTTTTTTATATCTATCTTATAGATCAATTTCATTATTAAGGTTGCCCATGTCACTAGCTCCTGTATTTCTGTAGAATTAACATATTTAGTAAATGGTAAGTCCAGGCTGGGATCATCTACCTATAGAATTCATAACTAATCCCATCCACTCCACCTGTTTTCTTGGGTTTCATAGAGCTCAAAACACCCTTGAGTTCACTTAATGTTACATCAGCTTAAAAAAAAAAGGACAGAGGAATTAGAAAAACCTTTCTCATGGAAACTATAGTGTAGACAATTCACACCATTTGAGATTAGAGATTTTAGATGTTTGGAATGAATGTGTTTGACTTTTCGTTCCTGACTAGGAGGGCAAATCTTTTTGGAGAGAGGATATATCTAGTAAGTTCCTCAGTTATTTTGCTGTTGAAATGACGAAAATCACAATTGAACAATTATTTAAGAAGTCCTGAAAAGTAGTGGCTGTGTCCAAGTTCCAAGAAATTAGTCGATAATCGATTTCCGGAATGTCGTTCTGCTTGTGGTTCCACTTTGTCAGAAATAATTTCATTGTTGACCCTCTAAACAGGAGGACTAGGAGCAGTAAAAAATCAAACTTAAAAATCAGATGTAGATGGTGTAGTATTTCCATTAACAAAGAGTAGATCGATGCAGCTCTTTCCTTTTATGGATACAAATGAGTTGTTTGGTAGGTCAGATGGTGACCTGTCATAACGGAGGATGAATACTTTATTGTCCATAAGATCTAATAGTATTCTTCCTTTTGAATTAAAAATTTTATCCAGTAATTTTCTTTTAGAATCAATACCATCATACCTTCCACAATGTCATTGTCTAATTGGTTTGTGCCAACTATTGAAATCTCCATCAATGGCATTAAAATGTTTTTTTTTTTATTTAGTAAGCAATTTCAATATTTACAGTTGTGTCATAGTACTTCTGGAGCAGTGATATTTTATAAATAGTGTTCATATCAAACTAATTTAAATTAATTAAATCCTTTTTAAGCAATAACCATGTGTAGGAAAGCATTGGTAGAGATTGAAGGAGGGGGACTGGGGGATGAGTTTTGTGTTGATGCTATCCTCCCATCTCTCTGAGGCCTACTTTTTAAATACTAGATTGTCTGATTTTTTATTGTTAGAAAAATGTTCTTTTTGTTCTCAATGCTTTTAAAAATAGTGTTTCCTATATGTTCTAGGTATAGTTCAGTTGTGTTGAACTCAGCTTTAAAAAAAATTTCTGATCGAGAAGAAAAACTTGAGAAAATTAAGAAGACACTTGTCTCAGATATAAAGAAGGAATTTGATTTGTAAGATTATTTATTAATTTTCTCATTTTTTTTTTTATTAATGTTGTATTACATTAATGAATATAAAATGTATCTGTCAATATATCTAGTTCTCCTTATCTATTTTTGGAAGGAGTAATATTTTTCTATTACTAGATTACTTGTATTATTATTATTATTAAAGTAAATTCCTTAAAAATTTAAAGAAAGATTAATGTGGTAGCTGTTTAAAGCTTATTGTTTAATTTTAATCGCTTTGGCAGTACATATACTAAAAATAGATTGATATAGAGGAGATTAGCACGACCGCTGTATAACGAGCAAAATCTTAAAGCAGTCCTCTTTCTTTTTTTTTTGTCCTTGGTAAGAACTTCAACTGCATCCAGTTGAGATACACCTCAAAGGTGAGGCAAAGGAAAAATGTCTTAGAGAAGAATTACTCCATAATCAAATCAAGGGCTGGTTGGGCCCTTTAGCTGAAGTGAAGCCGCCAATTTAAAGGAAGGTAACCAACCTCAAAGGTGTTTGGGCACAGGGCTAGCAACTCTGTCCTGTAAAATAACTCAGGTTACAAATACTCGAAACAGAAATAATAGCTGGAACAATTTTAGGTTTCGACGCATACATAGAAAGGGTCCTTATATAAAATAGCAGGTGGAGTGTAAGAGGCTTATTTCAACCTGTAGCTATGGATTTCTGTTTAATCTTAACTTACCCAAGATAGATAAGATTTAAGGTGAAATTCTTTAACATATCCATGGTCAAGCTATTCAAAAATAAAGACATTAGAATCTTAATGTGATAGTAATCGACAGACTGTCATAAGACCAGTATTGCTCTGTGGTAGCGAGTCCTGGGTACTTGCAAGATGTAAGAACTTCCTATGCATCGTACAAAACCCAAATATTTGGGTCAATCCAAAGCGATGGATCATGGAAGATCCTCAGCAGCACTAAGCTGGCAGAGCTCTTTTGAGTTCTGATTATAATCACTCAAAAATATTTAAGTGGATAGGTCCCTTTGGGAGAATGCCAGACCACAGTCTACCCAAGAAAATGATGACAGGAAAGTCAGGTGGAAGAAGGCTCAAAGAAATGCTGAGGTTGAAGTAGGTACATGATGTTGAAGAAGATATCAGAAGACTAGACACCATAGGCTGGAGGAGATAGGCTGTTGATAGGGAGGGGAGAGTGGAAAGCAGTAGTTGAGACGACCCAGCTGTAGCGGCTTGAATAATTCTATTTACTTTTAATGAAATGGTTTAGTTGCTTAGTTATTTACGATTATGTGGTAAAAATAGTATATAGAATTTTTGTAGTTTTATTTAGAATTTAACAGTTTAAACAGAGTGTGATTAATATAATAATTATTGATGATGGTCCAGTGATTTTTTTCTCTATTTTACAGAATACAGGAACTGCTCCAAAAAAGGTGTGAAAGTCTGATGTTAACGGCAATAGATAAAGCTAATAAAAAACTCGAAGACTGTGAATTGAATAAGATAGTAATTCAAAAAAACTTAGATTTAATTCAGCATTGCTTAAAATTTGTGAAGTTAGTTTTGTATTCAAGTTCTGATGCTGTTTTATTTTATACAAAAGAGTAAGTATAAAATTGAAGTATGTTTTTACTTAATTTAGAGTGCTTGGTTGGTAATACATTGAAAAAATAAATGATTTCTTGGTCATGTGTTTTATTCAAATGGCCTTAGGAGCCACCATTAAATGGGTATTAGTATAGATTAAAGAAAATATTTAAAATCTTTAAAATAATTGCTTCTTCATCATACAAGAGAATTGGCAAATATATACTTTTTAAAAACGAGGACTTTACATCTTTTTTTTTATCTACAATAGTGTTGTGGATCTGGAAGTATATATAGATTGCTTTTCAAAATCTCTTGTTCTACTTTCATATATCTGTGAATTATTGTGGCTAGGTATGTGAATTCCCCCAACACTTCCAATTCTTCTCCGTTGAATGCATTATGCACATCTTCAGGATTTCTTCCTACTTGCACAATTTTACTTTTAACTATGTTGATAATAATGTCTTTTCTGGCAAGCTCTGCTTCCCATTCTATTATGGTCCATTTCAGATTTTTAGAAGTGTCTGAGAACAGCGTTGTATCGTCAACATATATTGCAACTTGTGCTGATATGGTCTGCATATTCCAGTGCCCAATCGTAGTTCTTGCCCCATTCTCCTCTTTTGTATTTTTAGGAATAATTTATGGGAAAGCTCTTGGATTAAGTGTCATTTATCTCCTTTGGTTCTTGATAGCGAAACTAGTTTGCCTTGAAAGGCCAGGCAAAGGCCAGACGAAACATTTTTGTCTTCCACATTTCACTTTGGGGTCCAGAATCGAAGCCTGCTTTGAAATTAAGGAAAGCAAGCTATATATTCTTATTTTTCTCCCATGCTTTTTCTCTGATTATCATACATTAGGCAAAGAAATGATCATGTGTTTTGCATCCTGGAGGAAATGCTGCTTGCCTTTCCTGGAGATCTATTAATGTCCTCAGCTTCTTTCCAAGAACGGATGTCTACAATTTATATACTACTGGTGGTTGACATAAAGTCTATAGCTCACAATCACTAGTAGAATCCTATTAGATACAGGAATAAATGCTTTTAACTTCATAAATAAAATTTTATTTCACACAAGTTTCATATTAATCGAATAAAACTTATGATTATATTAACATCTAGTAATTAAAAATACAAAATTATAATAATCAATATGGCACATCTCCTCCTCATCTTCTTGAGCTTTGAATCTCTCCCTGAGCTGGTCTGGATGCCTTCTCTGCGTCTTCCCATTAACAATCACCCAGTAAAGTGTGTTTCCTTCTTTCTTTAGTATACGACCTTCTACGTATCCTTTACCAGATTGGTTTAACACCAGACTGCGTCTCCCCCTTCAAACGGCTTCCATTTCTTTCCTTTGTCAAAGAGGCTTTTACACTTCGCCACTGTTAGATCCATATCTCCCGCTAGATCAGGTTTTAATAAACTTCATTTCGTCCTGATTTGTCACCCTAATAAGACCTAACACGGAGTTTGACTAGTTTGATCCCATTAATTTTTATTTTAATCATTGCACGGTGGGAAAATTTTGTCATTTAGCGACCAAAAATCTATAACTCCTGATTCAATGTCGATAATCGAATAATTCTTTTTTCTTTAAAGAACACGGGATTTCCATTATCAGTGAGATTAAAAATACCATCGCTCAAAGTATTTTAAATTAATCCTTTCTTCACTTAAATTTAAATAAAATAGTTTATTCGTTACAGGGTTATACATAGGAAATGAAATGAGTCAGGATTATTATCTATTGAGCTTTCTGCTCATATAAATGTCTTACTCAGGCGCTTGCTCCGTTTGAAAGGAGTTTAAATAACTATTGTCTGATGAAGAAAAAATCCAAAAAAATAAATTAAAAGTACCCTATTTTTTAGGAATTTCAACGGAAAAAAATATTGTCCTATAATTCAACGTTAAGTATGTTTTATGATTCAGTCTAATTCGAGGCCGAAAATATATTGGAAGTTCAAATATAGGGGTTTAAATCTTAAAATCGATATATCGCTGATCGATTGAATTCTATTACTCTATTTTAGCACCCTTCACCTTCTACCAGTATCGAAAAAATCAGAACCAACTATTGCCAATAATAGAAGTTATATCAATTTAGATACTTCATTTTCATAAATTATATAGTTAAAGTAGATGAAATTAAAACGCATTTTTATCCAATAATTTTACAGCCATTCTTCTTATTTATAAAATATGTTTGGCGCAATAAAATAAAATGTAAGGCTCAATAGGAAAAAAAAATAATATCAGAGAGGTGAGCATAGATTTTGCTTAAAATAAATTTAATTTTTTCCCTATTGAGCTTTACTTTCTATATTAACGCACCAAACATATTTTATAAAGAAGAAGAATGGCTGTAAAATTATTGGATAAAAATGCGTTTTAATTTCATCTACTTTAACTATATAATTTATGAAAATAAAGTATCTAAATTGATATAACTTCTATTATTGGCAATAGTTGGTTCTGATTTTTTCCATACTGGTAGAAGGTGAAGGGTGCTAAAATACTGTAATAGAATTCGATCGATCAAATGCAATCGATCAGCGATATATATCTATTTTAAGATTTAAACCCCTATATTTGAACTTCCAATATATTTTCGGCCTTGAATTAGACTAAATCATAAAACATACTTAACGTTGAATTATAGGACAATATTTTTTTCCGTTGAAATTCCTAAAAAATAAGGTAGAGGAGAGCAGGGTTGGTTGGCAACAGTTTTCACTTTTTTGATTGTTGAGTCATTCCTGTTAATATAATCCCAATATGGATGATACCTCTGTAAACTCGAAGTATTAGAGTACTACAAGCATTTTTTTCACCACATAATATTTAATACTAAGATCATAGAAAATTGAAGAATTCGTCAATCCAGAGTATGCCAATTAACCCCCCAAGGTGGGGCAGGTTGGCCTAGAAAGTGGGGTTGTTTAGCCATCTCATTCAAGTACTTTCTGACACATATTATTGTTATTAAAAGCTGCACTATAATGGTATAATAATTTTGAATCGGTTTTTAACAGCTTTTTAATGGAAAATAGAATGACTATAGAAGAAGATAGAAGTTTAGACTGTCGTCATTTTTTACATAAGAAAAATTGCTCTCATCTTCCTCGCTGGAACTAAAGACAATTGGTAGTTTCATCTTTGATTATGTTTACCTTGCTTTTGTGAATTGCTGCTGCGCCAAAAAAAAAGTTGAAGAGAGCCAACTAACCCCACAGGAGAGATCATATGAAAGATGGCTTCCAGAACAGGGGAGAACAATCAAACAAGAAACTGGTTAATCAAAAGGTTAGGTTTTTCAAAGGAGTTTGGGGCTATGTGAACAGAATCGGAGTCAAATGTTTTACCATGCCTTTAAACCAAATTTACTGAAAATATAAAAATTTACTTAAATGTCGTAAAATCAATCAATGAAGCACACTCTTCTCTATACTGTTAGAATCGGATTGAAAACTCAGGACAAGACTCCCGAGGTCGAGCGGGTGACATGGTACAATGGTGGGGTCTTCACAACAGGTGTGACGGAAACTATAAGCCGATGGCCAACATACCCCCTATGCCAACCAACCCCGCTCTCCCCTACTTTTAATTTATTTTTTTGGATTTTTTCTTCATCAGACAATAATTATTTTAACTCCTTTCAAATGGAGCGAGTGTCTGAAAAAGACATTTATATGAGCAGAAATGTCAATAGATAATAATCCTGACTCATTTCATTCTCCAGGTATAACCCTGTACCTTATAAACTATTTTATTTAAATTTAAAGGAAGGAAGGATTCATTTAAAAATTAATTTGAAATACTTTGAGCGATGGTATTATTTTTTTTGGCCGCTAAATGACAAAATTTTCCCACTGTTCATTGCCCTCGATGGTCCAGAAATGTTATAGATTGATATACTCTTAGAGCTGCAGCTACGAGAAGATGCACAGTTACTTGTTTCACCAACTTGGTTTGCACGGCGCCGTTGTCTTTCCCATGTTATTTTTGCTTTGTTGTATTTTAAACACACGCTCACAAAATGATTATTTACTTGGCATAGGTTACATTTTTTTCCCAAAGCAGGACACTGTTTGTTCGTGCCGTTCGTCAAGTCTCGATCCACATCGAAAACAATTCCGGCCCCGAACTATTGTTTTCCTCTTTTCCATCGAACAATCACATTGTTCAGTTCTTAGAAAAATCATTTTTCTCAATTTTAAAAACATTATTTCATATTGGTTGACCATTTTTGAGGTGCGTTTGGGTTTCAACTGCCCGGTCAAGAGTGGAACCCACTGTAATAACCTTTTCCAAACTATTATCAACTCCTGAAAACTGACGAAGTAATTCCCTTTGCCAGTTAGGCTTATTAATTCCATCAGTCGATGAGGTCTGGATCCATCACTTCGACCCTGAAACCAAAAGGCAGAGTATGGAGTGGAAATACACTAGCTCTCCAGTTCGCAAAAAATGCAAGGTTCAACCTTACGCTGGTAAAGTTATGGTGAAAGTTATGAAGTCGTCTCTCATTATCGTCAAGTAGGCTGTTAATGCGAAGTTCGACTTCAAATCGTAGCCTGTAGTACTGTCAGTCCTCTTCTTCAGGAAGGAAAGGCCCAAACTGTAAATGTCTAGAAGACCCACGGTTTGGGACAGCTAATGAAAACCTTTCCAAGTTGTCTTCAGTGTCTGAATGTTGATTCTCGCGCAAGGAATCTTCATTGCCGTGCGGACTGGTAGCATTACTGATCTTCTGTCTTCTGTTGCCCATTTATCCAGCTGCGCCAATATTAGATATAGGAATAAATGCTTTAAAACTTCATAAATCATGTTTATTTCACACACAACAAGTTTCATAATAACTGAATAAAACGTATGATTAAATTAACAATTTAATTAGTAATTAAAAATACAAAATTAAAATAATCGATATGTCACAAATCCTTCTTATGTATTGGTAATATAATTGTAGCGGTGTTTATAATAAATAATTTAGTTCGTACCTCCTCGGACCAAGGATGAATTAATTTCCTAAAATAATTACCTTTATAGTTAGGTTATACTCTTGTTATTGAGTGGGTTGATTTAATGTGGACTTTTCGTTTTCTATTTTGCATTTATTTTATTGTTTAATAAAATCAATTATTAATAGTAAATATATTAGCTCAACCTATTATCGATTAGTTTAGTATGCCAAAGAGCTAAGGTAATGTTGACCTCCCAATCTTTCGGTATTTGCTTTTCAGGAAATGGCTTTTGGAAAAGGGCCTGAGGGGTAAGGAAAAATATTTAGGTAAATTTCTCAAGAAATAACATTATATACATAGTTATAATTAAAGTATTTGGATTCCAATAGCTTGAGAATTACGAGATGTATCAAAAAACAGACTTTGCTGCATTTCATTGCCTTTTCAGGCCCTATTCAAAAATAACAATACATAAACAAAGAACAATAACTAGAGCTTTTATCCATAAAATCATAATTCTATAGTTTTAACTCCATTTTTTTTTTAACTGTGTTATACCACAAATACTGAAATTTTCCTTTACAAGACCTGTCTCCGTTTGCATGGCCCATTATGCTGTTTTTAAATTTTCATTTTATGTTTTGAACTAATTTTAAAATTTCACATGATTTATTGATTTATTGCTATTATTGCTTCTAGCATTTAATCAGAGCTTATTTATTTTAGTTTAATTCTTAATCATATGAAGCGTATATGCATCACTCAATCCATTCCAAATCCAGCAGATGTAATAAATTTGAAATTTTCAACTGCAAATATAGATGAAGCTAAAAAGAGTAAGTGTTAATTTGCAGTTAGTTTTTTGATATTGTTTTAATATATTTATGAATTTATTTATTTTTTTTTGTCAATTCTTTCAAAATTAGTAGTCAATCTCAATTCTACTATTTTGCTGTTTGCTCTTGATTTAATCTTTCTGAATAAATTCCTACCCAAATTTTGAAAGGCTTATTTTGAAATGTATTTATTAGCTGTAATGATCATTCACTACTTTATCTAAAGAGCCTGACCTCAATTAAGACAATTAAAAAAGTGAAACATGCTGATCACTCAGTTATTTTACAGTAAAATTAAAAATAAAATAAAATAATGTTATGACAGTAGTGTATTCATAAAATTATATATTCCTTAAAGTAATATATATGTGAGTGTCAGTGTATAGTTGACGTTTACTCTTTCCATACCTCATTGATATGAAACATCAACATGGAACATGTTTCAGTATTATTGTTATTGATTCATAAATACAATCCCTGGAATCCAACAATTGGAAGGAATGATATATGTATCTCTCCTTTGCTAGAAAAGGGGACTTTTTACTTTCACTTACCTATATATGAAATATACAGGGTGTTTCGGAATTGCACGGCACTATTTTAGGTACGTGTTCTCTAACACAAAATAAACAAAAAAGTTCATATTAACATGTATCTCAAACTCATTTATTAAACAGATATCAAAGGTTAAAGATTTATTATTACTATTTATTTATTATTATTACAACATTTAGAGTAAATGTTCAAAGGCGCCTCCGTTTTGTTGAATGCAACATTCAGCACGACGAATCCATGCTTCTCTGGCTCTTCGTATAGCATCAGGATGGTGGTTGATAGTTACTGCGGCTTCCACGATCCGATTTCTTAGCTCTTCTTGCGTGTCAACTGCCGCAGAATAAACCATAGACTTCATCCAGCCCCACACAAAATAATCTAATGGCGTTAAATCTGGAGATCGTGGTGGCCATTTAACAGGTCCGTTTCGACCAACCCATCGGTCTCCATAAGTTGCATTTAAATAATCAGTGACACTATGAGAAAAGTGAGCTGGAGCACCGTCATGCATAAACCACAGCCTTTGCCTAATGCCTAGCGGAATATCTTCTAGAATATCATGCAGATTATTTTGCAAAAAATGCAAGTAAGATATACCTGACAGCCTAGGTGGCAAAAAGAAGGGGCCGATGATTTTGTCGCTTAGAAGACTACACCAGACATTTAAAGAGAATGTATGGTGGTAATGTCCAACAGCAGTCATATGAGGGTTTTCTTCGGCCCAAGTATGGGTATTTCGAAAATTAAGAATCCCGTTTCTTGTAAAGCAAGATTCATCAGTAACCAAAATGCAGTTCAGGAAGTTAGGATCTCGTGTGCATTGTCGAATTAATTTCTGCGCTTGTTATAATCTTGTGGTAACAAATCTTGCCTACTTGATACGTGAAATGGATATAATTGTTGTTCGCGTAAAGTTCGCCATACGCTGGTAGAGGAAACATCGAAACGACGTGACAATCTTCTGGTACTAGTAGTAGGAGATAACTGAACAGCATCGAGTATTTCTTCTTCTACGTTTGCAGTTCGTCGAAATCGTTGTCGACCGGCGTTCACTCGTATAGGTTTTAGCATACCATTATCCCTAAGACGTCTTTCAATGGCCTCAAACGTTTTACGATTTGGTATTCTTCGGTTAGGAAATTTTTCACGATATCTTCGAACAGCAGCAGCACCGTTTGTTTGTACCTCGCCATAAGTTAAAAGCATGTCTGTTTGTTCATCAAAAGTGAATAAATTTGTGGTATCTCCCATGATAATCATAAATTGAACTGTGTCACAAGATTCACTTGCACTAAAACACACAGAACTAGACAAACAGATGAGCAACTACTGTCATTGCTTATCGTTCATTTGTTTATCAGGTGATTAAAACCTTTTATTTAGTATTAAACACGTTAAACGTTGTACAGTCAGTCTTAATGCAGTAAATAAATAATAAATCTTTAACCTTTGATATCTGTTTAATAAATGAGTTTGAGATATATGTTAATATGAACTTTTTTGTTTATTTTGTGTTAGAGAACACGTACCTAAAATAGTGCCGTGAAATTCCGAAACACCCTGTATAGTAAGGGAATGAATTGCGATCGTGAAAAAATTCGACTTCCGGTTTTCAACGGAAATACACATGTTGGGGTCCCCTGAGTCCAAATAACCAAGTCCAAGTTTTGTTTTCTTTTAAAGTACCTTTGTTTTTGTTTATATGGAGAAATTAACTGTCTCTCGTTATGCCTAAAAATAAGAAATAGCTAAATATGAAGTATGAAAAAAATCAAGTAAACATATAGAGGAGAAGAAAAAGAAAAATATTCCGTCAACTCATAAAACACGTTGAGCCCACACATGTGGAGTATGCCTTTAATGACAGACCATTGTTCATAATTAAAGCCATTCTGTTCATTTAATTGGATAACAAGAAGATTAACAAATTTAAAGATTAACAAATGGAAATTAGTTGTTTCATGGTAACTAAATGAAGTTTTCTACAACTACATAGAGAATTATGAAATCAGACGACTTGGAATATTATGCTTGCATTGCTGAAGTATCACAAGTAAAAACTTTTCTTTAATAATAAATAAAATTAATATATAGAGCAAATAAAAACAAAAATAAGAAATGAATCTGGAGAAATGTGTGACTTTGAGAAGTGGCAATTAACAAAATACATCAATTTCTAATCTAAGTAAGTTGGTAAGTGAAAGTTGTGTGTTGTGCGCCTGCATCAGATTTTTAAAATTTGGTTCCCTTTGAAAATAATTGTTATTGACAATTTGTTTTGTTTGTTCTATTGGAAAGCTGGTACTGTAGTTAGTACTTCATATAGTGTAGTACCAAGAATGAAGTTGGCTCAACCTACTCATGGGACTCTGTACTTGCCCTGGATTTTTTTAAACATTTTTTTTAGAGGATTATAGAAATAACAGTCTAGCTTTTTTAACAGCTTAGCCTGAACCAGTTAAGTTTTTTCAAAGATACATCACAAAGAGGAATTGATAGAAGAGGTCCCTAATAACTACCGGTTATAAATTGGAGCTTAATTTTCAAATTCTGACGCTTTAGTATTTTTCAGAAAACGATGGTTGTATTTTATTTGCAGGTTAATATTTCTTTATTTAAATCAATAGTTAAGAAAATAATAATAGAAGTAAATTATATTCTAGAAAGTAGTATAAAATGATTTTTCTATGCAGAAAAGTCCTGTCATTTTTATTTATTTTTTTTATTAATTTCAATTTACATGTAAAGGCACTTTCCTGGCCTTTGCAATTTAATTATTAATTATTTTGTGGTAAAGAATAGTAAACAATATAAAGAATTCAAATTAGCGCCTGAAGTTGTTTGTTTGTTTAACGTCACTTTATGCTACTAAGGCTAATCGGACGATGTCACAGTGGGAGTCCTAAATTTTGCCTATCCAGGTATAATTAGGATAGGGATCTTTTTTTTTTTTTTTTTATTGGTCCTCCCCTTCCTTGCCTTGTAGGCTATACAGGGTTTCCCGGGCCAGGGGAGAGGGTGGGGGATTGATGCCGAGTATTATTAAATTTTCCCCTGGCTCCGGGTTTTGAACTTGCTATCTTTCGGTTCTCAATCATACGTTGCCATGGGCAACGCGTATTTTTTAACGCGTTTGCCCACTCGGCCATCCCGCCACCATAGGATAGGGATCTTTAACGAGTACCTGACATCGTACCGGCTCGGGACCTCCATTTTACTTCCTATCCAAGGGTCGGGATAGCTAAGGATTTTTTACTCCCATTAAAAAAATCGTACCTACCAACGGCATAAGACACCAGAGGACTTTGCTGACTTTAGAAAAGCAAGAAATGAGGCCAAAGCAGTAGTTAAAGCACAAAAAAAGATATCTTGGGATGAATTTGGGAAGAGCCTAGATGGAAATCACAGGGAAAATATCAAAAAGTTTTGGCGTACTGTGAAATTCTTAAAGGGCAAAAGAGCGAGTGATGTTAAAATGTTAAAAGAGTGAGAAATGTTAAAGATAACAACGGTGAATTGCTGACAGATACATCTAAAATATTAGATAGATGGCGTAGACACTACCTAGATCTCTTCGCAAATGAAGACTCAGCAAGAGAACAAAGGGACAGATGATCACGAAGTCAGCTAAGAATCAATTAATGAAGAAGAAGTAGAACTGGCTCTTGAACATATGAAGACAGACAAGGCAGCAGGCAGAGACAACATTGCCACGAGTTCCTGAAATAAGGTGGACAAGAGCTCATTAAAGCATTGCAAGGGCTATTTCAGACGGTATGGGATACCAAGAGAATCCCGAAAGATTGGGAATACAGTGTGATTATTCCTATCCACAAAAAAGGGAGTCAAACAGAATGTGCCAATTATAGATCAATTAGCCTCTTGTCTGTGGCATACATGCACATTCTGGAGAAAAGGCTACGACGAATTGTGGAGGAGCAGCTGGAAGAGGAGCAAGCAGGTTTCCGCCCTGGGAGGCAGACCCACGACAATATCTTTGTCATACGAAATATATTAGAAAAATCATGGGACAGAGATAAGAGCACATATTTAGCCTTCCTGGACTTTAAGGCTGCTTTCGACTCGGTCCCACGTCAAGAAATATGGAACGCCCTAGCAGCAAAAAATGTGCCACGAGACCTCATTACCGCCATAAAATCAGTTTACATGAATTCAAAAGGAGTGGTGAAGATTAATGGAACAGAATCTGCTCCTTTCTCTATAGATAGAGGAGTAAAACAAGGAGACAGCCTAAGCCTCCTTCTATTTACAGTGTTTATGGATGAAATCCATAAAATTTGTAAAAGGCGAACTGATCGAACAATTATAGGTAAGTGGAACATGAGGACGATACTTAGCCAGTCACTGTTATATGCTGATATCGTTCTCAACTGCAACAAGCTCTACTGGAATGGCAGGAAGAACTCCAGCGTAAAGGAATGACCATCAATGCCTCCAAGAGCAAGATACTGGTCCTGTCCCAAGATGCGGAGGAGACAGTGGAGGTGGTTTGCAATGGCGAGGTTCTCGAAGTAGTGGAGAACTTTCTCTACTTGAGCTCCAAAATAAATAGACAGGCAAAAATAGATGGGGAAATAGCAAATAGGATTGTTAAAGCTAACCAAATCTATTATAGCAAATGCAACAGTATTGTTGGGCATCGAGATGTGGGGCTATAGACGAAGCTCCACATTTACAAATCAATATACCTCCCTACTCTTACCTACGGGAGCGAGAGCTGGATAATGCTTGATAAACAGATCGGCCGAATACCTGCAGCTGAGATGAAGTACTTACTTAGAGTCGCAGGAAAAACAAGGAGAGACCGCATAAGAAATGAAAGGATTAGAGCGGAGCATAAAATTCCTGCATTGAAAACCATCCTGGAGAAACGACAGCTAAAATGGTTTGGCCATGTTTGTCGAATGAGCGAGGACCGGGAACCCAGAAAGATGATGGAAGCTCGACCCATTGGCAAGAGGCCACGCGGAAGGCCTAGGATTCAGTATGAAGAATATATCCAGAGAATTGGAGGAAAAACTTTTCAGGAACTGAAGAGGCTGTGCAGGGACCGTGACGCCTGGCAGAGGATCGATGCCCCTCCACGCTAGTAATGGCACAAAGGAGGAAGATAAAAGCCGCCACTGGGCGCGAACCTGCGACCTTTAGTATTGTAGGTTGCCATGCTAACCACTACACCATGGTGACCCCAGCGCCTGAAGTATTAATTAAGTTTTAAACAATAAATCTGATGAATATTGAAAAAAATCAATAAAATGTTTTAACTATTTCTGAATCAGTCATTTGAGAAATCCAATATATCCAAAAAAATCAATTGTCTTTTTATTTATTTTTGGTTTTGGCTCTTGGCATGCTGAGACATTTAATTTAAGAAAATTATGTTTCCAATTCTAAGTTCTGATAAGTGGTGCATTTCAGAGAAGATAATTCAAGTTCAGGAAATATCTTTGTGTAAAAGTAGAAATTTTCGTTTTCACTTTTTTATTTACTTAAACCTGTGATTATGTAGAATAGGGTTTCTCAAATGACTGATACAGATTTAAATATTTTGAAATTTTAATCTCATTTAGTATTTATCTTTTTTATTGTACAAATTAAAAAACAAATAAAAGTAAAAAAGGATTCTTTACACTCTAGGTAAAGGATACTATTCTTTATGCTTAATATAAACAATTCTGGATGTAAAGAACTTATGTAATTTATGCGGCATATCCCTCCCTTAAACAGTGAAGAATATAATAAAATTTACAGTATTATTTTTTATTTTTTATTTTAGTGAACAGTTGCGGAAAGACAAATAGAAACTGATATACAACTCATTAAAAAAAATTGAATGTTCATTGCTATGATGTATTTGTTTTGTGGAATTTTGGCCCTTATTGCAGCTGCATCCACAATTCATTCCACCTTTGTTTTCTCCTGAAATTTCTTCTTTATCACCCACTTTTTTTAATTTCTCAAAAATTTTTATTCGTCAATAGTAAAATTCATTCCAAAGATTTTTATTTAATAAAATTGTTACAGAAATTGAGGTTTGTGGTGCTATTCTTGAAAGTGAAGATTTTACTTCCGTTGATAAGAAATATGTGTTCGCAGTATATTCAACTCTTATGTCAATATACAAAGGTAATACTGATGGTAAATTTATTTGACTTCTGTAATTGGAAATCTAAATGTTTAAATTACTTTTGATTTACCAACAAGCCATTTTTATACACTAATATTTATTTCCAGCAGATTCAAAGCAAAGGAAGGATAAACATAGTTTATCTGAAGGTCTTCAATCAGCTTCATTAGCAACAACTGAGAAAGCCCTTTCATCTGCTTCTGTTGTTCAGCAGGTTAGTATACATTTTTTATTAACCTTTGTGTCATTTGTTTGGTAATTTAATTTCTATTAAAAGACATTTTAAGCCAATGGTAACAAAAAAAATTACCATATTAACGAAAGATGATTTTTATGAGAAATTAATCAAATCAATTACATGATAATACATGATAGTGCTCATACTTGAAAAGGGCTCTAGACATCGGAATTTAGGTATCATAAAATAGAATAGAATAGAAAAATCCTTTATTTACATGTCTGTTACAACTAAGAGTTCCAGACTTATGTTGGAACTGTTACATAACCCTTTTACAGGTTTAGATGGGAATCTACTGGGCCTGCCTGGTATGTTATATTACGGACTAAATATAAGAAGCGATTGACTAGGGGCTTAGTCTTCCCTTGATTGTTAATTAGTCTTAACTTGAATAATTGACACGTCAGAACATGTAGTTACTTTTCTGTGACTGTAACGTGCATCTATATTATTTACTTTTTATAATTTTATTATTAATTTGAGCTTTAATTTTTTTTGATAATGTGAAGTGTCAGTTGGGTAGTGTTACTTTCCAGTTATTATCTTGTTAATTTGTAAAGATTAAATGTATATTCTATAATTTAAATTGTATAATTAATAATTGGTTGTGAATGATTCTGATGTTATGTTTATTTATTGTAGGTCAGTAACTCAAGTGCAGTAAGGAAATCGGCTTTGTCGGAAGAAATATCTAAGTCAGCAAAGCCTGAAGAAACACAGCGACAACAAATGACGCCACAGGTAATTTCTGGACCATTTTTTTCTATTGACAAATGATGAAGATTTGTGGCTGTGAGAAATGAATCCTGACCCTGCCAATTTGGTTAGTACTTGGAGACAGCCTCTAGGTATTGGCAAAAATCGTTTCTAGTAGTATAACGTAGACCTCTAACGTAACCAAATTACTTGGTTTATGTGTTTATATAGCTGATGAATTCATTACTTTTGCCTTACATAAGAAACCAATTTGTTGCTTAATTAATTTTTCCGTCATGATCATCATTATTTCCAATATGTTTTGTTTATTACTTATGGTTTGCCGAATACAGTAATTAGGCTAAAATGTTAAAATAGGTATTTTGGAACATGAAGTTGGTAGGAATTATAGACATATTTTCTTCATCCAGTTTCTTTATGATTGTGGATATTATTGGCGTGGATAGAAATTGTTTGGAAAAAAGCACTTTATATAAGGAACCAGGATATGTTTAGTAATGAATGGATTAATAATTATGATGCACCTACTATGTTATATCTGCTATTTTATTTCAAATTTTTAAAGATAGAGAGAGAGAGAGAGAGAGCCTCCTGGGGCAAACCCAGCCTCTATAAGGCCCGGTGCACACGGGCGACACTTTTCTGCGATGCGGACTATAAGCCAGGTGAGGGGTACCTGGAGTACAATGGACCGTCCGGATTTACCATTATACTCCAGGTACCCCTCACCTGGCTTATAGTCCGCATCGCAGAAAAGTGTCGTCCGTGTGCATCGAGTCTAAAGTGGGTACCCTTAATTGAAAAATTAAGGGGAAAGAACCTGGTGGTTGAGCGGGATCACGGTCAAATCACCTCCTTGCACGACCGCTGACCAAGAAACAGTACTCTTCCTTACATAGTACTGCACCCAAGACCCTTTATGGGTTGTAGTGATACAGGTTTTTTTTTTTAAGATAGAGAAAAAATATAATGTTATTTATTGAATCCAATATATCAATACTTTGCAGCATCTATAATATTTCCACAATTAGAATATTAGGTTAGTTCATTATTCCATTTTTGTTATTCCTGATATTTTTGAAAAAGCTGAAATCAATCAGCAATATTTAGATAAATTTAAGAATTACATATATCCCAGTAAGAAGAAACCACATTTTAATTGAACATTTTTGGAAGTTACTACATTAAAATTAAGCTTTTAAAAGTTTATCTTGGCATTTATAAATTGAATCCTTTTTTGTTTGATTAAGATTTCAGTGTAGAAACTTAAATATTCATATTTTATTTCTATAACAATTCATTATTATGATTTTATTGTATTTTTCTAGCTTTGGCATATTCCTGAAACAATGCCTATTCCCACAAAAGCTATCCTACCTGGAGACTCATCACAAATCGGGAACAATATAAAGAAAGTTAGACTCCAGCTCCAAGCTGGAAACAGTGCATCAAATATTAAGTCATCAGATAACAGTAGTTTGTTATCTTCATCTGATGATGTTGAGGTTAGTTTCTCTGATGTTTATCTCTCCATCGATTAATTTATAAGTTTTGAAATATTGATCTTCTAAAGTATTATACATTGAAATTTTAAAAATTTTCGGTTTAATTTTTTTTTTGTCATTTAAAAATTATCTTTATATAGGAAGTCTATTACTGACATCTTAATCGTGATAGAACTGAACAAAGTAAAATGGATGGAACCACATTATTGGAACCACATAACAAAAAATACTATGAATTACATAGTTTTCCTACAGCTTTGTTGCGGTTTTGCCTATTCAGTTGCTGCAGGCTGGTGACTGCTAGTCGCTGTCATGCCGTGTCAAAGTGGTTTCTTTGAAATACACTATAGGAGTGGTGAGCGACTGGTCGCCGCAGCCAGTCACTATCGCAGTCGCTCGATGCGAAATCTCACCTTAAGGGCTAATCGCTTAGCCCTTAATTAGCTACCCAACCTTCCGCCACCTTCTATACTAAGAAATTATTTTCTGTATGAATGAATGAATATTTTCTATATGAATATATAGTGAAAAAAATTCGTATAGTAAGAAACTATTTCCTGTATGAATTTTTTTCATTTCAACCGATTTAGTTCTATAGAGCTTCATTAGGCTAAACAATATGCATTCATCTCACCCCCTCCACCACTAAATAATCATGTTGCTTTCTTATGACTTTGTCATTATGCAAATTGTTTAACAAGTGAGCAGCCAGTGATAGAAATGTAGAATGTAGAATTGTTACAGAATAACAAAAATTATCCCTCAACCTTCAAATTCATTCTTAGTAAAGTAAGGATGTGTAATTGAAATGTTACAGAAATGTCATATTATCATACTTTTTAATGCATTAAAAGTTACTCCTAAGTATTCATTTATATTTATATTTTCTTTAATTGCTATTTTTACTTGTCAGAACATTGATGAGATTATGTCCCTTCTTAATGAAATGGAAAGAAGGAATGGACCTTTGCCTGGAATAGGAAGAGTTCCTGAACAAGTTTCACCACCAGGTAACAGCTATTCATAGATGATTTATAATTCATTGGAAACAGATTCATCCAAATTTTGTAATGTGTTGATTTATTGGCGGTTGTTTGTATGGGTTGATTATTTAATCCAATAGAACAGCTTTATTAGTTTTTCAAATACACCTAATGAATTTTTATTCCTAATCTATTAAATGAGAGGCCTACATTACGATTTAGGTTATTTTACATTATGAAACTTGACATTTTAAGTGTTCACTTAACTAATTAGGAAATATACACCATACTTGTTCGTAAAAAATAAGATCTTCAACTTTTTACTTTTACTTACTGCTTTGTCTTTGTAGTCTTAATCAATTACTATTATTTGAAATATATATAATTATTTTAAAACTATTGTTAGGTTTAATTTTTATAATTTAAATATAAGATATATGAACTAATTTCATTTATATTATAACACTCTTGTGGGTTAAGAAATATTCATTCAACAAAAATATACAATTATGAATGCCAAAGGAGTTATCACAACATAAACATTCGAGCAGGTTACAAAAATGATAACTTTATAGCACACAGATCATATGACTTTAGCTTCACAGTCAAGACACAGACTAAGACTTAGACTAATTGGTCCAGTCACTCGTCTGTCGTAAAAGGAATGGCCTCAAATGGTCTAGAACCCCGTGGAATCATCCAGGCCCTGAACTAGCCCTTTGACAGTCCGTTCCAACTGGTAATTCATTCCAACAAAATGTTTGGGATTTCAAATCATGTGTTTTTATTTGATTATCGATTTAAAGTTACACTGCCCCCTCCTTAGAGACATTCCTCCTGGATGTCTTCTTTTTTTTCATCCGGGCCTGCTCATATATATATATATATATATATATATGTATATATATATGTATATATATATATATATATATATTTATATATATATATATATATATATATATAATATATTTATATATATGAGCAGTAATAAGTAACATTATATATATATATATATATATATATATATATATATATAATGTTACATTTTTTTTTTTTTTTTTTACAGTTTATTGTAAACACCTATACATTTTGTAAGTTCTAACAAGGCATCTACTGTGCCCGATGAATCCCTTAACGCATTACGAGGAATACTAAGTTTATTTAAGGTGAGCGGTTGAAGGGCATTCTTCTATAATGTGCTGTATTATCAAAAGGATTTGACAGTCTTCATATTTGGGTTGTGGTTTTTTTGTAATAAGGTGCGCATGAGTCATGCTCGTGTGGCCTATTATAATTCTTGTTATCACGACTTCTTCTCTTCAATTGCCCCTGAAAGCACTGCTCCACTTTTTTGTAGTTGGTTTGATTTATCTCAGTTTATTGGTAAGTGGAACTTCATTCCACGTTAAATCCTAAATGTTGAGAACTCTTCTTTTTAACCAACTACTAATGTCGATAGGTTCATATATTTGTACAGTAGTTCCGTTCATATTTGGTGCTTCTTTGGCGGATTTATCATTAAAGTCCAAATATTCGTCTGGGATGCTGATTTTTTCATTTTTAGTTAACCTTTTCAAACTGAGATCTATACTAATAGGTTGTATTTTCCAGGGAGGTTCTTCTACAGTATAATTGATGTTTTCATAATTTATTTCTCTGTATTGATTATTGTTGATGTTTTTGCCAGATGCATAAGGGAGCTACGCTTGTTGTACTATTTTCAAATAGACGGACATTAAATGGGTGTTAAATGTGATCGTATGGTGGGTTGTTCAGTTGAATTTTGATTTTGGCTTTGTATTTGTTTATTAATTCCAGTCCTACGATTACCTTTGGTTTTGGCTGCAGAGCTAGTTCTAAGGGGTTTGAAATAAGTATTTTACACCAATACCCTGATTGTATAAAACACCTAGTTAGTATGGGCCTGATATGCTAAATTCTGCTGAAAAAAAAATACTCACATATATAGTGAGGGGTTTGCTATTGTACATGGAATAAAAAAAATTCTCTAATTCTTATGGGGTCGGAAATTGATATCACAGTCTGATAGTAGTCCTTTGATGCATATCTAAGTTGAATAAAAAGAATACCTCAAAATACAGAAAATAGACTCCAGAATTGGAGCCTTATGCTCATGAACTATGGCACTTTAAAAAGTGTGTGAAGAATGTTAATTATAATTTAAGATTAGAAATCGATTATATACATTTAAATATATATTATTCTAATATTATAGTATTGTTCGGGGAATCCAAGTTATTATACCTCCCATACTAAGAAAATGATGGATTTCATCTCTCCACGATACTTACATTGTTATTAGAGAAAATGATTAGCGGTATGCTAATGGAATGACCAAGCTTTTACACTGTTCTCTTGATTTGTCTGGGATCCTAAATATATGAAGGGCTCTACTCTTTCAAATTGATACCTCCTATTAAAACATGATGCATCATCTCCACTGGTAGGTATTATTGTACACATGTACTTTGTTTTTTCTGCATTAATGTTAAAGGTCTAGAATTGGTGCTGATTCCTCCAATGTTTGCAAGATGACTCTGACAGCAGCGTTTCGAGTCCTTCCTTGGACAAGTCCTAAAATCTGTGCTGTCGTGTTATTGGAATTCGTAATTTTTACTTATTTTTATAAGATAAATCAATTTGGTTGCGACATTCATTTTCAACATAGCTTGATATGCTCTGTTTACTGATGACTTAACATATTTGTGACATAATATATCCTCATATGGAGTTCTACAAAGAACTCTTGGTTGTGTAAGTGTAACAAGTTTTCAAAGTCGGTAGCCACCTCTCTATGAACACAGATTTCTCAGTGGTCAGTATGCCATTTTTTCCCTACAGGCATGTTTTTGGGGTTAAAATCCTATACACCCTTCATTAATCTACTGGAAGAATACTCGAATATGTTTTTCTATCAAAGCTGCATAAGGGCTGCTATATGTCAGCATTTTAGTTTCAGAATACTCGGCAAGGAGAAGAGAAACCCACAGAGATAGACAAATGAAACAAGAGTGGGAAACCAAAATGCTGACATATAGCAGCCTCTTTTCATTGCCAGGTATTCTTCCATGGATCTTTTAGTTTACATCTACTGGGTCATGGTTTTGTATGCTTGATTTTTTTTGCTTCATTTAGGAGCTTGCAATGTTTATCAAACGGCTTTCTCATAAGCAATGATCTTTGCTACCTCAATCATCAACTCTTAATATTCTTCCTTGGGTTTCTGATTTTTTGGGCTTAGATGTATGTATCAAATCTTGATATAGGAGTATTACCTTGATTTCCTGCTCCCTTAGATGCCGACTCTAACCTTTGAAATTATGAGGTAGTGGTCTGAGTCTGGGTGAAAAAAATATTTCATGAAAAACAACCTGTTTGGGTGAAAGAAAAGGTGGGATTAAACTTGGAAGAAGGGAGATGATGACTTGTATTTGATGATAATGACTTGTAATGTTGATTGATTTTGATGTTAATGACTTTGATGACTTGTTATTGTGGGAAGAATGTATTCATATCCTAGAGCCTGGGAAGAGAAATCAGCTCGCAGCTGAGGCCCTTCCTGTCTCATTAATCTATAGCTACCCAAAATTCCTACAATACCTCCGGATGATTCTCCTGTGAACCTCAGATCTCACATCAGTGAGTCCAGCAAATGCTTTTGTGTTCTTCATAAACATTTCCACTGTCACCTGCTTCTGAATGCAACTGAAAAAACAGTCGTATAAAACTTTAGTAATACTGAGTTATGGATCTGAGGCACTGAGCAATTCAGTTGAGGCAGCACTAATGTTTCATGAAAGCCATCTTTTGGGTATGTTGGGACCATCCTCCCATCTTATGGGTATGGTGGAATTAAGGAAGGCCATGAATAGCATCCAAAAAAAACATGTTCTTTTTAAGGAACCAAGTATAGCAAGATTCGTTCGACTATGAAGGTTTAAGTAAGGGAGGCTGGATATCTGTCAAGTATGGATCAGGACTCCTTAAAGAAAATTTTCCTTGATGAAATTCTTGGGCCCAAGTATAAAGGAAGAATAATACTGGGGTGGCAAAATGTTATTGCCCAGACATTGCTTGGAGGCTAGAAGTGTAGTCTTTGCACAGGACTGGGACACATAGAACAGGCTGATTCAGGAGGCGTTTTCAAGCTATGAGTTTTTTGCTTCTGATAAATAGCAATGAAAAAAAAACAAACATGTTGAGTTATGATTGTCATGTATATTATGTCTTCCACTTTTCAGTATATCTATATGTGTTGGTACTTCCTACTAATTGCATTAGAGATACTTTTCTCACCGCATAATGTAAACATTTCTTCAGTATAATATAAACTTATTTGTCTTAAAAAAAAAAGTGCATGATAACATACATAATGCAAATAAATTGTATGTGTTTTTAAAGTGAAAAGCTTTTAGTCAATAGGTCTAAATCTACTAAGAAAATAAAATCAGAATTCAATTACGAAGGTATCCGTTTGAATTCTACATCTATTTTGTTTTATTTTTCAGATCTTCAAAATGAATCTTGGTGTTCTGTCTGCTTAAACGGAGGAGATGTAGTTTGTTGTAACAACTGCCCTAAAGTGTTTCATGTGACATGTCACATTCCTCATATTAAATTGCCCTCCAAGGATTGCTCGTTCCCTGTGAAGTGAGTCAAATTTCAAAACGAATTTAAATTACTTAATTTCAACTTCTTAAAAAATATTGTACCACTAGCGTGTTATTTAAACCCGTAGAAAATTATAATTACAAAGCCAAACAAACAATAAAAACTCAAATCATTAACAATGTTACAATAAAATTATCAACTTGTAACGATACAGTAACACAGAAGTAACCACATGATTAGATCTTCAGCACAAGGCTAAGAATCCAGTCCATTGCTCCTTATATTTAGTCTGAATTAGAACTTCTGCAAGGTTTCTGAAAAGCTTTGAAGATTCATGAACATGTACTAGCTCAGTGTAATTGTTCCAAAAAAAAATCTAGAACTCTTTTCAATATATATATATATTTTTTTTTGTTTCACATTAATATATTATTTTTAATAATACTTCTATAGCTTGAATGTTGCGCCGCCACTTGCACCACCAGATTGCCTCGTCAGTCCTTTCTCTTCGCTGATCCTTAAACCCAGTGATTCTCAAAGGGGGTGGGGGCACAAACCTTGGTTATCTAAATAAAATAAATGAACTTTCGTATGAAAAAATAAATATATATGTTTAAATAACGTTGAACCTATTTTCCCAATAGAAATTGGCTTTACATAGTTATATACATGCAATGGGGGGGGGGGGGGTTCAGATTGCAATAAAACCAAATTGGGGGAGCTCAAAATGAAAATTTTTTTGACTGCTTTAAACCACCGATCTCGCATTTTTCGTGAAGTCTATATGGTCTGGAATATTTGTCCAAATAGTAGGATCTCTTGACAAATCATTGTCATATTTAATATTTATGTGTTATTTTTAATTGTTTTTGGTTCTGGACAACCATTCATAATTTTAAATATTTTCATAATCAGAATGAGGACTTTTTTTTTTTTTTTTGTCGTCTCTTTCCTCGCCTTTTAGGATATATGGGGTTTTCCTGAGCCAGGGGAGAGGTAGGTGGATTAATGCCGAGTATTATTTAATGTCCACTGGCTCCGGGTTTTGAACTGACTATCTTCAGGTTATTAATCATACGTTGGTTGTCAGTGGCAACACAAATATCCTAACGCATTTGCCATCTCGCCAATCAAATTAACTGACCTTAAACAATATATATTTGACAGCACAATTGAAATGAATGCTATTTAATAAATATTAATATTTTTCAGAAACATTGGCTGGAGATGCCTCCTGTGCCAAGATATACCACCACTTCAGTTAGATGGTAGTATTTCCAATCGGGAAAGGTTACAAAAAGAGCTAAAAATAGCCAGTCGATTACTCCTCGAACTCTATTGTCAAGTTGAAGCCAGTAATTCTTTTAGATATCCTGTAAGTATGAAATTTGATTTAAATTGAAACTATTTTTGTTTCAGAATTATTAATGATAATAATATTCTTAGAAATAAATATTGGATAGTATTTAAATCAAATGACAAATTCAGGATCTCCTTTACATGTTCCCTACATTAAAATTTTAAAAGTATTCAGTTTTGCAAGTTTAATCTCTATTTTACTAAACTCACTTTTTGCACTCTAGATGGACACCCCAAGATATCAATGTTCTAGTGATGGAAATGGGGGGCCATTAATGGACATACCTCAGAAAACTTAGAAGACTCCTTATTAAACTATGAAATACAACTATTTTTTGCTATAATTTTAATTAAATATCTTTTTAGATCAGATAAGGTAGGAAAAAAGTTATATAAAAACAAAGATTCTTGAGATGCTTACATAATGATATATATTGCCACAAATAATGATTTTCTACTTAGCCTCATTTTCAAATTACTTTTATTAATATTTTAATAACTCTCTCATCAGGAATCCTCTTTTAATTAAAAACAATTAGAGGGTAATTCTAAATCAATTCAACTAAGGCCACAACCTGACCATCTCAGATTTTCTTGAAATTTGGTACATCTATTATTTATATTGAGTAGGGTAAACCATACAGTTATTGGCACCCCAACTTTAACTTAAAGAAATAGGTAAACAAGTCCTAATTTTATTACAAGATATACATGAGTCTAATGTTTGAAGGGTCTTCTAAGTCATCTATGAAGTAAGACTTTAACAAACTAACCATAGGGAAGATTTCACAATTAAATCCACAGGGTGCCACTTTTAACAATAAATATTGCCATATTGTAAAACTATTAAACTTTTGACCCAAAAAAACCTCTTGAGTCTTTGTAAGGATAGATAAAGAGGAGTTATAGGAAGTTTCAATTAGATCCCTTCATAAGAAGTATTTTTTTAATATAACCACTGAAATTTAGTCTTAAGGGTGCCAATAACTGTACGGTTTACCCTAGTACAATTGTGAAATATTACCGAAATATGTCTACTCGTTTCAAAGTCCTCAAAAATAGGTCTTAGAAACAGGAAAAAATCATTAGAATTTTTCCAAATTTGGCTTGGATCATGAGATCATGATTGCTATATAACATTGTATAGGTTGGTACTAAAGAAATTTTCTCAAAACCAAATTCAAAATTCAATTTCAATTTCAAACACACACACCCGCACGCATGCACACACATCCACCATTTGTAAACTTGGACTCAAAATTTTTCATGATGATATATATGTATGTATATTTATATTGCATAGGGGCCGGGATGGCCGAGTGGACAAGGGTGCTTACAATAGATAATCAAAAGTTAAGCAATATCCATCGTGGTTAGTACTTGGATGAGTGACCGCTCCATTTGGGTGACCGTCCACCAATGAACGCCACGCAGTCCAAGTCTACCCACACCCCCGGGTATCTGAGGCCCATCAGCCTACTGGAGGTGACTCATACCGACCGGGCGTAGGAGTGATGAACCTTCCCCGTGTATTTCATCGAGAATCGTGGTGAGATTTTCCAGGATGTCAGTAACCGCCCGGAGGTTTGGTTCAAGGACGGTATGCTTTAGGGAAAGAAATATAGGTCTTCGGGGCCTGCTGACTCTGAACTACCATAATCCTTGGACCTAGACTGGTTTGTCACTGTCCTTGAACCCGAGTGAGCTGACGCCATCGGTGGGAAGGACTCTGCCGCTGCACCATGGTGACTATGGCTTGCAGCAACGTGAGGTTTGGGCTACCCCTTCCAGGCTGTCTGTGCTCCCGCAAGCAACACAAATGTCTGAAAGAAGACCACACTGCGCGGCCAAAGGTCTCATTAGGCCTAATGTGCCAACCGAAAAAAAAAAAAAAAAAAAAAAAATATATTTATATTGCATATTAGATTATATATTTCGTAAATTGTTAAATTAAAGTAAAAACTATTAAATGTATGCCTGTTATGTGAATCCCAATTCAATGGTTTTTCCATCCCAAAATGGAAAAAAAAATTGAAATCAGACCGTTATTAACTAAATTTTACCCTTTGGAATGAACAGTCGTCTCTGTTTTATTTGGCCATAAAGGGAAAATTTGTTTTGTTCCTATTAGGCGGAGAACCCAATAAAGGGGAGATCGTGAATCCACGGGTAAATGCAAAGAAGAAATGCCTGAATTCGCTTAATTACTGGGTTATAGTACAAGTACGATAATTGATGCCATAAATTGGAAATATTTTTGAGAAAAGCAAGTCAATACCTGCGTGTTAGTTAATTAGTTAACATAATAAGTTAATAAGTGCTTTTAGGCATATGTAATCTCGTTTGTTAATTTAATGATGGGGTCAAAATAATATGATTAATTTAACTGTTAAAATGTATTTTTATTAAATCGGTCTTTTATAATATGACAAAATATACAAAATGAAGCAAATTAAAATAACTATTTGCTTTTAACATAAACTACACTTATAAAGACAAAATTTCTAAATAAGAAATGAATCAGAGCAGGTTTTTATGTAATTTTTTTAACAAGAAAAAATCAAGTATGCATTGTCACACTTTACATGTAAACTTACGAGCCACAGAATTAGTGCACCTTTTCCGGGCGACTAAAGGACTTTCCTCATTTCTTTTCCTGAAAAAAAAGCGACTAAACTTTTTGATACGGTTTCTTGCTTCTGATTGAGAAACAGGCATGTTCTCAGATACTTAGGTTATTCGATTGACACCGGGTCATAGTTTTTTACAATAAGTTCCAGAAAGTTTTGGCCCAATTAGCCGATGTTTTGTCCCAATAAATTGGTGATTTTTCACATATATATGATTCCGTTTTATTAAAAACTAGCATTTCCCGTCGCGGCTTTGCGTGAGCCTTTAAAATCAATTCTGTGATCATTATCTTGGTATTGATTTAATATAATATGTAAACTGATGTTAAGGAGATTTAGTAGAATCGGAGCTTCCGGTAAGTGGAATGTTGGAGGGGGAAGCTGCCGGCTCGGTAGAAGAGAGGGAGGCGGGCAATGGAGAGAGTTCACTAAAACCGCCGAAATAAAAAAATGCTTATTCGTCGTGAACGCTTCATTTTTCGGCTTTAAAAGATGGTTTTCGACGACCCGTAGGGGCTTTCGAGTTAAACTTGTCGCATCAAGATGTTTAAAATGAGTCCAAGTTAGATATTTTTTCTTGAAGTGCAAAAATAGGTGTCCGTTAGAGTTGAACGACAATTTCGCCATTTAAACTCCTTAGGGGTTACATTTTCGAAATTCCTTTCTTAGTGGTTACCTACATCGCTTTTAAAATCTAATTTCCGAATTTCAAGTTTCTATCATTAGTAGTTTTTGCTCTGCGTTGATTCTGTCAGTCAGGACAAAGTCTCTTATATATATACTAGAATTCCCCGTCGCGACTTCGCCCGCGAGCCTTTGAAATCAATTCTGTGACCATTATCTTGGTATTGATCTAATATAATATGTTAACTGATGTTAAGGAGATTTAGTAGAATTTGAGCTTCCGGTAGATGGAATGTTGGAGGGGGAAGCTGCCGGCTCGGTAGAAAAGATGGAGACGCGCAATGGAGAGAGTTCACTAAAACCGCCGAAACAAAAAATGACTTACTCGTCGTGAATGCTATATTTTTCGGCTGTAAAACATGGTTTTCGACGCCCAATAGGGCCTTTCGAGTTAAACTCGTCGTATCAAATTCTTTAAAATGAGTCCTAATTAGATATATTTTCTCGAAGTTCGAAAATAGATGTCCGTTATAGTTAAACGACAATTTCGCCATTTACATTTTAGATATTCTTAGGGGTTACATTTTTGATATTCCTTTCTTAGTGGTTACCTACATCGCTTTTAAAATCTAAATTCCGAAGTTTCTAATCATAAGTAGTTTTTGCTCTGCGTTGATTCTGTCAGTCAGGACAAAGCCTCTTATATATATGGAGAAGTATATATATATGGAGTAGTATATATATATGGAGAAGTATTTATATATGGAGAAATATATGGAAAAGAGATCGAAATAAACATGCACCATCCCCAATCATGGGAATCACAGTGTGCATAATTTGATTACCACTAATATTTAAATAATCAGTAGCCATATTTTATGTGAATGTCTATTTTAATACTATTGTAACGTTAAATCGATATTCAAATAAAAAACATATGGTTTAAAATCTCAACAATAGATTTCCGTTAGAGTTAAACGACAATTTCGCCATTTAAGCCCCTTAGGGGTAACATTTTTGAAATTCCTTTCTTAGTGGTTACCTACATCGCGTTTAAAGTCTAAATTCCGAACTTCAAGTTTCTATCATTAGTAGTTTTTGCTCTGCGTTGATTCTGTCAGTCAGGACAAAGCCTCTTATATATATAGATATATATATATATATATATATAGAGAAGACTCAATTATCCGGGGGTTCCATCTGGTAGTAATAGTAAGTAATGGAAAAATACTTAGGACTTTTCAGTGTTGCAATAATGCTACTTCTTTTAATACTCTATACATTATGGAGAAAAACAAAAGTAATAAATAAATGCGAAAAAAACTATTTTCTGTGAAGATGCTAATTGGTGTTTACATGTCTATCAAAACATATGACCTACACTCAGTAGGTTGGTAAGTGAAAGTTGTGTTGCGCCCATCACACCAGATTGTTTAAAATAGCAATCGATTGTAATAGAGAAAAAAAAAAATGATTTTTCTTCAGTATATTATTTATTTATTCTCATAGTACATTACCGTAAGGCCATTGATTGAGATCCTACAGGAATCCTTCGTATTTGCCAACTGTCTATTAATGTATTTAATAATTCACTACATTTTAAATTATTTACAATTTTGTTTTTTGGAATAATATTACTTGTATGCTATATTACTTATTTCGTTAATATTGAAATTTATTATTCTTCAATATTTATCTTCTTAATAAATTATTACAGATTAAGACTTGGAACCGAACTATATGTCTCGGAGACATTAAGAACAATCTTATAAGTGGGAAATATTCAGATATTATGTCATTTGTGAAAGATGTTAGATATATGTTTGCATGTTGCTTTCACTACGAACAACAGGTGAGAAAGTGATGTTTACTTTTGTTTTTAATTGTATTGTTATTAAACTCCTAATGTGTGATGTGGGTGTATTAAATTTCTACATTTTATGTCATCTGTAAGACCACATTTTGGTGTTGAACATCTACATGGTCTATAGCCCCATTCGAAAAAGAAAATATACTATTATAACTAAGTTTTTTACAAATTACCTTGTGCATTAATACAACTTACTATTTCAGATTCAATATTTTAAACTTTATTGTTTTCAACTATTTCCACCAATCTTTCTGTCAGTCATTGTTATTATGTTTCTCTTATCATTACCTTAGTAAGACTACAATTTATTAACATGTATTTTTAATTAGCATGCATTCTATGCCTTTATATCTATGCATTTATCAACAATATTATTTCTGAAGATTAATATTAATTAATAATATAAAATTTTATTCTTAACCCTTTCATCGCTCCAGACAAGATATCTCGTGAAACAAAGTCGGTCCCCACAAGCTAATAACGAGATAACTCGTCAAAGGCTGCCGTTCCCCACACGCTAATGACGAGATATCTCGCAATTGGTTTTTCACTTATTTACCGTCCTCAGCTTCACAAGAGATAAGTTGTCGTGACTGATGCACATCCTAGCGGATCCACGGAGACTTAATAAATAGATCTAGCGGCCGCTAGGCTGCAGGGGTATCTCTATTGCGGAAATATTTGTATCGGCCCGGTAGCTACCTGCCATCCGGATCGGCAGTTCGGGGAAGCCCTCACCCCTTTGACCTGCTAATTTTTTTTTTTTTTCTGTCTCTTATCCCTCACTCGACTACCGTTACAGGTCTGAACGACATATTTTGTCATTATTCATTTGAGTTCTAGACACTCTGAGCGATAGTCCTCTGTGTTTTTTTAGTGATATTCACTGTTTTATTTTGCTAAATATTACTTTAAATTAAAAAAATATTACTTATTAAAAATTAATTAAATTAAAAAATGTATATAAAGTATTAACATTATTATATTATTGTTCATTATTACCTTCTTATATCACGTAATCTCTTATTGCAATCGGTAATCTAGCATTTGAATTTATTGAAATAATGATAAAGGTATTATAGAATCATAAAAAATAAATAAAACGTTAATAAATAGTTGATGAAGGTTATGAGGAGTTGAAGCAGTCAGCGGCGGAGAGTGTCCTGCAGGCCTTACCGTGGGAAGTGAAATGCCTGCAGACCCGCTCAGCGTCTCAGTGCAACTCTCGTTCCGAGTACTTAGCGGTTAAAGGGTTAATATTGTTCTGCAAATGTTCTTTAGTAATTTTTATTACTGCTTTTATATATGAATCTACTATTTTATATAAAAATACCAATATTGAAAACCTACAAAATATACCCACTCTTTAAGTTTATTTTTATTTTATTGGTTATTTATTAAAATTTTATTTCTGTTTAAAATTTTAGTTCTGTTCCCAGATGACTGGTGTAATGCTTATATCCATCCTATCCTTAAAAATGGGGAATCAAAAGAATTAGTTTCGAGTTACAGACAGATAGCATTGACCAGTTGAATCTGGAAACTTTTTAAAAAAATGGTTGTATTTAGACTAAAATGGTAACCCGAGATTAAAAATATATTAAACGATTGGCAAAGTGGATTCTGTGCTGGGCATAGTACCATCGGTAATATAATACAATTAGAATCAGAAATTTTAGAGGCATTACATTAAAAAAAACACCTACTCGCAACATTATTAGATATTGAAAAAGCTTGATGTAGGTAATTCAAATTGAATACGCTCAGATTAATATTACAGATCATTAAAATAATTTAGTAAACCACAGTAATAAACTAATTCTCCATTTTAATAATCTACACATCTAATGGAATTACTGTCAAACTATTAAAAACCCGGTGATAACATAGGATCAGGAAAAAACACAGGAACTATTTATCATGATACCTTCCTATTCCTTTACAGTCCTCAACTTACCGTTGTTCATCAGAGTATTATAATATTTTAGGAGTGTTCGGGACCGAATAAATATACAATTTTATTTACTTTTTTTGTTATAAAATGTTAATTATTTAAATATTAAACAATTGTATACGTTTATGTTTATAGCTATGTTTATATTAACCACTCAGGACAAGCCCGTCTTCTTACGAAGGGCCTCCTATTGTAAACAATTCTATTTAGTATTAGTATTAGCCTGAGTGGATCCCAGTACAGACGCTCTTCTCTATCACCTATACTTATATACCTCGCCTTGGCAAAACCAAACGGCAACGCACACTAGTATGTACTAGTATTAATTAATTACTAGTGTTTTGTTTTAATTATCATTTTAGAGGGACATTAAGTTAATTTTAGTTCATCTTCTGTTAATATATTTGTTTTACTTCCTTCATTTTTATTTACTTTGCTGCTTTTCTTTTTTTCTCAATTTAATATTGTTTTCTTTTGTTGTATTTAATTTACTATTCAGGGTTTATTTTAATTTTGATTACAGAAATGTTATTTTAATTTTATTTCTTAAATATAATATTTTGTTCAATGATACAATTTATTTTTCAAAAACAAAATATACAGTCCACTAAGTTTGAGTACCAAACAAGGAGTGTGGTGATTTTGTCTGTTTATTCAGTTCCATCCATAACATTTTAGTTTCCTTTCTCTGCTTTGTAACTATAATGTCGTTTTGAGGTTTAAGAAAGGATCTAGTGAAAGAAAAGTTTTTTTAAAATTTAGGAGAAAAGTTCGATATAGATGACGATGGATGTTGTTGGTGATTGGAAATTATGTTGCATATCAAAGAACATGGCAACTCTTAGAATGATAGAGTAGGTCATCACTGTAAGTATATTCTAGGTCGGAGATAAGATATGGCATAGTATTAATGGTAGATGTCTGTGGGTTAAAAACATTTTTGGACCAACGCTAAGGATGTTAATTACATTTGAAGGGATATCAGTCGATGAAATGGTAGATTTCTGTGGATTAAAACATTTTTGGACCAATGCTAAGGATGTTAACTGATGTCCCATTGGAAGGGATATCAGTCCATGAAATATGTTGTTTTATAGATGATTCATAAAGATTATTGAATTTAATGATTAGGTATTGTTCAAGTATTATTAATGATGGTAAAAGCAGAAGCAGAGAAATTTGAGATGTGTCTTGACTGTCTTAGAGATGTTTCTACCTGTCTCTTTTTGCTACCTTGGCAAAGCTGCCAACTGATGTATTACACGGTGGGCCAGACCCCCCTTCCGTGTAATACACCCCCCACATCCCTATAAATTGCATATCGTTGTGTTCCTTGTGATAAAAGATTAAGAAAAAGCCAATGTTCCCAGAAAAAAAAGTGGCCGCACTAACCGAAAATGGAGTTCAAACATGGCGGAATGACGAATTTGATTTTAGTTGGTTTTTTGATTACTGACATTCACCATTATGCTTAGTTTCGCCATAACTGGTATTTTATTAAAGCTAGATAGTTCTAGATTCAGGATAAATAAACAAACGTTCTAAAATAATTAGTCTTGACAACATAAAATACATTTAAAGTAAATTTTTTCAAGTCACTCGCGTAAAAGTTAAAATTCCAAGTTAATTTGTGATTAAACGGACATCGTTAACGAAAAACACCCTGAAATAAAACATCTGGAGCAATTATTCTTCTTTAAAAATCAGTGGTCAAATTTCAAAATATATCAACTAGTTTTAAAGAAAACGGACCTAAATGGCGAAAAGGCGCCAGTGACTCGGGCGCATCCAGTCCTCTGCCACATTGTTTAGTTCTCATACACGATATAATAACAGCGGGTTTAGGGTATTATTTTGAATGTATAATCGAACCTATGTAACTGCAAGTTCTTAATTTACAGAAATAATTAATATAACCATTATTTTATTTTATTTAATTTTTTTTTTTTTTTTTTTTTTTTTTTTTTTTTTTTTATAAATCTGATAAATAAAGGATATAAATCTGCTAAATAATAACGAATTAGTCGAAGATTGCACATTATCTAACTCTCACTTATATTGACATAAACAGGTTATCTTGAAATGAAATAATAATGTTCTCATAGTAATAGTTGGGTTACAGACACTGGCTTCTGATCATTCGTGAAATTTGAAATAAATGCATTTTTGCAAAGTATTATTTATTTACAGATTTAAAAACAATCAAAATAAAAAAGTTAAATAAAAAGTTCTGTTTGTTCGTCGATTTTTAGAAATTATTCGTAATACAATTTAGGAGGTATATACCTAACACAATTTAACAATTAATGAATTAACAGTTACACGATGTATATATATATATATATATATATATATAAACATATTATGATTAATTTAAAATTAAACCACTACTGGAGAGGAAAACCAATTAAAACATGTAAGTATTCATACATCTAATGGTCTATAATCCTCGAAGTTTCGGACTTATTCGGTTTCTTGCATATAACTACACATCAAAAAGTTTACTTTTTCTTTTTTTTTCGAAAAAATGCTATACTAATACAAATAAAAAGAAATACTTGAAGTTGAAATCGGGTTAGTTATTTAGCCAAATTCGAACATCAAAGATCGGTAATTTTTACCATTTTGGTGGAAACTTATGTTCCAACGCCTATAACTCGACAATATGTACTCTAAATGAATAATGTCTCAGATAAAAGTTTTAGGACATTAAATTTAGCATAAAATAAGCCCATTTATTTTAAAATGAACTTATTCCTGCGTAGAGATACAAATGAAAACGTGAAAGTATTTGTAGCGCTTAATTCCTTCTTTTTGTGAAGCCTAAGGGGATATGATAAAATATTCACAAACTAACTATTAAGGTGGGCTTATTTTATGCTAAATTTAATGGTCTAAAACTTTTATCTGTGACATTTTTCATTAAAGGTACATATTGTCGAGTTGTAGGCGTTGGAACAAGAGTTTCTACCAAAATGGTAAAAACTACCGATCTTTGATGTTCGAATTTGGCTAAATAACAACTCCGTTTTCAACTTCAAATATTTCATTTTATTTCTATTAGTATACCCTTTTTTTTTTCGAAAAAAAGAGAGAGTAAACTTTTTGACGCGTAGATATATGAAGGAATGAAAATGTAGTTAAAAGAATGAAGTAAGCGCTACAAATACTTTCACGTTTTCATTTGTATCTCTACGCAGGAATAAGTTCATTTTAAAATAAATGGGCTTATTTTATGCTAAATTTAATGTCCTAAAACTTTTATCTGAGACATTTTTCATTTAGAGTACATATTGTCGAGTTATAGGCGTTGGAACATAAGTTTCCACCAAAATGGTAAAAATTACCGATCTTTGATGTTCGAATTTGGCTAAATAACTAACCCGATTTCAACTTCAAGTATTTCTTTTTATTTGTATTAGTATAGCATTTTTTCGAAAAAAAAGAAAAAGTAAACTTTTTGATGTGTAGTTATATGCAAGAAACCGAATAAGTCCGAAACTTCGAGGATTATAGACCATTAGATGTATGAATACTTACATGTTTTAATTGGTTTTCCTCTCCAGTAGTGGTTTAATTTTAAATTAATCATAATATGTTTATATATATATATATATATATATATATATATATATACATCGTGTAACTGTTAATTCATTAATTGTTAAATTGTGTTAGGTATATACCTCCTAAATTGTATTACGAATAATTTCTAAAAATCGACGAACAAACAGAACTTTTTATTTAACTTTTTTATTTTGATTGTTTTTAAATCTGTAAATAAATAATACTTTGCAAAAATGCATTTATTTCAAATTTCACGAATGATCAGAAGCCAGTGTCTGTAACCCAACTATTACTATGAGAACATTATTATTTCATTTCAAGATAACCTGTTTATGTCAATATAAGTGAGAGTTAGATAATGTGCAATCTTCGACTAATTCGTTATTATTTAGCAGATTTATATCCTTTATTTATCAGATTTATAAAAAAAAAAAAAAAAAAAAAAAAAAAAAAAAAAAAAAAAAAAAAAAATAAAATAAAATAAAATAATGGTTATATTAATTATTTCTGTAAATTAAGAACTTGCAGTTACATAGGTTCGATTATACATTCAAAATAATATCCTAAACCCGCTGTTATTATATCGTGTATGAGAACTAAACAATGTGGCAGAGGACTGGATGCGCCCGAGTCACTGGCGCCTTTTCGCCATTTAGGTCCGTTTTCTTTAAAACTAGTTGATATATTTTGAAATTTGACCACTGATTTTTAAAGAAGAATAATTGCTCCAGATGTTTTATTTCAGGGTGTTTTTCGTTAACGATGTCCGTTTAATCACAAATTAACTTGGAATTTTAACTTTTACGCGAGTGACTTGAAAAAATTTACTTTAAATGTATTTTATGTTGTCAAGACTAATTATTTTAGAACGTTTGTTTATTTATCCTGAATCTAGAACTATCTAGCTTTAATAAAATACCAGTTATGGCGAAATTAAGCATAATGGTGAATGTCAGTAATCAAAAAACCAACTAAAATCAAATTCTTCATTCCGCCATGTTTGAACTCCATTTTCGGTTAGTGCGGCCACTTTTTTTTTCTGGGAACATTGGCTTTTTCTTAATCTTTTATCACAAGGAACACAACGATATGCAATTTATAGGGATGTGGGGGGGGGGTGCACGGTAGGGGGGTCTGGCCCACGTACTATATTGCCTTTAATACCTATTTTGCCCCTGATCCTATTGAATTTAACAATTTTACCTTGCATTTTAATTAAAAGAACTTTTTCTAAATTCGGGATTATTAAATATGATTAAAGATTGAAGTTTAATTATAGATGCTATCTTTTTATAATTTAGAGCAGCTTATGTATACTAATAAAAGATGGAAAATTTAATTTAATTTCTTCATTAAAATATGAATCATGTTGAGGTTCTGGAATTGTATCAAGGTCCGGAAGAGAAATTATTTCACTTTTTAGTAAAAATACATCATAGATACAATTAAATTACAGAGTTTCATACCTTGCATTGTATCGTTACAATTAAATAAAGCTGTAATTGGACTGTAAATGGCTTGTGATGAATAGACTTTATTGACAATATGACATAATTGATAAAATGAAAAGGTTTTCTTAATATTCTTAGAATGTATTAAGGAAAAAATGGATATATTCATGTTTTGTAAATTATTTTTTTTTTTTTAGGATTATATGAAGATCTCTCACTCACGCTCCTTAGAACAAATTTTCAATAGACTTCTGTCTCAATTTGTTCCTTGTAATAAATGAATATTGTTCCTATAATTGGTTAGTACATATTGTAAATATATTGTTTTATAACCGACTGTTGTTGAATGCACAAAATTATTTTTAATTATGTATCTTTTGATAATTACCATTAGTTTTTTAACGAAAAAATTTATATTTTGTTAACCCCCTAAAATTATTTGTTATAAGTTTAAAACATCATGTAAAAATGTTTGCATGTTTTTTTAATGCATGATATCTATTGTAGATTAAGGAGTACCTTTATATTATTTCGGAGATTGATTTATGATTTTTTGTGGCAACTAAATGATTTGATCGTTTGATATATGAGTTGATTTCAGCTTTAGTCGTAGGAGCGATTGTATACAAATTAAATTGGAGATTGATACAATTTTATGTTATTTTTCTGTTAAAAATATAAAAATAAATGGACAGATGATAGGGCATCTTTTGAATGTCCCTACATAAATTGTTTTTATTATTTTATTTTCAATGGGTTTATATATTTAGTGGGTTCAAATATATTTTATTTATTATTGTTTCTTTTTTAATAATTTAATAGATGTAGACATATATTCTGTTAAATGTTTCAATGTTCACTGAACAAATGAAGAGATAAAAGTCTATGATTAAGGGAACATTGAATAGTTTTAAAGAATAAATTGTCAATAATGATGTTATAATAGAGTAATGGCAAGTATCCTTGTGAGTGTATTTATACTAACTATAATGATTAGAAGAATGATATCAAGACTTTGTAAATGAAAAATGTGAATTGAAAAGACATGTGAAGAAAGATCTTGGTTTATTAATTTACAGAAAATACAAACCTATAAAATTATCTGCATGACTACATGATCAGGCATATTCACAAGGTTTCAGTAATTCAAAGATACTTTATTTCTAGCTACTAATAAAATTATTGTTAACAATTATAACACCAATGCACTCAATTCTAAATCTTACAAAAATTATATTTTAATTTAAAGTTAAAGATTTATCAGACTAAGTGGTCACTTCAAAACACATAGGTTTGTTTTATACAATTTATTCTTTAAATGAAAACAGGCTGTTAATAAATTTCTTGAGTATATTTTTAGTTTGTTCATGATTGAAAAGTTGTTAATTATTATTTATATTATTAATGTTTACCACTGATTTATTTGTATAATTAATTGAAATTTTATTATTTTTTATTAGATTTTCAGTAAATAAATAAATACATATATACTTTTTTTTTTTATAATGCTGCTAGGCACTCTGTTCTGTTTCATTATTTGAGAAAATATAATTCTTATGAAGTCAAAAAAGAACTTTTTTCCCCTTACAATGCAAGGGGTACTTCAATATAACATCTGAAAGAGCAGTCAATCATCCAATATCAGGTTAACACGTTCACGCCGGCGTGTAACACCGGTGGGTCACACTTGACTGCCTCATCGGGCGGCCTGTACCACCGGTGGCTCACACTAGAATGCCTCCTTGGCCAAATAATTAGATCTTTAACACTTTGACTGCCAAAAAAGAATACCTGGGAGTCACGCTCTCTTTTTGACTCAATTTTAATATTTAATTCTCTGACAAGAGAACAGTTACTTGATTTCAGGTGACATGCCAGCCAAAGTGTTAAGAAAGTAGAAATAATTTCTATTTAGTTGAAAAATAAAATAATGAAAATTTAACAAATTCATTTATTTATTATTTATATATTTATAATGGTCTCTTCAAATAAAATGACTATAGACAGATTTTGCCCTAAACAAAATTTTATTAATACATTTAACATAAGTAAATTAACAAATTATACATTAGATGAAGTCATAAAAACAAACAAATTTCTCACCTAAACAAAATCGGTTTTTATAGTCCTTTATCTATCTCTTAAATAGTCCAATATTCCACAGCAATTACCCAATCTTCACAGTTTTTAACAATATTATATTTTATTGTGTAACCTCCAAAAGTTTCAACACCATATGGCCTCGCTTATTTCTACTTATACGACTTAATAATATTATTACAAACGAAAAAGAGTGTTTACTGTTTTACATCTCCCCCCCCCCCCGAAGAAAAGGCAGGAGTTTACTGCTGTGAAAAAAATTTGACTCAGATCGTCGACGACCCCTATCAACTTCATAAATAGTAGAATATATATATATATCCGATAAGGACCTGACCGAATAGGATCCAATTTATCACGATTGAGTCGATTACCCATTTCTACATAAACCAAATCACCATCCTGAATTGAATCCTGAAAGCCTGGATCCTATCTGCTGCTAAGTCTGTCTTTACTTCTAGCTCTTGCGGGATGATTGAGGATTGTTCACCGGTCAGTAGGTATAAAGGGGAAAATTTGGTTACCCCACGAGTTGTCCGATTATATTCTTCTGTACATTCTCTCGCAATTGTAGACCAAGGTTTACGCAGTTCTTCACTGATTTTGCATCGAATTCGATTAACCAAAGTCTGGTTTAGGCGTTCGTTAAGACCATTGGAAAATGGGCAGTCTGCCGCTATGAAAATCATAATGATATCGTGCCGACGCAGAAAAGATTGAAACTGCTTGGAATTGATGCTTGGATATCGATCTGCCAATAATATTTTGATTTTATGCTTTTCAACAATAGGTTGAAGAAAACAAATCAAGTCCTTTGCTTGTTGACCTGTTGATGTGGTAGTAAATGCATATCGACTAAAGTGATCTACCAATAGATGCAGGAAACGCTTAGAAGATCGATTACCTCCAAATCCCCCAATCGTATCTAGAGACATGATTACGAATTGCTCTTTAGCCGGACCTAATTGTGATAAGAGACCGATTTCTCGACTTCGTCGAGATTTGTTTCTCTTACAGGTATCACATCTGTCGCAGTATTCCCGAATAAGGGCATCCATCCTCTTAAAATAGTAGAATGATCTAATCTTTGCTGCTATATGGCCCACACCAATATGACCATAATGTTTGTGAATCTTATGAATTAGAAATTTACCAAAGTCTACTGATACAAATATCCGCTCTCTATTTCCGAGTTTTTTATAAACAAGATTACCTCTCTTACATATACCCCTGTCAACCGACCATTCTTGATAATTCTTTTCTTGATCACACTGCAGTTCTTCTATTGAAACTAAATTAACGATCCTCAGTACATCATCAGTGTTCTCAAAATATTCTAAAACTGGATTTCTCGAAAGTGTATCTGCTTCTTGATTTGATCCTCCCGGTGAATACCGTAATGTAAAATTATATTGTGTTAAATAATATACCAAATCTCCCAATTCTTCGTCAGTTCTGGCCTTGACTTTTAGACCTTCTAGTGGTTTGTGATCAGAAATAACGTAGAATTTGATCCCTAAAAGCCAATATTGCCAGTAGCGCAATGCTTCTTTTATGGCGAGACACTCCAAATAGATAGCTTTCTTTTTGGCTTGCGAAGGTGTGAACTTCTTAGAGAAGTAGGCAACTGGCCGTAATTCACCATTGTCTTGTGTCTGCTTCAGAACTGCTCCAACACCTAAAGTGCTCGCATCAGTGAAAAGAAATGTTTCACGTTGAGGATCAAATATTGCTAAAATTGGGCTTTGACAACGATACCCTTTAATTTGGTTAAATGCTTTTTCACATTTTTCCGACCATTGGAAAGTTACATTATCCTTGAGAAGTCTATGAAGTGGGTCCAATAGTCTTGTACTGTCAGGGATGTATTTATAGTAAAAATTAACTTTTCCAAGAAACTGGCCAACGTTCTTCTTATTTTGCGGTCGTGGAAAATCTCGAATAGATTTCAGATTATCGTGGTGCGGTTGAACTGTATTATACCCTATTATGTGGCCTAAATACTGTTCTGAATGTTGAGCGAATTTACATTTCGATAGCTTCAAGCGAAACCCTTCGACATGCAGAACTTTCAACAATTGTTCAATATGAAGAAGATGTTCTTCAAAATTAGTTGAAAAGACTAAAATATCATCGATATAGTTCACACAGAAATTCTGGAGACCGTGCCGTCGGATGACATTTGCAAGGGCACGTTGAAAAATAGCAGGCGATATTTTAAGACCAAATGGGAGACATTTCCATTGATAATGGCCTGATTGTGTCACGAATGCGGTTTTATACCTGTCCTTTGGTCTAACTGGTATCGACCAAAATGCTGAACAGATATCGAAAACTGAATACCATTTGCAATTTCTCGTTTTCACCACAGTGTCTTCAATTCAAGGGAATGGTTGTGATTCCGGTACCAAAATTTTGTTTAGTTCACGGAAATCAATACATAACCGAGAACGTCTATCATCTTCTTTTTTGTACGCCAAGGTTACTGGAGCTGCATAAGGAGATCTTGATTCCTCTATTAGTCCCGCCTCCAACAATTGGGTGATTTGATTTTCAATTTCTTGTTGGTCTGGAATTGAACACCTGTATGGTTTCTTTGCAATATATTTATTTTCTAAAAGTTTAATATGCGCTTCATGATGTTGTACTTGACCCACATCATATTTGTTCTTTGCTTATTAAGATAAATTTCTTTTTATACTATTAGAAAGCTTCATTTTCTTTTCTTCGTCTAAATGGCGCAGCTTGTCATCAATTTCTGTAGCCATTTCATTATAATATAAGCGAACTACATCACTATTTTCTTCTTTGTTATTTTTTCTAAATTTCCTCCTTGTACCTTCTGGAAAATATTTAATTCATCATCTTGGAACAGATGAAATTGCTGAATAGCATCTAGTCCCAGTAAAATATCGTAAGAAAAATTGTTGTTTCTTATTACATACGCCTCCATTTCTTTTTCTATTTTATGTATCTTGAAAGGTAATTTAATTTTTTCATAGCATCTCTGTACACCACTAATCGTTTTAAATATTTGTTCATTCTTGAAGATTTTATCTTTAAAATTTTCGAGAATTCTGGAATTAATCAGTGTAATATACAGAAAGGTCAGTATCGAAATTTAACTGTAACCTTAACCTCAAATATAACTCCTATATATTTTGATGATGATTTTAACTGCAGATTTAAGGATATTTACTTGGAAGAACAGATAGATATCTCTCAACCAAATCCCGTGAATCATGCAATGAAAGCAGTAGAAGAAAAAGACACTCAGGGAGAATAGCTCAAGGTAATTGAGAAGTTGTCAGCTAAGCTTGGGTCTGAGAAGCCAAAAGAGGTAAACTTAGCCCAGATTCATATGTTATTTGTTTTAGAGAAATTTCGGGGAAGAGAAAATGCTAGAAAGTGGATTGAACTTTTTGAAGGGGAATGTTCCCGTCAAAACATTCATTCTGATCAATCGAAAATTCAAATTTTACGGTTATTTATGGAGGAAAATTCGACAGAATGGTACACCTCAACTCTCTGTAAATTATCTTTGCAAGGGACATGGAAAGACTGGCGTGATTCTTTCCTACACACGTATGGTGATAAGAGTTGGCGTACAGTACATTATGCTTATACTTTTAGGTACATTAATGGTTCATTTATTGATTACGCTTTAATGAAAGAAAGATTATTATTAGAAACTGAGCCGACCATGACGGCTATATCGCGCATCAATCATATAGTGGTTGGTCTTCCTTTCTATATTCAAGATCGCCTTGATAAGGAAGAGATAACTACAACTGAAAAACTTATGAATCAACTTCGTAGGTATACGCAGGCTTATCCGAATACAAATAAAACAAAAATTAAATCACTGGCTACGACTAGCACTGCTCACAAGTCTTTCGGGAGTAACTCCTCGGGAAATAATAGTTTAAAATCAAATGATAGGAAGCCGTGCTCTATTTGTGAATCACTAGGATACACTGGCCGGTACCACCCGATAGAATTGTGTAGGAATAAAAGAAGAAATAGTAATTATAATAATAATGTTAATTTGACTGAAGCTGATGAAGTTGCAGTTAATTTACAGGAAGAATCAAAAAACGAGGTTTCACACCACTAATCAGATTAAAAGTAAAAGTAAATAAGAAAGAAATAATCGGAATTTACGACAGTGGCTCAAATATTACACTAATTAATTCCAGAATTCTCGAAAATTTGAAAGATAAAATCTTCAAGAATGAACAAATATTTAATACAATAAAAAATTCTTTCCTCCTATTTGAACAATTAAAATCTCTCAATATTCCCAATAACTTTATCTTAGCCTCTTTCGATTGTGCCCTCTTTCTTGTGTAGAAGAAAATTGGAACACTTTAGAATCTCATACTAAACTTAACCCTTTCATGGCTCTGGACGATATATCTCGGAAAATAAAAGTCGGTACAAGAAGACAACGAGATAACTCATGGCGGGCCACCGGTCCCCAATAGCGGAAGATGATGTATCTCGCAATCCGTTTATCACTTATTTTCACACTTATCTTCACATGAGATAACTTTTCATGACTGAGGCACATCCTAGCGGATCCACGGAGAGTTTATAAGTACATATAGCGGCCGCTTGGCTACAGGGGTGTCTATTGCAGAAATATTTGTTTCGGTCCGGTAGCTCCCTATAATCTGGGTCATCCGTTCGGGGAAGTCCGTCTCACCCCTTTTCACCTGCTAAATTTTTTTTCCGTCCCTTATACCTCCACTGGCTACCATCAGGGGTCTTGACGGACATATTTATTTATACTAAGTTTTTTGGTTTGTGTTTTGAAGCCCTAAAACCTACCAGTTTTGAGATAACGCCTGGGTTAGGCCCCTCAGCAGCACGTGGTCTACTACTTACTGTGTTACGTTACAGCAAATGTAAGTCCTGTCGTGCTTAGGTTCTATAAATGTGGTTTGTCTGATTAGAATTAATTGTAGCGTTAGAAAATAGCACTCTCACATTTAGCAATTACGGTATACTCCCGCTTAACCGGCTCCCGTTTAACCGACTCTCCGGATAAACAGAAGGACGCTGTGAAAGATAAAATATTATTTTTAAGATCCTTTAAAGCATTTATAGCTTTGTCATATTATCAATCGCTGGTCAAAAATTTTGTTAAAATTTGTATTATGTTGCGGTTAGATAGATCTTAATTAAATTGAAATATATACAAAAAGTCTTTTGTTTTTTATTTGTTGACCGAACTCCAGTAAAACAAGTCTCTTCGAAGTAAAATTGATCTTGAAACAAAATCCTTATCCTCAAACAATTTCATAAAAAAATTAAAAAAGAAATTAAGAAGAAATAACTTCGTATATTTAGACAATACCGACGAGATGACATTAAGGTGCGCATAAACGAAAAAAAAAAAAAATCTGGTGCGTGCGCGCAACACACAACTTTCACTTACCAACTTAATTAGATTAGAAATTGACGTGATTTGCTAAATATCATCTCCCAAAGTCACACATTTTTCTACATTCATATCTTATTTTTGTTAATCGTTAAAACCGTTTTTGAGTAAATAAAAAAAACACGTGAAAATGATACAAAATTTATTAAGTAAAGTCCCCCCTCTGGTTGATCAATTGTGATGAAATGTTGGTTATCACATCTTTGGCATATAAATACATCAAATACCAAGTTTGATCAAAATCGTTAAAACCGTTTTTGAGTAAATAAAAAAAAACATGTGAAAATGATACAAAATTTATTAAGTAAAGTCCCCCCTCCGGTTGATCAATTTTGATGAAATTTTTACAGTCATATTTCAGGCATATAAATAGATCAAATACTCAGTTTAATCAAAATCGTTAGAGCCGTTTTTGAGAAAATCGAAAAAAACGTAAAAAGTTATTCAATAAAGTACCCCCTCCCTTTGAGCAAATTTGATGAAATTTTTGCTGTCACATCGCGGGCTTATACATACTCTAAATACCCAATTTCAGGTTCGCACGGTTTATAGTTTTTGAGCTAGTCTGTTCACACACACACACACACAGACACACACACACACACACACACACACAGACCATTTCGCGGGACTTGGTTATTTTGACTCAGGGGACCCCAAAACGTGTATTTCCGTTGAAAACCGGAAGTCGAAAATTTTCACGATCGCAATACTTCCACTTACTATATATTTCATATATAGGTAAGTGAAAGTAAAAAATATTTTGTGAAAACTGAATAGATTGATTGTGTAAATTTTCGTAAATCGTTAAATTAAATTAGCCAAAAAAAGTTTTCTTTAATTAATATTTATATAACCTTTGTAAATTAGGCTGTTTTTAGTTTTTGGGTTTTATCGCAATATAGAAGTTATAATAATATATTTTTTTAGCTTTTTTATACACTTTTCCGGATTGACCGGCTCTCTCGCTTAAACGGCAATGAATCGGTTCCGACGAGGACGGATAAGCTGGAGTCTACTGTAGTCAGAAATGTGTATGAAATAAATAAAATCTATTTATAGTGATTCATAGTGGCATAGTGATGCGTTAGGTGGATTTTATCAATTATGATCAGCACATTAAGGACTATTTAAGTACCTTCTTATATATCTGTACATATATTATATATTAATCTAATCTTAATCTGTGGGTGACTACCTTTTTAAATTATTTAAAAATAATTTAAAAAGGTAGTCACCCACAGATTAAGATTAGATTAATATAAAATAATTTAAAATTGACGTACGTCAATAAATACCATAAATTGGACAAACTTTGTCCACCTCCCGTTACTCGCAAAATTTGCGTGATCAGGTAGTAGGTATCAGTGAAGAGGAAGGATTGGCTCTACTTGGAGCCGAGCTCTGTGGTGTAGTGGTTATCATCCGCGCATGTCACGCGGGAGACCCGGGTTCGACTCCCGGCGGAGCCAAATCTTTTCTCTTCAAAAAATAAATTATGTACATATATTATTTCACAAAAATAAAAATCAAAGAGAAAAAAAAGTGTTCTCTTAAATGTAAGCTTCGGTTATGCTTAAATGTGGTGTAATTTAATTAAATAGGTGTGGTGTAGTTGGATTCAGACTTCAAATAGCGTAGGTAGAAAAATTGGGTTATAATTATTACCACAATCATTCTTTTTATTTTGTCAAATATTATGAAAATTGATGTCTAGGCAGGAAAAAATGGATTTTGCTAATTAAGACCCACTCAAAAGATATTTTAAAAGAACAGGTAAGTGATTTCATTCAAACATGAATGATTATCATTCCAATAAATGTTTATTTAAATAGATGTACTACAATTTGAAGTAAATTATATTTTATTACATTAAAAAGTTTCTTTGGAAATAAAAAAAATTAATTTAAAGCAAATGGTTTGATAATAGTTATACCTTGATCTAATTGTAACAAAGGTATGTAACGTCAGCGTAAAAATATTATTTCTGTTTCTATTAAATTATTAAATTAAATAAAAATTCAATTTTAATATTTGGAAAAGATTAATCCAAAAGATATTTTAAGCAAACAATATGTGATTTTATAGATTAATGTTTTCCTATAATTTTGATATTTATGGCTTAAATATTATATTAACTATTGTTTTTACAAAGTTAAAATTAACTCCTTTAAAGAACATAACATGTTTATAAAACATTAAAGTTAACAATGTTTACAAAAGAATATTTTCATGCCAATAATTTTATATTTATAGATGTTATATTATTTGAAGTATATTGAAAAAAATACTATATTCATATTTACGCTTAGTACAGCACCTACACTGCCAGCAAAGCTGCTTTTTTTGTTTAATAATATGAAATCTGAATTGCAACACTAGAAAGTATCTGTGACAAAAAAAAAATCTTACGTATACTATTCCAAATAGCTAAAAAAATGTAGTTTTCGCCAAACGCACTGTCCTATCGTGCTCAAATGCCATATATTTAGTATTGTCTGATTCAGACTTTCAGGGAGTGTATGCGAATTGCAGGCTCATTTTTTCTTCCTATCAAAGCCAATAAAATCGTTTTTATTGCAGGAATTTTTGTAAATTAAAGGATCGAAATGAGAAAAATGCATTTCAATGGTTTCTTCGCGGGCTTTATGCATACATGCCCATACACGTTCCACATATACGTGCCAGACGTTTTAATTCTCTGAAACTTATGGTTTTTAAGAAAAGCCATGGATTGTGCCCCTCAGCTTTACGCGGCTTCTTATTGTTTTGTTGCCTTTCCATGGATAGAAAATTATTTCATGTCCTTGTTGCCACTTTAAAAAATGTCTCCCCCTTCATTGTCAGAAAGATAACCGTGAAAAACACCTGATGAACTGGTTTTGAAAAAAAACTTAATAAGGTTAATAAATTGGGCACTTTAATGGTATAGATGCTATGATTTTTATTTATGACTTATTAGGTTTTATATTTTTCCACTAATAAGAGAGAGTCTGTGCCTTCTTGCACACAAAGAAACTAATTTATTTGCTTTATTGAAATTTAACTTTTTTCGTTAATACTTCAATTATTTAAATAATTTGAGCCATGGGGAAGGATAGGTAAATTCAGAATGTAGAAAGATTAATTTTTAGGGACTATGCAATATTCATAGTGATTTCATATTTACCAGTGAGATTACAGGAAATAGTTTTGAAGAGAAGAAGGTCAGAAAATGGAGTCCTTCCTTAACTATTAAACGCTGCTGTAGAAAAATAATTTCTCCTTAAGGCCTGGGTGGTTGGGGGGGGGGATGGTGAAGAGGCAACAAAAAAAGTTAATTATGCTTATCGTTATGTTAAACCTGAAAGTAAAATCTGATCTAAGTGCGAAATGCTTCGCGCGGGTCCAGCTAGTAATTAATATTATCGATGCTATATTGGAGTTTAAAAGCAGTTTTTTAAAAAATTTATCTAAAAAAATAACTTCCTTGTACGATTATTAATTAGTCAATGTGAATATATAAATGTGATATTGTAAGCAAATGATTTATAGTATTTTCGTCACCTTTTTGGTGAAGAAAGTGTTTAATTTTCATCAATATACCACATTTATGTAGAATGTATGTTTGAAGTGTTTAATTATAAGCACATTTTTTAGTAGGTTTTATGTAACATTTCTTTTTTACAATAAAAAAGTTTTATTTATGTTATATTTACAAAAAGCAAATCACAGTAAAAAAAAGAAAAATTGGACAATTGATGAAATTGAGATTTTTTAGTCCCCTTAAAAAAAGAAAGAAACAGTAATGAATCGAAAAGTACTTAGAACTTTCAAGTTTTGAAATACAAGTTATAAAAATCTATAACTTACAGAGACAAACAAAATAAAATAAACAAAATAAGTAAATAAATGTGGAAAAATGTCTGAAGTTGTTGAATGGTGTTTAAATATTTATCAAAACACATTCATTTGTAATCTAAGAAGGTTGGTTAGTAAAAGTTGTGTGTTGCGTGCATCTCACCATATTTTTATAATTTCGTTGGAGTAAGCTAATATTATAATCAGAGTTTTTTCAGGTGACATTTGATCCTCTACAATTTTTATATTTAGAGTAAACGTTTACTCACAAGTGTGTTGAACGAATCACACCAGATTTCTTTTTGGTGGATTGAGGAGTTCATTCATGACTTCATTGCTCAGTGAGGCAAGGTCAGCACTGGTGTCATTCATGCTTCAGCAATTTGTTGCTCTTCCCAGAGGCTTTTATAAAAGGGTCTTCTGGTATGCTGTCCACATATTTAAAGTACACTGTATTTTAAAAAATCTCTCCAAGGATATTAGAACTTCCTCTCTCAATATCATTCACAAAGAATATCCACCATGCTATCATTGTCATTCATTGCCATACCCCATACTACAGCTGTCATGAGAAGCAATACACGTTTGGCACCGGATTTGTGGTCAGAGGGCACGTCAGCTGGTCTTGAAGTTCACACCTATCTCTCCCCGATTATGTTACCTGCGTATCAAGGGAAAATTCTTCAACTATTCTCTCATCAACTGCCACGCCCCAACTGAAGATGCACCTGACGAGGATAAGGACATGTTTTACGATGTATTAAGAGACACCTTCAGAAGTTGCCCCGAAAGTGACATCAAGATTGTCTTAGGAGACTTCAATGCCCAAGTTGGCCAGGAAAATGCCTACCGCCCAACAATAGGAGCATTCAGCTTGCATGAAAACACAAATGGGATTGGTCAGAGGCTCATTTACGTTTCAGCAGCACATGGCCTAGTCGTCGGGAGCACATTATTTCCAGGGAAAAGAATTCATAAAGCTACCTGGAGATCACCAAATCAAACCGTCACAAACCAAATAGACCACATTCTGATAAGCTCACGCCATAGATCTAATCTTCTTGGTGTAAGAGTGTACAGGGGAGCCAACGTAGATTCAGATCACTTCATGAGCATCGCGAGGATCCGTTCAAGGATATCAACGAAAAGAAGAACATCAGGCCCAATACCACAGAAATACGATGTCTCAAAGCTGAAAAACGTTGAGCAAAATGCAGCTTAACGGCATTGTTTGGAGACTAAACTGGCGGAAGAGTTGAGAAGCAGAGACGATTCATTAGAGGAACACTGGACAGGTATAGCCGAAGCCCTCAAACATGCAGCGGAGGAGATACTTGGACGTCAACCAAGAATCAAGAGATCCCCGTGGTTTGACAATGAATGCCTAGCTCTCACAACCAGGAAGAATGAAGCCTACAGGAATATGATCCAGCGTCACACAAGGAGATCCCAAGAAGAACACAGACTTAGAAGGAAAGAAGAAAAGAAATTCCATCGAAAGAAAAAAAGGATATGGGAGAACAAAAGAATGGAGGATATCGAGAGGCACAGGACTCTCCATGAAAGTCGGCTGTTCTTTCAAAAAGTTAAGGAAGGGAGATCTGTATTCCAACCTAGGGTCACTTCATGCAAGGATGAAGATGGAAATCTGCTAACAAAAAAGCATGACATCTTGGAGAGATGGAGGAAGCACTTCGAGAGGGAACACGTAGAAGAGAGGGCCAACGCCGACTCGAGGGCAGACATCTCAAATGACTCGGAGCCGCCTGATGAGGATGAAGTCGAGATGGCCGTTACGAAACTAAAGAACAACAAGGCTCCAGGAATAGATGGCATACAGGCCGAGATGCTACGATACGAAGGCGAAAGACTCACAAAGGAGCTTTACAACCTCATCCTCACAGTATGGGAGGAAGAAAGGATGCCTGATGTTTGGAAAAGAGGAGTTATTTGTCCACTTCACAAAAAAGGGGATCGGATGCTGTGTGAAAATTATCGAGGCATTGTTCTTCTGCCGACTGCCTACAAAATTTTATCAAACATCTTTTTTGAGAGACTCGCCCCACACGCGGAAAGGAAGATAGGTGGATACCAGGCTGGGTTCAGGAGGGGTTGGTCATCGATAGACCAAATTTTCTTCTTGAGATGCCTACTGGAAAAAGCTAAGGAGTATGAAATAGGCACACATCACCTTTTCCTTGACTTCAAGTGAGCGTACGATAGTGTGACCGGAGCTATACCAAGCATTAGAGGAAATGAATGTGCCCCAAAAGTTGATTCGTCTGGTGCAGATGACTATGCTCGGCTCGAACAGTGTGATTCGCATTGGATCCGACTTCTCTGGTCCCATTGTGACCAACTGCGGTGTGAGACAGGGAGATGCCCTTGCATGCCTTCTTTTTAATTTTGCCTAGGAACGAGCAGTGCGCCGCTCAGGCATCCAAACCAGGGCAACACTTTTTGACAGCACAGTGCAGTTGCTGGGGTATGCAGACGACTTCGACATAGCTGCCAGATCTGAACGTGCCCTTAGAGAAGCTTTCCTATCTCTCGAAGAAGAAGCCAGAAAACTTGGCTTGATCATCAATGAAACAAAGACGAACTATTTGAGAGTAGGAGGAACAGGAACAGCAGCTGAATTGTTTGAGGTTGGACCCTACAAATTTGAGAAGGTGCAAAGCTTTGTATACCTGGGTTCGGAGGTCAATGCACTAAATAACATCTCCCAGGAAATCAATAGGAGAATCGCTGCAGCTAACCGGAGCTACTTTGGCCTGGCCAAACACTTTAGGAGCAGGTACCTATCGAACAGAATCAAAATAAACCTTTATAAGACCTTGATCCGTCCTGTCCTTACGTATGGGTCGGAAGCCTAGGCCTTCACCAGAGCTGATGAGGCCATGCTACTGGTATTTGAAAGGCAATTACTGAGAAGAATTTTTGGTCCAGTTCGTGAGGGAGACATATGGAAAAGAAGGAAGAATTCGGAGCTCTTAGAGCTGTATGGTGACATCGACGTGGTTAAATTCATCGGGCTCGGGAGACTTCGATGGGCAGGACACGTGGTTAGGATGGAGGAGAGCATGATTCCGAAGAAGATGCTGAACGGGGAGCTCCATGGCAAGCGGAGAGTGGGACGGCCTAATGTAAGGTGGGTCGACTCCGTTGCAGCGGATGCACGGGTTCTTCTGGGCACCCGAAACTGGAGAGCTGCCGCAAGAGACCTAACCAAATGGCGGAAGCTTTTGGAGGAGGCCCAGACTCGGTGACGGGTTGTTGCGCCACCAATGATGATGATGATATCATTGTCATTCAATAAAAATGTACTATTATTTCTTTTTTGATGAAGATATTATTTAATATTAAAAAATATTACTATAAAATTAGGATAGTAATCTACTGATTTGAAGATAAAATAATCATTTAGTACAGAGTCACAACTATATATAACTCCTATTTATAAAATATAACAATATAAAAAAAAATACTGAGTTCACGGATCCTTTTCTCAAAACAGTTCTTTGATCTCATACAGTTTTATGATTAACCAAATTTTCTAGCAGATACCTGACTTACATCTGGTCTAATTTCCTGTACTAGCAGCTCATTACCTGTGGCTCAGCCATCACACCAAAATAATATTTTAATTACACGATTTCCGTATAGAATTTCATATTGTATCACCAAATTATGCTAAAGTTGCCTTCTAATAGTCTTTTCATTAAGATTTCTCTTATCAGCAATCAACATTAAATATTCTGCACAATTTATCTTCAATGTCAACCCTTGGCTATGTAACAGGATCCCTGAACCACATCACTCATTAAGATCAAGATAGGACGATAAATTATCAAGGTTTTCAGTAAAAAGCTTTTTATTTGGAGAGACTACTTTCAATCCAAACATGTGGATCTTCATCAGGGCTAAAATGAAGACAAATATATGAGCAACATGTAAACGTAAAAGATGAGATTAATTACAGATACTAACAATAAGAAATAACAAAATCCAGCTGATGGTATGTTTACATCACATGGGTTCTTATGAAATCTAATAATTATACAAAAGATAGTGAAAATAAATATGAAAATTTGAATGGGTAGCTGGTTAACATGATAAAACCAAATCTGATATTTACCTTGTTGAGTCCAGAGTAATACAGAGACTGGGGGAAAAATTATAAGGTGAGAGGTGATAGGTTATATAAGGTATATTAGTTTGCCGACTTATTTTAGGGAAACCCAAAGCTTCTGAAATGAGCGGCTATATCACAACTAAGTGTAAAATAAAAGTACAAAAGCAGGAATTGTAAAAACTAACAATATTGATGGAATAATTATATTTATATTTGGACTCAATAATAAGATATAAGTGAGAGTATATACAAGATAACAACAAATATATATATATAATAGAGGTAATAATAATATTATAGAGGTACATCGATAAGCGGACACCTATAAAATATAAAACTGTAATTTAAGATGTTAGAGTAAGTAGATGAAACTACCTTTTTATCTACTTTATGATTAACAGGATTATTTTTTTTTAAGTGGATTTTGTTTTGATCATGGAATTGTGGATCAGACAGAGCCAGGCTAAGATAGATAAGGTTTTTAACCACATTGATTTTTTTTGTGATATGAATGTTGGGAAAAATAGTTGAGGAGGCGGCCAGAATTGGTGGTTTGGTGTACCAATTAGTTGATATAGAATTATTGGGGTTTCTAGCGATGATATTGTCTAGGGATAGAAGGGAGAGAATAATTGTTTTTCAATTCAACATTGTAATAAAGACGTGAGTGATAGGAGTTAAAGACGGTGAGAATTTCAGAGATAGTGCTGGGATTGAGTATCAATAGAAGGTGATCTACATATTATTTAATGAAAAGAATATCATTGGGTAATTTAAGTAACACGGAATCGAGCAGGTTGTTAAGAACAATACTGGAGCGGTCGGGAGCTAGACAGCTGCCCATTGCAAGGCCAGAAATTTGAAGAAAATATTTATTTTGAAAACAAAGATATCTGGAGTTACAACATAATGCAAGATAGGCTAATTGATTAACCCTTTAACAGCTAAGCGCTCGGAACGAAAGTTGCACTGAGAAGCTAAGCGGGTCTGCCGGCTTTTACACTCCCCAAGCTAAGGCGTTCAGGCCACTCTCCGCCGCTGACTACCTCAAATTCTTTAACTCCTCATAACCTTCTCCAACTATTTCTTAACGTTTTATTTATTTTTTATGATTCTATAATACCTTTATCATTATTTCAATAAATTAAAATGCTAGCTTATCGATTGCAATAATAGATTACCTGGAGAAACAATAGTGAAATAATACAGTTAATATCACCAAAAAACATAGTATAAATAAATATGTCCGTCAAGACCCCTGATGGTAGCCAGTGGAGGTATAAGGGACGGAAAAAAAATTTAGCAGGTGAAAAGGGGTGAGACGGACTTCCCCGAACGGATGACCCAGATTATAGGGAGCTACCGGACCGAAACAAATATTTCTGCAATAGACACCCCTGTAGCCAAGCGGCCGCTATATGTACTTATAAACTCTCCGTGGATCCGCTAGGATGTGCCTCAGTCATGAAAAGTTATCTCATGTGAAGATAAGTGTGAAAATAAGTGATAAACGGATTGCGAGATACATCATCTTCCGCTATTGGGGACCGGTGGCCCGCCATGAGTTATCTCGTTGTCTTCTTGTACCGACTTTTATTTTCCGAGATATATCGTCCAGAGCCATGAAAGGGTTAAGTTTAGTATGAGATTCTAAAGTGTTCCAATTTTCGTCTACACAAGAAAGAGGGCACAATCGAAAGAGGTTAAGATAAAGTTATTGGGAATATTGAGAGATTTTAATTGTTCAAATAGGAGGAAAGAATTTTTTATTGTATTAAACTATAGGGAAGTAAGGTTTCTGTATGTAGGGATTTTTATTTTTTTAGTATCTAGAAGGTGTTTAAGGTGTTGAATTTTGTAGTGAGAGAGGGTGTGGGTTCACATTTGGTGGGGCGATCAGTGTTAGTGTCAGAGAGGTGAGTATTTATTTTATCATTGTAATCAATACAGTCTATGAAAAGTTTTGTTTCCTTGGGTCACTATGACTTGCCTATGAGTTTTTAGGATTGAACCTTTTGAAGAGAGGTCTTTCAAAATTGTGCTGAAAAAGGAGATGGATGGATGGGCTGGTGTAAAAGGTAATAAGTAATTATATTGCACGTCATGGTACATGACATCTCTCTGATATCACCAACATTAAGTTATTATCTCTATGAAAGTGTTCAAGGTCTGTTGTGATGGTTGAGGGGATTAGGTGTTTTGAATTGAAATTTGGAATGTTTAAATCGAGTCCTCGGCTAAGGATTTTGTTAACATTAGGGTGAAGTTGTGAACCCACTCTTTATTACCGGCAGGATAAATTTTAATAGGATTTGACGAACTATTAAGTTGTATAAACTTTTTTCTAAGAGTGGTTTTTTGGAGATTTCAGTACGTGAATAAATTTTTTGGGTGGAGAAAGAATTCTGCAAATAACTATCAATAAATCGAGAGGCTTGGCATGCATGGACCGAGGGACCTCCATGCTGAAAGGTATTACGGAGGAAGAAGAAGAGGAAGAAGTTTTTATAACAATCGGTTAACTTTAAAAATACTATAGAACCAGGTAGTCTATAAATGTTATGCTGGTGACAAGATGAAACAGAAGCAACCAAAACCATATAAAGGAGGAGGAAGAGAAGAAGTACAGTGTGGAATCTCGAATTGCCACCTTAAGCTTCCAGGACTTTGATAACTCTTATTTCATCCTATTTGCAGACTCAAAGGTTTTGGATCATATCTAAGTGAAATCAGGAATGTTGGAACATCTTGTTTGGCTGTGGTTCAGGATTTTTTTTTTCCAAAGAGCTTGGATGAATGTAAATATTCAGAGGTGGTTTAAGGGTTCAATACTATATATGCCATCAACAACTCTTTTTACTAGCCGAATAACTTTTGAGCAAGCAAATAGATCCACAAAAGAGTTGTTTATGGAATATGCTAAGAGGATAAAGGAGCTTAGCGCATATTTTTCTCATTGGGCATGTTTGGATGAATGACTCCAAAACTGCTTTGTGTCTGGCGTTGGCCATCATAAGATTGAGGCTGAGGTGCGAAAAAGATGGACAGATGGGGTCGATGCATATGATAAGTCTGTTTCATTCCATAGGGGGTCATAATTAGCATTGGTTCTCAAAACATCAGAGAAGAAAACTGAAAAATTAAGTTTCTCAATAGAAAAATTTAATTAAACCATGTTTCGAAAAAAAGCAATGCCAAACTTATGGGTTTGAGAGGTTATTTGTAGGAGCCGTTAAAAAAAAAAAACATTGTAGTAGGTGCTGTAAGCAATCATCCAATGTGGTCAATGGTCAATCGTTAGGATTGCCTTGTTTGTTGGCAGGTGGGCTTACCCTACAAAAGGTGTTACAATCAGGAGAGTTGCATCCTATTGTAAATCACCGAATAAGAGATTCAATCGAGAAAGTTCATTAGGAAGACATTAAGTTATTGTTAAAGGAATTTGAAGAAATATTTAGACAAGAATTGGGCAAGCTATTCAGTAAAAGAGTGCAACTTTATCTTAAAGATTCAACAATCTAAAAGAATTTAGAGCCAAAAGCATTCCCTTTTAACTAAGAAAGCCAGATGAACAGGAGTAAGATAAATAAGTAAGATCAGGGGATTATTGAAAAGGTCGACCCATGAGGGAATCCTATAGAGTAGGCCACTCCAACTGTGAAAATAGTTAAAGGAAATGGAGCAGTGCGGATCTAGAGCAATTTTAATGTACCTCTGAACTAGGGATTCGAAATTGATGGCAAAACATTGATGTTTCATATACAAAACATCAACCAGAAAACATTAATTTTTTTTAATATAATTTTTTTAAACATCAAGCTGTTAGTGCCCAATTGTATTTAAGCGTCTATGTTTTTCGACATTGATGTTTTTAAAATCAATTTTTTGCATATTAACCTTTTAGTGCCCAAACGTATTTAATTTTAACGCCCAAAGTTGCTTTTACATTTTCTTATGAAACATATTTTTACAGATTTTTCTAGCAGCAGCATTAACTAAATTGAGATTAAGAAACAGCATTTTCCTGAATTCTCCAATAACTTTTGAGATATTTCAAGCTGGATAAAAAGATGAGCTTTTTCCGTTAGTAACTCCATTATGAATTTTTTGATGATTTGTCTTGTTTAAAGATGAATATTGTCCATTGTACAAAAACAACAAAATATAGCAGGAGGATCAGGTATTACTGAGTGTGGATGCGACATAAATGTCAATATCTTCAAAACATCGATGTGGAAAATTTTTTTCTTTTTCTCATAACATCAATGAAAAAATTCCTTGACACTGTCAAAACATCTTTTTTAAAAAATCTCTGTTATTGTCAAAACATCAATATTGAAAATTTTTAATTTATGTCAGAACATCTTCGTTTATGTAAAAACATTAATGTTAAAATTGTTTTTGTAAATATCACTATGTTTAACCTTCAAAGATTCAAATAAATTTGTGTTCTTGCCAGAACTTTTGAAAAGCTCAAAGCAAATATTTTACTTGGCTAATTTGAAAGAGATTTTAGAAAAATATTTTGAAGCGAAACTTTTTTGAGGCCTCTTAATAATAACTTTTCTTTTATGTACAAATTGGAACAAAATAGATACGACTACTATTGTGTAATTCACATTTAAACCAATCAATTTTTATTATTTAAATGAAAACCCAAGAAAGGTACAAGTAAACCAAAATTCCTAATGATGTGATTGGTTCTTGGTTATCACCCTATTTTCCCGCTTTTGTATTTATCTCTTCCAAGTATAGATTTAATAAGTGATATGTTTAAAACTGCATTACAAGGTTGATTCTTAAGCGTTAAATATTAATTTTTTATTGGAGTACTTTTTAATAAAAAAAAAAAAGTCAACTAAAAACATTGATGTTAACATAACATAGGTTAGTAAAACGGTTGAATAATTGTATTGAGTTGAGTGAATCAACATGGGTTGATGGATATTCCAGGGCAACCTTAAATTTTCATTTATTAATTCACTAACAATCAAAACGTTCCATTAATAATTGAGGCGTTGACATGGATGAGGTAGTATAAAATCCATTTATTTTGATATTTTTATTTTTAACTGCTGAAATAAGTTTATTCATGAAAAGCAACTAAACCACTTTAAGCACTGACTTATAACCATTCCTACGCTATTGGCATTACTTCTTATTGCATTTTCCAATGAAAATCTCAAAATCTACCTTTTCCATGTCAGTGCCTCAATTAATAAATAAATGGGTATGTAAAGGTGTCATTGAGTTAATCTGGTTGTCCAACAACTTAGAGTCAACCCATGTTGATTAATTCTGGAATTTTACCGTTACAAAATCAAAGAAATAATTCCTGCTGAAAAAAATTCCTGTATAATCTTTGCATTCTACACATTTCCAGCATGCTAGACACCCTACCGTCCATATGTAAGAATCCATAGAAAGTCAAACCTTTGCCCTCATGTTTTATGGAATTAATTATACCACATCGTTTCCAAATCAATTTAAAAAAAATGCGATTTTTTGACCACCATCAAAATTTGGAAATCTATTTTTTTTTTTAGATTTTATTTAAGCCTCTTAAGAATTTGCAAATTGAAATTAAGGTTCACGAAATTTACTCTCATTTGATACTTTCTTATATATAATGCAACGATAATATCAAGATCATAATTACCAAAAGCAAGGTATAAGGCTTTGTTGATGAGGCGTCCTCCAAGATATAATGAAGAATTCCTAGCTTTATGAAAATCCAAAGTAACTCGGGCATCAACACCTACAGACATGTAATTATGCATGAATTTTATCTGTGTAGGACGAGAAATTCCCAGACGTCGGCCTTGAACGATATTTACTTCCCATCTGGAAAATTATGAAAATTCATTGTTTATAAACCTTTAGGCCTTGTGCACATAAGTGGCAAAGTAAGTAGGAAGTCGATATTGTTTTCAATCACCTGGGCAGAAATATTTTAGAAGTAATGGGGCCATGTACACAGGACACAGATAGCTGCCAAATACTGAGGGTAACTCAAGATAGGTATCAGGGCTGCCACAGGTGTCTGCCCCTATACGCGCATTTCCTATCTTTAATGCTTCAATAGAGTGTATTTGGAAATAAGAATATGCACATATGATGCTGCATCAGTTTTAACCCTTCTTATTCAAATAAATTAGGTATGTATCAAAAAGACAAGATTGAAGTGACATGGCATCCTATCCATGGCATCCTAAGTGCACTGAAACTCCAATAGGTATGCAACAGGTAGGAATGAAAACTGTGATGTCCTGATTACTTTTTGGCTCAAATAAAGTGTTCCTTAGAAAGTAAACAAAGTTATTTATTTACTACAAGTTCTATTTGCCTAAATTAATAGACATATAATTTCTCGCATGTCGGCAAGAAGATGGTTACAACTCAAAAAAATCTGGTGCGTGCGCGCAACACACAACTTTCACTTACCAACTTACTTAAATTAGAAATTGACGTGTTTGGCTAAATTGCATTTCCCAAAGTCACACATTTTTCTATATTCATGTTCTATTTTTGTTAATCGTTAAAGCCGTTTTTGAGTAAATAAAAAAACCCTTGAAAATGATACAAAATTTAATAAGTAAAGTCCCCCCTTCGGTTGATCAATTTTGATGAAATGTTGGCTATCATATATTTGGCATATACATACTTCAAATACCCAGTTTGATCAAAATCCTAAAAGCCGTTTTTGAGTAAATAATAAAAACACGTGAAAATGATACAGAATTTATTAAGTAAAGTCCCCTCTCCGGTTAATCAATTTTGATGAAATTTTAACAGTCATATCTCGGGCATATGCATACATCAAATACCCAGTTTGATCAAAATCGTTAAAGCCGATTTAGAGTAAATAAAAAAAAACACGTGAAAATGTTACAAAATTTATTAAGTAAAGTCCCCCCTCCGGTTAATCAATTTTGATGAAATTTTTACAGTCATATCTCGGGAATATTAATACATCAAATACTCAGTTTAATCAAAATCGTTAGAGCCGTTTTTGAGAAAATCGAAAAAAAACCTAAAAAGTTATTAAGTAATGTACCCCCTCCCTTTAAGTAATTTTGATGAAATTTATGCTGTCACATCGCAGGCATATACCTACACTAAATACCCAATTTCAGGATCGCACGGTTTATAGTTTTTGAGCTAGTCTGTTCACACACACACACAGACCATTTCGCGGGACTTGGTTATTTCGACTCAGGGGACCCCAAAACGTGTATTTCCGTTGAAAACCGGAAGTCGAAATTTTTTCACGATCCCAATACTTCCACTTACTATATATTTCATATAAAGGTAAGTGAACGTAAAAATGTTTTTTTTTGGATAATCACGTGTGAAGTTTCAACTGCACTCAATTTTACCTAGAAACAGCGACTAGAGAAAATAATCTTTGATTACAAATAATCTACCATTGGGGCAGTTAGTACCACTGATACTAACTGTAACTAAAATGTAGCCCTCTTCCTGTGTTAACACGATCATCCCCCCATAACACAATATGGTAACTTGCACGTTACGCCAACCGAACAAGTAATAGTTTTTTTACTATGTTCTGGCATAACCTTTGTAGGTAGGTTTTGTCATTCTGATTCCAATGGCATGCCTAACTCAAAATTGATATATTTTGAGTTTTAACTGTCTTCTTCCCGACGAGTGATATAGAATAAAGTATTGGAAAAATAAATAAATCATTCAACTAAACCAAGAATAGTTGGATACATGAATAAATAACTGGTAAAAAAAAAGGGACTGAGAATAGATGGTAATAACTATCAAGGAATCTTAGATCTAAGATATTGTAAAAAAATAAAAATTATAAAATTGAAAAGAAAAATATGAAGAAGGAAAAACAAAAACAGAGCTAATGTACTAAAATTTCATTTCTTTTACAAATTGATAAGAAAGATATCTAATGAATTGGGCTTTGAAATGAAATATTTCTCTCTCTACTAGCCAAATAATAAAGTGTTCCAAATTTTATGAATTTGGGTTGGCCGGAACTGTTTTAACTATTAGTAAAATATTTTCTTTTGACTTTTGATTAGAAAAGCAAACTATAATAATTACTGTAATTCATCATCAGTTTTTTTTTATGTCCGCTTTATGCCACGAGGGCTAATTGGGAACATCATCAGCTTTGTATCAATTCAAGAAGGCATTTGATTCTATTGACTAGTAATATTTTAATGAGATGGGGAATAACAAAAAAGTTAGTTTACATTAAATTGGCTCTACAGGGTGTCCCGAATTTAAATGGCAAAACTTCAGGAACTTATAGGAGACCGAAAAACTAAGACAAAAAGTCCTTTAGAGATTTGCTCGTTTTTGCTTAGTTTTAGAGAAAATCGCAAAAAAAGAAACAAAACAAGTTTTCATTTTTATACTTATTTATTTACATTTATATTTATGTTATGTTCTTTTTATGCAAGCATTACATCTAGTACTCACTTGATAAATTGCAGCTAAACATTGTTCTGATGATATTTGGTGCACTGCATCTATGATTCGGTCTCTTAATTGCTCTCTTGAGTTGATTGACACAGAATAAACTTCCTGCTTCAAGGTTCCTCATACGAAGAAATTAAACATTGTTCTGATGATATTTGGTGCACTGCATCTATGATTCGGTCTCTTAATTGCTCTCTTGAGTTGATTGACACAGAATAAACTTCCTGCTTCAAGGTTTCTCATACGAAGAAATACATGGGTGTCATATCAGGTGAAGGTGATCTGGGTGGCCAAAGTACTACTCCTCCACGTCCAATCCATCGTTGTGGATAATTTATATCCAGCCAAGCTCGAGCAGCTCTGCTATAATGAGCTGGAAATCCATCGAGTTGGAACCACATTTCAATCCGCTGTTGTAAGGGAATGTCATCTAAATAATTAGAAAAGTCGTTCTCCAAAAAAATGTGTAAATCTGATTCCATTCAATCTTTCAGGTGAAAAATATGGTCCCACCAGTAATCCGTTCCAAATTCCAAGTCAAACGTTAATAGCAAATTCATGCTGAAACCTATTCTCTCTGATAGCTCTGGGATTTTCAAGAGCCCATACATGATAATTTCTTTGATTAACAATTTCTCCTCTTGTAAAGGTAGCTTCATCGGTCCATATAATTTTTAATGGAAATAAATCATCATCGCGAATTTTTTCAAGAAACCAGTTACTAAAATTCAATCTCTTGACATAATCTTGAGGTAATAAATTCTGAACTTTTTGAAGAAGGTATGGGTAGCGATTATCACCTTTCAAAGGTCGCCGTATTGCTTGCCGCGATATTCCTAATGCAGCAGATGCTCTTCGGATGCTAGTCTCAGGATTGCTATCGAAGTGGCGTTGGACACAATTTTCTCTCCGATAATCTGCTCTTATTGCTGCCTGGAATTGGTCGCCTTCATTACGTATTAAGAATGACCCAGTCTCTCGTAGTCTATTAAAAGTTAACAAAAAGACTCGTCGATTAGGCACTCTTCTATTTGGAAATCGGCGCGCATACTCCCGCACTGCTTCTAAAGCATTACCATTACAGAAACCATACACAAAAATCATATCAGCGTATTCAACATTAGAATATGTACGCGGCATTGTGGCTGATGCTATTCACACAAAACTATCTGAGTAACTGACTGAAGACTGATTTAGGAATTATAATCCTAGAAGGAAGCCAAAATGTAAATAAATAAAAGAATGTAAAGGGTAACATTAAGTGTTTACATATCTCACTGCATAGCGTGACGAACTTTGAAAGGTTATAATCGCTACCTATAACATTTTTGTTTTGTTTCTTTTTTTGCGATTTTTTTCAAAACTAAGCAACAATGAGCAAATCTCTAAAGGACTTTTATCTTAGTTTTTCGATCCCCTATAAGTTCCTGAAGTTTTGCCATTTAAATTCGGGACACCCTGTATATGAAACAATTAATCAGATTTGAAACTTTATTCAATCATTATTATTTAGAGAAGAAATTGAATGTGCCTGAAAAAAGGCACATTCAGGTTATAAAGGAAGTTATTCTCTTTCCCCAGTTTTATTAAATTTGGCACTGACATTGAAAATGTACTATGCTACACTGATTTAAAACAGAATAAAAAGTAACAAGAACAAAAGAACAAATGTTCACAGACAAATTATTTAGTCAGACTACCTATCCATCGATAGTGGTGTGGATGCCAACAGTGTATTCAACATTTGATGAGTTTTGATAACCTCAGTCATTGTTATATTGATTATTGGCCTAACACTACTTCAAATTGGTATTGTTAGTTTAACAACAGGTTTAATTTTGCTCAGGGCCATGCCAATCTTGGTTAACGCGTCATATATGTCCTTTTGATTGGCGTTTTTCTCAATTTCTTTGAGACCTCGATTTCCCAAGCCTTCGGCTAATAAGTGTTCGGTAGGAGGGTGGCGTGTTGAAGCTTTTAATTTAGCAATATATTTGAGTGATAATAAATCTCTTCTTAAAGAGGTTTTTACATAATACAATTAAGAATTTTTATTTATTCAAGTACTAATTTGTTCAAAATGTTTTGGGTTAGCCTGTTTTTTTTTTTTTAACACAAACCAAAGATTTGATCGTTTCCACACACGTGAGCAGGCGATACCCATTTCCCACGTGAGTTATGCCATTGCCCAAGGGAAAAACACGGATTTTCAAAGTCCAAGTGGACATTGTTTGCCCTTGGGATTTGTTTATGGTCATGGCAAAAGCCAAACGAATAGGATATTGAAGCCTTTTAAATTTTATTGAAAATTCTGTCGGTTCCAGGGAAATAGGTGGCAACAGGGCGATATCTCCAATAAACCTTCCAGGCAACATTTTTGCTTCAATAACATTTCCTGTGATCCTTTTAATGACCAAACGTGTACCGTTGCACAATTGAGGTGGATTTAAGTTACGAAGAAGAATGATCGGTGAGCCAATCTTCAACTGGAGATTGTTTGGGTGTATATCCAGGGAATTAAAAAATTCAGATGGGAAATTTACGGCTTCCTTTACATCTAGAACATTGTCAATTGATTTTTGAAGTTTATTTCATCGAAATCAACATTTTTTGCTGCCAAAATAGCACGACTACTTAGCCAATTATAGTCCAAATAATTGTTGAAAATATCAGGAAAGACACTTTATATTTCGTAGACAGTTCATTTTTCGTCTCTACAACAGTTCAGAAATTTTCTGGTAATTTGAATAATTTTGAATTTCGATGCAGCTCCATTTCACCGTTTCCAATATAGAGCAATTGTTTAAAAAATATATCTGCCGATGGATTATTTTGCAGTAGTACTCTCATATTTATGGTGGATAAATCTGAAACTTGAGGTTACCCAAATAACAATTATTCCTGTTCAGTAGAGGTGTAATAATCATTAAATGTAAAATTTAAAAAATGCCGCGATTTGTAATCCTTTCTTAATCAACAATCATTTAAAGATAAGTAAAAAATTGTATTCTGGTGAAATTAACAACGAAATATCATTCCCAGTAATAGACTACTTTAAATTAAAGAAAGGATTAAAATCTTCGCTAACATTTCTTAAATTTTACATTTAAAGATAATTACAACTCTGCTGAACAGGAAGTAACAGCCTCTATTCGATTGGGATTAAATTTTCTCAACTTTAAATTATTGTTGATAAAGGAGGAATTACAAATCTTCACTGACATTTTTTAAATTTTACATTTTAGATCTCGGGATAAAAATGATAAAAAGGTTTGGTAAAATAAAAAATCTGGTGCGTGCGCGCAACACACAACTTTCACTTACCAACTTACTTAGATTAGAAATAGACGTGTTTTGCTAAATATCATTTCCCAAAGTCCGAAACAAGGAAGATGTAAACTTTGTAAGAAAAGTGATAAGAAGTACTCAGTGAAGTGTAGTGTTTGCCAAAATTTTGTATGTGGGAATCACAGAGATATAATATGCAAAAAATGAGGGAACTATTATTCTTTTTCATAAATATAATGTTGTTTTGAAAAAAAAAAAGATATACTTAATTGTTTTTCAATTAATTTCAAAAATTTCCCTTTTATCTCTTAATTTTATTTTAATAAATTTAAATGTTAAATGTATTGTTTTCTCCTTCCGAATATTGAAATTCAAAACGTATTTCTTTTTAAAACATAAAGTTTAAAAAAAAAAAAATAAATCTACACAAAATTATAATTGATTAAAAATATGGGTGAAAATTCACCCATGGTACCATTCACGTAGTAGAACGGTATCGTACCAGTTAAGGGTTAAATAAAGATATGTAAAGATATTCTGGAGTGAAACTTTTGTTATGTTATCCGGATTACTATTATCGGTTTTTAATTTTGTTTCTGCAACTATTGACGCTTTTGCGGATGTTCATCTATCAATAAAAAGTGCAAAATAAAACTTGATATCTCCCAGAAAACAACCTCATTGTATGAAAGCCCACTCATAAAAAAATTGGCAGCCATGAAAATGATTGATATCATCAATGCTACGCGACTAGAATTGAAGCAACAGTGTTTAGCAATTAATTTTCTGAATAATATTTTATTACGAAGGATATAATTCATAGTACTTCGGTAATAAATTTAGTCAAAAATTCATCGAAAGGAATTACGAACTTAATTGACTCAACCTTTTGAATTAAATCAGTAGTGAAGTATCGAGAATAATATCCTTCGTAATAATAAATTAACCATAAAATGAGTCTCATACCCTGTTGCTTCTATCCGAGCGGGGCAGTCTTTTTGATATCGATCAATTTTATGGCTGCCCCTTCTTAGCTGGGACTTCTATCCAATGATGTTGTTTAATCTACTTTTCCAACGATCGATTTAAATAAAGCAATATTAATGGTCCCTACCGGAGTAGTGCATAATATCGCCATAGTTTTCATAAGGATATTCAAGCGATCATAGTTCCAAAATTACTTTTCGATTTACGAGTATTATAGGTCATATTATAGATATGTAAAGATATTCTGGAGTGAAACTTTTGTTATGTTATCCGGATTACTATTATCGGTTTTTAATTTTGTTTCTGCAACTATTGAGACGTATAAATGAAAATCGCTGTTAAGCATCGAATTCTTGATTATAAGAAAGAAATAACTATTATCTAAGTTAAAATGTGGTTTGAAAATGCAATAAATACGTTCTCCAATTCCTTATATGGTGGGTAATTGTATGATTTTGTACTTCACGTTATGATGACGTCCCTAGCTGGTGGCACTTAGGATTTTCTATTTTCTATATAGAGTCTCTATAGTGTGCCTATGTGTTAGTCTCAATCGTTTCCTATGTAATAACTGAAATGTAGCAGAATAAATCGTTACTAAAGAGCCAGATTGTTTTAATTTTTTATGGATTTTGAAGTCTTGATCGATCTTTATTAAATCGAAAGAAATTTAAATATTCTATGAAGGTTGCCAAGAATTTCAAAAGTCAAAACGTCATTAAGTGTTTGCGTTTCCTGAAAGCATGAGTGCGCTTTTCAGTACCTAAATCTAGTGTTGAATGAATGCATTTTATTGAAACAGAAATGATAATGGACTTATAACAGTCCGGGTTGGATGTGTTTATGGGTTTTTCGCATTCGAGGCGGCCATGCACTCGAGTACCGCAATAACTAACGTATATGTTGTGTATTATATTCCCCAATAAATGAAAATTTTCCTAGGAAACATTCTCCCAGTTGTAGTGTAATAATAATTAAATCGTCTTTACAGACATTTAAAAAAGAAATTAAAATTTCAATATTTGCCAATGTTCATCCATCAGTAAAACTAACGGCAAATTAGAGTTGATATTTCTCAGAAAACAACCACAGTGTATGAAAGTCCACGCAGCAAAAATATAGCAGCCATAAAAATGATTACTGTCAAAAAGGCTACTCCGCTAGAATTAAAACTGCAGTGTTTTCTGCAAACTTCTGAATAATTGTTTATTAAGAAGGATATTATTCGTACCACTTCGCTCTCTAGTTTAGTCAACAATTCATCGAAAGGGTTGACGAACATAATTGACTCCACCAAGAAATATTATTGAATTGAACCAGTAGTATTATATCGAGAACAATAATATCCTTCGTAATAATAAATTAACCATAAAATGACTCCCAAAAAGATGTCGCTTCTTATCCTAGCGGCTGCCCCCGTTTTGATAGCGATCAATTTTATGGCTGCCCCTTATTTGCTGCGAGTACTTCTATCTAATGATGTTGTTTTTGGAAATGCAATTTAGTTTAATTGCTACTTTCCATAGATAAATTGAAATAAAGAAATATAAAAAGTCCCTAACGGAGCAGTATATATCATCGCATTAGTTTTCAAAAGAATACTCAAGCGATCATAATTAAAAAATTAGGGTCCAATTTATTATAGACCATATAAACATCTTCATTATATCATCATGTATATTCGAAATACTGTTGTGGACTGTTCAGTGACGTACCTACATCATCTTGGAGTTATGTGTCAGCGGAGCAAACTCGATACCTCCTCTCGGAACACAGATGTATGTAAGTAAATGACAATTACTGACAAAAAATTCAGCAAAGGAAATTATTGTAATTGTGAAAAAAAGTTTTAAGTTTTAAGTGTCGTCCCAATGAAACGTTGGTCTTTTACAAAAAAGTCCATTTCTCATCAAAATAGGCAGGGTGTTGAAACGAGTGTAATGCACTCCCAGCACTTAATTTTCCGCGCGTATTCATAAAATTGAAAAGGTGACTCTTAATATAATTATGATATAAAGGCCCGGGATAGACGAATGTGGTAGAGCGCTACCTGGGTTGACTTTTATTTTGCGACGGACCCACGGAATAAATCTCGTCCTTCCCACCATAGATAGAACAACCAACCAATGAGCAAACTCTCCTGTAGTGTCCGAAGAGGGGTGCCCATTAAAAAAAAAGAAAACGACTACGAAAACTAGAAACCAGTACAAAATACACTTAAATCCGTATAAAAAAAAATCTGGTGCGTGCGCGCAACACACAACTTTCACTTACCAACTTACTTAGATTAGAAATTGACGTGTTTTGCTAATTATCATTTCCCAAAGTCACACATTTTTCTACATTCATATCTTATTTTTGTTAATCGTTAAAGCCGTTTATGAGTAAATAAAAAAACCCGTGAAAATGATACAAAATTTATTAAGTAAAGTCCCCCCTCCCGTAGATCAATTTTGATGAAATTTTTACAATCATATCTCGGGCATATAAATACATCAAATACCAAGTTTGATCAAAATCGTTAAAACCGTTTTTGAGTAAATAAAAAAAACACGTGAAAATGATACAAAATTTATTAAGTAAAGTCCTCCCTCCGGTTAATCAATTTTGATGAAATTTTTACAGTCATATTTCGGGCATATAAATCAATCAAATACTCAGTTTAATCAAAATCGTTAGAGCCGTTTTTGAGAAAATCGAAAAAAACGTAAAAAGTTATTAAATAAAGTACCCCCTCCCTTTGAGCAATTTTGATGAAATTTTTGCTGTCACATTGCGGGCATATATCTACTCTAAATACCCAATTTCAGGTTCCCACGGTTTATAGTTTTTGAGCTAGTCTGTTCACATACACACACACACACACAAACACACACACACAGACCATTTCGCGGAACTTGGTTATTTCGACTCAGGGGGTCCCAAAACGTGTATTTCCGTTGAAAACCGGAAGTCGAAAATTTTCACGATCGCAATACTTCCACTTACTATATATTTTATATATATGTAAGTGAAAGTAATAAAAAAAAACTTCGATTTTTTTTAGAAATTAACTTATTGCTTTCTATAAATTATCTCACGCCACTAAAAAGTATGAAATAAAAAACATTTTATAAAAAAATTAAACCGACTCCGAAAACTAGGAAACAGTAAAAATAAATGCACTAAAAAAAAAATCTGGTGCGTGCGCGCAACACACAACTTTCACTTACTAACTTACTTAGATTAGAAATTGACGTGTTTTGCTAAATATCATTTCCCAAAGTCACACATTTTTCTACATTCATATCTTATTTTTGTTAATCGTTAAAGCCGTTTTTGAGTAAATAAAAAAAACCATTGAAAATGATACAAAATTTATTAAGTAAAGTCCCCCCTCCCGTAGATCAATTTTGATGAAATTTTTACAGTCGTATCTCGGGCATATAAATACATTAAATACCAAGTTTGATCAAAATCGTTAAAACCGTTTTTGAGTAAATAAAAAAAACACGTGAAAATGATACAGAATTTATTAAGTAAAGTCCCCCCTCCGGTTGATCAATTGTGATGAAATTTTTACAGTCACATCTCGGGCATATAAATACATCAAATACCAAGTTTGATCAAAATCGTTAAAACCGTTTTTGAGTAAATAAAAAAAAAACGTGAAAATGATACAAAATTTATTAAGTAAAGTCCCCCCTCCGGTTAATCAATTTTGATGAAATTTTTACAGTCATATTTCGGGCATATAAATCGATCAAATACTCAGTTTAATCAAAATCGTTAGAGCCGTTTTTGAGAAAATCGAAAAAAACGTAAAAATTTATTAAATAAAGTACCCCCTCCCTTTGAGAAATTTTGATGAAATTTTTGCTGTCACATCGCGGGCATATACCTACACTAAATACCCAATTTCAGGTTCCCACGGTTCATAGTTTTTGAGCTAGTCTGTTCACATACACACACACACACACACACACACACACAGACACACACACAGACCATTTCGCGGGACTTGGTTATTTCGACTCAGGGGGTCCCAAAACGTGTATTTCCGTTGAAAACCGGAAGTCGAAAATTTTCACGATCGCAATACTTCCACTTACTATATATTTCATATATAGGTAAGTGAAAGTAAAAATTAAACCGACTTTAAAACCTAGGAACCAGTAAAACTAAATTCACTGAAAAGTATGAAATAATTACCTTCTGGTTTTTATGAATACACAGCAAAATTGAAAATAGTATAAAAATTGGAAAAATGCAATAAGACGAATAATTTTATTTTGATTTGTACAATTACACACTAATTGTCAATAAAAATTATTAAATTAAAATATTAAATACCCTGTTCAATACAGCACAATCTTTTCGGAGGCGGCGCAAAATTTAAAATTTTTAACACTGTACATTATGAAAATCTTCTCATGACGTCATGACGTAACATGTCTTTTCTATTTTGCGCCGCCTCCGAAAAGATTGTGTTGTATTGAACATAATATTTAATATTTTAATTTAATAATTTTTATTAACAATTAGTGTGTAATTGTACAAATCAAAATAAAATTATTCGTCTTATTGCATTTTTCCAATTTTTATACTATTTTCAATTTTGCTGTGTATTCCTAAAAATCAAAAGGTAATTATTTCATACTTTTCAGTGAATTTAGTTTAACTGGTTCCTAGGTTTTGAAGTCGGTTTAATATTTTTTATAACATGTTTTTTATTTCATACTTTTTAGTTGGAGATGATAACAAATGTAGAAAACTGTACGTTGGTTTAAAAAAAAATTTCGAAATCTTTTTACGCTTTCGTCGTACGTTCGTCTTTCCCGGGCCTTTTTATTATAATATATTATTACAATAAGATGTTACAAATAGTCTCATATAGACATATAGTATGCTGTGTATTAGCAACCCAATGTAGTTGGGCAGCATCTCTTTTATAATAAATAAAGTGTTTCTATCTATATATAAACACTCGCCTTTTCAATTTTATGAATACACACAGAAAGTGGGAAAGCGTTGCGTGTATTATACAACTTTCAACATACTACGTTTTATGATTAAAAATGGATTTTATTTTTTTAAAGATCAATGTTCCATTGAGAGGGGAATACATAAAATGTTTTTCCACAATGACAATATTTTTCCTTTGCTAAATATGGTCGTCAGTACTTTCATTATCGTCATTTAAATACATTATCAGTGTTCCGAGATATGTTGAGTTAAATATTCATAAATACATAAATCCGGCCATTCCAAGACGAAGTCACTGAACAGTCGAGATTTTGGCCGGTTTTGAACAAGATATCGTTAATGGATAATCGATGAGGATGCTAATATGACCTATAATACTCGTAAATCGAAAAGTAATTTTGGAACTATGATCGCTTGAATATCCTTATGAAAACTATGGCGATATTATGCACTACTCCGGTAGGGACCATTAATATTGCTTTATTTAAATCGATCGTTGGAAAAGTAGATTAAACAACATCATTGGATAGAAGTCCCAGCTAAGAAGGGGCAGCCATAAAATTGATCGATATCAAAAAGACTGCCCCGCTCGGATAGAAGCAACAGGGTATGAGACTCATTTTATGGTTAATTTATTATTACGAAGGATATTATTCTCGATACTACACTACTGATTTAATTCAAAAGATTGAGTCAATTAAGTTCGTAATTCCTTTCGATGAATTTTTGACTAAATTTATTACCGAAGTACTATGAATTATATCCTTCGTAATAAAATATTATTCAGAAAATTAATTGCTAAACACTGTTGCTTCAATTCTAGTCGCGTAGCATTGATGATATCAATCATTTTCATGGCTGCCAAATTTTTTATGAGGGGGCTTTCATACAATGAGATTGTTTTCTGGGAGATATCAAGTTTTATTTTGCACTTTTTATTGATGGATGAACATCCGCAAAAGCGTCAATAGTTGCAGAAACAAAATTAAAAACCGATAATAGTAATTCAGATAGCATAACAGAAGTGTCACCCATGAAGATTCGGCAAAAGATCTACGACGAGATATCCAACAGTGACCGAGTGTATCCGGAAGAAGACAGAGGTATATTGTTAAGTCAACTGAAAATGAGTTTTTCCAGGAATTGATGTATTGCTTTTTAATGTGCATAGCGAATGGCTACGATTTTAAATTTAAACGAACCTTCGGAAACTTGAAAAAGTCTTAAATTCTGCATTAAAACGGTTATCAATACTCAGTCTTTCTTGGAGTTCCACGAATTTTGTGGTCTTATGATAATGGTGTCCAATCGTCGATTAGATCTAAATTAAGAAGGTTTACTGTTATCGGTGAATATATATATCTATCTAATATTTATGATAATATAGCTCCAGAAAACGACAACGATATTATATGTCTTTATTTAAATCTATTGTTGAAAAATTAGTTAAGTTTATGCACAGGTTTGTTCCAACAAGCACTTGAAAAACATCGATAACTAACAGACTGCTTATGTTCTCCCCCCACTCTTTTGATTCTGAATTTGATTGGATGGTTTTCCCATTTGATTCATCCAGTAGTAAAACAATATTGAGATTTGTTAGTTATCAATTAGTTTTTATAGCTTGTTGGAGCATTCCTTATGTTACATATGCCATCTGTTTTTCCAATAAGTAAACATTTTGAGCGATAATTAAGTAATTATTTTCAGGTTATTATTATTTTCCCGATAACTTCTTAAATAAATTATGAACCCGAAAAAGGTTTCAATGGGACCGACCACCTTGGGAAAATAATCTACAAGATGCAAAAGGTTTCGTTCCAATTGGTCCACCCATCTCTGAGTAATCGGTGAACATACATAGAAAAAAAAAAAAAAAAAGCACAAAAAAAAAGTCACTTTAGTATCGATTAGAGTAACCTCCTCTTTCGTTCGAAGTCGGTTAAAAAGTATGAAATAATTACCTTCTGATTTTTATGAATACACGGCAAAATCGAAAATGGCATAAAAAGCGGGAAAATGCAATATAACGAAAAAAATTATATCGATTTGTACGATTACACACTAACACTTAACACACACTGCCATACACCAATCATCGAGGAAATTCACAAACAATTAAGAAACCTGCAAACTGATGGAAATAATTGGATTTCATTTACTTGGATAAAAGGGCACTCAGGTATACCTGAGAAACAAGGCTGCAAAATCTGCTTCAAAAGACACTTCCCTGCCTATATCATACACAAAGATATCAAAACAACACTTAATACACATGCTACACCAACAAGCAGTACAACGATGGCAAATACGTTGGGACTCTACACACAAAGCTCGACATTTATATTCATTCATCCCACACTTACAGACCTACCTCAATAAAGCTAACACATGGACAGACTTCTACACAACACAGGGAGTCACAGGGCACGCGGCAGTGAACAGCTACCTTCACAGGTTTAAAATAAGGGACTCGCCATTGTGACCCTGTGACTTCACACAAGAACAAACTATACACCACATAATACATGAGTGCAGATTACTGACAGACTACAGATATTCGTTAATAAATAAAACTAAACAGAAACTGGGACAATGGCCGGTGGATAGTCCTGTGTTAATTGATAAAATGTTTTTAGACCTTAAATTATTCTTTAAAGATGCCCTAAAAAAATAAAAGATATCAACGAAATTTATTTTTGATTCAAGACTGTTGGCAAACATTTTGTTAATTGATTGTTGCTGAATGCTGTTTCAATTATAATTTCTTTTATGTTCTATGCTTTAAGAGAACCATTTAGGTAACTCTTATTTTTTGTTTTATATTAGTTTGTTTTAAATCTAATGTACTTTAAAAATGTATTAAAAAGGAAAATCATTATCAATGTTAGTAATAAATAGTGTCGTTGTTGATGCTGCGGAGGTATTACTCCGTGCTGGGATCCTGCCCTGCCTGTAGCGCTGCTGGACCATCGGACGACCTCTTTCATAATGCAGTTATGACATTGGTCATTACCGGGGCGCTGGCACCTGCTGCAAGTTCGGTACGGTGGGGTACGGGTACGGTGCTGGAGGTGGGCCTCTGCGGTACCACCGGCGAGATATCAATCATGTACATTGTATACTGTATAGTATGGTATGTACAGAATAACAAATAAACTCCCTTCTAGCAGGGTTACTGTTGGAAGGAAAAAAAAACAAAAAAAAAAACACTAACACTTAATAAAAAGTATTAAGTTGAAATATTAAATACCGTGTGCAATACATCACAATTTTTTTGGAGGCGGCGCAAAATTTAACATTGTTAACACTAAATATTATGAAAAATTTATGGATTTTATATTTTGCGTCGCCTCCGAAAAAAATTTTGATATATCAAACATGGTATTTAATATTTCAACTTAATACTTTTTATTAAGAGTTAGTGTTTAATCGTACAAATCAAAATAATTTTTTCGTTTTATTGCATTTTCCGGCTTTTTATACCATTTTGGATTTTGCCGTGTATTCATAAAAATCAGAAGATAATTATTTCATACTTTTTAGTGCGTTTATTTGTACTGTTTCCTAGTTTTCGAAGTCGGTTTAATTTTTTTTATAAAATGTTTTTTATTAATCATTAAAAATTAATTTTTTTATTATTATTTAAAATTGTGAAATATTATTATGTATGCATTTAATTCCGAAACGTTAAAATACGACTGAAAAAATTTCTAATAATTTATTAGAAATTTTTTCAAAGATTTATTAGTAATAAATCTTTTAATCAAACCATTTTTCATACCACTAATGCAAAATAAATATTGGAGGTGTGAAATTTTCAAGGAACTGATGACGTAGCCGAAGGAAACTTTGTAAGGGAGTAACGAAACAAAGCTCAGTATGGGCCAGGCTATCTTGATGGTTGGTTGTTAATTTGTACAAGTTACTTTATGTTTTTAGCGTACTCTTCGTAAGGAAACACTCGCCCAAATGGACTTCTCTTCCTTTTACATGTTTTCATTTCTTTAACCAATTTTTAATTGTAAACGAATTTTTTTTATTAATTTGGTTTACTGGCTGAATTTATTATTGGATCGCATTCTAATAGCACAAAAGTAAGTATTATTTTTTATCAAGTGAAACATTTTTTGTGACTATAACTTATTACAATTTAAAATATTAAATTCTATAATTATATAAATATATATGTATATAATATATATTTATCTGGAATATACCTTCTTGTTTGTTTTGTTTTTATTACTTAATTTCACTTCAGATTGTTAACCAATTTTCTTCTATGATCATTTCATAATGTACAATTAACTCCTATGATTTTTCCCAAAACGTAAGAATATTCCTATTTTATTTATGACAGATTTTCCTTTTTATACGCTACTTTGAAAGGATAATATCTTTATAAATATGTATTTTTTCTGAAATGTCTTAATTTAAATAATATATTTAAACAATATATAATACTTATATATTGAAGTTACTATGACTGAATTAGTATTACTTCTGAAGAGCAGAGATGGGCCGATTCGTATTCGTAAATTCGAATCCGAATTTGATTCACAGCACCTTAACGTGTCAATCCGAATACGAATACATTCGTATTCACAAGTGTGAATTCGAATAGATTCATATTCACACCTATGAATCCGAATCCGAATATATTCGGATTCACACCTATGAATCCAGATCTTTTCGGATTCACATCTATGAATACGAATCCATTTGGATTCACACTTGGATTCACTGAAAAATTCAATTCAAAATGCCAATGTAAATAAATATCTGTCTGTCTGGACCTCGCTACAGGTTGGGTTCTGGGTATTAGTGAATTTCTGAAGAAAAATTACGGTATTGCAATGGGTCCAAAAATTGTAGAAGTGGAATTTAAAAAAAAAAAAAAAAATGTATACCGAAATCCGTTCCAGAACAATCCGAAGCAAACCCCAAAGTTTAACATTTTTTCATATATACGAGTATATATATATTTATATGAAAGCTAATGGAACATGTTTTTGCATCCCGCAATCTATTAAAGCATTTTACCATATAGACTTAATTGTTTTTTATTTCATTGCACAGAAGATGTTGTTGGGAAGACTATAAATACTGACGTAAACTACTTTCTTGCTTACGTCCGGCAGCGGTTTTTGTACCTATGTAACATAACCCTTTGCATTCGAGGTCTCGGAGCGGAGCCATTTAAAATTTGTCTTCAAACTCGATGGCTCCGCTACGGAGACAATGCAAATAATTTTCCGTTTTTAACATATAAGGACATAAAAAGTCGTTAAAACTATTTATAGGATATTTCGCTTTTGGTGATAAATGACGGTCATGGCTTGCGGTGTTTTTCATTATTTTTTAAGTACGTTAATCTTTTAACATTGGCTATATTTTGTGACTTTAATTCATCATTTATTTTCTTAATTGTACAATAATTTAGTTCGGGGCAACAAATAATCCCTTTACTTTTATTTAGTTTCCCATGTGCTTCTACTTTAACCGGAAAGTTATTGAGTAGACTTTCACATTTTAGGAGCTTATCTGATAAAGCTTTAACTAAAAGGGTCCCATCAAAGGGATTTCCATCGTTATCCGCCCCGGTCCTCTTAATTAAAAATTTTACACATTTTTTAGGTCTATTTTCGGTATTCGCAAAAAAAATCCCTTTAAATTTTGATTTAAAAAAAAATATAAAATTTAAAAAAATTATTTTTTTTTTTGTAACTATGTGTTCTTGTAGTTTCAAAAATACATATAACCTAAATTTCATTACAATTCCTTACTTGGTTCTACAATTTTACTGTATAATGATACGTTTTCGCGAATAAGTTGCGTCGAGTTGCCGGTAGGCAACGTCCGAAACGGTGCTGAGTTCAAAGGGTTAATATAGGAATATGTTTGTAACTCACCGTCCGTTATTGTCAATAAGTGAACGAATCTTATCCAATGAAACAGGTAACTATTAAATTATTCAGGCTTCATCATGAGTTGTTATATAAATAAACTAGCTATATATACCGGTATAAATAAACTACCTATATATTCTCCGGTTTCACCCGGAGAATTTCATTTTTTAAATCTATAGAATCTATAAAGTGAGACTTTTATCGAATCAAACGGTCGATTTCGTAAAAACCAATGTAAAGCGAGATTAAAATGATTTTTATAACAATAAAGAATATACCCAGAGATGGGCTTAAGTTATACAAATTTAATATGGACAGGTGTTCGCACCTGGTATCAAAGGACCAATGAGCGAAATTAGGAGAATTTAGGACAAACGGTAAGAATTTCTATAAAGAACAAACAAACAAACAGAATTTCATCTTTATTTATAGAGATATGTAACCACAAGATAAATACTGAATTAATTGAGAGCTTTCCATCGAATAGAAAACGATTTTCGTGCAATGAAAATTGAAAACTGATGAAGTTATTATATTTATCTTAGCAACTGGTTGGTTGTAAGTGAAAATGATCAGAACACTTTTCGTAATGGTTTCGTGTGCCTTTTTCGGTTCTTTAAGATTGAGTCTTTCGACAAAAATCAAGAATCACATAAGAAAGGATGAGTTCGAAGACGAGTTTTTTTGGAGCACAAAAAAGTGTCAATATTTTAGTTTTTTCGTTTAAAAACGCCACAAATCATTAAAAATCACCAATAAAATTACGGGTAAATTTTTCAGTCATCCCAAATCCGGTCAATAGGCCATGCTGCATGAGTGGAACCTTTTTAGGGTTTTGTTGGTTTACTAAACCAGAAAACCTTATGGAGAAGCTTGTGTGTCTCTGCGACAGAAATTATGGCGAAACTATTCAACTTAGAAACTTGATATTTGACACACATGTACAATTCAACCACCCGAAATCACAATAAAAATATTGGCAACTCAAAATAATTAATTACCTTAAGGTTATTAATTAATTAATGTGTAGTTGAAAAATAAAGTATTCTAAATCCTCCCGTGTGAGGTATCAATCGATAGATATCGACCAACTGGGTGAAGGTATAAACCTCTTTTAAACATTTCCTCGTAAATTAAGGGTTCCTTAAACAAAATTCAAAGGACTAGTAAATTAAGGGTTCCTTAAACAAAATTCAAAGGACTATAGCCAACGAAACTCTTCAAGGCGGATTCACACTACCGCTCCGCTCCCGGTCCGCTCTCGGTATGGCAAAATATGCTAAAGAGAAATGGAAAGGGAATATTCCACTACCGGTACCGCTCCGGTCTCGCTCCGCTACCGGTCCGTTCTCGCTCTATCCCATTCACACTATCGCTCCGCTCCCGATCCGGTTTCACTGGCAAAATATTCTAAAGAGGAATAGAAAGGGGGTAATCACAATATTTGTACAAGTCCGGTCTCGCTCCAGTCTCGCTCCGCTCCCGGTCCGCTCTCGCTCTACCCCATTCACACTATCGCTCCGCTCCCGCTCCACTCCCGGTCCGCTCTCCTAAAGTCTTAACATATTCACATTATATAATTTTACAGCGTTCACGATTGAAGCCATTAATAATCGAAGCCGTCTGTATTTGGATTTTAATTAATAATTAACTTTCAGTTATTAAAGTATTTACTTATTCATCAATTTGATGGCCAAAAAAAGTTCAACTTTTCGTTTGTAGAAATAGCTGTTAAGTGTACTTTTCTTGATGAAGATGACATCATAATCAAAACATATAATGAGAAGAATATATTGCAACACTATGATAATTATTAATAATAATTATAAATTAATTTAATTAATGGTGAAGAAATAATTTAAATTTTTTTCGACTGTATTCGAATACGCATGAAATGATTTTTAAAAAATAACCAAAAAGAAAATAAAACACGAAATCTTGTTTTGAAGCAGTTTTTCACGAGAAAAATTCATTTTATGTTTGAGATATATTTTGCAATGAATTAATGTAAAAAACGGTCACCAATTTATTTATTTATTGACTACATAATCATTGCTATTATAAAATAACGTTCAATTTGAAACAAATATAAATGCAGTATATGTCAGATCATTAACAAAAAAATATATTAAAGCAAAAAATAATTAAAATATGAATCAGGAAAAGAAGAGAACACAATCGGTAAATTGCAGCATTTACCGATTTCAAGCGTTTTCGACAATTATTAATTAACAATTAATAATTAATAATTATCATAGTGTTGCAATACATTCTTCTTATTATATGTTTTGATTATGTTATCTTCTTCATCAAGAAAAGTACACTTAACAGCTATTTCTACAAACGAAAAGCTGAACTTTTTTTGGCCATCAAATTGATGAATAAATAAATACATTAATAACTGATAGTTAATTATTAATTAAAATCCAAATACAGACGGCTTCGATTATTAATGCCTTCAATGGCTTCAACCGTTCAAAAGTGAACGGTGTAAAATTATATAATGTGAATATGATAAGAAATTAGGAGAGCGGACTGGGAGTGGAGCGGGAGCGGAGCGATAGTGTGAGTGTGGTAGAGCGAGAGCGGAACGGGAGCGAAACCGATTGTGTGAATAGGCCCTTATATTACAATTGCTACGCAAGCCAGTTTACTACGCTTTTGGTTTATTATTTTCATTAGTGAACCATTGTGATCTTCCGAAAAAAAAAAAATTTACCCCCCCCCCCTCAAAATTTGACATTTTACATTTCAAGATGCGTAGAATCCGTAAAATCGAGTAAAAAAAAGTCCGTTCGTTTTATAACATTTATTTAGATTGGCATTTGAATTTTTCAGTGAATCCAAAAGGATTTTGAAAAATTCCACTTCTACAATTTTTGGACCCATTGCAATACCTTCATTTTTCTTCAGAAATTCGCTAATACCCAGAACCCAACCTGTAGCGAGGTTCAGACTGGCAGATATTTATTTATATTGGTATTTCGAATTGAATTTTTCAGAGAATCCAAATGGATTTGGATTCATAGGTGTGAATCCGAATATATTCGAATTCGGATTCATAGATGTGAATCCAAATTTCGTATTCGGATTCACACTTGCAAATATGAATCTATTCGAATTCACACTTGTGAATACGAATGCATTCGTATTCGGATTGACACGTTAAGGTGCTGTGAATCAAATTCGGATTCGAATTTACGAATACGAATCTGCCCATCTCTGCTGAAGAGTTACAGGCAGGTCATATAAACTAAACCATATCATCTTTGTAGGATATATATTTTTTAATTATTTTACTCACCATTTTGTTTTAATGAATTTTCGAGTCTTTTCAGAATACTTTTATTGATCGATAGCATATTAATTTTTTTTTATTTATCATATTACCACTATGTTATTGCAGAATTTACCTGTTGAAAGTTCCTGGATGAAGAAGTGGTTTCCGGTTTTAGATAAATTGTTATAATGAAGACATTTCTTTTTTCATTAAATTTTATCATTACTTTTTATATTTTATTTTACACCTATATGACATGAACTTTAAACTGCACCTTGTGCAAAAGACAAATAAAACAACAATTTACAAATTAAACTGCAGCTATAGAGTTACTGCTGACTATGAAATACAATTATATACATATTTGGTTCCAAAGTAATACGTTCTTCTCGGGGAACCGAGTTAAATGCAGCTTTCAGATCCAAGAAAGCTAAATATATATATTTCCCCCTGTCCCATGTTTATTCTATTATTGTTTTGAGGGGAAAAAATGACCCTGAGTTTGACCTGGTCGGATTGCTGCCTGTTCCTCTTCTAGGTTCTCCTCAACCAATCCTCTCAATCTTCTCTCAAGAATACGGGAATAAAGACCACTGTGGAAAGACAAATTGGTCTGTAATTGTCACGAAGAATTGGGCTTTCTTATGTATAGGCACGATAACATTGTCCTCCCACTATTTGGGTATTCTTTTTTTCCATCCAAATTATATTGAATAGACTTTGCAGAGCTTTTATCATATCCTCCCCACCGCATTTAATAAGCTCTGGTGTTATTTCATCGATACCAGCTGCTTTACCCAACTTTATCCCTGAAACAGTTTCCAAAGGGTGTCATCCATGTCTTCCGGCTGAATATCTGTCGCTCTAGTCCTCAGATCCACCCCTCCTTTTATCTTTCGCACTGAACTTTTCCTGATAGTGAACTCGCCACGTTCCAAGGATTTCTTCCTCTATTGTGATAAGTTTCCTTGCCTATCCTTGATGCTGCGCACTTGTTTCCCCTTTTTACCTCTGAGCGACTTTACGGAGTTCCAGAACCGTCTTATGTTTTCTTGGCGACTTTCCTCCAGCTTCTTCCCTAGTTCTTCCCATGCTTGCTTTTTGGAGGCTTGGACGATTCTCTTGAATACGTTCCTTTTTATAACATAATTCTGCCTTTGCTTTAATGTAATTCAACCTTCAAGCTTCCTTCTTTAATTTAACCTTATCATGTAATTCAACCTTCAAGCTTCCTTCTTTTCCTTAATTCCCTTCTGGACCCAAAAATTATTCTTTTAATTTAAATATATTTGTTAAACTTTAAACAAGCCGTTTGCATTTGCTTCTGAAATGGTTTCTTTCTTTGCCTATCGTAAAAAACCAAAAACCAGCAAGTTGTTTGTAGACAACCTACAATACTTACAAAGAGCAAATCAATAAAGTTTATTGAATGAAAAATGGTAATCTTAGAAGCCCATGAACAATGGACTTCAACAAATGGCTTCAGTTTTTCACCACTACATCAACTTGTGTCCATTTTTGCATGAAAAGAAAATGTTTTGAAAACCCCAAATTTTTACTCAAGGGAAAAGCGCTACTATTCTTCGAATATGTATAGATAGACGGCTGAGATGGACATTTCAGTTAAGAAAACCGAGAACAGATTGCCTAAGACTTTTGAACATTTTTAAAGCCTTTTCTGGAATGACCTGGAACAGAAAAACATTATTCACACTGTATTACGGATTACGGAAATCAATACATATAACTCGACTTCTGAAAGAACCCTCATCAATGATTTTCAATGAGTTCTCAAGTATGATGAGTCATCATACTTGATAATGTTTTGTCTATGTGTCTTTGGGAAATGCAAGATAGAGATATTGTGCTGGTTTTGGTACCCCCACATTGTAGTATATCTGTTAATGACCGACCGAAGTTTCGGTTTCGGTTTCAGCCAGTTTCGGCCGAAAAACCTGGTTTCGGCCAAAGATTGGCCGAATCTTCGGCCAGGCCGAAACTAGCTCCTGTGTCTGATTACTCCAAGAAGGAAGTAGGACTACACGATTTCAGCTTGTAAGCTCGATCTCTTTCATGACATGTAACACTCTTGAATTTAATAGTGGGAAGTATCTGTTATTTTAGTTAATTACACTTGTATTTCGGTAGAACACAAATTTATTTATGTATTGTTTTTCTCATTCTTTTGGTATCTTTACTTGATCGAAAACTTTAAGTTAGGTTTGGAGACAAAAATTTGAGATTGACCAACAGAAATGTCCTCGAAAATCACATCAAGTCTTAATATGTAATGAAAGCGTGCTCTTCATACAGAATTCTTTACGTTAAGTGTAAAGAATACTATTTATTCTTTACCTTGAGCGTTGAGAACCTTTTTGTGCTTTTAATCATCTCCTCATTAATAATGAAATTAGTTTTCTAAAAAAAAAAAAGAAAAAATTAACATATATAAGAATATATAAGTAAACAAGTTTTTAGGAAGAGACTATTTAATTATAGATATAGAATGCAAGGCCTCAAAGTCTCGTATTATTTCAATAATGCACTTAATCATGCAGGTTACATGCCAAATTTTCGCCTATTCAGGCATCTTCAGGGCTACTACAGTTTCGCAAGCAAGCTAGAAACAGACTGAGTCAGTTATTATTGAAATAATACGAGACTTTGAGGCCTTGCATTCTATAAATATATAAGTATATTCTAAACACTTAAACTCAAATTATTCGACATGTCCACAGATTTAATTCAAAATTGAAAAAAAATATTTTAGTCTGTAACCTTGTCATTAGAAGTAGCATCAAGTGGTGGTAATAGGTTTTTCGTCTTTGTTCTTGTATGTAATGGGAATCAGATGCAAAACCAATTTTTCAATCTTGGTAGTCCTCTTTCTCCCAACGGTTCACCAATAACATCCCAAAAATTTGTCTCAATTTTTACCATGAAGAAGCACGTTTTCGACCAAAAGCTATCCTATAAATTTTTAAACTAGATTAAATCCACTAACATTTTAGACCAAAACTGACTCAGTAGATTAAATAGCTTCTAACATACAGCTTTACGGATTCAATAGGCAGTCATTTTGTATTCTATCGGCTTTGTTATAGAAAGGTTTACTAAATTATTTATTATTTATAGATAATAATATAAAGTTTTATTAATATCAGCCTGTTATTTCAGGATTATTTCAACTTTTAGGGCTGTACTAGTTAAGGGGGTACGGTCTAACATCCCATGGGGACCAGCCGTACTAGGAGGGAGTGGGCCGGAATTCGATCCTATAACTTAACTAATACACTTGTTTCACCACTCTTGTATACCAGCTCACTTATTAAATGCACAATTGAATTAAATTAGTGTTGTTTTATAAGCTTTCATTGATATTATTGCTAAGCTAGACATATTACACACTTATATGTATTACATATAGACAACCTTCAAGCTTCCTTCTTTAATTTAACCTTATCATGTAATTCAACCTTCAAGCTTCCTTCTTTTCCTTAATTGCCTTCTGGACCTAAAAATTATTCTTTTAATTTAAATATATTCGTTAAACTTTAAACAAGCCGTTTGCATTTGCTTCTGAAATGGTTTCTTTCTTTTTCTTTCCGCCCAGGACCCCACGCCACTTTCCATTGTAATGTAAATTGGACAATGAAATTCCCAAGAAAAAAAAATAATAGTCTTTGGGAAATGCAAGAAGGAGGAATTTAGCTAGTTCGGATGCTCCCACATTGTAGTTTATCTGGTAATGAAGCTGTACACAGGGCTGTTAACCTGGCCATAAATAAGGCACATGAGAGTTTTCCAAGTTAAAATTGGAGAACTATCGTGTAACTTCACCCAAGAAAACGTAATACCCCAAGGAATCGTTCTCAGTGCTACCATTTCCTTAATAGCAACTAATGATATCGTAAAAAACCAAAAACCAGAAAGTTGTTTGTAGACAACCTACAATACTTACAAAGAGTGTGACGGAAATTTTTGTTTTATTTTAATGTTATGGAATAGATATCATATCTAGTTTATCGATATCAATTTTTTTTTTAACGGATGGGAAACAGTAATATGTATATATATATATATATATATTTTTTTTTTGTTTAAAAGAAAATAGATAGTATAAATTATAACGTAAGGCGGTTTAAATTTATGTAGTTAATACAATTTGTCCAATTGGGCGTTTTACTTTCACTTACCTACCATATATATGAAATATATAGTAAGTGGAAGTATTGCGATCGTGAAAAATTTCGACTTCCGGTTTTCAACGGAAAGACACGTTTTGGGACCCCCTGAGTCGAAATGACCAAGTCCCGCGAAATGGTCTGTGTGTGTGTGTGTGTGTGTGTGTGTGTGAACAGACTAGCTCAAAAACTATAAACCGTGGGAACCTGAAATTGGGTATTTAGTGTATATATATGCCCGCGATGTGACAGCAAAAATTTCATCAAAATTGCTCAAAGGGAGGGGGTACTTTATTTAATAACTTTTTTCGTTTTTATCGATTTTCTCAAAAACGGCTCTAACGATTTTGATTAAACTGAGTATTTGATCTATTTATATGCCCGAGATAGGACTGTAAAAATTTCATCAAAATTGATTAACCGGAGGGGGGACTTTACTTAATAAATTTTGTACCAATTTCACATGTACATATTTTTTATTTATTCAAAAACGGCTTTAACGATTTTGAAGAGACGGGGTATTTGATGTGTATATAACAAATATGTAAAAGCCAAAATTTCATCAAAATTGGTCCAACTGAGGGGGCAATTTATTTCATGACCTTTTTTCCAATTTTTACCTTTTTTTCGATTATCTCAAAAACGGCTTTAACGAGTTTTATCAAATTCGTCATGTTTAATGAAAATTAGGTTTTCTTTAATATCAGGAAAGCTTTATCATTATTAAAATGTTCTGAGGGGGCTTTTTTTGGGGGGGGGGGCTTTTTTGTTTGGTTGTTTCTTTCTTATAAAGTACCTTTGTTTTTGTTTACATGGAGAAATTAACTATCTCTCGTTACGCCTAAAAATAAGAAATGGCTAAATATGAGATATGATAAAAATAAAGAAAACATAAAGAGGAGAAAAAAAGAAAAATATTTAGTCAACTCATAAAACTCGTTTATCCCACGCTTGCGGAGTAAGCCTTTAATGACAGACCATTGTTCATAATTAAAGCCGTTCTGTTCATTTAAGAAGTGGCAATTAACAAAACGCATTAATTTCTAATCTAAGTAAGTTGGTAAGTGAAAGTTGTGTGTTGCGTGCACGCACCAGATTTTTTTTGTATGTATTTAGTTTTATTTTAAATCAGTATTCTTTTTTTTTTTTTAGCTATTAGTTGGTAAGCAAATTAATGTAATTTAATAATAAACTAAATTTAATTAGATGTATCCTCAGTAGTATTTTAAACGTAGAATAAGTTTATTTTGACGAGCAGCAGTGAACAACAGAGGATCAAGATAGACGTCAGATAAACAGGGGCAGAGTGTACGGGATCGGAGCCCGAGCTGGTGGTGCCGTAAATTTGTTTCGGATTCTTTTTTTTTTTTTTGTGCCGAAAGACGTACGGGAGAATTGAGAGATTCTACCGTCTAGCGAAAAACACGGACGGAGTCGGCCAAGAAAATCCATCACTGGACTGCAATTAGCAACTGATCGAAATGCCGAGGAGCATTGTCGAGAGACTCCGGTGCCATTAATTTTATAAATTATTCCAGTCAGCAGGCTCCGAAAGATAAATCCTTCCAGCTGAATTTTTCTTGTTTTTTTTTTTTTAGTTTAATAAACCTTTAAAGTTGTGACTATTATGATTAAATTAGAATAAAATGTTTGATTTAAACTTCATGAGATGCAGGCCTGCTTAGGTTCATTTATTTTCTTAATTGTAAAAATATATCTTATTCTTTTCTCTAGTAAAATTCCGAGTCGGAAGAAATGTATATGGGTCATTTTCGCAGAAAGGGCGAATCTGAACTTGGAATTCTTGAAATTGAAAATGTCGAATTAACGTCTGGAAAATATTTAGGGGTGCTCTTTACATAGCACTGGATGAACTCCAATGCAAGGTTATACAAGAGCAGGGTGCATTTATTATTCATAAAAAAAAAAAAAAAATCGGAAGACGAGAAAAGAAATGTGCTGAGGTTTCGTTTAAATATATTTTTTCTTGAGTTTTTTTTTATTTATTTTATTTTTAAATAATTTATCTTTTGAAGAGAAAAGATTTGGCTCCGCCGCGAGTCGAACCCGGGTCTCTCGCGTGACATGCGCGGATGATAACCACTGCACCACAGACGGACATGTCACGGGCGAGACCCGGGTTCGACTCCCGGCAGAGCCAAATCTTTTTTCTTCAAAAAATAAATTATTTAAAAATAATTTAAAACAGGTGGTCATCCACAAATTAAAATTAGATTAATAAAAAAATTATTTATTTTCTTTATTTTTTTCTATTATTTTTTTTTTTTGCTGAAAAAAAATCCTAGGCCATCTATCAGCCATTAAACAAATTTTTATGAACATCCAGTTTTTTTCTCATTTACTACTTGGATAAAGATGCTTTTGAAATAAATTATAGACCATCGGAAACGTCTCAACGACATCTATATGTATAAAGCAACGAGAAAATATAGATGCAATTAGTTTTCGGGTAGAGACAGGCGGGACAATAACTGCTGATGTTTATGATCATCCAGTTTTTTCTCGTTTACTACTTAGATACTGCTGCTTTTCGACAAAACGATAGACCGTTGGAAACGCGCTAACGAGTACTTTAAGTAATAAGCAGCGAAAAAGTTTAGATACAATTACTTTCCAATTCCGGAGAGGCGGGCTAATGACATCAGAATTCGACAGCCTTTCTAATTTTTTCTCGTTTACTACTTAAATAAAGCAGATTTTTGACAAAATGATAGACCGTTCGAAACGTTTCAATAAGCTTTATAAGTAGAAAGCAACGAAAACATTTAGATACAATTAATCTCCGAGCACACTCGAGCGGGACAAAAACACCCGATATTGTATTATATGACCATCCATTTATTTCTGTTCAATACTTAAATACAGCCATTTTTTTAAACAACAATAGACCGTCAGAAACGTATCAACTTGCTCTAAAAGATGAAAGCAATGAAAAAAAATTCGATCCAATTACCTTCTAAGTAGCTACGAGCGGGACAATGACACGGGTTGTATGCCGCTCCCGCCGTAGCACCTACGTTGTTATCCTGACGGTTCCACAGGGACTGAAAACATTTGGCGGCAAAAAGAGTTGTTACCCGAGATGTAATCCTACTTTTAGCCAGAAGCCGCAGTCACCTGTAAAGGTTAAAACTGACAAAACACGAAAATACTACGTAAGCGGCGAAAAACCCAAACACCGGGGACAAGTCTTTTACCTCCTCTGTGTTCTATTCAATCATTTTTAAAAATATCGCATACCTCACATTCTAATCTTGAGATGTTTCGAACAGGACCACAGTTATAAAAAATTCAAAAAGCATCAATGGTCAATTCGTAGACGAACATAAAGTTTGGAAACTGGAGTTGTGACATGACGAGGGAAGGAGATTTCCACTGGTAATATCAAAATTCAACCTTTAATTTTTAATGTTATATGAGTAAAACCCTACGTAGTGGACAGGGCAAGTCACAGATCCTAATTAGAGGTTGTTTTAATGAACGAAAATGGTGAGAGGGCTTCAGAATCCATCGGGGACAGCGATTTGCCCTTTCTGGGAAAATGACCCATATATAGTTCTTTTTTTTTTCTCTTTTTTTTTTTGTTGTACTGTAGAGTTAATAATTTAGTTTCATTAAATAAGTATTAATGAGCCCCAGATCATTTATAGCTAATGTGAATAGAGTTGGGCTAAGGACACACCCCTGGGGGACACCATTCATCTGTTTATGACACCGAGATAGATCGCAACCGATTCGAACCTTAAAGTGTCGATTTGTAAGAAACTCTTTTATAAACCGGAACACTTTTCCACTTATTCCCACAGATTTTAGTTTTTGGAGGATAACTGCATGATTTATACTGTCGAACGCCTTTACGATATCAAAGAATACGGCAACCGCTTGTTGGCCGTTGACAAACGCGCATTGGATTTCAGCCTCCAATGTAACCAAATGGTCTATTGTGGAGCGTCCTTTACGGAAACCCGATTGGAAGGGTTGGAGTAAACAGTTCTGTTCTATTACCCACATCAATCTCTTGTTGACCATCCTTTCTACGATTTTACAAAGACAGCTCGTTAGAAAAATAGGACGGTAACTATTAGGTAATCGTTTATCTTTTCCACTTTTGAGTATTGGGATTACGAACGAATCTCGCCAAGTATTCGGTAAATTCCCCATAGACCATAAATAATTATAATAGCCAAGGAGCCAGTTTAAAGAGTCACGTGGAAGGTTTTTAATCATCTTATAGTGAATATTATCCGGACCTGGTGAGGACCCTTTTACGGTATTTAAAACATTTTTAAGTTCCCACATCGTGAAAGGAAGATTATAATTAACAGTGTTTTCATTGGCATCACGACATTCCCTTTCATCACAATTAGCTTCGAAATTATTTTCACCAGGGTTATAAAGTCTAGAGAAGAATTGTGCAAATTCGTTTGATACTGCTAGTGAATCATCGGTTAGTTGACCATTAACTAGTATGGTATATCGGGGAAAAGAGGGATTTTTTGTTATTTTGCGAATTTTATTCCATACGTCAGATAAAGTAATTGAGAAGTTTATGGAACTTAAGAAATTCTTCCTCGATATCTGTTTGCACTGGTTAAATGTTCTCCTACATATGGCACGATGTTTTTTATATTCTACAAAATTTTCAGTCGTCATAGACTTTTGGATTTTTTATAAGCTCTTCGGCGATCTTTAAGAGCTTTCTTGCAGATATCATTGAACCACGGAACTGGCGGTCTTTTTGGGATCCCTTTAGTCATTGGTATTGAAGTTTTTGCTGCCTCTATTATCACATTAGTGATAGCTTTGCATCCTTCTTCGACACTCAGGTCACTTGGAGGAGTGGAAGGTGGGGAGGCTAAAGAACTAAAGAGAGGCCAATCAGCCTTGTGGAATACCCATCGTGGTTGGAAGCGAGAGATGGTTTTTAAATTTGCGAATTTGATCAAAATTGGGATATGATCACTACCGTAAAGATCTGGTAGGACGGTCCAATCTATATTGTGATAGAGATTCGGGTTACAAAGGGAAAGGTCAATAGCTGAATATGTGCCATAGCTTGAGCTGAGGAACGTGGATTCTCCAGAGTTGAGTAAAAGTAAACCCGAGTTGTCTATAAAATCTTCAATTATTCTACCCCTTATATTGGTATGTAACGAGCCCCATAGAGAGTTATGGCCATTAAGGTCTCCAACAAACAAGACTGGATGAGGTAGTTGGTTATATACATCTAATAATTCTTTGGATACTATCGGTCGGTCATGTGGAAGATAAAGATTACAAACCGAGAAAGTAAAGCCTAAGTGAATAGTAACTGCTGTAACTTGAAGATCTGAATTAATTGCAATTTGTTTAGAATATACCGAGTTGTGGACAGCGATAAGAACTCCACGGCAACTATGGTTAGGATTAGGACTATCTTTTCGGTAGATTTTATAATTTTTTATTGTAATGTTTTCACGAGGTGAAAGATGAGTCTCTTGGCGGGCTATACAGAACGGGTTTATGTCGTTTATTATTAATTTTAAATCATTGAAATGCGTTTTTAATCCGTTACAATTCCATTGAAGTATTGCCATGTGATAGAAAAAGGAAGGGATAAGATAAAAAGAAAGGAAAGTAAGGACAAACAACATAAACACGAAGTTGAAAAAATAAAGTGAAGTAATTAATAAAAAGTAAATTATTTATAATATTTGTTTTTATAAATTCAAAAATTAAAATCGGAAATTGATTTAACATGTGTTTTATTGCTTTAGCTTTTTTACGTCTAGTTAAAATAATATTTTTAAATAGAATTCGTATTAGATAAGGAAGGGGAGGATGTTTGCATAAAATCATAATGGGAAACGCTTGAAATTTTATGATCGATACTTTTATACGGTCCATTTTTATTAATTGGCAGAGTCTATTTTTACTGTTTTTCTTGGGTCTTCCATTTTTGTTAACTTGTGGCTGATTATTATCAGCATCCGATTGTCCGGTGTCCTCATCTAACGACATGGAACAATCCGGAGCAGGAGATTCACTCAATGTCAGAGCCTGATCCATTGGATGCTCTGATGGAGTGGGGTGAGATGTAGCGGACCTTGGGGTCCGAATAGGGAGAGGTGGAGGATCCTGAAGGTTGTGTATTGTTGGATGGGAGGGAGGAGGAGGTGCAGGGAGGAACGGAAGAGGAGGTGGATGAGCCAGATTGGCTAGAAAAGATAACAGGGGAAGGAAAGGAAAGAGGTTTTGGGATGGAGGATGGTGATGCCACCACCTTTGGTTGAATCGATGTTGAGCACATCTTAGCGGCTGTACTACCTACTTTGGGCATAGCTGTAGCTGATGGAACAGTGAATGTAAAATCCACTTGTATTCCTATTTCTTTTTTTTCAGGGCACTTAGTAGCTGCAGCGTAACTTTTGATAAATATGTTTGGGTTTTTCTCCCTTAAAATATTTTTGGCCTCAGTATAGGAGACTTTGTTATTCATTTGGATTCCCTTAATTTCTTTTTGCAGTTTAAAAACAGGACATACTCTGCTAAGGGCATTATGGTTTCCTTTGCAATTAATGCAGTGAGGGTCTATCTTTCTCATTGCATTATCTGAATGACGTGTCTGACCACAATTGGCACAAATAGCCACTTTCTTACAATATTGAGTAGGGTGTGAAAAACCCAGACAATTGAAACATCTATAGGGATTTGGTGTAAATGGTTGAACCTTTACTGTTAGAAATCCAATCTTAATTGATTCGGGAGGTTTGGGTGTGGCTAAGGTTAGGATGTAGGTATGGGTATATTTTTCAACCCCATCTCTTTTAACTTTAATCAGGGAGATATCAATAACAATATCTTTAAGCTCTTCCTTAATCTCCTCCATTGTTGCATATTGGAGATCAAAGCAATTACTCCTTTAGAATAGTTTAAGGAACGATGAGGACTAACCTCAACTTCAAACTGACCACCAACATTTTTCATTGCTAATAACGATTCCGTTTGTTTTGTGCTATTAACTTCAATTAATAGATTCCCGTCTTTAAGTTTTTTTTAATATTTTTTACACTTCCCGCAGTGTTAGTAATGAATTTATTAATAAAAAATGGAGAGATATTCTTAAAACTTTTTTCATTTTTACCGCTTACCACCAAGTAAGTGGGAATTATTTTATTTTCAATATTTTCTTAGTTTATTAAGTCTAAATTAGATTTACTTCTGCCTCTTTTCCGACGTTTTAAACGCGGACTTGGTGGATCAGTTCCGTTCATTTTTAGATTACGTGCCAATCACCAATAAATAAATCTGAGTTAAATAATATTATTGGCTTCACTTATCTGAAAAGAAAAATCCAGTCCGCAGCTGAGTAAGAGTTTAACTTCTTTTACAGCGGCTTGAGATAATCAATGAGACCCAAAACAAAGCACCAGAGCGTCAAAACTCCTCCAAAAAACCAAGTTTTACCAAAAAAGTGTCAGAGCAAATTTTTTGCTTAGTAAAAATTTGTTAATCATATGATCATATGTGTGTGACATAATTTTTTTTTTATTTGTTATTCTTTTTTTTTTGGTTCAAATAGTAGATTTATAATTATTAAGAATTGTTTCTTTTTTTTTTTTAAATCTAATCACCAATAATACAAAGGACAGTTATGTTAGTAGATAATTAGATTTAGATGTAAATAATATTTATGAGAGTATTATTGTTAATATTTCTCTAAACCCACCCTACTGGACAATTAGGTAAAGAGGCTACTTGGTAAGAAGTGATTACAGCAGTGTTGATTAAGGTGAGTGCCTTGCAACACAAAAGTGCTGGGATCAAATCCCTGATATGTAAAAGTCTTTTTTTTTAAAAATGTATATATATATATATATATATATATATATATATATATATATATATATATATATATATTCTTGTAAATTATTAGTTTCCTTAGAATTAATAATTGACATTTCCGTCACAAATATTTCGTTGTAATATAATTATTAATTTATCATTCGAAAAAAAAGATAGTTTGTTCATTTTAATTTTTTTTTTTTTTCTCTTACTATTTTTCATTTTCATATATTAATATATTCCATTTCATGTTAAAGTTTCATTTTCATTTCTGAAAAATTATAATTTAATTTTTAATAGAAGTTAAAAATTAATGAATCAGATTTTATTATATGTTTTATTTTCAGCCTGAGATATCGCTATTATCAAGCCTTGTCTTATACATCAAGTTATTTTTTTTTTATTATTATAAATAACGTGGCGTCCAAATAAATTTAATTGTTTTTTTTCTTCTGCGGGTAATTTTTAGTCTATGACACTTGTGATAATTTTGTTTATTGGCCAAATTATAGTTATATTAATCTTGATTTCCTATATCTATAATTTGTTTTTGCTGGCTTGGGTTTTGCTTTTTTTTTTCTTTCCTTGGGAATCCCCTTCACGAGCCGCATTGCCCACACGTTAACCTGCAACCCACCCTTCTCCACTGAACTTACGGGCAACTCTTCGTTATTAGGAATTCTTCGGGATTTCTACGTTACAAGAGCAAATCAATAAAGTTTATTGAATGAAAAATGGTAATCTTAGAAGCCCATGAACAATGGACTTCAACAAATGGCTTCAGTTTTTTCACCACTAGATCAACTTGTGTCCATTTTTGCATGAAAAGAAAATGTTTTGAAAACCCCAAATTTTTACTCAAGGGAAAAGCGCTACTATTCTTGGAATATGTATAGACGGCTGAGATGGACATTTCAGTTAAGAAACTGAGAACAGATTGCCTAAGACTTTTGAACATTTTCAAAGCCTTTTCTGGAATGACCTTGAACAGAAAAACATTAATCAGACTGTATTGAATACCAATCATGAGCAAGATAGATTACGGAATCAATACATATAACTCGACTTCTGAAAGAACCCTCATCATACTTGATAATGTTTTGTCTATGTGTCTTTGGGAAATGCAAGATAGAGATATTGTGCTGGTTTTGGTACCCCCACATTGTAGTATACCTGGTAATGAAGCTGCAGACGGGGCTGCTAACCTAGCCAGAAGTCGAACGAGACCACAATAATTAATATTAATATATAATTCATATAATTAATAATAATATAATTCGACTGGAAACGGTGTAAAAAGGCCTTAGGAGAACTATGGCAAAGGGAGTGGTCTCAAAATACGAACAAATTAAAAGAAATCTAACAGGATATTCTTCCATGGAAATACTCTTTTAGAAAATCGAGGCATGAAGAAAGAATATTGACAATATTGTGAATAGGACATGCTACTATCACACACGGATACCTAATGCAAGGCCTGGAATCCCATTTAGCTATTATTGCTGAAGCACTGTCAGACGACGAAGAAACAATTAATAATGTATTTAAACACCTAAAAGATATAAAATTTAATTTAACTAATGTTTACTTAAAAAATATTATTATTATTATTATTATTATTATTATAAAAATATATATATAATGTAAATGACATGAAAACTAGTAAAGAAGAAAATCAGTGGCTTGTAAATAAGTAATATTTTAAATTGTACATACATTACATGTAATGATATTGTAATTATTATGAAACCGATAATGACCGATTGGGTTGATGCAGAATAAAAAAATGGTAAAAAAATGTACTTCGAAGTTTTTAGATATCAATCACGGTGTTCTACGAATTGTCTCGTACCACTAAAAAGTAAGAAATAAAAAATATTTATTAAAAAATAAATTAAACCGACTTCGAAAACTTGTTAATTGTAAAAATATGAAAAAGTATGAAATATTTATATTATATAAAACGACGATGATTTTGATTTTTTGAATGTACCTGATTAAAATAAAATATTAAATACCCTGTTAAATGCAACACAATATTTTCAGAACCAAAAATAGAAACTTTTCAAAAAAACTTTTGAAACTGGTTGACATTTTCAGTTGAAATTTTGAAACTGGAAATTATGAATTTCGCATTTAACCGAATTTCTTTCGAATACTAATACATCTTTTCTCTCCATTTGATTTCCAAGTCAGGGATGATACTATATTTTTAATTCACAGTCACTTTTTATGGATATATCATTTTATATACGACGATGAGGAGACCTGGTACGGAATTGATGCTCACGACGGTATTCACCAACCATTTAAATTTTCAGCCAGGATCAAATAATTTTGATACAATTGAGTTTCCCTGGGCATCTGCTTATTAAAGAATATCTTCCTATGCTTTATTGTTATTGTAATCTGCCGGGTAGGATTATTACGGTGCGAAAAATATTATTCACGTTAACGAATATCCATTCTATCCATGAAAGAAGGGTATAGAAAACTTTTGTTCTTGTTTCTGAGCGTCCCTTTTTCTTTATTTTTCAACAATACCCTATTTATGGGCCAGAATGCAAAAGCTTTTAGAAAAATTACAGTTGACTTAATATAAGAACTATACAGATGACCTTTTCAGTGCCGCTATTCAAGAATATTGAATTTGAACTCAATTTTCAAACTTTCAAAGAAAATAAGACGAAAAGAGTAAAAAATGTTTCTAGCTCTACTATTATTACTAAGCTTTACTTTAATGATTATGATTTTTTTTTTTATTTTTTTTTTTATTTTTATGTTTTCCCCATTTCAGTAACCCTGGGCATGGGGGAGTTTATTGTTTACATAAAGTCCTGCACGTTCCATCGGGTGATACTGCGTGCAGGAAAATTATTTAAATACTATTTTTCAGAATATTTTTAAAACAAAATGAAACTACAAGGGAACAACAATATGCAAAAACAAAATAAAAAAAATACAACCTACAACAAAATACAAATTACAAGATACTTTAAGTATTCCTAAATATATATACATTACTAAAATAATAAATAGAATGACAATTCACAATATCAAAATAGGAAATGATATGAAATAAAAAAATAAAAATAATAAATAAGAAAAATAAAAATATGGTTATATCATGATGTACTATGTGGTGTCACCTGTCCAATCTATTTCTTATAATTTATCGTGGTCTAATCTACCTAAAAACTCCTGAAATTCCCGGCCAAAACTAAAAAGCAGTTCTTCTTTACTGTTGGCCAATTGTGCCCACGGACCATAATTGTTTTTAATAATTTATACCTCTGTGCGTCAAGTAAGTGACAGTCAAATATAAGATGGTCATAAGTTTGTTCTGTCTGTCCGTCGCACAAGCATTTGTTGTCTTCTATTATATTTAATCGATGTAAGTAACTTCTTGTTGTTCCTTGACCAGTCAGTACCTGTGTAAGTCTACTGTTGATTGCACGTAGCTTTTGTCTGTTTTCTAATTTATTAATGTATTTGTATAAAATTCTTCCTTTCTTAGTTTTCTGCCATGTTATTCCATAGCCTGTACGTCATTTGCCTTAATATACTTTTAACTTTAGTTTGAGGGGCTTTACAGTTAGAAATAGGGAGTGTCTCGTCCAGTGCTGCAGTTTTGGCCTTCGCGTCTGCCTCTTCGTTACCTATCCGTCCTGCATGTCCTTTTATCCATTGTAACTCAATGTTTATTTGTTTTTCTTTACATTTAAGAAGGCATTTTCTAATTTCGTCAGTAAGTTGGTCATGTATCGTTCTGTTATTGACTTTTTGTAATGCTACTTTGCTGTCAGTGTGTATAACATACTCGTAAGTACGTCTTTCCGTTTCTTCGTATTCTGTAATGTGTTCCAGTGCCCTGAGAATAGCCAGTTGTTCTGCCTGATTATTCGAACAGTATTTGTCTAATATGTACTGTTCCGTGAGCACATATTGGTCACCATTATACACTAAGAATGCACACCCTACTTTATCATCTTGCTTACTTCCGTCTGTATAGATGTGGTATGTTTGTCTATATTCAATTTGTTCTGTACAATCTTCTATGTTAATGCAGGGTATATCTGTAGGATGTTGCCAGTTTGAGTAGTGTACGTCATGTTCAATATCTTTTATTTCAAAGTCCGTTGTGTCTTTATCTTTAAGTATCTGGTAGATTTTAGTCAGTTCTGCCGCCAATAATGAGATTGGAATGAAGTCAGCCATGACACAAGCAGCTGCATATGAAATGGTCCTGTAACCTTTAATAGCTCTTATCGCGAAAAGGCGTTGGACTCTTTCTAACTTTACTAAGTTTCTTTTTACAGAAAGAGCTTTATGCCATATCTGAATGCCATAAGTCATCATTGGTAACAGGGCCCCATTATATATGGTCTGCATAGCTTCATGCTGTAGTCCCCAATTCCCTTTGGCGACTTTCGTAAGTGAATGAACGATAACGTAACAATTTGGTCTGTAAGTTATTAATGTGAGATGTCCATTTCAATTTATTGTCGATCAGAAGTCCTAAGTATTTAAGTTCTGATACTTCAGCAATTGAGATGTTATTTAGTTTAATAGCAAGTTGGGGGTGACGTCGTCGTCTAGTAAATATGATATATTTAGTTTTTTGTTCGTTAAAGGTCAGCTTGTTCTTTGTTGCCCAATCGAACATTGCAGCACAAACACGATTAGCTTTTTCTTGCATTTGATAGAAATATTTACTTTTAATTTTAAGGATGATATCATCTGCAAATGCTATAAGCTCTGAGTCCTCAGGTAGTTCAATTCGTAAGAGGCTGTCAAGTACGAGATTCCATAGGAGGGGAGAAATCGAAGAACCCTGTGGCGTGACTACAGTTTGCTCTTTAATCGTGAGACAGTTGCCAGCGCCTATGGTAAGATGGATTTTCTTCCCTTAAGAAAATCCTGTATGCACAAAAATATATTTTTTGGACAATTATGCTCCTTTAGAGCATTAAACACTGATGGCCACCAGGCATGGTCGAAAGCCCCTTTGATATAAAATGATATTACAATGGTGTGTTTGTTTTGTCTTAAAGTCTCAGTTATGTCTGTAATTAGTTTATCTAAAGCATTAATTGTCCCAGTCTGTGGTATAAATCCATATTGGTTTTTCTGAAGTGGGTATTTCGTGTGTATATGGTGGGATAGTCTTGAATGTAGTAGTTTGTCGAGTACTCGTCCTGCAAATGGTTGTAGACTGATTGGCCTGTAGTCAGTATTTCTGTCATGTGGATTCTTTGCTATGGGGATAATTTTTCCAGTTTTCCAAGACATTGGGAACACCCCTTCTCTAAAACACTTTTTATACAAGGTTTTTATAAATTTTGGAAAAACTTCAGCGGTTTTCTGAATTATTTCGGCTGTGAAGCCATCGACCCCGGCTGCTTTTTTATTATTTAAATTTTTAATTGTGTCGTCAATTTCATTGTCAGTTAAATCCTTGTCGGGTTCCAAATTTGGAGTAAGGCTGCTAAGTGTACTCATAGTAGCATGATGATGTGAGTCCGTAGATATGTCGTCAGTCTTTATAAACTTGTCAATTAAATATTCAAAAGTACTCTTTATGTCAGTCGTGTAAGTCCCGTCATCCCTTTTTACAGTTGTTAAACCATTTGGTCGTTTCAATTTTCCTGCAGCATTCTTATAGGGCCACGACCATGCTTTTGATTTATCAATAGAACTGCAATATTCCCTCCAAGATGCCATCTTACTTACCTATATTTCAGCCTCATATGTTTTTTTCTGTCCAAGGTAATCTGCCCTATATTGTTGTCGTCGGGATGCGTTCTGAGTTTCTGTCTGGTATCGTCGCCGTAATTGATTGGTCCTCTTTCGTAAGTCCGTAAGTCTGTCATTCCACCAAGGGGCCGCTTTCGCTTTTTTTGTTCTGCTTCTAAGGAATAATATATTGCAGGTTTTTTTCAGCGCTTTGTTAAATTTTTGTAAAGTATAATATATTCCTTTTAAATCTAAACTCAGTAATAAATTTTCATCTACTTTTCCAGAATCTTTTATTATTTATTTCTAATCCAAAACGATGAGTGATTTTTTCCTCGAGAATTTTTTTAAAAGTATCCCAATTGGCATGTTTAATAATATATTTAGTTTCTAATTCATGATAATTATTTTCTTTGTCCAAAACCAAATCAAAAGTCAAAGTTCTATGATCAGAGAAGTTAAAGTAGTCATGATTTTTCCAATTTCGAAGGTGTTTAATAATTCGCTGATTACAAATAGTCAAGTCAATATAGCTTTGTCTGTTGGTTCTAGTGAAAGTCGGTTGTTGGTCATGTACGTTAAGTAAGTGTAGGTTTTTTACTGTAATAAAGTTTTCCAGTACTCTTCCTCTAGCGTTAGTCAGCTTGTCAAACCATAACGTTGATCGACTGTTAGTATCAGCTCCAAGTATAATACCATTATGCCTGTATCTATCTAATATTTTTTCAGTAACGTTTAAATCATCATTAATGTTGCGAGCTATATCATAATAAGAGCTGATAAGAGTAAAACTATGGCCCATGAATTCAATTATTACAACAACAGTGTCATTATAGGCGGGCGCAAGCGACGGTGCTGCAGGAACTAGAGAAACGGGGATAAAAGCGGGGCCATTACCTGGGATTCATAGGGTTTTTTGGCGTTTTTAATTTATTTTTCCATAATTAAAACCCGATTGAGCAAAAAATCATTTGAAAAATATCTAATAGGTATTGCTCGGTCCCTCAGTATTCAATTAGAAAATCAAAAGACGTGTCATTCCCTTTTATTTCCAAAAAATAAAAAGCTTCTTAAAGAGTGGATTGTAAAATTAAGAATAGATAAGCCTGTTTCGAAACATATGACGATATGTAGTCTTTATTTTAAAGAAAGAGACTATAGTTATCCAGGTAAATATTAGTATTTGACATTTTATTATTCCAAAATGCTAGTTTTATGGAAATAACATTGAGACCAGAGTGTCATAGATTTTTTTTTCTTTTTTAATTTTCCCCATTTTTCTATTACATCCGTTGTGCTTAATTGTTCCATGTTTTCAATGCGAAACCTGAAAGTTTTGACAAATAAATAAATAATATGACAAAGAATCTAAGCTGTCTTAACAATGATTGTGTGAATAGGTAATTAATGTTATTACTAACCGAAAAACGTCGAGTAAAGTTACAATGATGTGTTTGCATTTAACACAACTACCAGCTTTACATGTAAAATGACAAGAAAATTGTTTATTATTATTAATAAATTTGATTTCCACTTTTATTTGATGTGGCAGTCCTTTGAGATTGCTAGTTTAAAGGCACGAGGTTTGTAAAATAACTGTTTTTACTTTCACTTACCTATATATGAAATATATAGTAAGTGGAAGTATTGCGATCGTGAAAAAATTCGACTTCCGGTTTTCAACGGAAATACACGTTTTGGGGTCCCCTGAGTCGAAATGACCAAGTCCCGCGAAATGGTCTGTGTGTGTGTGTGTCTGTGTGTGTGTGTGTGTGTGTGTGTGTATGTGAACAGACTAGCTCAAAAACTAAAAACCGTGCGATCCTGAAATTTGGTATTTAGTGTAGGTATATGCTCGCGATGTTACAGCATAAATTTCATCAAAATTACTTAAAGGGAGGGGGTACTTTACTTAATAACTTTTTAAGTTTTTTTCGATTTTCTCAAAAACGGCTCTAACGATTTTGATTAAACTGAGTATTTCATCTATTTATATGCCCGAGATATGACTGTAAAAATTTCATTAAAATTGATTAACCGGAGGGGGGACTTTACTTAATAAATTTTGTAACATTTTCACGTGTTTTTTTTATTTTCTCTAAATCGGCTTTAACGATTTTGATCAAACTGGGTATTTGATGTATTTATATGCCCGAGATATGACTGTAAAAATTTCATCAAAATTGATTAACCGGAGGGGGCACTTTACTTAATAAATTCTGTAACATTTTCACGTGTTTTTTTTATTTTCTCAAAAACGGCTCTAACGATTTTGATTAAACTTAGTATTTGATCTATTTATATGCCCGAGATATGTCTGTAAAAATTTTACCAAAATTGATCAACCGCAGGGGGCACTTTACTTAATAAATTTTGTATCATTTTTACGTGCTTTTTTTATTTACTCAAAAACGGCTTTCACGATTGTGACCAAACTGGGTATTTGATGTATGTATATGCCAAATATGTGATAGCCAACATTTCATCAAAATTGATCAACCGAAGGGGGGACTTTACTTAATAAATTTTGTATCATTTTCACGGGGTTTTTTATTTACTCAAAAACGGCTTTAACGATTAATAAAAATAAGATATGAATGTAGAAAAATGTGTGACTTTGGGAAATGATATTTAACAAAACACGTCAATTTCTTATCTAAGTAAGTTGGTAAGTGAAAGTTGTGTGTTGCGCGCACGCACCAGATTTTTTTATTTTTAGATATTATTCCACATGTAAATATGTGGTTTGCATCAAGAATAGCCTGCCCTTCAATTAATGGTCTTTTAAAATTACCAGTTATCTCTATCACATCAACTTTGTCTAACACCGTTCTTTCCGACATTTTGCAAAACAACTAGCGCACCCTATATTCGATTGCGCCCGCCTATTTATAAATTCCGATAAATTGATTACGTTAAATTTGGGATTTGTAACAACAATGGCTGCTCGAGGTCTGTTATCATTGCAATCATACACTCTAAACTTGCCTGGGAATCCAGCTGTTTTATTTCCAATGGTCGATGGTTCCTGAATCAAAACTATGTCTATATTATTTCTATCAATAAAATTAAGAAGCGAATAAGTGGCATTCCATGATCTGTGTAAATTAATTTGGCATAACTTTATGAAAAATTTACCCATTAATAATAATAAATGATTGGTAAATGAATAAATGAATGGTATGTCAAAATACCATATTGATAACTCTAAAGATAACCTCAGAATATTTAGGTTAATAATTCTATTTCTATTGTATTTCATTAAATATATTATATTATTAGCTAAAAAGAGTTGCTTCTAAAGCTCTATTATGTCCCTTCAGTGATCAGTAGTTGGTTTGGGAGTTGAATAGGAAATTGAAGAGGAGGGATTTGAAAGTGGATGCAGATGAAGCGTGACGGATATTAGAGGGGATAGAGTTCCAGACGGATACGGCTTGCATTATGAAGGATTTTTCATAAGTTTCAGTTCGATGAGGAGGAGGTACGGGACCTGGTTGGGCGGGATGGAATGGAAGATTTGAATTGCAGATTCTGTAGGATGTAGGAGGGTTGTTGAGCTCTGATGGCCTGGTATAAGAAGGAAGCCAGTAGGTACCGACGACGGTAGGAGGGGTAGAGCCACTTTAACTCGGCGTAGTACTGGGTTATATGCGTATCTCTAGGGATCCCAAAGACAAAACGTTTTGTGAAATTCATTAGGCGTTTAAGTTTGGCTTCGAGTTCCCCGGACAGTCCGCCGTACACCATACAGCCGTAGTCAAAGTGGGGAAAGATGAGAGAAGAGGCTAGGAGTTGGCGGGTTTTGAATGGAAGAAGATATTGTAGACGGTTGAACTGTTTTAGGGTAGAGACAGTACGACGGGAAATTGGTGAGATGTGGGGTTTCCAAGAGAGGGATTGATCAAAGGTAACGCCTAGGTTTTTAACGGAATTGTGGAATGAGATAGAGGTGTTGTTCAGCACTAGGTTTGGAGCAAGAGGGGTTGATTTGAGGAGAGAGGGAGATCCAATCAAGATGGATTTCCTCTACTCGGCGTTTAAGGTGAGTTTGTTGAGGTTTGCCCAAGCGCAAATTCCGTCGATATCTTCCTGGAGTTTTTGGATGGCACCGGAGGAATCAGCGGGGTCAAAGGAGAGGTAAATCTGGACGTCATCGGCATACATATGGTATTGACAGTGGTGGATGGAGGATGGGAGGTCATTAACATAGATGGAAAAAAGGGTGGGGGATAAAGAGGAACCCTGAGGTACACCTTTAGACAATGGCAGAGGCTTTGTCAGGGACTGCCACAAATTGGGAGCGACTGGTGAGGAAAGATTGGAGCCATAGGAGGGCATTATAAGACATGTGGAAGTTTTTGAGTTTGTTTAAAAGGATGTTGTGGTCCACTGAGTCAAAGGCTTTGCTGAAGTCGAGGAGAATAAGGATGGTGAGTTTCTTTTGGTCTATTTCAGTGTGGATATCTTGGGAAATTTTAATGAGGGCGGATTGAGTGGAATGGTTAGGTCTGAAACCAGACTGAAGATGGTTCAGAAGGTTGTTTTGCTCTAGGTATTTGGATAGCTGGGTTGAACTAAACGTTCCAAGGGTTTGGATAAGTTGGATAGCAGAGAGATGGGACGGAAATCATTAAGGGTTTCTGGATTGGAGGTTTTTTTCAATGGGCGTACAAGAGCGGTTTTCCAGGTACTGGGAAAAGAGGCAGTTTGCAGGGAAAAGTTGTAGATATGATAAAGGATAGGGAGAATAAAAGGCAATGAGGCTTTATTCAATTTAACTGGGATGTTATCTGGTCCAAAATCATTTGTTTGAGACTTACGGATGGATTTGAGCAAGTCGTCAGGGGTAATATGGGTGAAATAAAAGTTGTTGGGGTTAAATGAGGTAGGAATAAGAACCGGTGATGGTGTTTGGGGAGGATGGGAGGTGTTGGAGACAAAGTGGGAGTTGAGTGCATCGGCTGAGATAGGAATTGATTGGTTTTGCGTGGGTTTACCTAAGGATAGTTTACGGAGAATTGCCCATTTTGCTTTGGAGTGGGGGGCACTGGATAAGGATTGCTGGAAGTAGTCGGATTTGGCTAGGCGTATTAAGGATTGGGTGCTATTTCGGAGGAGCTTGAAGGTAGTATAGTTTTCGGAGAAGTCTGGTACGTTTAAATCTTCGTCTGGCTGCGTCTCTTCGTTTCATGCAATTCCTTAGCATAGGTGTCAGCCAGGGTGCTGGAGGATGCTTATATGTCTTGGACTTGAGAGGAGCGTGACGGTCAAGGATAGTTTGAAGTTGTGTGCTAAGGATTTCTACCATGGAGTCAATTGAGTTTGAAGTATATATGGGGTCCCATTGGATCATTTCAAAATCGGGTGCTAGGGTTGCAGGTGATAAGAAATCTAGGTTTCGAAAGGAGACAGTTCTGGGGGAAAACAGTGGTATAGGAAGATCATAGGATATTTGTATGAGGTCGTGGGATGACAGGAAAGGAACCGGGTGCTGTGATGAGGCAAGGAGTTTTTTAGGTGAATCTAGAACATAAAGGTCAAGCCAAGTGCTGGAATACTGGGTGTGATGGGTCGGGCGGTAAGGGACTATAAAGAGATTAAGGGAATAGAGGAGGTTTGATAGATAGACTTGGTCGGGAGAAGGTATCAGGAGATTGGTGTTAAGGTCTCCGGAGAGAATAATGTTGGAATAAGAAAGGATAAGGTTGTAAAGGATGGACTCAAATGTTTCATCAAAGGGAGCCTTCGGAGGCCGGTAGATGACACCGAAGAGTAACGGATGTGTGGAGGTAGATATTTTAGCGAACAGATATTCAATGTGAGAGGAAAGGGAAGTGGGGGAAAGAAGGAGAATTTTGGACTTAAGGCTATCGTGGACATAGAAACCTACTCCGCCTCCAATCCTATCTACTCTATCGTGACGGAGCAGAGTGTAGTTAGGGAGGCTAACTTGAGGGGACAGGATGGTGGGTTTCAGCCATGTTTCGGAGATTGCAATTAAATGGTAAAAGTTGTGGAGGAAAAAATCTTGAAATTCATCAATATGGGCAAGAAGAGACTGGGCGTTAACATGACAGGTTAGAAGGACATTGGTCATAAGGGTTGGAAGACTGAAATATAACAGAGGAAGGGGTTAAATGGCGGGGTATTATTGGATTGATCTGAGGCATACTGGATCACTGAAGTGGGATATAACATCCCTGGAGGTATAGAAAGATTATTTAGATAGAGAGCATAATAAGTAGCCGTAAAAAAATTACTAATAAATACAGTTAAAGCTGGGCAAGCTGAAACTACAGTGTACTCTTGAATTCTGGAAAGAGTTAAATAAATAATAGATAAAATAAAATGAATAGATAAATAATAGTTATGATAAATAAAAGAAAAGATAAAATGCGCTACAACTGTTGTAAAGAGCCCTGTAGACTATCAAATCGTTTGTCAAACATTACGTGTTTGACAAACAATTTGATCGTATGTAGCATTGTTTGACGCGTTAGTCAAACATTTTCCGTGTTTGGCGTGTTTGATGGAAATTTCGATTGACGGCTAGATTGACAAACAAATTTGAGGGTATGCAACGGTGTTTGTCAAACACGATTTCAGTTGTCGTATTGGCATCATGGAGGATGTACCACACGCCCCAGGTGACTCGCCTAATAATGATAACGTACTTAGAGACAAAGAGTTCACTTTACAATTCATTGCTATTTATCGGGATATGCCGATCTTATGGAGGGTAAAGTCTATAGAGTACATGGATAAAAATAAGAGAAAATTGGCAATTAAAAAAATGACAAACTTGTTAAAGATGTGTCGACGGAATATTACAGAGGATGAAGTTAAAAAAAAAAATTAATATTCTACGAACAAGTTTTAGGAGAGAAAGTAACAAAGTTATAAAAGTCAATGGTTTCTGGTTCTGGTACTGAGGGTGTGTATGTACCTTCATAGTGGTACTATAAAGAACTCGAATTTCTGCAAGATCAATTCGAAGATGAATCAGGAATCAGCACAATGACTGAAATTTGACAAAATGTGCCATTTTACAATAATTATATAATACTATACGTATAAATAATACGTACAAAACCTAAACACTGCTGATGTGTTTGACAAGCTTGGTTTGATCATATGAGCTACTGTTTGAAGATAAAGTAAAGTTTGATAAACAAAGTTGATCGTCTACAGGGCCCTGAAGACTTCAAATAATGTTCTCCTACTCCGACTGGATAAGTTTTACCATCTTATTTACTCCACTAGTTTAACGTTGTAAAGAGACATTACAGTTTATCATCTATTTTTATTTGTTTACTGTTTATTTTAAATATTTTCACCGACTTTTTACTGCTAAGAAATATATATATATTTGGAGAATAAAATATATTCGGTTGCTAAAGATCCTGTTAGCGAAATTAATATTTTTAAGACCTAAAAAATTTCCAATGGTAACTATTTATTTGATCATGGGGATGCTGCTCACTGCTGGTAGCAAGATGCAATATCGTCTTTTTTTACTTTCACTTACCTATATATGAAATAATTTAAAATTGGTGGTTAGCCACAATTTAAGATTGGATTAATTAAAATAATTTAAAAAATTGACTTATGTCAATAAGTATCATAAATTGGACAAAATTTGTCCACCTCCCGCTACTACTCGCAAAACTTGTGAGATAGGGGGAGTAGGTATCAGTGAAGAGGAAGGATTTGCTCTGCCTTGAGCCGAGCTCTGTGGTGTAGCGGTTAGCATCCTCGCATGTAACGCAGGAGAATTATTTAAAAATAATTTAAAATTGGTGGTTAGCCACAATTTAAGATTGGATTAATTATATATGAAATATATAGTAAGTGGAAGTATTGCGATCGTGAAAAATTTCGACTTCGACCGGTTTTCAACGGAAATACTCGTTTTGGGGTCCACTGAGTCGAAATGACCAAGTCCCGCGAAATGGTCAGGGTGTGTGTGTGTGTGTGTGTGTGTGTGTGTGTGTGTGTGTGTGTGTGTGTGTGTGTGTGTGCGCGTGTGTGAACAGACTAGCTCAAAAACTATAAACCGTGCGATCCTGAAATTGGGTATTTAGTGTAGGTATACGCCTGCGATGTGACAGTATAAATTTCATTAAAATTACTTTACTTAATAACTTTTTAGTTTTTTTTCGATTTTCTCAAAAACGGCTTTAACGATTTTGATTAAACTGAGTATTTGATATATTAATATGCCCGAGATATGACTGTAAAAATTTCATCAAAATTGATAAACCGGAGGGGGGAGTTTACTTAATAAATTTTGTATCATTTTCACGTGTTTTTTTTTTATTTACTCAAAAACGGCTTTAAAGATTTTGATCAAACTGGGTATTTGATGTATGTTTATGCCAAATATGTGATAGCCAACATTTCATCAAAATTGATCAACCGAAGGGGCGACTTAATGAATTTTGTATCATTTTCACGGGGTTTTTTATTTACTCAAAAACGGCATTAACGATTTTGATCAAACTGATTCTTAAAGAAATAAAAATAGATGATCATACTGTAATGTCTCTTTACAACGTTAAACTAGTGGATAAGATGGTAAAACTTATCCAGTCGGAGTGGGAGAACATTATTTGAAGTCTTAAGGGCCCTGTAGACGATCAACTTTGTTTATTTAAGAAGATTTCTTAGATGCCCTATTCTTTCTTGCCCTACGCAGAAATTACTGTCTTAAACGAAGAACTATTAAATACATTTCAATTGATTTTGAGAACTTTGTGATAAGCGCATTGGAGTTTTTGGAGATTGATTAAAAGATATGTCTATTTGGAGAAGTATGATATATTATATGCCGTCTAGTGTGGATATAGTTTCATTCATGGCTACAAAATTAAAAATTTCTCTCATCTTATTCTCTTTGGAATGCGCTTCCAGAAGGCATTGGAGGCTACCCATAAATATGTACGTCAGGACAATTAGATTAAATCACACGCGGAAGAATAGTAGGGTCAACTCCAATGCTGATCTTTAGTATCCTCGGACCTTTTGATTTCTGCAAGCAGGAAAACTCTGATTCGAAAATTTACTTTATAGGATGACGACTCTTCTGTGTCATCCGAAAGGAGTACATCAACAGGCAGCGAATAAGTATAATTTGAATATGTAAATACAAAGTTAAAAAAAAAATCTGATGCGTGCGCGCAACACACAACTTTCACTTACCAACTTACTTAGATTAGAATTAATGCGTTTTGTTAATTGCCACTTCTCAAATAAACAGAACGGCTTTAATTAGGAACAATGGTCTGTCATTAAAGGCGTACTCCGCATGCGTGGGCTCAACGAGTTTTATGAGTTGACTGAATATTTTTCTTTTTTTCTCCTCTTTATGTTTTCTTTATTTTTATCATATCTCATATTTAATCATTTCTTATTTTTAGGGGTAACGAGAGATTTATTTTCAGCATATAAACGAAAACAAAGGTACTTTATAAGAAACAAACAAACAAAAAGGGACCCCCCCCCTCAAACAAAAACCCCTCAGAACATTTAAATAATGATAAAGCTTACCTGATATTAAAGAACACCTAATTTTCATTAAACATGACGAATTTTATAAAAATCGTTAAAGCCGTTTTTGAGATCATAGAAAAAATGGTAAAAATTGGAAAAAAAATTATGAAATAAAGTGCCCGTTCCGTTTGACCAATTTTGATGAAATGTTGGCTATAACATCTTTGGCATATACATACATCAAATACCCAGTTTGATCAAAATCGTAAAAGCCGTTTTTGAGTAAAAAAAACACGTGAAAATTATACAAAATTTATTAAGTAAAGTCCCCCTCCGGTTGATCAATTTTTATGAAATTTTTACAGTCATATTTCGGTCATATAAATAAATGAAATACTCAGTGTCAGGTTCGCACGGTTTATAGTTTTTGAGCTAGTCTGTTCAACACACACACACACACACACACACACACACACACACACATACACACACACACACACACACACACACACACACACACACACACACACACACACACACACACACACAACAGACCATTTCGCGGGACTTGGTTAATTGGACTCAGGGGACTCCCAAAACGTGTATTTCCGTTGAAAACCGGAAGTCGAAATTTTTCACGATCGCAATACTTCCACTTACTATATAATTCATATATAGGTAAGTGAAAGTAAAAAATTACTTGGAATGACTGTGCATAAAAAAGACTTTTTACTTTCACTTACCTATATATGAAATGACTAGCTCAAAAGCCATAAACCGTACAAACCTGAAATTGGGTATTTAGTGTAGATATATGCCCGCGATGTGTCGTCAAAAATTTCATCAAAATTGCTCAATGGGAGGGGGTACTTTATTTAATAACTTTCTATGTTTTTTTATTTTCTCAAAAACGGCTCTAACGATTTTGATTAAACTGAGTATTTGATGTATTAATATGCCTGAGATATGACTGTGAAAATTTCATCAAAATTGATTAACCGGAGGGGGCAGTTTAATTAATAAAGTTTGTATCATTTTCACTATTTTTTTTATTTACTCAAAAACGGCTTTAACGATTTTGATCATACTGGGTATTTGATGTATGTATATGCCAATAATGAGATAGCCCACATTTCATCAAAATTAGTCAAACGGAGGGGGCACTTTATTTCTTAATTTTTTTTGCAATTTTTACTTTAACGATTTTCATCAAATTCGTCATGTTTCATGATAACTAGGTGTTCTTTAATATCAGGTAAGCTTCATCATTATTAAAATGTTCGGGGGGGCTTGAATGGGGTAGGGGCCTTTTTTGTTTGTTTGTTTTTGTTTCCTTTGAAGTATCTTTGTTTTTGTTTATATGGAGAAATTAACTGTCTCTCATTACGCCTAAAATGGCTAGATGTGAGATATGCTAAAAACTAGTGACCGACCGAAGTTTCGGTTTCGGTTTCGGTTTCGGCCAGTTTCGGCCGAAAACCCGGGTTTCGGCCGCAATTTCGGTTTCGGCCAAAAATTGGCCGAATCTTCGGCCAGGCCGAAACTTGCTCCTGTGTCTGATATCTCCAAGAAGAAAGTTGGACTACACGATTTCAGTTTGTAAGCTCGATTTCTTTCATGGCATTTAACACCCTTGTATTTAATAGTGGGAGGTATCTGTTATTTTAGTTAATTACACTTGTATTGTATTTCGGTAGAAAATAGATTTTTTTCATTCTTTTGATATCTTTAATTGATCGAAAACCTTAAGTTGGGTGAGGAGACAAAAAATTGATAGTGTCCTCATAAATCAAATCAAGCCTTGACATGTAATGAAAGCATGTTTTTCATACAGAATTCATTACATTAAGTGTAAAGAATAGTATTTATTCTTTAGCGTTAAGAACCTTTTTGTGCTTTTAATCATCTCCTCATTGATAATGAAATTTGATTTCTAAAAAAAAAGATTAACATAAATAAGAATTTATATTCTAAATACTTAAACTTAAATTATTCGACATGTCCACAGATTCAACTCAAAAGTGGAAAAAATATTTTAGTCAGTAACCTTGTCATTGAAAGTTGCATCAAATGGTGGTAGTAGGTTTTGGTTTTTGTTCGATCTTGGCCCCCTTCCCCCCGGCGGTTCACCAATAACATCCCTAAAACTTGTCCCAATTTTTACCATGAAGAAGCACGTTTTTGACCAAAAACTATTCTATAAATTTTCAAACTAGATTAATTCCGCTAACATTTGAGACTAAAACTGACTCAGTAGATTAAATAGATTCTGACATACAGCTTTACTTATTCAATAGGCCGTTTTTTTGTATCCTATCGGCTTTATTATGGCAAAGTTTTATCATATTATTTATTATTTAGACATGATAATTCAAATTTTTATTAATATCAGCCTGTTATTTCAACTTTTAGGGCTGTACTAGTTGAAGGTGTATGGTCTAACATCCCACGGGGACCAGCCGTACTAGGAAGGAGGGGGCCGGGATTCGATCCTTTAACCTAACTAATACAGCTGTTTTACCACTCTTGTATACCAGCTCACTTATTAAATGAATATTTGAGTTAAATTTCTCTTATTTTATAAACTTTCATTGATATAATTGCTAAACTAGACATATTACACATTTATATGTATTATATATAGACACGTAAATCAGTTTCGGTTTCGGCCCGAAACTAGGTCTATGGCCGAAATTCGGTTTCGGTTTCGGTTTCGGCTAACATTTTGGTTTCGGTCGGACACTACTAAAAACCAAGTAAACATATAGTGGAGAAAAAAAGAAAAATATTCAGTCAACTCATAAAACACGTTGAGCCCACGCATGCGTAGTCCGCCTTTTCGACTTGGAGTATTATGCTTGCATTGCCGAATTATCTCAAGTAAAAACTTTTATTTAATAATAAAAGAAAATAGTGTTTTTTATAGAGCGAATGAAAACAAAAATAAGAAATGAATGTGGAAAAATGTGTAACTGAGTGAGAAGTGGCATTAACACAACGCATTAATTTCTAATCTAATTGTAAGTTGGTGAAAGTTGTGTGTTGCGCGAACGCACCAGATTTTTTTATTACTTTCACTTACTTATATATGAAATATATAGTAAGGAAAGTATTGCGATCGTGAAAAATTTCGACTTCCGGTTTTCAACGGAAATACACGTTTTGGGGTCCCCTGAGTCCAATTAACCAAGTCCCGCGAAGTGGTCTGTGTGTGTGTTGCCACTTCTCAAATAAACAGAACGGCTTTAATTAGGAACAATGGTCTGTCATTAAAGGCGTACTCCGCATGCGTGGGCTCAACGAGTTTTATGAGTCGACTGAATATTTTTCTTTTTTTCTCCTCTTTATGTTTTCTTTATTTTTATCATATCTCATATTTAGTCATTTCTTATTTTTAGGCGTAACGAGAGACAGTTAATTTCAGCATATAAACAAAAACAAAGGTACTTTATAGGTAAACAAACAAACAAAAAAGCCCCCCCCCAAAAAAAAAGCCCCCTCAGAACATTTTAATAATGATAAAGCTTACCTGATATTAAAGAACACCTAATTTTCATTAAACATGAAGAATTTGATAAAAATTTATTAAGTAAAGTCCCCCCTCCGGTTGATCAATTTTGATGTAATGTTGGCTATCGCATCTTTGGCATTTGTATTTTGTATATGACCGTGATGTGATATCCGAAATTTTATCGAAATTGGTTAAACGGAGGGGGCACTTTACTTAATAAATGTTGTCTCATTATCACGTGTTTTTTTTTTTGTTTACTCAAAAACAGCTTTAAAGATTTTGACCAAACTCGGTATTTAGTGTATGTATATGCCCACGATGTGGCAATCAAAATTTCATTAACATTGATCAATTGGAGGGGGGCACTTTACTGAATACATTTTGCCCTATTTTCACGAGTTTGTTTTATTTACTCAAAAACGGGTGTAACGATGTTGTTTAATTAATTATATTTTAGTTTAGAAACTTTAGTTCCATAATAAATTTTTGAAAACAATATAAAGCGATTTTAGAGGAACAGTAAACGTTCTTGATGTCCAGAAAGGCATAAGAGACGTAAATGCACTTATCGATTCTCCTTCACAATGTATTTGCAAAAAGCAACTCGTAGTAAAGAAAACAAGCAAGCAGTAAAAAAATCTCGACTGTTGATGAAATTAGTCCCTTCATAAATAAATTAGCAATAATGAATCGAAAAGTGCTGAGAATTACCAAATTTTGCTATACAGATACTCTATAACTTATGGAGATCTACAAATATAGGTATATACTTAAATGTGGAAAAATGTGTGAAGTTGAGCAATGGCGTTTACATATTATCGAAACACGTCGATTTCTAATCTAAGTAATTATAGCGGCACCGCACCAGATTTTCTAATTGTATTTTGGTGAAAAACGTCCATACCATTATAAAATACATAACATTTATTATAAAAACGTTGACGGCTAACCTCCGACTGGAACGGTCACAGTGAACGCTATCTAGGATTGGTGAAACGATAAGTCTTGCATGATATTTTTTTTCCTTTTTTATAGCTATAACTTAATTTTATTTTGTATAAAGTTGATTTTCTTTTAATTTTACTTTAAATTCTTTTCAACAGAAGTTGTTTTTTTTTTTTGTTTTTTTTGTTCTTTTTTATTCTGCATGTACCATCAATACAGGTTTGTTCGTTTTTTTTTTATCTCAATTACTTGTAATCATTAACAATCAGTTTTTTTTTTGTGTGTAATCTTTATCCTATTTCATTATAAAGAAGTATATAGTCATATTATATAACTCGTAAAAAGATGGGTGAACCCTCTGAGCCACCTGAACTATCTAGTCCCTTAAGTAAAAAAAGAAAATGGTCTAGAAGTAAAATTAAATTTCCGCCGGACAAAACTAATTCTCGAGAAGTTGAAAATATTTCTCCCACCTACCTGGTCATGAAGAGACTTGACCAGGACGATTTCAAAAAAACTTCACCCTTTTTTATTCAAAAGGCCATTACAGGCTTACAGGCCTTCTACTTCTGATGACCCTCCTTCACCTCCTGTTGAAATGAGGGCTAATAAGGAAATAGATGACGAAGGATTTGAAGTTCAAAAATCTAAAAGAGGTCGACCTCCGAAAAAATCTAATAAAACAAACTAAAATATACTAACACGAATATTCTTCCTTATTATTTATATCCAGATTATTCATTTACTTTAAATAATTCTGTCACGTATTATTTCACTTTACTTTATTACAATTTTCCAATAGTCCTTATAAAATGTCAATAGTCCAATGGAACTGTAATGGTTTAAAAACTCATTTTAATGACTTAAAAATACTTATACGTGATATAGATCCATTTTGCATTGCTCTCCAGGAAACCCATCTAACAACCAGAGATAAAATTAACATTAAAAATTTCGAAATTTACCGGAAAGATAGCCCTAATCCAAATCACAGCCACCACGGAGTCTTAATAGCTATACACGAATCGGTATATTCCGAACCAATTACAATAGCCTCTCATCTTCAAACCGTTGCAGTAAAAGTCCATCGAAATTTCACGTTTTCCGTATGCTCTATCTATTTGCCTCAAGACCGAAATATAGAAACTCAACACCTCCTGGATATCTATAATCAATTGCCCCACCCTGTCCTTTTCCTTGGAGACCTCAATGGACACCATCTTCTATGGGGGTCGCAAGACACCAACACGCGGGGTAAAATTATAGAGAATTTTTTGGATATCACTAATCTCCTCCTACTAAACACCGGAGAGTCAACTTATCTCAGCTCTTCGTATCACAGCTTTTCTGCACTAGATCTCTCTCTATGCAGTCCATCCCTCTATAATAAACTATGTTGGTCCGTTCTCCCTGACCTATACAGTAGTGATCACTTCCCATTGCTTATTAAATTTACCAATTCAATCACGTCACGCGCAACGCCTAAATGGGTGCTCAATAAAGCCGATTGGCCTCTTTTCACCTCTTTGGCCTCACCTCCTCCAACATCACCTTCTGATATGAACATAGTCGATGGTTGTCAAGCCCTTACAGAAACGATAATAAATGCAGCCAAATCATCCATTCCAAGGACATCCGGCTTTCCACGCCGCCCCCTAGTTCCATGGTTCGACGACTCCTGTAAAAAAGCCATTAAAATTCGTCGGAGAGCCTATAGGAAATTTAAGAAGTCCATGACCACTGAAAACATGATTGAATATAAAAAGCAAAGAGCTATTTGCAGGAGAATATTCAATCAATGTAAGGCTGATTCATGGAAAAAATTCGTAAGTTCCATAAGTTCATCAACCCCATTAACTGAGGTATGGAATAAAGTTCGCAAACTCAATAAACATTCTCCGCAATCTAGGTACACCATCTTACTTAATGGCCAATTATCAGACGATCAAAGTCAAATAGCAAATGAATTTGCCAAATTCTATTACCAAATATATTTAAGTAGAAAAGATAATCCAAATCCCGAAAAACCCACTTTCGATAGTTCACATACCTCCGAGAGCTTGCATTACAACCTCCCTTTCTCTATGTGGGAATTAAAATATGCATTGAATTCGGTCAAAGGTTCATCACCGGGTCCTGACCAAATTCATTATGATATGATTAAAAACCTACCGGATGACACCAAATGTTGGCTGCTTGATTATTATAATCACATTTGGACCACTGGGTATTTCCCGGATTCCTGGCGTGACTCAATAGTTATCCCAATATATAAAAAAGGAAAAGAGAAACGAGACATAAATAGCTATCGCCCCATATTTTTAACAAGCTGTCTAAGCAAAATTATGGAGCGCATGATTAATAAAAGACTGATGTGGATAATAGAGAATAATGGCCTATTGCAGCCATTTCAGAGTGGATTCCGCAAAGGACGCAGCACTATAGACCACCTAGCAATATTGGAAGCCGAGGCCGAGTATACCTTTTTAAATTCACAGCACATGATTTCCATATTCTTTGATATGAATAAGGCTTTTGACAGCATAGAACACTCATTAATCCTAAAAAAACTATCATCCGTGGGGATCAGAGGGAATATGTTCAATTATATAAGGCAATTTCTCTCCAACCGCCACTTTAAGGTAAGAATAGGATGTGAAATATCTGAGGAGTATGAACAGGTGAGCGGTGTACCTCAGGGATGTGTATTGAGCCCCACCTTATTTTGTCTCACGATTAATGAATTGGCACTAAATTTACCAAAAGGGGTCAAGCCACTATTGTTTGCCGACGATCTAGCCATTCTATGCCGATCAGAAAACACCGATATCCTTAAATACAAATTACAAGAAGCCACAAACCGAATAAATAACTGGTCACTAAATAAAGGTCTCCAATTTTCACCCAGAAAAACTAAATGTCTTTATTTCCACCGTAAAAGAAATATCCACTCCGCTCCCGTATTTTACCTGGGAAACTCCCCCATACCATATACCGATAGCCACAAATTCTTGGGTCTGATATTCGATGGAAGACTCTCATGGGAAAAACACATCAATACATTGAAAACTCAGGCGACAAAAAGGTTAAATATTCTAAAATATCTTTCTGGTACCTCCTGGGGCTCTGATAGAAAAACGCTGATAAATTTATATCGCACATTGGTCTGTTCCAAATTGGACTACGGCAGTTTTGTTTATGGATCTGCCCGACTCCGGGTACTTAACAAACTTGACCCCATACACCATGCCGGGATCCGTATTGCAACAGGAGCATTTCGCACTAGTCCTATTCTTAGTCTGTGTTCAGAATCAGGAATACCCCCTCTTTTATTCAGAAGACATAAACTGGCAATAAATTATATTTCAAAACTACTACCACAATCCGAACACCCAACACATAGATATATTTTCAAACCGAAATTTTCAAAAACATTCGAAAGAAAACCAAAATCTACGCTTCCGTTATCTGAAAGGTTTAAATCAGCAATATCATTTCTCAAAGGAATACCCATACTCAAACAAGATGTTTACACACCTCCATGGACACACAAACCACCTAATACAATACTCCGGTTAAACAGGTTTCCAAAAAATAATACCTCTCCCTCCGATTACAAATACGAATTCTCACTACTACTTCAAAACATCCGAGAACCGTTCATCATTTATACTGATGGATCTAAATCCGATTATTCTACCGCTTGCTCCTTTGTCACCCACAATTCCACTCACAAACTAAAATTACACAAGTTATGCAGCGTATATACTGCTGAGCTACATGCAATAGCCTCGGCACTCCATTTCTCCATGTCAATAGAACAAAACAATATTGCAATAGTTACCGACTCATTGAGCTCTCTAAAGGGATTAAATAGTATGTACCCCAATCATCCAATTACGCTTAAAATACATTCCTACCTACAGATGTTAAATGATATGGAAAAAAATATTTTCTTTATTTGGGTGCCAAGCCATATGGGGATTAAAGGAAACGAACTCGCGGACATAGCAGCGAAACAGGCACTTAACCTCCCAGGACGGGGCCCGGCCATTTTAACACCCCAAGAAACGAGTTCTCCCCTAAAACAAAATATAATAGAAAACTGGCAAGCCATGTGGAACGAGAGCCCACCGAGCAAATTAAAAACCATAAAAAATTCAGTGACCCCGTGGAATACCTCAAACCGCTCAAATCGAAGAGAGGAGGTTGCTATAACCAGACTAAGAATAGGGCATACCAACCTTACCCACATACATGTCATAGTAAAACAGCCACCACCAAAGTGTCAGTATTGCGACGAAATTCTTACAGTAAAACATATTTTTCAAGAGTGCTTTTTCTACACCACCAGGTTAGCCAAGTTCGATGTGACAAGCAATATTTCGGATGCACTTGGTAACAATGAGGATAAGGTCGCAGCGGTTGTGAAATTCTTAAAGGAAACAGATTTATTAAAAAAAATTTAATGTTTTTTTTTTTTTTTTTTTTTTTTTTTTTTCTTCTGACCTCCCTTTATATTACAAATAATTAATAATACAGAATAACAAAAAGAAGTTAGAACACAATAGCATAAATAGTCTAAATTAAATATTTAATTCCCTTTAATTTATAATATAGATAGTGCCAAGAATTTAAATTATTAAACAGTACGAGAAAAAATATGTGATGGAGAAATTAATATTAATAACAACATTAGTAAACAAGATTTGGATATCAGTTAGCAAAGAAAAACAAATAGACAAAGGCATTGATGACCTTAGGGTTTTATGCCTTTAAACCCCAATAAACAAACAATTTATTATAAAAACATCGTACTTCGAACAAATTCTCTTTACAACTCACAACTTTTTTGAGTTTCCTCTATCTTGAGGGTCTTATAAATTCACATTTCTATATTTACCCTATTTTTAATTTCACTTACCTATATATGAAATATATAGTAACTGGAAGTACTGCGATCGTGAAAGATTTCGACTTCCGGTTTTCAACGGAAATACACGTGTAGCGGTGTTTAGAACAAATAATTATGTTCCAACCTCCTTGGACCTACGCAATTACACTGCCAAAAGTAATTGCCCAATTGGCTAGGTTCCACGCTGTTACTGAGTTATTGTAAGAGGGTATAGATCGCAGGCCTGCTAATCATTGTAATATAACGTTGTTTTTATTAGTTTTATAATTTGTACAGTAGTAGTTGGTGCACCATTTGTGTAAGTAGTAATTTGTAGTATATTTATTTCAGTTTAGTTTTGTTTAGTTTGTTTGTTTGGTAGTAGTAGTTATTTAGTTTATTTTATTCCCAGTTAGTTTCTTTTTTACTTTCACTTACCTATATATAAAATATATAGTAAGTGGAAGTATTGCGATCGTGAAAAATTTCGACTTCCGGTTTTCAACGGAAATACACCTTTTTGGGGTCCCCTGATTCGAAATAACCAAGTCCCGCGAAATGGTCTGTTTGTGAGTGAGTGTGTGTGTGTGTGTGTGTGTGTGTGTGTGTGTGTGTGTGTGTGTGTGTGTGTGTGTGTGTTGTGTGTGTGTGTGTGTGTGTGTGTGTGTGTGAGAGAGTGGGTGTGTGTGTGTATGAACAGACTAGCTCAAAAACTATTATTCGTGCGAACCTGCAATTGGGTATTTAGTGTATGTATATGCCCGCGATGTGACAGCAAAAATTTCCTCAAAATTGGTCAAAGGGTGGGGTTACTTTATTTAATAACTTTTTACGTTTTTTTCGATTTTCTCAAAAACGGCTCTAACGATTTTGACTAAACTAAGTATTTGATGTATTGATGTGCCCGAGATATGACTGTAAACATTTTATCAAAATTGATCAACCGGAGGGGGGACTTTACTTAATAAATTTTGTATCATTTTCATGTGTTTTTTTATTTACTCAAAAACGGCTTTAAAGATTTTGATCAAACTGGGTATTTAACGTATGTATATGCCAAAGATGTGACAGCCAACATTTCATCAAAATTGGTCAAGCGGATCAAGCACTTCATTTCATTACTTTTTTCCAATTTTTACCTTTTTTCGATTATCTCAAAAACGGCTGTAATGATTTTGATAAAATTCGTCATGTTTTATGAAAATTAATTGGCAGACAAAATACACGAGGTCGAACCCCCTCCTAGAACGGTTGCGACTATTGCGACATCCTCTAGCAGTATCGCAAGTCTGGAAGAGAAAGTTGAAAGGCTTGCTGAACAAGTAGCCGCCCTTGCCGTAGGGCGCACTCCTCGAGGACGTAGCAGAAGTAAAAACCCACAGAAGAAACCAAGGTCTGTCAACAGGCAGCGAAAGACGAACTCTGAAAACTGGCTCTGCTTCTACCACTACCGCTTTAAACAAAATGCCCGAAAATGCGTCCAGCCCTGCGCTTGGGAAAAGATTAGCAAGGAGCAGGTAAACTAACAGGCGAACCGGGAGTGGCGTTAACCGGTCCCGCCAATACACAACGCCGCCTATTCGTCAAAGATCAGCGGTCAGGACGGAATTTTTTTATAGACACAGGGGCAGCGATATCAGTCATCCCTCCGAACAAGATGTCGAGATCGGAGCCACAAGATTTTGTATTGTACGCCGCAAACGCAACGTAGATAAGGACCTACGGTACCCTCCAGCTTAGACTAGACTTGGGACTTGGTAGAATTTTCGTTTGGGACATTGTAATGGCCGAGGTCCCTAAGCCAATCATAGGGGCCGATTTCATGTACCATTTCAATTTAATTGTATATCTCAAAGGCCAGCAACTTATTGACAGGTCTACTTTACTATCATCGAAAGGAAAATAGTAGACGAGATCCCAGTTTGCATCTCTGCCGTTCCGGAGAATCACCCATTCGCCAATCTGCTAAAAAAGTTTCCAGCAATTACAAGACCTTCTTCTGCAAAGAGGACAACTAAACATGACACAGAACATGTGATAGAAACCACTGGCCGACCCGTCCATGCTAAAGCTAGAAGACTTCCACCGGAGAAATACCTCATAGTGAAAGAATAATTTCATCGGATGGTAGAGCAAGGCATATGCCGACCATCACGCAGCCAGTGGAGCAGTCCCCTGCACCTAGTAACCAAGAAGGATGGTTCTGTAAGACCCTACGGGGATTACAGACAATTAAACGCCCAAACCGTGCCAGATCGTTATGGGGTACCGAATATTATGGACTTCCGGAATAATTTTTATGGGAAGACCATGTTTTCAAGACTAGATCTTGTGAGGGCATAGTACCAAATACCCATAAAGAAACAAAGACAAGAAAACACTGAGCGGTTATTTTAAACCAACCTACAATCGATAATTTAGCCAAAGAGCTAACACACGTTTTGGGGTCCCCTGAGTCCAAATGACCCTGTCCCGCGAAATGGTCTGTGTGTGTGTGTGTGTATGTGTGAGTGTGTGTGTGTGTGTGTGTGTGTGTGTGTGTGTGTGTGTGTGTGTGTGTGTGTGTGTGTGTGTGTGTGTGTGTGTGTGTGTGTGTGTGTGTGTGTGTGTGAGTGGGTGTGTGTGTGTATGAACAGACTAGCTCAAAAACTATTATTCGTGCGAACCTGCAATTGGGTATTTAGTGTATGTATATGCCCGCGATGTGACAGCAAAAATTTCCTCAAAATTGGTCAAAGGGTGGGGTTACTTTATTTAATAACTTTTTACGTTTTTTTCGATTTTCTCAAAAACGGCTCTAACGATTTTGACTAAACTAAGTATTTGATGTATTGATGTGCCCGAGATATGACTGTAAACATTTTATCAAAATTGATCAACCGGAGGGGGGACTTTACTTAATAAATTTTGTATCATTTTCATGTGTTTTTTTATTTACTCAAAAACGGCTTTAAAGATTTTGATCAAACTGGGTATTTAACGTATGTATATGCCAAAGATGTGACAGCCAACATTTCATCAAAATTGGTCAAGCGGATCAAGCACTTCATTTCATTACTTTTTTCCAATTTTTACCTTTTTTTCGATTATCTCAAAAACGGCTGTAATGATTTTGATAAAATTCGTCATGTTTTATGAAAATTAGGTGTTCAATAATATCAGGTAAGTTTTATCAGTATTAAAATTTTTTTAGGGAGCTTAGATGGGGAAGGGGCCTTTTTTATTTTCCTATAAAGCACCTTTGTTTTAGTTTATATTGAGAAATAACTTGTCTCTCATCACGCCTAAAAATAAGAAATGGCTAAATATGATATCTGAAAAAAATCAAGTAAACAAATACAGGAGAAAAAAAGAAAAACATTCCGTCACTCATAAAACACGCTATCATTAGCTCACGCATGCGCCGTACGCCTTTAATGAAAAACCAATGCGTTATCATTAAAGATGTTCTGTTCATTTAATGAAAATTATTTGTTTAATGGGAACTAAATGAAATATTCAACAAGTACATAGAGAATTATAAAATCAGACGACTTGGAGTATTATGCTTGCATTGCCGAATCATCACAAGTAAAAACTTTTATTTAATAATAAAAGAAATTATGGTTTTTTTACTTGAGCAAATGAAAACAAAAATAAGAAATGAATGTGGAAAAATGTATAACTTTAAGAAGTGGCAATTAACGAAATACATTAATTTCTTATCTAAGTAAGTTTGTACGTGAAAGTTGTGTGTTGCGCGCACGCACCAGATTTTTATTTTATAGATTATTTATGTTCGTGTTTATCAAGTTGCTTATTTATTTTCATTGTCTATTTTGCATATATTTTTTGTGTTCAATAAAAATCTATTATTCACTGAGCGGTTATTTTAAATCAACCTATAATCGATAGTTAATTTTGCCAAAGAGCTAACAGTGGTGACCCCGCGTTAAAAAAAACAAAAAAAAAACATATCAGTATGTAATAGATTTTTGTAATTTTTAACAGCTAAGATGAACGATAGCGCACCAACCGGAGAACAAGAAGTTAAGCCTTCAATGTTGGCGGAATCTATATCCACGGATAGGAAAATTCCACCCTTTAGGAAAACAGAACCAGAATTATGGTTTATTAGGCTGGAGGCGATATTTTCCCGCGCCAAAATCACAAACAGCACGACAAAATTTGAAATTATCATTCCGCTTATCGATTTTGACGTACTTAAACAAGTAGCGGACTTAGTAAAAAAAAACCTTCTGCAACGTCTTACGAAGATATCAAGAACAGACTCATAGAGGTTTATGCGGAATCAGAAAACCGGCGGATTCAACGTCTCCTGGAAGGTTAACAAATAAGGGATGAAAAGCCTTCACAGTTCCTCCGTGAAATGAAGAATTTGGTGGGCGAGACGGTATCCAATGATGTTATAAAAACACTTTGGATGAGATCCCTTCCAGCTCACACACAAGCTATATTGCTGTCCACAGCTCACACAGAACTTGATTTACTTGCAACGGTGGCAGACAAAATACACGAGGTCGAACCCCCTCTTAGAACGGTTGCGACTATTGCGACATCCTCTAGCAGTATCGCAAGTCTGGAAGAGAAAGTTGAAAGGCTTGCTGAACAAGTAGCCGCCCTTGCCGTAGGGCGCACTCCTCGAGGACGTAGCAGAAGTAAAAACCCACAGAAGAAACCAAGGTCTGTCAACAGGCAGCGAAAGACGAACTCTGAAAACTGGCTCTGCTTCTACCACTACCGCTTTAAACAGAATGCCCGAAAATGCGTCCAGCCCTGCGCTTGGGAAAAGATTAGCAAGGAGCAGGTAAACTAACAGGCGAACCGGGAGTGGCGTTAACCGGTCCCGCCAATACACAACGCCGCCTATTCGTCAAAGATCAGCGGAATTTTTTTATAGACACAGGGGCAGCGATATCAGTCATCCCTCCGAACAAGATGTCGAGATCGGAGCCACAAGATTTTGTATTGTACGCCGCAAACGCAACGTAGATAAGGACCTACGGTACCCTCCAGCTTAGACTAGACTTGGGACTTGGTAGAATTTTCGTTTGGGACATTGTAATGGCCGAGGTCCCTAAGCCAATCATAGGGGCCGATTTCATGTACCATTTCAATTTAATTGTATATCTCAAAGGCCAGCAACTTATTGACAGGTCTACTTTACTATCATCGAAAGGAAAATAGTAGACGAGATCCCAGTTTGCATCTCTGCCGTTCCGGAGAATCACCCATTCGCCAATCTGCTAAAAAAGTTTCCAGCCATTACAAGACCTTCTTCTGCAAAGAGGACAACTAAACATGACACAGAACATGTGATAGAAACCACTGGCCGACCCGTCCATGCTAAAGCTAGAAGACTTCCACCGGAGAAATACCTCATAGTGAAAGAATAATTTCATCGGATGGTAGAGCAAGGCATATGCCGACCATCACGCAGCCAGTGGAGCAGTCCCCTGCACCTAGTAACCAAGAAGGATGGTTCTGTAAGACCCTACGGGGATTACAGACAATTAAACGCCCAAACCGTGCCAGATCGTTATGGGGTACCGAATATTATGGACTTCCGGAATAATTTTTATGGGAAGACCATATTTTCAAGACTAGATCTTGTGAGGGCATAGTACCAAATACCCATAAAGAAACAAAGACAAGAAAACACTGAGCGGTTATTTTAAACCAACCTACAATCGATAATTTAGCCAAAGAGCTAACACACGTTTTGGGGTCCCCTGAGTCCAAATGACCCTGTCCCGCGAAATGGTCTGTGTGTGTGTGTGTGTATGTGTGAGTGTGTGTGTGTGTGTGTGTGTGTGTGTGTGTGTGTGTGTGTGTGTGTGTGTGTGTGTGTGTGTGTGTGTGTGTGTGTGTGTGTGTGTTTTTTTTTTTTTTTTTTTTTTTTACGCGGGTAGGTGGAAATCTTCAAAAGACGCGGATAGGCCCGTACCTGTCCGTGTGTGGGATTTCTACCCACTAAAACCACCTCCCTACACCTGTTTCCCACCCTCCACGGGACCACCGTTAGGCATTACTTCATGGAGGGGGAAGTGGCTGTGTGCCACCCCATTGTTCTAGGCTACCTCTTCTTTAGGCACGCCTCTCCTTTTCTTCCTTCCTCAGTTGCTTCATGACCTGAGCCGCAAGGCGTTGGCCCGCGAGCCAGTTCTCTTCAGAATGTAGCATTAAGCTGACTATGTTACCAACAGTTGGTTCCGATCCGCTGACCTGTCGGAATTCCTTCCTGTCCTCACTAAATCGGGGACAGCAAAAGAATACATGTTCCACACTCTCTTCACTTGTTGGACACTCTGGGCATTCCGCTGTAATGTCCAGCTTGAATTTCAATTGGTAGGCCCGAAAGCAGCCATGTCCTGTGAGCAGTTGTGTCAAATAATAATCAACTTCCCCGTGTTTCCTATCAAACCAAGGCTGAATACAAGGAATCAACCTATGTGTCCATCTTCCGTTCTGCGTCCTGTCCCAGAGCTGTTGCCATCTCTCGATTGTTTCCTTCTTTTCCTCTGTCCTGGGAATGGGGTTGATTCTTTTATATGAGCGCTTTCTTTCTTCTGCGATCAGCTCTATTGGTGGCATCCTGGCCACTACACATGCTGCTTCGTAGGAAACTGTTCGGAATGCACTGATCACCCTAATTGCACTCCGACGATAAATTGAGACCATGGGTCTCCTGTAGGCTAGCGTATCCAAGGCACTTTCCCATACTGCGGCAGCATAGAGCAAGATGGAAGTGACTACGGTCGATATTAACAGTCTCCGACTGTTCTTTGGTCCTCCTATGTTGGGCATAAGTCGAGCTAGCGTTGTGGCAACTCTAGCTGCCTTATCGCATACTCGCTGGATATGATCCTTGAACCGCAGCCTTTCATCAATGATAACCCCTAGGTATCTCAGGGAACGCTGGGACCGGATCTCTAGCGTACCGACTCTCAGTACGATTTCCTCCCTTCTTTTACGGCTACTAATTAGTAGGGCCTCGGTTTTATTGTCTGCTAATTGGAGCCCCACAGAAGCTAGCCAATCGCGGATCAGTGAAATGCTCTGATTAGCTTTCAAGGTCACTTCATCTATGTATTTAGCTTCAACCACTACTGCTATGTCATCCGCAAAGCCTACTATTTTAGCTCCCTCGGGTAGTCTGAGTCTGAGAACCCTATCGTACATGACGTTCCATAGGAGAGGCCCAAGGACTGAGCCTTGGGGAACGCCGCCGGTTAACTGGAACCTTCTAGGTCCGTTCTCAGTTGAACATATCAAGGTTCTGTCCTTGAAATAGTCTCTTACAATGTTTCTGAGGTACATGGGTACGCCCATTTCCTGCAGAGCGTCTAGAATGCAACTCCATCTCGCTGAGTTGAAGGCATTCCTCACATCCAGTGTGATGACGGCACAGTAGCACTTCGCGCCTCTCCTCCACCGCTTTCCCGCAATAGCCTTCTGAGCCGTTTCGATAACCATAGTGATAGCGTCCGTAGTAGATCTTCCTTTCCTGAAACCGAATTGGTTCCTTGATAGGCCTTCTGCTCCTTCGGTGGTCTCTTGTATCCTGTTGGCAATGATTTTCTCCAGGGCTTTGCCAGCTGTGTCCAACAGACATATCGGTCGATAATCAGAAGGGTCCGATTGATTTCCCTTGCCTTTCGGAATCAGCACTAGGTACTGTCTTTTCCAATTTCTCGGAAAGGATCCCTCATTTAAACAAGAACTGAATACTTCCTGAAAAACATCTGGTCTGATCTCCATAGCTGCCTTGAGTGCCAAGTTTGGGATACCGTCAGAGCCTGGAGTTTTCCTTTTCTGAAGATTTGTACAGATATCGCTGAGTTCGTCAGCCGTTACGGCTGGAACGTCGACTGCCTGTATCGGCCCAGTCTGCGGAAGTTCTTCTTGTTTCGGAAAGAGTGTAGCAACAATTTTCTCTATAGCAACTGGGCATGTAGGTGCTATTTTAGAACTCCTCGCTAACTTCTTCATGACCGCTCTGTAAGGTCTTCCCCATGGATCTTCGTTCACCTCTTCGCAGAGTTCCTTCCAACATTGCCTTTTACTCCTCTTGATTGCATGCCGTAATTCGCGTCTCACTGCTTGGAATTCCTCCTGTAGTGCATGAAACTCAGTGCTGCCTCTTGATCGCTGATACCTCCTCCTTGATGCGTGACACCGTTTACGGAGGTCAGCGATATGGTCGTTCCACCAGTAGACAGGAGTTCCACCCACACGTGAGCTACTACGAGCCATCGATGCGTCACACGCTGTACTGATTAGAGATATTAGCTTGCTTGCCTTATCCTCCGCTGTGCCTGACAGCTCACAAGGTGCGGCCATCATTACTTCGAAGGACTCCCTGTCAAAAGTCCTAGTTTTCCAGCGGACAGTACCTTTCTCACGCCTCATATGTGTTAGTACTTTTCTGTCACCCATTATGGTCAGTATAGCCTGATGGTCGCTATGTGTATACAGGTCACAGACCTCCCAACTGGTAGTAGGGTGTAGGGAGTCACTAACAAAAGTCAGGTCGATAATAGAGGACCTGCCATCCTTGACGAATGTAGGCTCCGACCCAGTATTTGCCAGTATTAGGTCATCCATCTGGGCAAAAGCTTCCAGTAGGGTTTCTCCACGACGATTGGTCCATTTACTGCCCCACTCGGTCGCCCAAGCATTGAAGTCTCCAGCAATAACTAGCGGTCTGTGCCCTCTGGCGTCTCGCACTATGCTATCTAGCAAATATTCAAAATCATCGAATGTAATGTTAGGAGGAGCATAGCAGCTGTACAGGTACAGATGATCTATCTTAGCCCAGACAAAACCAGTTGTAGGGGCTTTTGCAGTTTCTTCTATAAAATTTCGTCCACATGCCCATATGGCGGTTCTTCCTGTGACATCCGATACCCAAGAGTCGTTATCCAAATTCCTATATTGCTCACTCAAGATAGCGACATCTACTCTGAGGTCTCTCACAGTTTGCCAGAGGAGATCCTGTGCGGCTTCACAGTGGTTAAGATTAAGTTGGAGAATTCTCATGTGAAGCGATTTTTAAGCCTTCTTTGTACATCTAAGGCACGATGTAGTGCCGGACATTTGCTTCCACCGCATGGATGGTCATTATCGCCTTTGCCATCACATAGAGCGCAAATTGGACTCTTTGAACAGTCCGAGGCTTTGTGACCCTCTACGCAACACTTGCGACAACACCTAGTTCTATCTGGCCCTTTACACTGTCTGGCCATATGTCCGAAATCCCAGCACCGGAAGCATCGCTGCGGTCGAATCTTTTCACGTATTCGACTGACCACCAATCCTACTCTAATTCTTCCTATGCTTATTGCCTTTCTAGCAAGCAGGACCGGTAAAGTAATAACCGCTGTCTTTGTTCCAGCATATGCCGACCGAAGCGAACGCACTGCGTTTTTCTGAATTTGCTCCCCATCAAGTAGAGTAGTGAGAGCCTCGACAACTTCTTCTTTCGTTGTAAGGGCATCCAGGTCTCTGATTTCAATCAGTGACTCCTCTGTCCATCCTCTAATTTGGGTATCTGGCCCAAGCGCTTCCTCTAGGGTTCGCTTCATGTTTTCCAGCGCCTCACTCGATTTTCGGCCCAACTGTATCAGCAGATTTCCTGACTGGTTTTTTCGAATCCTGGAAATATTTGAGCTCATATCTTGCAAAGATGGATCAGCTCGAACTTTACGAAGGGTATCTGCATACGTACTGGATTCCCCAATTTTAATTATGATGGCATCCGGCCTTGGTGGTTTTGGGCGGGGGCGCCTTCTTCGGCCCTTCTTGTTTTTAGTGACAGCTTGCCATTTTTCCCCCGACACGGTAGTAGAGGCTATCATATGTGGCTGCTCCGCTGTTTCTCTATTAGTCGGTGCGATGGCTTGTCTTCTAGGCGCAACCACTCTTGGAAGCTCATTTCTTCGTAAACCCTCCTCTTGGGGATGGTTGTTTTGCTGCTTCTTCGTAATGGGCGTGTCTTTATTTGTTGGTTTCGTGGTCTGGGTACCGGCATTTGCCAAGTTCTTTGATGCCTCTTCTCGTACCATACTTTTGCTTTCCAGTAACATGAGATGGTTCTGGATTCTGCAGACACTCTCCTTTATTTTACCATGAACATTCGTCTTTGTCTGGATATATACTTGTAGATCATCCACTTCTTTGTGTGTGTGTGTGTGTGAGTGGGTGTGTGTGTGTATGAACAGACTAGCTCAAAAACTATTATTCGTGCGAACCTGCAATTGGGTATTTAGTGTATGTATATGCCCGCGATGTGACAGCAAAAATTTCCTCAAAATTGGTCAAAGGGTGGGGTTACTTTATTTAATAACTTTTTACGTTTTTTTCGATTTTCTCAAAAACGGCTCTAACGATTTTGACTAAACTAAGTATTTGATGTATTGATGTGCCCGAGATATGACTGTAAACATTTTATCAAAATTGATCAACCGGAGGGGGGACTTTACTTAATAAATTTTGTATCATTTTCATGTGTTTTTTTATTTACTCAAAAACGGCTTTAAAGATTTTGATCAAACTGGGTATTTAACGTATGTATATGCCAAAGATGTGACAGCCAACATTTCATCAAAATTGGTCAAGCGGATCAAGCACTTCATTTCATTACTTTTTTCCAATTTTTACCTTTTTTTCGATTATCTCAAAAACGGCTGTAATGATTTTGATAAAATTCGTCATGTTTTATGAAAATTAGGTGTTCAATAATATCAGGTAAGTTTTATCAGTATTAAAATTTTTTTAGGGAGCTTAGATGGGGAAGGGGCCTTTTTTATTTTCCTATAAAGCACCTTTGTTTTAGTTTATATTGAGAAATAACTTGTCTCTCATCACGCCTAAAAATAAGAAATGGCTAAATATGATATCTGAAAAAAATCAAGTAAACAAATACAGGAGAAAAAAAGAAAAACATTCCGTCAACTCATAAAACACGCTATCATTAGCTCACGCATGCGCCGTACGCCTTTAATGACAAACCAATGCGTTATCATTAAAGATGTTCTGTTCATTTAATGAAAATTATTTGTTTAATGGGAACTAAATGAAATATCCAACAAGTACATAGATAATTATAAAATCAGACGACTTGGAGTATTATGCATGCATTGCCGAATCATCACAAGTAAAAACTTTTATTTAATAATAAAAGAAATTATGGTTTTTTTTTTTTTTGAGCAAATGAAAACAAAAATAAGAAATGAATGTGGAAAAATGTATAACTTTAAGAAGTGGCAATTAACGAAATACATTAATTTCTTATCTAAGTAAGTTTGTACGTGAAAGTTGTGTGTTGCGCGCACGCACCAGATTTTTATTTTATAGATTATTTATGTTCGTGTTTATCAAGTTGCTTATTTATTTTCATTGTCTATTTTACATATATTTTTTGTGTTCAATAAAAATCTATTATTCACTGAGCGGTTATTTTATATCGATTTGAATAAAATGTAGTGAAATTAATTTTAAAAGTGGCGCATTCAAATTAATACAGCTGAAATATCTCTAAAATATCCTCATACAAAGATATATTATTGAAAAGGGCATCTAATTTCCTTTTAAATGATATGATGATATAGGTGGGCTTTTGAGTTGGAAGTGTTTTATTACCATTTAAATCTAATAAAATTAATTCAACCCAGTGTGATATGTACAGTTCTATATGGCTAAAATCTCTCTCCAAGACTAATAAACTATTATATATCGCTGAAATTGGATGAAATTTTCTATCAATTGATGAAATAATATTACTGGGTTATTGAGTCATAAGAGTTACATTTCGATTTGAATGTAATATAGTGAAATTAACTTTAAAAGTGGCGCATACAAATTATTACAAATTTAAGAATTTTTGCGGGCTTTTAAGTTTAAAGAGTTGTTTTAAAGGTAAAATTTAATAATATGAAATCAATTCACAACAATGATAGTAACAGATTGACTTCGTCGCACCAACTATTGTTTCTACGCAAAACTCAAATGTTCTACGTTTTAATGGGATAATTCAATAAAAAATTTATAAATTACAACTTTTCAATGTAAATATTGAATTTTCACTAGAAGAGTTTAAATATTTGCCTACTCTACAAATAAATTTCATTCTATGCTCACCGCTACACGCCATAATTTCAATGGCTGTAAGACTAAACGGTTTAAGCTATCTAACACGTCCATAACATACACAACATTAACGAATATAACTAAATTAAACGCAGTAAAAATTTAGCACTTAAAAAAATCTTATTCTTGGATAAGTTAAAAAGATGTTTGGAAATACTCTTCTTGTGAAAATTCAGTATTTACAAAGAAAAGTAATAACTTATAAAATTCTTAGTGAGTTATCTCAAGAAAACGGAGAACATTTAAGTTTGCGTAGAAACAATAGTTGCTGCGACGAAGAGAATCTGTTCCTATCATTGTTGTAATTTGATTTCATATTATTAAATTTTACTTATAAAAAAACTCTTTAAACTTAAAAGCCCTCACAAATTCTTAAATTATATTAAAAGTGAGTACTTATTCTTTTCAGCGAAATATGGTTCTATGAGGATATTTGGAAATAGATTTTAGCTGTATTAATTTGTATGCGCCACTTTTAAATTAAATTTTACTATATTTGATTCAATAACCCCTCAATAACCCAGTAATATTATTTCATCAATTGATAGAAAATTTCATCCACTTTTCAGCGATATATAATAGTTTATTAGTCTTGGAGAGAGATTTTAGCCATACAGAAATGTACATATCACACTGAGTTGAATTAATTTTATTAGATTTAAATGGTAATAAAACACTTCCAACTCAAAAGCCCACCTATATCATCATATCATTGAAAAGGGAATTAGATGCCCTTTTCAATAATATATCTTTGTAAGAGGATATTTGGAAATAGATTTTAGCTGTATTAATTTGAATGCGCCACTTTTAAAGTTAATTTCACTATATTACATTCAAATCGAAATGTAACTCTTATGACTCAATAACCCACTAATATTATTTCATCATTTGATAGAAAATTTCATCCACTTTTCAGCGATATATAATAGTTTATTAGTCTTGGAGAGAGATTTTAGCCATACAGAAATGTACATATCACACTGAGTTGAATTAATTTTATTAGATTTAAATTGTAATAAAACACTTCCAACTCAAAAGCCCACCTATATAATTATATCATTTGAATGGAAATTAGATGCCCTTTTCAATAATATATCTTTGCATGAGGATATTTTAGAGATATTTCAACTGTGTTAATTTGTATGCGACACTTTTATATTAAATTTTACTATATTTGATTTAAATCGACATAAAATCCTTATAAGTCAAAGAGCCACTCATATTATTTCATCATTAGATAGAGAATTTTATCCTCTTTCTATTGATATATAGTTTGTTAGGCTGGTTGGAGAGAGATTTTTGCCCATGGCATTTTTTGATGACTGTTTTACAACTTGGGAAAAATCTAAATTTTTATGTTTAAGAATTTTCTTTTCCATGATGGAAAATGATTTCTCTAATATTTATGGTATCACCTGATTCTGTATGAAACGCCGAATTAATGAATAAATTTTGAAAGCTCCAGTTCAATTAATGCCCATTCTACAGAGGAAAGTATTAACACCTACAAGTTGGTTTTGAGCTCAAGTCGTCATCGGAACTTCAAATATCTCAAAAGTTCAAATGACCATAATTTTGAAACTACTTGTTGGAATTGGGTAAAATTTGGCATTTTTTCTTATTTCTGTATGTACTTAATAACTATAAATTTTTATCAAAATCTGAGGGGGGGAGGTAAAATTTTGAACTTTGGCTGGATGATTTGACGTGGGCCCTACTATTCACCAAGCATTCAATAAATTTTACGAAAATTTGCAATTTACATGTGAAATATAGCAAAATAATTGCATTAGGTTTCTAGATATGTTGATAATAAAAAGCAACGGCCGACTAACATTTAAATGGACTAGGAAAGAAGAATGCAGCAACAGAATTTTAAATTACTTGTCCTGCCATCCAGTAAATCAAAAATTAAATGTAAGGTGTAATATGATGAACAAAGCCATAAAAATAACAGACAGTATTTTTCTGAAAGAGTTAAAGGATCGAATTTTTGATATTCTGAATAAAAACCCGTATCCCAAAAAATTAGTTTCGTGCATATGGTACAAAATCATGAATGAAATAAATAAACCAAAGATGCCTACTAACAATAATAATGATGGTCCCCCCCTGGCTCGGTACAGAACGCTAACCTATATAAAGCATTTATCTGAATCCCTAAAGCAAAGCTTCATAGAATATGACATTAATGAAATAAAAATCACTTACAAACCATGCAATAAACTTGATCAAATACTTACCCCGCTCAAAGATAAAATTGCAGCTGGTTTTAATTCTAACCTAATTTACAAAATTAATTGCCTGGATTGCCAAAATGCATATATTGGCATGACTACTCAAAATCTCTGTAATAGAATCTATCAGCATAAAAATTCATGCACAGAATACAAAAATAAAAATAAAGGAACAAAAGAACCTAAAACTGCCCTAGCTAAACACACTTCCGAGCATAAGCATAGCTTCGATTATGACAAAACTATAATTTTGCATAAAGAAAATTCTGAGCAAAAATTAAAATATCTTGAAGCACTATATATAGCTGCAAACATTAATAAGGTTGTCAATTATAAAACTGATGCAAGAAATCTTAACAACTTTTTTGCTGAAACTATTAACATTTTAAACCAACAGTGAATTACTTATTCTAGATTTGCCTTTGCTTTTCATATGTTTTTTATATATATTTATAATTCTAGTGCATGATGTTATGTGTGTGAGTGTGTATGTATATATGTGTAGATGTAAAATTAAAATTACTTTATTTGAACCTTCTTCAACTTTAATATTGTGTTTATTTTTCTATAGACCTTATTCAGTTATTATCTCTGTTATCTAAATTTGTTTGAATGTTGGCAACACTGTATATTTCCCTGTTAGCCCTCCTTCCATATGGGAAGGTTTCAGTCTGTTTCTAGCTTGCTTGCGAAACTGTAGTAGCCCTGAAGATGCCTGAATAGGCGAAAATTTGGCATGTAATCTGCATGATTAAGTGCATTATTGAAATAATACGAGACTTTGAGGCCTTGCATTCTATATCTATAATTAAATAGTCTCTTCCTAAAAACTTGTTTACTAAATTATTGTGGAGATGGCCCATGAACTCCAACTTATTAAAACACATCATAAATTTGTTGTATCAATTCAATCATTAATCAGATATATTTTGCGTTATCAAACGGATAATTTCTTAAATTACATTATCTATATAATAATATGATTTTATGCCTTCCAAGATACGTACTGAGATGTCTGTAATCATTGCCATTATGTTCCCCGTTAAACATTTAATTATAGATACTCTATTTTTTTATAGATAAAACGGAGGTTTACGTTCAGAAAATAAAATATCTATTTGCGTTTTGACCTTGTTAGTTGAAACGTACACAAGAAATGAAACTGTAAATCATTTAATTAATTTTTTTTAAAAACGAAGTTTTTACTATTGGCTTTATATAGGACTATTTATGGTCCTGCAGCGAACTTTTTACATAGACGAATTGTGTTAAGCAAAGGAATAATTGGATTTTTTATTTATTTGGTCTCAATTATTCAAACCCTTGTTAAAAATGTTTATATATATATTTATTCATATATATGTATATTTTTACTTTCACTTACCTATATATGAAATATATAGTAAGGGAAAGTATTGCGATCGTGAAAATTTTCGACTTCCGGTTTTCAACGGAAATACACGTTTTGAGGTCCCCTGAGTCGAAATAACCATACAAGAACAAAGACGAAAAACCTATTACCACCACTTGATGCTACTTCTAATGACAAGGTTACTGACTAAAATATTTTTTTCAATTTTGAATTGAATTTGCGAACATTTCGAATAATTTGAGTTTAAGTGTTTAGAATATACTTATATATTCTTATTTATGTTAATATTTTCTTTTTACTTTCACTACATATAAGTGTGTAATATGTCTAGCTTAGCAATAATATCAATGAAAGCTTATAAAATAACACTAATTTAATTCAATTATGCATTTAATAAGTGAGCTGGTATATAAGAGTGGTAAAACAGGTGTATTAGTTAAGTTTGTGTGTGTGTGTGTGAACAGACTAGCTCAAAAACTATAAACCGTGCGAACCTCAAATTGGGTATTTAGTGTAGATATATGCCCGCGATGTGACAGCAAAAATTTCATCCAAATTGCTCAAAGAGAGGGGGTACTTTATTTAATAACTTTTCACGTTTTTATCCGTTTTCTCAAAAACGGCTCTAACGATTTTTATTAAACTGAGTATTTGATGTATTAATATGACTGTGAAAATTTCATCAAAATTGATTAACCGGAGGTGGGACTTTACTTAATAAATTTCGTATTTTTTCACGTGTTTTTTTTATTTACTTAAAATCGGCTTCAACGATTTTGATCAAATTGCGTATTTGATGTATGTATATACCCGAGATTTGGCTGTAAAAATTTCATCAAAATTGATAAACCGGAGCTGGGACTTTACTTAATAAATTTCGTGTTTTTTTTTCACGTGTTTTTTTTTATTTACTCAAAAACGGCTTTAACGATTTTGATCAAACTGGGTATTTGATATATGTATATGCCAAAGATGTGATACCCAACATTTCATCAAAATTAATCAACCGGAGGGGGGACTTTACTTACTAAATTTCGTATTTTTTTTCACGTTTTTTTTATTTACTCAAAAACGGCTTTAACGATTTTGATCAAACTGGGTATTTGATATATGTATATGCCAAAGATGTGATAGCCATCATTTCATCAAAATTGATCAACCGGAAGGGGGCACTTTATTTCTTAACTTTTTTTGCAATTTTTACTCTAACGATTTTCATCAAATTCGTCATGTTTTATGATAATCAGGTGTTCTTTAATATCAGGTAAGCTTTATCATCATTAAAATATACGGGGGGGCTTAAATGGGGTAGGGGCCTTTTTTGTTTGTTTGGTTTTGTTTCCTTTGAAGTATCTTTGTTTTTGTTTATATGGAGTAATTAACTGTCTCTCATTACGCCTAAAAATAAGAAATGGCTAAATGTGAGATATGATAAAAACCAAGTAAACATATAAGTGGAAAAAAAAAGAAAAATATTCAGTACATTCATAAAACACGTTGAGCCCACGCATGCGTAGTCTGCCTTTGATGACAGATCATCGTTCCTAATTAAAGCCTTTATGTTCATTTAATGTAAATTATTGGTTTCATGGTAACTAAATGAAATTTTCAACAAGTACATAGAGAATTATAAAATCAGTCGACTTGGAGTATTATGCTTGCATTGCCGAATTATCTCAAGTAAAAACTTTTATTTAATAATAAAAGAAAATAGTGTTTTTTATAGAGCAAATGAAAACAAAAATAAGAAATGAATGTGGAAAAATGTGTAACTGAGTGAGAAGTGACATTAACACAACACATTAATTTCTAATCTAAGTTGGTAAGTGAAAGTTGTGTGTTGCGCTCACGCACCAGATTTTTTTTTTTTAAAAAACAAATTTCATTATTAATGAGGAGATGATTAAGAGCACAAAAAGGTTCTTAACGCTCAAGGTAAAGAGTAAATAGTAAAGAATTCTGTATGAAGAGCACGCTTTCATTACATGTTAAGACTTGATGTGATTTTCGAGGACAATTCTGTTGGTCAATCTCAAATTTTTGTCTCCACACCTAACTTAAAGTTTTCGATCAAGTAAAGATACCAAAAGAATGAGAAAAACAATGCATAAATAAATTTGTGTGCTACCGACATACAAGTGTAATTAACTAAAATAACAGATACTTCCCACTATTAAATTCAAGAGTGTTAAATGCCATGAAAGAGATCGAGGTTAAAAGATGAAATCGTGTAGTCCTACTTCCTTCTTGGAGATATCAGACACAGGAGCTAGTTTCGGCCTGGCCGAAGATTCGGCCAATTTTTGACCGAAACCGAAACTGCGGCCGAAACCAGATTTTTCGGCCGAAACTGGCTGCAACCGAAACCGAAACAGAAACTTCGGTCGGTCACTAGTATTTAGTATATGCATATGCCCGTGATGTGACAGCAAAAATTTCATTACAAAGCTTTGCGTCTTTTGAAGACTTGCGTCCCTAAATCCAGAACCAATGATTACGGCCCCGACCAAATTCCTGGAGAGATTATCAAACTCTGTCTTCCTGTCATCTTCCCTGCTCTTTTCCTTATTTCCAGAAGCTTGGAAAAAAGTGATAGTTCGTCCGTTGAAAAAGTACCGATTCCGATCTTAGCCTCCGACTATAGACATACATCTCCATTCTTTCTAACCTATCCGAAACCGCTCGAAAGAATTGTCTAGTCCCAGCTCAATGACTTACTTGAGTAGAATGCTCTCCTCAACCCTCTTTAGTCTGGCTTTCGTTTTCATTATTCCACACAATCTGCTATGTTGAAGATCACTCAGGATGCAGAGGATGCAATCCTCTACAGATGAACATAAAATCACCATCCTAATTCTCTTTGATTTCACAAAGGCGTTCGCTACCGTCAATCATGAGATCCTCCTTTCTAAACTCCAAAACCTCTCCATGTCAAACAGCGTCCTGAAGTGGTTCCTCTCCTTCCTATCCCAACGTTCACAAACAGTTCACATTCCTGTGTTTCCACAGTTCCCCTTCCTCATCTCTTTTACTAACACGAGGTGTACCACAGGGATCCTCACTTTCTCTAACTCTCTTTTCTGTTTATATTAACGATCTCCCTGAGACCATCAACTATTCGCAATACCAGTTATACGCTGACGACCTCCAAATTTACCTATCCTCCCATCCATCAAAAATGTTAGAGGCAATCCGAAAATTACTAGAAAATATAGACAGCATCAACGCCTGGGCAGAGAAAAATAAGTTTAAACTGAACTGAGAAAAAACCAAGGCAATCCTAATTGGCTCCAGGCATCTTCTTAATTCCCTTCCTTATTACCCCTTACTCCGCCTTAATGACCAAACCATTCATTTCTAATCCCATGTCAGAAACCTTAGAGTGATCTTTGACCAGCCCTTGTCGTGGAATAACCATAATTCTGAAATCACCAGAAAATCAATTGCTATCCTCCAACAGTTCCTAAGATCACGTGACTGCATGCCCTCAAAAACTCGTCAGCCCCTAGTTTCCTCTCTTACATCCCCCCATTTCGATTATGGCTGCCTAGTAGACGGTGGGCTGTCTGGTTTGCACGAGGCGAGGTTGAAGAGACTAATGAATTGCTTCATTAGATTCATCTTCGTGTCCCCAGGCGCTCCCACGTCTCCAGTCGGTACGCTGAATTGAAATGGTTTTACCCAGTTTTTCGACGGCAATACTTCCTAGGTGTTTATCTTTTCCGAATCTTAAGAACCAAGAAACCTCATTATATCTATCCTCAGTTTGTTCACACCCTACTCCAACATACATTCTCTAAATACCAGATCCCAAACCTCTAACCTATATATCCCTTTCTACCGATCTGCCTCCTTTACAAAACCCTTTATCATCCGTGCTGCCACCTTCTGGAATTCATTACCTGTCTCCATCCGAAAAACTTCATCCCTCACTTCCTTTAAAATCCCACTATTTCATCACCTCCTGAATCTCCAATCTCCTGTAAATATGTAAAGTAGTAGAAGCAATATTGAGGATATATCTATTTGATTTTTATTATGTCTTTTAAGCGCAAAAGCTGACCAAAGTTTTGAACTCAACATCCAAATGTTTATTTTTTATTTTAATATTCTGTCTCAGTTATTTTTATTTTATTGCTTTTCTTTTATGTGTATACCTTATATTTTAATTGTTTATTTTTTTTTTCAACTAGCCAGACAAATGGCTATTAATTTTAGGCTTTAATATCGGCTTTTAATTTCTGGGACTAGATGTCCCAGAATAAAAATTAACTTTCTTACTTTCTTCTTTAAAATTGATCAAACGGAGGGGGGACTTTATTTAATAACTTTTTACGTTTTTTCCGATTTTCTCAAAAACGGCTCTAACGGTTTTGATAAAACTAGGTATTTGATGTGTATATATATATATATATATATATACATGGGCGTACACAGCAGGCAGGGGGGCAGCTGCCCCCCCCCTGGAAGGCTGGAAGCAATAATTTTTTAGGCTTTTAAGACAGGAAGCAATAATAAAATACATTTTTTTCAAGCAAATAATTGTAATAACTTAGTTGATAAAGCAATGCTATAATTATATATATTTTTGGTTTCGTTCTCCTTTCCCGCGGTAAGGTGTTACAATCTGAATGACCATAGCTTGCTCCCCCCCTAGTTTTTAGCTTGCCCCCCCTAGTTTTGTTCCTGGGTACGCACTTGTATATATATATATATATATATATATATATATATATATATACCCGTGATATGACAGCAAAAATTTCATAAAAATTGAACTAACGGAGGAGACACTTTATTTCATAACTTGGTTTCCCATTTTTACGTTTTTATTTCGATTTATTACGTCTCGTTACGTCTAAGAATAAGAAATGGCTAAATATGAGGTGTGAAAAAACCAAGTAAACATTTACAGGAGAAAAAAAGTAAAATATTCGGTCAACTCATAAAACACGCATGTGGAGTACGCCTTTAATAACAAACCATTAATTATAAACAATGACGTCCTGTTCGTTTAATGGAAATTATTTGGTTCATGGTCACTAAATGAAGTTTTCAACAACCACATAAATTATTATATAATCAAACGACTTGCATTGCCGAATTATCACAAGTAAAAACTTTTATAGAGGTGAGAGATAGTCAACTGTTATCCTATTCTATAGTTTAAATGATGATTTTCATTGAGTTAAAACTTTTTTATTTTGGAAAGCAAACGTTTCGATCCAACTTCTGGATCTTCATCAAGGCTTAAATGTACCTCTATATTATTATTATTGTCTTTAGTATTGTATAACTCCCTTCTGTAGTTTTTCAATTTTTTATCCATTGTTACCTTATGTTTTATCTCTATTTTGTTGTTATTGAGCCCAGACATAACAATTTATATACAGTACCATCTATCTTTTTGGTTTATAATATTTTTTCCACTTAGTTATCACACTTCAACAGCGTTGGGTTTCCACCTAATAAACCTTTGAAGTCGGCAAACTAACCCCCTCTCAGTCACTACCTAACACCCTATTTTACCTTCAGTCTTTGTATCACTCTGGACTCGGAAGGTAAATATCAGATTTTGTTTTATCTTGCTAACCAGTCACTTATTTAAATCTTTATGTGATTGCTTACCATCTATTATTATCAGTTTTGTAAATTATTCATTTATTGCCATCCTCTAGCACAGATTCTCATATTTTTGTTTTCTTTTAGCCCTGATGAAGATCTACAAGTTGGATCGAAACGTTGCCTTCCAAAATAAAAAAGTTTTAACTGAAAATCCTGTTAATCATTTAACCTATCTTAAACTTTTATTTAATAATAATAAAAAAAACATGGTGCGTGCGCGCAACACACAACTTTCTCTTACCAACTTACTTAGATTAGAAATTAATGCGTTTTGTTAATTGCCACTTCTCAAATGAACAGAACGGCTTTAATTATGAACAATGGTCTGTCCTTAAAGGCGTACTCCGCATTCGTAGGCTCAACGAGTTTTATGAGTTGACTAAATACTTTTCTTTTTTTCTCCTCTTTATGTTTTCTTTATTTTTATCATATCTCATATTTAGCCATTTCTTATTTTTAGGCGTAACGAGAGACAGTTAATTTCTCCATATAAACAAAAACAAAGGTACTTTATAGGAAACAAACAAACAAAAAAAGCCCCCTCAGAACATTTTAATAAATGATAAAGCTTATCTGATATTAAAGAACAAATAATTTTCATTAGACATGACGAATTTGATAAAAACAGTTAAAGCCGTTTTTGAGATCATCGAAAAAAAGGTAAAAATTGGAAAAGAATTATGAAATAAAGTGCCCGCTCCGTTTGACCAATTTTGATGAAATGTTTGCTATTACATCTTTGGCATATACATACATCAAATACCCAGTTTGATCAAAATCGTGAAAGCTGTTTTTGAGTAAATAAGAAAAACACGTGAAAATGATACAAAATTTATTAAGTAAAGTCCCCCCTCCGGTTGATCAAGTTTGATGAAATGTTGGCTATCACATCTTTGGCACATACATACATCAAATACCCAGTTTGATCAAAATCGTGAAAGCTGTTTTTGAGTAAATAAGAAAAACACTTGAAAATGATACAAAATTTATTAAGTAAAGTCCCCCCTCCGGTTGATCAATTTTGATGTAATGTTGGCTATCACATCTTTGGCATATACATACATCAAATACCGAGTTTGATAAAAACAGTTAAAGCCGTTTTTGAGATCATCGAAAAAAAGGTAAAAATTGGAAAAGAATTATGAAATAAAGTGCCCGCTCCGTTTGACCAATTTTGATGAAATGTTTGCTATTACATCTTTGGCATATACATACATCAAATACCCAGTTTGATCAAAATCGTGAAAGCTGTTTTTGAGTAAATAAGAAAAACACGTGAAAATGATACAAAATTTATTAAGTAAAGTCCCCCCTCCGGTTGATCAAGTTTGATGAAATGTTGGCTATCACATCTTTGGCACATACATACATCAAATACCCAGTTTGATCAAAATCGTGAAAGCTGTTTTTGAGTAAATAAGAAAAACACTTGAAAATGATACAAAATTTATTAAGTAAAGTCCCCCCTCCGGTTGATCAATTTTGATGTAATGTTGGCTATCACATCTTTGGCATATACATACATCAAATACCGAGTTTGATCAAAATCGTTAAAGCCGTTTTTGAGATCATCGAAAAAAAGGTAAAAATTGGAAAAAAATTATGAAATAAAGTGCCCGCTCCGTTTGACCAATTTTGATGAAATGTTTGCTATTACATCTTTGACATAGACATACATCAAATACCCAGTTTGATCAAAATCGTGAAAGCTGTTTTTGAGTAAATAAGAAAAACACGTGAAAATGATACAAAATTTATTAAGTAAAGTCCCCCCTCCGGTTGATCAATTTTGATGAAATGTTGGCTATCACATCTTTGGCATATACATACATCAAATACCGAGTTTGATCAAAATCGTTAAAGCCTTTTTTGAGTAAATAAAAAAAACACGTAAAAAAATAAAAAATTTATTAAGTAAAGTCCCCCCTCCGGTTGATCAATTTTGATGTAATGTTGGCTATCGCATCTTTGGCATATACATACATCAAATACTCAGTTTAATCAAAATCGTTAGAGCCGTTTTTGAGAAAATAAAAAAAAAACGTAAAAAGTTATTTAATAAAGTACCCCCTCCCTTTGAGCAATTATGATTAAATTTTTGTTGTCACATCGCGGGCATATAAATAGATCAAATACTCAGTTTAATCAAAATCGTTAGAGCCGTTTTTGAGAAAATAAAAAAAAAACGTAAAAAGTTATTTAATAAAGTACCCCCTCCCTTTGAGCAATTATGATTAAATTTTTGTTGTCACATCGCGGGCATATACATACTCTAAATACCCAATCTTAGGTTCGCACGGTTTATAGTTTTTGAGCTAGTCTGTTCACACACACACACACACACACAGGTCCTGTGTGACTAACAACACCGGTTCTCATATCACATGATCAATAGCTTGTGGACAAACTGGAAGAATAAGCAATTTCGTATGCTCGTAGGGTGGAAAGCTGCTGAAGATCCGGAATACCACAGCCTCGGACGAATGCAAAGTGCACCAAGAAAATGAAGTGAGCAGAAAGAAATCCAATAAAAAAAAATCTGGTGCGTGCGCGCAACACACAACTTTCACTTACCAACTTACTTAGAATAGAAATTGACGTGTTTTGCTAAACATCATTTCCCAAAGTCACACATTTTTCTACATCATATCTTATTTTTGTTAATCGTTAAAGCCGTTTTTGAGTAAATAAAAAAAACCCGTGAAATTGGTACAAAATTTATTAAGTAAAGTCCCCCCTCTGGTTGATCAATTTTGATGAAATTTTTACAGTCGTATCTCGGGCATATACATACATCATATACCCAGTTTGACCGAAATCGTTAAAGCCGTTTTTGAGTAAATAAAAAAAACACGTGAAAATGATACAAAATTTATTAAGTAAAGTCCCCCCTCCGGTTAATCAATTTTGATGAAATTTTTACAGTCATATCTCGGGCATATAAATAGATCAAATACTCAGTTTAATCAAAATCGTTAGAGCCGTTTTTGAGAAAATCGAAAAAAACCTAAAAAGTTATTAAATAAAGCACCCCCTCCCTTTGAGCAATTTTGATGAAATTTTTGCTGTCACATTGCGGGCATATACCTACACTAAATACCCAATTTCAGGTTCCCACGGTTTATAGTTTTTGAGCTAGTCTGTTCACACACACACACACACACACACAGACACACACACACACTCACACACACACACAGACCATTTCGCGGGACTTGGTTAATTGGACCCAGGGGACCCCAAAACGTGTATTTTCGTTGAAAACCGGAAGTCGAAATTTTTCACGATCGCAATACTTCCACTTACTATATATTTCATATAGGTAAGTGAAAGTAAAAAATCTGGTGCGTGCGCGCAACACACAACTTTCACTTACCAACTTACTTAGATAAGAAATTGACGTGTTTTGTTAGATATCATTTCCCAAAATCACACATTTTTCTACATTCATATCTTATTTTTATTAATCGTGAAAGCCGTTTTTGAGTAAATAAAAAAAGCACGTAAAAATGATACAAAATTTATTAAGTAAAGTGCCCCCTGCGGTTGATCAATTTTGATGAAATTTTTACAGACATATCTCGGGCATATAAGTAGATCAAATACTAAGTTTAATCAAAATCGTTAGAGCCGTTTTTGAGAAAATCAAAAAAACACGTGAAAATGTTACAAAATTTATTAAGTAAAGTCCCCCCTCCGGTTAATCAATTTTGATGAAATTTTTACAGTCATATCTCGGGCATATAAATACATCAAATACCCAGTTTGATCAAAATCGTTAAAGCCGATTTAGAGTAAATAAAAAAAACATGTGAAAATGTTACAAAATTTATTAAGTAAAGTCCCCCCTCCGGTTAATCCATTTTGATGAAATTTTTACAGTCATATCTCGGGCATATAAATAGATGAAATACTCAGTTTAATCAAAATCGTTAGAGCCGTTTTTGAGAAAATCGAAAAAAACCTAAAAAGTTATTAAATAAAGTACCCCCTCCCTTTGAGCAATTTTGATGAAATTTTTGCTGTCACATCGCGGGCATATACCTACACTAAATACCCAATTTCAGGTTCGCACGGTTTATAGTTCTTGAGCTAGTCTGTTCACACACACACACACACACACACACACACACACAGACCATTTCGCGGTCATTTCGACTCAGGGGACCCCAAAACGTGTATTTCCGTTGAAAACCGGAAGTCGAAATTTTTCACGATCGCAATACTTCCACTTACTATATATTACATATATAGGTAAGTGAAAGTAAAAATATGGTGTACTTCAAAGAGCAAATAGAAAAAAAAAATAAGTAAATGAATGTGGAAAAATGTGTGACATTGAGAAATGGCATTTAACAAAAGACATAAATTTCTAATCAAAGTGAGTTGGTAAGTGAAAGTTGTGTGTTGCGCGCATCGCACCAGATTTTTACTTT